>CM060924.1:480570052-481820052 GCA_030737875.1 Allium sativum
ATTAATCCAAAATTTAAGCTTGTTTCGACATTATTAGAATAATAATTTGATGTTTAAATTTAACGGTTCGAGTAAACGTCTGAATGGTGAATAATTGAGCTAAGATTTTGAAAATGTTACGAATGTCAGAACGAGCACAAATTTTGAATAGATGATAATATATATATGGATTGAAAATCCACAAAATCTTGTTGGATTTGGATTAGTGTAGCTTACGGTAGGGTATGAGTGCTAAAGGGGTGTTGCAAAACATGAGTGTCTTGGAACGCTCCTCTATCTTTCTATATATATACAACATACATATATATGTGTGCATGTATAAATCAATATTTGGTGCTTGAAATTTTTTAATATATTTTTAGTATCGAAATGGATTTATGTTAAATCGTTTTTTTTTATTTGTTTAGATTTATTGGTTGTGAACTATTCGAATAATATTGATATCCAATAAACATTTTCGTCTGCACCTGCGGGTACGAACATCCAGCATCCAAAAATAATTTTGGATATGGATATGGCTCTATCGGAATTTGTATCCGACCGTTTACAAGCCTAGTTTTGAGGAGCTTTTCTAGTGGTTGCCATCTGTTGAGTAAAATGGTGGCTGTACGCTGATGTCTTTATTTCCCTTGGTTTCCGTTGGGTGCGCGGTTGGAATATTGTTCATGTATTAATGGAATATGGTTGGATGGTGTATTATTGATGCGCAAACAGGCCTGAGTTATTTGGCTGGTTTAGTCCTTTGTGTCCAAGAGATATGCGCATAGATAGTAATATTGAATATTGCAACCAAATGGATTACGTTCACATCACAAAGCAGCATTGGTGAATTAAAATATTAAAATTATTTCTCTTCCAGTTACAGAATCAAAACATCCTTGGCAATCAATCTTCAAATATAAACGTGAACTGCAAGCGCTAAATGTTTTGTTCTTGAATCATGTTCGATAATTTGATGTTAATACCATTAACTTCACTATTGAATTTCATTGATGCTGAACAGGCATTTAAAGCTATGCGAGATGGTGGAAAGCCTCCTGGCGTTCTGAAAACCTTGATTGGTGTTCTACCACCTATTAGCAGTAGCAATATAAACCAGAGCTGTATGTATTTCCCTATCAAACATTTTCTATCTGCAAAC
Organism: Allium sativum; assembly: GCA_030737875.1. NCBI lineage: Eukaryota > Viridiplantae > Streptophyta > Magnoliopsida > Asparagales > Amaryllidaceae > Allium > Allium sativum. Next base: position 480,571,194 of record CM060924.1, read on the forward strand.
AGCAGGGCCTGATGCCTATAGAATGCTGTCATTGACTACAACAAAAAGGTGTACTTAATGTTCAATTTTTCACTTAACATGTTTACTGTTTAATGTCAACTTCAGTGCAAAACTATCGAGCCCTTTGGTTGGGTATGGGTGCTCAACTTGCTCGAGATGTTCCGTTTTCTGCTATTTGCTGGTCAACTCTCGAACCCACTCGAAGAAAACTACTAAAACTAGTTGGTGAAGACGCCAATGCAGCTACTATTTTAGGAGCTAATTTCTCTGCAGGATTTGTTGCAGGAAGTATTGCTGCTGCTGCCACATGCCCCCTTGATGTAGCTAAAACTAGACGACAAATTGAAGTAATTTATACTTTCTACTTCCCAACTCTTACATCAACAGTGTACTTAGTACAATACAAGCATTTAAACGTTGTCTAGAAATACACCATTCCCTTAAAACGTAAACTTGTAAGAATGGGAAATCCTCCACGTTTAGAGTATGTTCTGACTAATATGCTTACTGATTCTTTCTGTTTTTATGTTTTTACCAGAAAGACATCAAAAAAGCTTTGAGAATGACAACTAGGACAACCTTGGTAGACATATGGAAGTAAGTGTCTCGCACTTTCTTATTTTGCAATATAGTAATGTTATCAAAAGCTTTTTAGTTCAAAGTAAATGACATGTTAAAAATTGTTAATGCAGGGATGGTGGTATTAAGGGACTTTTCACTGGTGTGTGGCCTCGTGTAGTGCGTGCAGGTCCCTCGGTTGGAATTGTCGTGTCCTTCTACGAAGTCGTAAAATACATACTACATCAAAGGCACTCAACTGGATAGAGTAGGCATATAGCTTTTCGGCTGCTACGACTCTTAATAACATCTTTTCTAAACTGAAGATGCACGGTTCAGCCATCTTATCATCACGGCCTGAAGGAGATGAAGTGTTTGAAGCGTTTCTCAATCTCACTAGCATAGTAGTGATACATACATGTCTTTGCTCTAGTCATAAGTTTTAGTTATTTTCGCCCCAGTCGCAATAATAAAGTTGCATTTGTGGCATCTAATCTTAGAGAACTTGTTATAGATTACAAATTTTTCGACGCATGCAATAAAAATGCGGTTTTTGGTGTTTTTGCAACAGTGTACCGTGTAATGTGTGAATTTTTGTTATGTGCGTTTATTATTTCTTTGTTTTATCCATTTATCTCTCCCTGTGTTGATCATTTGGCAGCTGCATGAGGAATGTATATCTTCTTTTCCTCCCTTTTTTATCTTGCGCTATAATTTTAGTCAGCAATATACAATGTTATTTTGAAGTTTCAAACATATTTAAACCTGAATAAAAGAAAACTCTGATCGCTGATTGATACACCAAAGAGAGTGGTTCACATTGAATTGTTTTATTACAACAAATTAACATTCTAACATCAAGCATGACATAAATCACATTTTAACGACCCTTACAGCTACAGTATATTTTCTGAACTTGCTAGAATGCTTCACGAAAACATAACGACGAGCTCTCAAAAGAGGCTGTAAGGGGAGGAGGCGCTCAATGGATGGATGAGATATGTCAGCACAAGCGCCAACAACATCAACGCATATGCAATGCCTTGATCAATTGTGGTACCTGCAATATTTTCATTTCATCCAGTTATTAGAACAAATTTATTCAAATAATCCAAAGCGACTTTATTTTACAGTATGTTTTACCATCACTGGTTGGAGCAGCTGCCCGACTCTCCGCCTGAACCGCAGGCAACACAATGGTGAAGATTAGAGCAACCATCGAAACCAAAGCAACAAACATTTGAGCCATTCCTTCTGCAAACAGGTGAGTTTCGATAATTTTTAGTGGTCTTCGTCGAGGATCAAAATCTCCCTCTCCGTTCTCCGACGGGTAATAAAACCGCAGAGAATGAACGGAGAGAGAGAGGGGGTTAACTTCAATTTTATTTTTCTTTTTTCTTTCTTAATAAGTTGCTCTAAGGAAAGAAATGAAAAGACAAGAAAATATATGATTATTAGGACAAGGAGAGAAATATGGCAAGCCATTGTTTCTTTTTATGGTTCATAACAACTGGACAGATATAAACACCTTACAACTCATCTTTTCAATACTCATAATGCAGTTTACAAGCAACAAAATCCGCATAAACCTTACAACACATGAATATACATGTGATTTCATTTCCAAACAAAAGCACCAATGGCAAATCTTCTCTTGTAAACAATGCCACCCGAGATGGGCAGCCCATACTGCTTCAGAACACAGTCCAGTTTCCACTCGGGCATGGCTTCGTAGTCCGCCTGAGTGTATCTTGGATAGTGCAATGGCATTTGGAAATGCCCATGCGAGTGGTGCGACTGTCTGTTCATTTGTGCACCGGCTGGAACTGGCTCCATGTTGACACTTATTTTTCTTTAGTTAGTTTTCTCCTTCCTTTTCTGAAGAAACTAGAAAGAGATTGTTGGGTATTTATAGAGTGGATGATTGTGGGGTGATATGATATATGTGGCTGGCTGTGTAGTTCTGTAGATGATATCTCCGAGGTTGAGGATAAAATGGAGCTGAGTTCAAGGATGGTTTCGAAAACTTCTAATGTTGTCTTTGGCGTTAGTTCCGAGGATAGAAATGAAATTACTAAACGTCTCTTTGAATTTATGGCCAGCCATTCCACAAGATTAGGACTTTAAAATTTTGGTAGTTTTGTAAGTTTCAAATGTACGGTGAATAGAAAGCACATTCAAAATGTTTATTCATTTAAATTACTTTCTAACTGGAAAGTTAAAACAAAGTAATTTCACGAAATAATTTCATTTTTCTAGAGCAACATCCTAGAACAGGTTCAATGGCTTACAGACTGAAGAACACAGGTTGAATTTTAGATGGCCAAAATGGGTACCTGCGCCCTACACCTCTCCCCTTCCCCTTTCCAATAAAACCCCCCACCCCGTCAATTTCTTCTTGTTTCTGTCTGTAGTTCTCGTTTTTAATTTTTGTTTTAAATAGAAGAATAAAGTGAAATGTCCTCGCATCCAACTAAGATAGCTAGAAGAACAGTTCATAGGCATCCGCAGGAGTAAACTGGATCATTACACATCCCTTCAACACCCGTGATTTCATTCGATGATCTTCGCATATTGCATGAGCTTCCATATGTTTTTGGGCACATGACCGAAATTGCATTGATCAATGTGCAAGTATAATATAGATATAAAATTTATTAGATTAATTTTTATATATTAATCTCATATTCATATTACATAACCACCATTATAACTAAAATTATTAACATTTAAATTATGTATAAGATGGTATGTTCACTGTCGTGGTAGTTGGACTAAATGTGTTATACAGTTTTATGACATCTCCCTGATCATATTGTAGAAAGATTATAGATTAGCCATTTTGATATGTTTTTGTCGATTATGACTTTTCAGCCATTTGATCAAGCTCTTATTTAAATATTAGTTGACCGGTGGTGGACTAGCATGCATATATTGTTGGGGAAAATATTCGATTTTTTCCGCTTTGTGAAGTTAAGATAGGCAGTTTAAGATTAAATGTAGCAATGGAAGCACAAGAGTTTATATTTCTCCAATATGGAGTTTATAACAGCTCTGATACCACTGTTGAGTAATACTTTATAATTCCCTCTATGTAATTAAGCTGAGTAGTGAAGTGCAGCAAAACAATTAACAGACAGATGAAAAGAACAAGCAGTAACACAAGAGATTTGTTTACGCGGAAATCCCAATGAGGGAAAAACCGCGAGACTAAAAGTCCAATTCTTCCACTATAATATGATAGTAGGATTACAAGAACTCACCACAAATATTGGATGGTTTTCTATTTTTGTATATATCTCACACTCAGTGGCTCACTCAAGCTTGAGGGTAAAGACTTCTCAAGCTATATCTTTTTTTTTGTATTTATATATATATATATATATATATATATATATATATATATATGTGTGTGTGTGTGTGTGTGTGTGTGTGTTTCTCACACTCGGTGGTTCACTTAAGCTTGAGGATAAAGTCTTCCCAAGCTATCTCTCTTTTCTCTCAAAGAGGCTCTCTATAACTCTCAAGTTTTTCTCACCTTGAGAAGTGGCTTCTCTCTTGATTCTTCCATTTTAAGTATTTCTCTCACACTCATATATATATATATATATATATATATATATATATATATATATATATATATATATATATATGTGTGTGTGTGTGTGTGTGGAATACAAAATGTTCTCACACAATGTAACTTTCAAACTTCTTCCTTGGAAATAATGTTTCCATTGGGTTTTCATAGATTCTCTCACAATGCATGTTGTGGCTTTCAAACTTCTTCTAGGAAATAATGTTTCCATTTGAATTGCAATAAATATGCATAGAATTTGATATGTCTACACACCTTTCAACAATATTTGTTGAGCATTCCAATAAATTAGGAGGGAAACCCAACATATATTCCATTTGATTTTGAGCTATGTGACACTCGGTGATTTCTGTATGTTTATCGGTATTGAGATTGTTGTCCATGGCCTTAGATCTTTCCCATATAATGTCCATCCGTTGGGAGCTGGGTGTCATGCTTAGGCTTCAAATTAGGTGTCATGAGTGGCAGAATAGAATTCGCAATGGAAAATGGAAATAGAGAAAATGCATTCATCCTAATGAAAAATTTAACATTAAATAGAAAGAAGAATTGAACATTAAAGAGAAAGAAGAATTGAACAATAGAGCGTTTGATGTTAAAAATATGCATTTATTACGAGAAAATAGTGTGAAAGATAAAATTCATCAATTTTTTAGTTCTAAGAGAATCTCCAACAATTTCGCAATTCAAAACTACATTCATCCCAATTACAAAATGTAAATTAAAGTTTCTCCCAACAGAAACGAGTTCAGGCGCTTGTTGAACGGGCACCTTAGCTTCAAGCGTCTGTTCAACAGATTCCTGAATTTTTTTTTTTTTTCACTTTTCACGTTTATCTCACATATTCTTTCTTCCTTCTTTCGTTTGTAGGTCCAGAGGTCTAGATGGGGCAACACTTGAACAAACGCCTGAGGATGGGGCGCCTATTCCTCGGGTGCATGTTCAAACAGCGCCTCGTTCTAGACACTGTCATCTTCAAATGCTGTCTCGGTTGATTACGTTTTTGTAATCAAATTTACTGAATTTATAACCAATTACAAAATATATACTCTGTTGAAGATGAAAATGAGTGTATATATATTGCAAAAACGCAATTTTCACGCTTTGTTGGAGACGCTCTAAGGACATGCTCTCAATTTTTTTTAGTGAAAATGACAAAATTCATTAATTTTTTAGTCTTAAGGACATGCTCTTAGTTTTATCTTAAGGACATACTCTTAATTTTTTAGTGAGAATGGCAAACATTTCAACTACATATACCATAAGAACATAAAATCAGTGAGAAGGACAGTGCCGTGGTATCACTTTTGCATAATCTTTTCATATTTTGACACTATATAGTTTCGTTTTATTATGTTGTCCTTATAATTAAATTTTGAAGAGCTCGTCCTTGAGACTAAAAAATGATGAAGTTTGTCCTTCACAATAAAATTCCTCATTTATTATTGGTTTTTGTGTAACGACTTGCCTTTTAAACCGCTTCAAGTCGGTAATTAAACCAACTGGAACCGTTCCAAAAGACAGATTGTTATTTAGCTTACAGGGTTTAATAGAATCTAACAACAGAATCACAACACAGAAATAATACAACAATATCTCACAGGGGAATTTTATACGAATTTATCAGAGTTATACAATTTTTTTGCAATGGAAGATTTAATACATATAGTGATTTGATTAAGATAAAATTTACAAAATTACAGGTATAGTCGAGCCAGTGCGTGTGCGTCTTCACGTGCCTCTAACTTCGATAGTTGAGATCTTTAAATCTGAACCACTCGGTTTGAGCCGAGCGTTTCATGCAAAACACAAAGCACTCGGTCATGATTAACTTTATTCAAATATATCAATTTAAATAAAATACTAAAAACATAGTTAATCCTAATGATTGATATTTCAAGTATGCCAAAAATCCATGTAAACTACCGGAACATACCTGTACAACATCAAAGCAGCAAGAAGCAGAATGAACCCTGGCAGCGTGCAAATATATAAGTAGGCAACATATGTGTATATGCTCGGTTTTAATAAGTAGTTCAGCAAACTTGGCGAACTAACGAAAGAAATACGGCATATTTAGAATCAAGGTAGCATACGTCAACCCTTCCCACCTTGAAATTACATAACTACATAAGTTCTAGTTTGAGCCAAGGTAAGGTGGTATATATATATATATATATATATATATATATATATATATATATATATGTATGTATGTATGTATGTATGTGTGTGTGTGTGTGTGTGTGTGTATATATATATATATATATATATATATATATATATATATATATATAGTTTCAAGGTACCCAAATAACATACGGATTTTAGCAATATTCAAGGAATAGATTTCTAAAAATGCATGCAATTATCAAAGTAAATAGTGACAACATATTCAAGTTATGTGAAGGAATGTATGTATACATATGAATCATGCAGTATCACATAAACACACAGGCAAATGAAGTTTTTCCCCCCTTTTTGCAGGGAACGTAAGTGGCATGTAGCTAGGCAAAAATTAGGTTCATACTGAGATAGGGAGAAATACAAATTCTAGGTTACATCAACATTAGGCTATTCTAGCTTTTTCTTCTTTAAAACATGGCAAGTATCAAATGTGTGGCAAGCATGGTACAAAGCAAGGCTGCTAACACACACACACACACACACACACACACACACACACACACACACACACACACACATATATATATGTATGTATATATCCAGTTTTTCGATGAATTGTTAGAGGTAAATATGTGGCTAGGTTCCCACTTTTGCACAAATAAAGTAGAAGTAAGTATATGTGAACAAAGCAAGTCAACAACATGTGTACGAGACACAAGTGTACCAACAAGTCAGCATAGTTTAAGGTAGCATGCGACAAAACAAAACATGAATTTCGAAAATAAAAAGGTGCAACTTAGTCAAAAGGACAGTGCTCTAAAGCACATAGAAACTAGATATCAAGCACGAACCAGGTTAGCCAAAGGGCATGAAAATACAAAGGGTCAAATTTGCATAGTATTGGGAAAGTTGTACAGAGTAGTATATGCGGAAAGTATTCACCGAATGTTATATTAAGAAGTTTTTATTTCCTTTTTTCATATGATGGGTCGAAGCCTCATAGCCCATGATCTCATTTGCACTTGTATAAATAACAGGCTTTGCCTTCGTATCGTTGTATCAAATAATTTAGTAACATTACAAAACCTATTCTCCTCTAATTCAAACTCTCAATTGTTCATGAACCCTGGTTTGTAATATGGTATCAGATCATCATCAGGCTTAACAGCCGTCGATCCATCTCCATCTTGGCACACCCAATTTTTCCATCAGCTCGAAAGAGTATTGAGAGGTCTTTCTCCTCAGTTTAAATATCATCATCGGAGAAAGGTGATTCACTAATCGTCTGCGCCAAGCCATCCCACCAACTTGGCTGCAATTGGATTGTTGTGCCTGAAATTGGTAAAGAGGCTGCAACCAATGATCGTTTGAAGCGGTCAAACCAATCAAGAAGTCAATTCTAGAACCAAGAATTATCTTAGAAGTTACAATACTCTACCAACATATCAATTAGAGAAAGACTCATCTTCTCGATCAGATCTGTTGCAGCTGTACTTCTGCCATAACCCCTGAATTCCGATCATCTCCTTGACCGATCTTCTACATTGGTCATCATGGCCAATGAATCTGTTTCATCAGCTTCTGACAATGCTAATAGGGCAATCAAAAGCCTAAAGCTACAAACAAACTTATCAAAATCGTGATTAGTCCACAATCATAATTGATTACTGTACAATTAGATGAAAACAATTACTTACTATGGAATTTGCAGATCGAAACTACAATTCAAGGTTACGACCTTGAAGGGTTCGTTATGGGCACACTGTCAGTTCCCTCGAAGTTCACAACTGATCAAGAAAACAGAGTGACTAATAATGAGGAATATACAAAGCATCACAGATAAGATCGCTTAATCAGTTCATGGCTATTATCTTCCATAAGTCAAAGCTTATTACCACAAGTGATTGGGTGTAAAAGTGCTAATGACATATGGATAACAACTGAAAAGGCTTTTAATAATCAGTCAGCAGCCAAAGTCATGTATCATAAAAGGCAATTGCAAAAGATAAGAAAGGATAACATCACCATGAGGCAATACTTGAACAAAATTAAGTCAATCTGCGACATGTTGGAAGCAGTTGGTCACAATGTACTAGATTTAGAATATATACTTCCATACTCAATGGTCTGAGTGATGAATATGAAGCCGTTGAAGCCATCATCTCCTCACAAAAGGAATTTTCCTCTCTGGACGATTTTCACTCAATTTTACTATCTCATGAAGCTAGACTTGAAAGCAAAAGGACTCAAAATAGTGACTTCACCATCAACTATGATGCAAATAAAAACAATAACAACAACAAAAATCAAGGAAATAATAACTACAGAAACGAACAGACCTTTCAGAGAGGCAATTCCAGCACCAAAGGAAGAGGTGGCAGAAATAGAGGAAGATGGAATAATAATAATCGATCAAAATGTCAAATTTGTGAGAAGACTGTCATACTGCTCTTAAATGCTACTTTCAATTTAATGCAAACTATTTAGCAAATCAAGCCAATAACAATCAAAGGAACCCCAACTACATTGCTAACATAGCACACGTACAAAGTGGTCCAACCAATCAGATGAATGGCACAAGGAACTAGAATGAACAAGCCAGGGCATACTACATTCATGATGAATCATGGTACCCGGACTTAGGAGCCAGTAATCACATCACAAGCAATCTCAACAACCTGAATCTCGGGAATAAGGAATACAAAGGTAATCAAACTATAAGTATGGGCAATGGTAAGCATGTTAAAATTTCACATATTGGCACCGACAGTATTACTGATAATAGGAAATTAATTTTTCACAACCTATTAAGAGTCCCCATAACTAAGAAAAACCTAATTAGTGTGTTTCAATTTGCTAGGGATAATAACATATACTTTGAATTCTTTCCCAAACACTGTGTAGTCTGAGACATACTAACTAGGGAAATTCTTCTACAGGATAATGCTGTGAAGGGACTTTACGAGTTTAACCACTGATAAAGACCAATCATGTTGTAACTTGACTAATATGAACGAGGAAAGCCAAGCCAAAAGTATATTTGAGTTGTGGCATTACAAATTAGGTCATCTTAGTACTAGTATTGTAACCAACATACTTGCTGATAATAAAATAAATTTTGATCCTGTTAAATTACCTTACATTTGTGCTTACTATCAGATGGGGAAAGGCCACAAATTACCCTTCAATGATTATGTAACTGAGTACTCTAAACCTGGTCAATTGATTGCAACTGATATTTGGGGTCCAGCTCCAATATTTTATGACTATGGTTATAGATACTATATATCTTTTGTTGATGCCTATACCGGATATATTTGGATATATTTTTTAAAAGCTAAATCTAAAACTAGCAATGTTGTTATAAACTTCATTAGGATGATTGAAAATTGGCCAAACTGCCATGTTAAAACAATACAATCTGATAGTGGATCAGAATATAGACCATTGGTTGAATATTTCAAAAACAAGGGCATAGTACAAAGAGTAATATGCCCATACGCTTTTGAGAAGAATGGTCTATTAGAAAGGAAACATGGACACATAGTTGAGTCATGCTTAACATTGTTAGCTCAGGCATCCCTACCACTCAAATTTTGGCCTGATGCCTTTAACACAACTGTATATTCGATAAATAGAATGCCAACAAAAACACTGAATGATATAACTCCTTTAGAAAAGTTATTCAATGTGAAGCCTGACTACAAAAGTTTGAAAATCTCCGGCTGCCTATGTTTTCCATATCTAAGACCCTATAATAATCACAAACTTAACGATAGATCTAGACCCTGTACATTCATTGGCTACTGTATTAATCAAAAATGGTTAAGATGTATAGACAAGTTTGACAAGATATTTATAATCAAACATGTCACTTTTGAGGAAAACACATTTCCTTATAGTATATCAGATATACAAACCACTAGCAAAATATACAATCCAAAGGTTAGTATACCTGATCTGCGCAATATTGCCAACACATGGCATCAAGAGAATGGTGATGAGACTACTGGTGTTCCTTCTGAAGGCCACCACAGTCAGTGAATTAAATGATGATCTACCGGAATAAACCAACCACGCCAATCAATCACCTACAAGCAATGAACATAATTAATCAGAAACAACCAATGATCAGACAAACAACAACAATATTCAATCTCTCAACAACAGACAAGGGGAACAACCATCTCAACAGCCACATATTCAAGGAGGTCATCCAATGATAACCAGGTCCAAGAGAGGCATATTTAAGCTAAAAACCTATACTGCAGTCATCACTGAAGATGAACCTGACAGCTATCAACAAGTAGTAAAACATAAAGAATGGAGAAAAGCAATGGATAAACAATATCAAGCACTCATAAATAACAATACATGGAAACTTTTAAGCCCAACAAGCAATATAAATATAATAGGATGTAAGTGGACATACAGGCTGAAAAAGAACCTGTATGGGTCCATCAACAGATATAAAGCAAGGTTAGTTGCAAAGGGATTCACGCAAGAGTACGAGTTTGAATATATGAAACAGCTTCACCTATAGTCAAACCCTCAACTATCAGACTCATACTCACCATAGCATTAAATAAAAATTGGAAGATTAAACACCTATATGATAACCGTACCTTCTTAAATGGAACATTGCATGAAGAAATATTTATGCAACAACCATAGGCTACACTCAAGACTCAATGTGACGGTCCGCCCCGCACCAACCGACATTTCTCTTGAAACGCGCTGCGTCATTTTTCAACCAGCACGGGACGGTCATCAGAAGAAAGGAAACATAACACTGAACTATCATGGAACCTGTAGAATGTCTCACGGCGCATAGGATAAAATATAATAGTAACATAACTTGACATAAAACAGGCGAGACAGTGCATAAGCTGAAAACTAAATCATCATAGCAGCGGAAATCCAAAATACAGCTTATGATCCAAAACCATTATTACAACTTCAAAATACTGTCTCTAAAGCAAAAATGGAAAAGGTACACTACTAATGCCCAAAGCAGTGACCAACAACAACATAGGGAAAACATATGGAAATGATATGTGTAAGCCTCCTGCTCGTCTCCGGACAGCTACTCGTGTATACCACCTAACATGTCTCTAGTCTGCTCGTTTAGGAGCACCCAGAGTAATAAGAAGAGACATAAAACTTTGGGTCAGACAAAAAGTCTGGTATGAGCGATAAGCAGAAAAAACGGAATAATAACAGATATACATAACCATACCTGAACCTGCAACCGAAGAGTTAGCACGACAGGATGTACAATACTCTAAGGTAACACTAACATAATGTGTAAAGGTAATGTGGGAGTGTGCATGTCATGGTGATAGCAAACAATCAATCATAACAATCATCCTCACATCTCTCACTCTGTGCGTCAAGTATACGATATCTACCACTTTAATCACCCAATTCTTTGCTACGATCACTCTGCCCCATGGAGTCATGACGACCCCACGGAGTCATGACTGCTCCACTGCGCTGATCCATAACCACTAGTACTTTGCTATGTCCATCTGCCCCATGGAGTCATGACAACTCCACTGCACTGGCTCATAGTCTTGCTACGATCACTTTTCCCGATGGAGTCATAGAAACTCCACTGCACTGATCCATAGCCAATATCCGTCTCTTAGTGGCGAGTCAAAGCTATAGACATCGATAACCCTTTTGCACTCGTCCCACAGCAAAGTCCAACTCATGAAGTTAACTCATCGGTTCCCGTCTGGATCCTGAGTTCTACTTCCTATTTAGACTACCTTTGCATTTCGGGTTTTGGTCTTCATCCCGGTTCGTGTTTCTTCAGCTTCCATTCGGTTCAACTCATACCCTTCATCATGTCCTGAGTCGATACTCAAGTCCAAAGCTCAGCCCGCAGTTCGTGGATGCTCCACGGTTGGTGATGGTCCTTCCGGTTCGTGATGACTAGTGGCCATCAGGTCGGCTCGTGACCAATACTTCCCTGGCGGCTCGGCTCGTGGTGAAGGATGCTCCACGGTTCGTGATTTCCTGCTTGGCTCGTGAGGTGCTGGAGCGGCTCGTGGGTAGCATCCGATTCAAAGTTCGTGAAGGGGGTCGGCTTGTGAGGTGGCTCACGACTGGGGCGGCTCGTGATGATAGTGTCACGATCGGGGAAGGTGCCTCACGAACATGGGTGACCAATTTCCTGCAACTCTTTCCAGCAAGCTATTTACGCCATATGACGGCGTTTTCGACCAACCTAACTTGACTATACAATCACAAAGCATTCCAAACAGTAACAGCAACATGGAAAATCAACCATAAACACCAAAACAACAATCTAATATGTTAAAATGGATCAGAACCCAAAACCAATGTTTTCCCTTTAATCCCCTTAATCATGATTTAACCATACGATTAACAAAACATGTCCAAATTAACCCAAATTTCTAACAGAGGCATAAAATAATATTTAAGAATTTCTACATATTTATCTAGAATTTTAGCATGCATAATTTTGTTAATTAACTCTAATCACCCCTAATTAACCGTATTTAGTGTAAAATTGTGCAAATCACTCACCTTATCCACAAATAAAACTTTAGATCTGAAACTCTACTGTTTTGGAACGGTTTCCTATGCAACACAACAGGTCCAACTCTGATTTGACACTAATCTTCCTTGATTTGGTGTAGATTTAGCTAATACACGATTAGAGAGCGATTTTGGATGAATTTAGAAAATGGAGGTCATTGCTAGGGTTTCAAGGATGTAAATGGAGGCTGGAAAAATGAATAAAACTGAACTTCCTAACCCTATCAGCCCTCCCATAACCCAAATCCCGAAATGGGTTATGGGCCTAGCCGCTAATCACCCTAATTAGGTCCGGTTAAGCTGTTTTTCACCTTCTAGACGTTATTTCAGTCATATCTCCCAAACGGTAAGTTTGTTTGGCTAATATGACCACTCTACGGAAAGGTAAACCATCATTTGAATCCAATGGAAGTTGTTTCGGGTCAAAACTCCTTACCAATAAAAAGTTATAGGCGAAACAAGATTTGCAAAGGGTAAAACGGTCATTTAAAATTCAGTAAAAATCGTGAACATGGGAAATGACCCCAATAGTTGTTCCCCAAAGTTACACGACCATACGATTTCGCTTGAAAATGAAATAAATATTCTATGATCCTCCGATGCGAAGAAATGCGGGTCGTTACATTCTCCTCCCCTTAAGAAATTTCGTCCCCGAAATTCCTTAACCAAAACATACATGTGTTCCCGCATGCTTATCAATCATTCGCAACAATTAATCATACATAACAACACATCAAGCCTATCCTAGCATGCAGTTTACTAATAAGGGAATACTATCTCGATATAAAAAAAATTACCAGGCAGAGAGTTTTGGATACATCTTCCTTATGTTATCCTCTGTTTTCCAAGTACAGTCTTTCTCATTATCACCCCACTGGACTTTGACTAGTATCACAGTTTTCCTTCGAAGTTGCTTCGTATCGTACTCGACAACACAAATCGGCTTGCGGTTTCCAACTGTCTCGGGTTCTACGTCGATATCATCTAACTGATCAGGTGAAATAGCAATATCAGGGTCGTGCATGAACTTCCTTAGCTGGGAAACATGAAATACGTTGTGAACTCTCGCCATCTTGTCAGGCAATTCAACTTTATACACCAAATTCCCAACTTGCTCAAGAACTGGGAATGGACCAACAAACCTTGGTGCCAACTTGCCTCTTCTACCGAATCGGATTACACTCTTCAATGGAGAAATCTCGACGAATACCAAATCACCAACGGAAAATTTCAATTCTCTTCGCCTCTTATCAGCATAACTCTTCTGCCTATCTTGGGCAGGCTTCATTCGCTGTTGAATAGCCTTGATCTTATCTGAAGTTTTGCTTATTACATCTGGCCCAAGCACAAAATTTTCACCTGTTTCCAACCAACATGATGGTGAGTTGCACGGTCTCCTGTACAAAGCTTCAAATGGAGCCATTCCAATACTAGATTGATGACTATTATTATATGTGAATTTAACTAGATGTAAATGGTCATCCCATGACCCACCAAAATTCAATATGCAAGCTCTTAAGAGATCCTCTAAGACACGACTCACCCTCTCTGTTTGACCGTCGGTTTGTGGATGATACGCGGTACTGAGATGTAATTCTGACCCTAACGCCTCTTTTAAGCTCTTCCAAAACCCACTAGTAAATAATGGATCTCGGTCGCTCACAATACTTTTAGGTATTCCATGAAATCTCACTACCCACTTCATATACAGTTCTGCTAACTTAGATGTTGTTCTATTCGACTTGACTGGTATAAATCTTGCACTTTTGGTCAATCGATCCACAATCACCCAAATACTATTATGACCTGATCTAGTCCTTGGTAGACCATCAATGAAATCCATTGAGACTTGTTCTCATTTCCATTCGGGAATTTCCAATGGTTGTAACAAACCACTAGGCTTCTTTTGATCGGCTTTAACTAACTGACAGTTCATGCATTTGGATATAAACTTCCCAACGTCTCTCTTCTTCCCTTCCCAGTAGTAGGTCTGCTTCATGTCTCGATACATTTTGTTACCACTAGGATGTATAGTCAGTTTCGAGTGATGACACTCTCTGAGTACTTCATCTCTCAATCCATTTACATTGGGTACAACCAGTCTCCCATTCTTACGAAGCCATCCTTATTTATCTAGTCCATACTTGTTCATCTCCTCACCATCGATATACATCTCTAACTTAGAGATGATTTCCAATAGGTTAGGATTGTCCCTCTGACTGGAACCAATCTGCTCAATCAAAGTTGGTCTGATTGTCAAACTTGCTAACATTTCTGGATCTAATTCGCACTTCGGTCTGAAATCATAACCTGCGATATACTCCAGTTGCTTCCATTCCAGAAACATAGCCCCTAAACTGGCATGTCTCATACTCAATGCATCGGTTACTGCATTACCCTTCCTGGGTGTGTATGCGATATTGAAATCATATGATGCCAAGAACTCTAACCATCTATGTTGACGAAGATTTAAATCCTTTTAAGAGAAAAGATACTTTAACGACTTATGATCAATAAACAACTCGATTCTTTCTCCCAAGAGATAATGTTTCCACATTTTCAATGTGAACACGATCGCTGCCAATTCCAGATCATGGGTAAGATATCTTCTCTCATGTGGTTTCAATTGCCGACTAGCATAAGCTACAACCCTACCTCCTTGCATCGGTATAACACCTAGTCTGGTACCACAGGCATCCGTGTATACCGTCATCTCTTCGTTCTCTTTGGGGATAACTAACACTAGTGCACATGTCAACTTTTCTTTTAGACTCTTAAATGCATTTTCACACTTTTTGTCCCAGACGAAAGCTTGATTCTTCATGGTCAACTGGGTTAACGGTGCCGCTATCTTGGAGAAGTCCTGGATGAACTTATGATAATATCCAGCTAACCCCAAGAAACTTCTCACGTCCGTTGCATTCTTGGGTGTAGACCAATCTGGCACTGTAGCCACCTTTGCAGGATCCATGGCAATACCATTCTCAGAAACAACATGGCCCAAGAACCTCACTTCCCTCCTCCAGAAGTGACACTTAGAAAACTTCGCTTTCAATGGTGTTTCCTCAACACCTCCATCACTATCCTCAAATGTTCCTTGTGTTCTTCCTCCGTCCTCGAGTAAACCAAGATATCATCCACGAACACAAGAAATTTTTTATTTAATTGATCCCTGAATACCCTATTTATAAGATCCACAAAATATGCGGGTGCATTGGTCAACCCGAATGGCATGACCAGCCACTTATAAAATCCAGACGGCGTTCGAAATGTCGTTTTAGGAATACTCTCAGCTGCTACCCGGAGCTGATGAAAACCTGTCGCGAGATCTAACTGGGAGAACACTCTCGCTCAGCTTAACTGATCAAACAAATCGTCTATCCGCGGAAGAGGATACTTATTCTTCCTAGTCACCTTGTTCATCTCACGGTAGTCTACACATAAACGAAGGGAACCATCTGCCTTAGTAGCAAATACAACTGGTTCTCCCCACTCAGAAACACTTCTTCTAATAAATCCCTTCTTCAAAAGATCGCTTACTTGCACCGCGAGATCTCGCTGCTCCCTTGGCGCCATACGACGAAGAGGCATCACTATAGATCTGGCATCTTTCAATAAATCAATACGAAACTCGATCTCTCGGTGTGGTGGAAGTCCGGTCACTTCCTCGAAGATATCCGGATACTGGCCAATAATGGGAACCCCTAATAACTTGTCCTGCGGAATGTCGAGGGAATTTAGAAAACTAGCCATCACCTCATCATTAGGTAGGCCACCAAACACTAACCTCCGCCCATCATCCGCCTCATAGTCACCAAAAATCCCTCACAGTCTACCACCACCCCGTACCTTTGAAGCCAATCGACTCCCAAAATAATGCCAGACCTAGTAAAGCCCAAAACAAACAATCACAAGCAAACATACATCCATGACTCGATAAGGCCAAATTTCGACAAATCATGCTAAGGCTAGTCGAACCACCAATCGGGTTCGTTACAACTAAAGGTCTATCGACTATCTCGGGTTCCAATCCCAACCTATCTACCTGGTCACTAGATATGAAGGAATGGGAAGCCCCGGTATCAAACAATACTCGAACAGGAACATCATAAATAGAAAGTATACCTTGAATGACAACATTCTTTCCCTTCTCCGCCGCAGTTAGGGCATTCGACGAAGAAGGAACAACATTGATAGCATATGCTTTCACAATCTGCTTCTCTTTAGGAGGTTGTGGACATTTATCCTTATGATGTCCCACTTGGCCGCAGTTGAAGCACATCATGTCCGCTGGCTTTGCTCGACATTCTTTGGCATAGTGGCCCTTCTTGCCACACCTAAAGCACTCAACATCTTTCTTATTCTTCTTCTGACCATCCTTAGCTTGGTTCTACTTCCTCTTATTCTGCGAATTATTCTTGCCTCCATTGCTTGCTTGCGGCTTTAGCTCCCCTGCAGATGTAATAACAACCTCGGTCTTCGACTTAGGGTAAAGGCTCTCAGATCTCGATGCCTTTCCCACAATAGACTCGAATGTCTCATCTATATGATTTATCAGTTTTTCCCCCAAGTACTCATCTAAGCTAGTTATGAACTTCTCGTTCTTCTTCTCGGCGGTATCGATAAGAGATAACCCATATTTCGATGAAGTATCAAATTCAGCGATATATTCCGAGACTGCCCTACCATTCTGCATAAGCTCTAGAAATTTCCTAAACAATTCCGATTTCTGAGTAGCTGGGATAAACTTATCACTGAAATGGGTCTTAAACTGGTTCCAAGTAACTTGATCCTCGGGAGTAGCTTCTTTAATAGCATTCCGCCAATTCATCGCTCGTCCTTGCAGTTGAAAGGATGCTAGTTTCCTCTTCATAGCATCATCGATTCCCAAATCCTCAAAGATGCACTCACAACTATCAAGCCAATCTTGAACCTCTGTAGCCGACTCCATTCCGTGGAACGGCTTCCCACCAAGACTAGTATAATACTTGCATAGCTTGGCGAAATCGGCTCTAGGCGCCTGCATTACTGCACCACCACCGTTAGCAACATTAGGAACTACTCCCCGAACATCTCTAAGCATCTCGCTCATGAAGGTGATAAACATCGCCTTACATCAAGAACATCCCTATTATTTGCTCCTGAACCCGTACTCCTCGTATATCGGCTCATCGTTCAATCTGTAAGGAGAAAACGATTAACCATCTCTCCAGTGGTGTCAGTGCAATGCGACTTCTTCCTCAGATATACTAATTGTATATACATAGCTTTTGAAAACAAAAATATCACAAATACGCACTCTCATATATGTATGCTATCTCTCCCTGATGTCTTCCCCTAGGTTAACTATGCAACCTGGCTCTAATACAAAATGTGACGGCCCGCCCCGCACTAGCCGACATTTCCCCTGAAATGCGTTGCGCCAATGTTCAACCAGCACGGGACGGTCGTCAGAAGAAAGGAAACATAACACTGAACTATCATGGAACCTGTAGAATGTCTCACAGCGCATAGGATAAAATATAATAGTAACATAACTTGACATAAAACATGCGAGATAGTGCATAAGCTGAAAACTAAATCATCATAGCAGCGGAAATCCAAAATACAGCTAATGATCCGAAACCATTATTACAACTTCAAAATACTGTCTATAAAACAAAAATGGAAAAGGTACACTACTAATGCCTAAAGCAGTGACCAGCAACAACACAGGGAGAACATATGGAAATGATACGTGTAAGCCTCCTGCTCGTCTCCGTACTGCTACTCGTGCATACACCTAACCTGTCTCTAGTCTGCTCGTTTAGGAGCACACAGAGTAATAAGAAGAGACATAAAACTCTAGGTCAGACAAAAAGTCCGGTACGAGCGATAAGCAGCAAAAATAGAACAATAACATGTATACATAGCCATACCTGAACCTAGACCTGCAACCAAAGAGTTAGCACAACGGGATGTACATTACTCTAAGGTAACACTACCATAATGTGTAAAGGTAATGTGGGAGTGTGCATGTCATGGTGATAGCAAACAATCAATCATAGAAATCATCCTCACATCTCTCACTCAGTGCGTAAAGTATACGATATCTACCACTTTGATCATCCAATTCTTTGCTACGATCACTCTGCCCCATGGAGTCATGATGGCTCCATTGCACTGATCCGTAACCACTAATAGTTTGCTATGTCCACTCTGCCCCATGGAGTCATGATAACTCCACTGCACTTGCTCATAGCCTTGCTATGATCACTTTTCCCCATGAAGTCATGGCAACTCCACTACACTGATCCATAGCCAATATCCGTCTCTCAGTGGGAGTCAAAGCAATAGACATCGATAATCCCTTTGCACTCATCCCGCAGCAAAGTCCAACTCATGAAGTTAACTCATCGGTTCCCGTCTGGATCTTGAGTTCTACTTCCTAATTGGACTACCTTTTCATCTCGGGTTTTGGTCTTCGTCCCAGTTCGTGATTCTTCAACTTCCATTCGGTTCAACTCATACCCTTCATCATGTCTCGATTCGATACTCAAGTCCAAAGCTCAGCCCGCATTTCATAGATGCTCCACGGTTCATGATGGTCCTTCCGGTTCGTGATGACTGGTGGCCATCGGGTTGGCTCGTGACCAATACTTCCCTGGTGGCTCGGCTCGTGGTGAAGGATGCTCCACGGTTCGTGATTTCCTGCTTGGCTCGTGAGGTGCTGGAGCGGCTCATGGGTGGCATATGCTTCGTGGTTCGTGAAGGGGGTCGGCTTGTGAGGTGGCTCACGACTGAGGCGGCTCATGATGATAGTGTCACGATCGGGGAGGGTGCCTCACGAACGGGGGTGACCAATTTCCTGTGACTCTTTCCAGCAAAGATGGCGTTTTCGACCAACCTAACTTGACTATACAATCACAAAGCATTCCAAACAGTAATAGCAACATGGATAATCAACCATAAACACCCAAACAACAATCTAATATGTTAAAATGGACCAGACATACCCAAAACCCATGTTTTCCCCTTAATCCCCTTAATCACGATTTAACCATACGATTAGCAAAACATGTCCAAATTAACCCAAACTTCTAACAGAGGCATAAAATAATATTTGAGAGCATGCGTAATTTCATTAATTAACACTAATCACCCCTAATTAACTGTAATTAGTGTAAAAATGTGCAAATCACTCACCTTAGCCATAAATTAAACTTTAGATCTGAAACTCTACTATTTTGGCGTGGTTTCCTATGCAATACAGCAGCTCCAACTCTGATTTGACACTAATCTTCCTTGATTTGGTGTAGATTAAGCTAATACACGATTAGAGAGCGATTTGGGATGAATTTAGAAAGTAGAGGCCATTGCTAGGGTTTTAAGGATGTAAATGGTGGTTGGAAAAATTGAATAAAATTGTAATTCCTAACCTTATCAACCCTCCCATAACCCTAATCCCGAAATGGGTTATGAGCCTAGCTGCTAATCACCCTAATTAGGCCCGGTTAAGCTGTTTTTCACCTTCCAGACCTTGTTTCAGCCATATCTCCCAAACGGTAAGTCCATTTGCTAATGTGATCACTCTACGGAAAGGTAAACCATCATCCGAATCCAATGAAAGTGGTTTCAGGTAAAAAATCCTTACCAATCAAAAGTTATAGGCGAAACAAGATTCACAAAGCGTAAAATGGTCATTTAAAATTCGGCAAAAATCCTGAACATGGGAAATGACCCCAATAGTCGTTCCCCAAAGTTACACGACCATACGACTTCGCATGAGAATGAAATAAATATTTTACGATCCTCCGATGCATAGAAATGCGGGTCATTGCACTCAACACTGGTATCCAAGTTAAATAGAGCTATCTCTGGTCTAAAGCAAGCACCTAGAGTATGGTTTGGAAGACTCAAAGCAAGTTTAACATCACTGGGATAATCTTCAACCAAATCTGACATGTGATGACTGCCCATATCTCTCACACTAAATAAGAGGAAGACGTACTAGGTAGTTATGGATGATCATCGAGATATGAAAACACATGCGGAACCTGTCGTAACTCACAGCGCAAGGATAAAATATAATTGAACATATTCAACAGGCCATAATAGTGAAGCATCATATATCAAACATTTAAACTTTCATAACATCCTGAAAGATTTTTCCATGTATCAACTGGATACAACATCAAAGTCTGTACATAAAGCCTCACTACAACATTCAGAGTAAATCATCAAACAGCGGGAAAACAGATATTATATAATAGAAAAGATAATACACCAGCCTCATGCTCGCCTCCGTACTACAACATCGTCCTCACCAGGTTATCACCTATTACCTGCTACCTAGTCCGCCCATCCAAAAATCAGATGAACAACCCAAGTTAATAAGAGGAAAACATAAAACCTTGAGTCAGACAACAGTCTTAGTGAGCGATAAAACAACTAACTATCATCATCAATAAAGTATATGAGAATAGGTTGATAAACAAACTAATCTACCTATTTCAATAGAAGAAACTCAACCTCATCTTCCCCACATCGGATAGTGATAACCTTTATAAAACAAGCATTTCGACCATACATCCATGGCAACCAGGCAACCATTCATTCATGGCAATCAAAAATAACCAACAATATCAACCATAACGACCAATTATATATCTCATGTAAACCATCCTAATCGAGCTCGACATCCCTTAAGCACAAGCCCTAGAGGCCTAAACCAATATTAGACAAGCACCCACGAAACATCTCCTTCGACGTCAGACAACCTACGTGAGACGGTACAAGCGAACAAACAACATTCATGAATGACTATGGCTATCTCCGCCAATCATGCTTTGAAACCATCGCTTATCGTATGACTTGCCATATCATCCTGCCATCCGTCAAGGGCTAATGGTAACCCCGGTTCTAGCAGAAACTTCATATGCCTTTCAATGATACGTACCTAGGCCTTTCAACAATACCTAAGGTACTCAATCATACAACCGGTCTTTTAGACGTCTCTATTGTACCCCTGCTTTGAGCCCGCTAAAACCTACGACAACGGTAATCTCTCCGCCTTCTACACCTCTAGTCGTCGACACCTGCGACTATTCACAAAATCAAAACACGCTTGAGCAACCATTATCCACCAACTCAAAACTCCCTTGAGTTATCTTCACATTCGTTTCTTTTCAATGATCAACGATCAACGACCGTCTCACACCCCTTCGAACATTTCCCCTTGAACTCTTCTCGATGCTAGAACCATTGTCGATTCAAAAACAAGCTTCGTTTGGTCGATACTGCAAATAGCATTTCCAGCTCTTTTGCTATGAAAAATTGGCCACAATATCAAAATAGCCTTTTACAGCGTTTCTGAAATGCTATTATATCTCCTGGTTCAAACTGCAACAATCTGATGTGAAAAACTAAACAAAACAACAAAAGTGGCTTTCACAATGTTTCTGCCTTTTTACAACGTTTCAGAAGTGCTGTCAATGCTTTTTGTCCACCATTATGCTTTCTGGTCCATCAATATACCTTTCACAGCGTTCCTACCTACTATAGCATTTCAGAAACTCTGTCGTAGCTCAGGTGCGACTTACGACCTACGACATAAGCCATATGCGACATACGACTTATGCCTTTAGATCGTTCTTGGTCCAGGAATTTCCACAGCGTTTTTCAAACGTTGTCAAATCTCAAATGACGTACGACATACGACGTAAGCCATATACGACCTACGATATATGCCTTTAAGTCGTTCTTGGTCCAAGACTTTCCACAGCGTTTTTCAAACGCTATCAAATCTCACACGACATACGACCTACGACATAAACCATGTGTGACCTATGACATAAGCCCTTAGGTCGTGTTCTTGTTCCAGGACATTCTACAGCGTTTTTCAATGCCGTCAAATCTCATACGACCTGCGACATAAGCCATGTGCAACCTATGACATAAGCCCTTAGGTCCTGTTCTTGTTTCAGGACATTCCACAACGTTTTATAAACGTTGTCAAATCTCACATGACCTACGACATAAGCCATGTGCGACCAGCATTTTTCCAACGCTGTTAAATGCTGTAATTTCCAAAACTTGGTTTTTGGCCCGATTCTTGAAAATTCACCCGATCCACTTAATTTTTCTTGACGAACCATGATTTTTCAACTTGCCAAACATGTTGCCAAACACTCTCAAACTCTCCAATCCATCTCAACTCAAAATCAATTAATTTTATCAACAAATCATCAATATCAAAACAATGATTCAACAATGATTAAATCAATATATATGGATCTAAACATAGAATTAACATATGAAATTACCGTTTATAAGTTGCTAGATTAGATCCTATGGTGATTCAAATGAAAATATACTTACCATGATGTAGATCTATGAGAAAACACTTGAAAATGATGAATTTATGAACAAACACTAATATACTTGATTGAATCTGTGTGAAAGATGCATACCACTCACCAAATCTTCAAAACAACACAAAAACACTTGGATCTAAATCCGGACAGCAGAGAATTAACTTCAAACTCTTCAACTTGATGAAATCTCTCTTCGATTAATGTAGATCTAGGTTCAAACGATGTAGATCTTCAATCTTCACATGTAGATCTAGAATTTTAATGGTGGAAAGGTGTATTTGATTGAGCAAGGAGGATCATGAGCTCAACCAAATGAGAGAATGAAGAAAGTAAACTATTCTCCAAGCCTCTATCCCCCTATTTATAGCCTCCCACTAGCCTACTAATGGGCCTCTCCAAATCATCCCACTAATGGTTCAAAAAACCTAAACAACCAACTGTAAAACCTTTAAACAACGATTCTTTCCAAATCGCTAAGCCAAATCTTTAATGTGACCACTCTACGGAATGAGAAACATCATTTCCTTTCCACTGAGACTGATCTTAGCACCTGATTCATGACTTTCCACAACGTTTTTCAAATGTTGTCAGATCTCAAACGACCTACGACATACGACGTAAGCCATATACGACCTACGATATATGCCTTTAAGTCGTTCTTGGTTCAAGACTTTCCACAACGTTTTTCAAACGCTATCAAATCTCACACGACATACGACCTTCGACATAAGCCATGTGTGACCTACGACATAAGCCCTTAGGTTGTGTTCTTGTTCCAGGACATTCTACAGCGTTTTTCAACGTTGTCAAATCTCACATGACCTACGACATAAGCCATGCGTGACCTACGACATAAGCTCTTAGGTCGTTTTCTTGTTTCAGGACATTCCACAACATTTTTCAAACGTTGTCAAATCTCGCACGACCTACAACATAAGCCGTGTGCGACCTATGATATAAGCCCTTAGTTCGTGTTCTTGTTCCAGACTTTCCACAGCATTTTTCCAACGCTGTCAAATGCTGTAATTTCCAAAACTTGATTTTTGGCCCGATTCTTGAAAATTCACCCGATCCACTTAATTTTTCTTGACAAACCATGTTTTTTCAACTTGCCAAACATGTTGCCAAACACTCTCAAACTCCCCAATCCATCTCAACTCAAAATCAATTAATTTTATCAACAAATCATCAGCATCAAAACAATGATTAAATCAATATATATATATATATGGATCTAAACATAGAATTAACACATGAAATTACCGTTTATAAATTGCTAGATTAGATCCTATGGTGATTCAAATGAAAATATATTTACCATGATGTAGATCTATGAGAAAACACTTGAAAATGATGAATTTATGATCAAACACTAATATACTTGATTGAATCTGTGTGAGAGATGCATACCACTCACCAAATCTTCAAAACAACATAAAAACACTTGGATCTAAATCCGGACAGCAGAGAATTAACTTCAAACTCTTCAACTTGATGAAATCTCTCTTCGATTAATGTAGATCTAGGTTCAAACGATGTAGATCTTCAATCTTCACATGTAGATCTAGAATTTTAATGGTGGAAAGGTGTTGATTGAGAAAGGAGGATCATGAGCTCAACCAAATGAGAGAATGAAGAAAGTAAACTATTCTCCAAGCCTCTATCCCCCTATTTATAGCCTCCCACTAGCCTAATAGTGGGCCTCTCCAAATCATCCCACTAATGGTTCAAAAACCTAAACAACCAACTATTAAACCTTAAAACAACGATTCTTCCCAAATCGCTAAGCCAAATCTTTAATGTGACCACTCTATGAAGTGAGAAACATCATTTCCTTTCCAATGAGACCTATTTTAGCACCTGATTCAATCTGAGTCAAAAGTTATTCTCTGTACAAGACTAATAGAGAAAAAATGGTCATAAGTAAAACTGGTAAAAATTATGGGTATGTCTCACATCGCCATAAACAACATATTGAAATATGATAATGATCCAACCCTCAAGGAATAAAATAAAAATATTTTATGATCTTCCGATATGTAAAATGCAGGTTATTACATGACACTTCCTTATTCATAAAGATCAGTGGTTCACTCACTATCCATATTAATATATATATATATATATATATATATATATATGACTTAATCATCATAGGCAACAGTGATACTGAGATCAGAAAAATAACTAAATATTTAAACAATAAGTTTTCGATAAAAGACCTGGATAAGCTATCCTACTTTCTTGGAATAGAAGTAAAAAAGAAAACCAAACAGAGAAATTCATTTTTGCCAAAGAAAATATATCGAAGAACTACTGAGTAAAACCAACATGATAGAAGCCAATGGACAACCTATCCCTGTGATATCAAACCAGCATCTATCAAAGAACATGGGGGAACCTACTTCAAATAGTAAATAATACGGAGCATTGTAGAAGCACTACAATATGCTATTATAACACGACCTGATATCTCATTTAGTGTTAACAAGGTATCTCAATTTTTGCACGAATGCAGGAGTGAACACTGGATAGCAGTAAAGAGGATACTCGGATACTTAAAAGGCACTCTCAATTTTGGCATATCATTAAAGAGAAGCTAACACTTAAACATTATAACCTATTCAGATGCAGATTGGGACACAAATATAGATGATAGAAAATCAGTCACTAGTGTAACGACCCGTTTTTTCAACGATGTATAATTTATTTATTTAATTAATTAAATAAGAAAATGGTTGTTTAATTAAATTATATTGAATATTTAATTAATATAAATAATAGAATAATATATTTAATTTCTGAAATAATCAGAAATAGTGAATTGACAATATAATGTGAACTGGATAATTCAAAGTATTTAATTCAGCTTAGAGTTGAATTAGAATGACGAATATATTATTTAAACGACAGTTTGAACGTATAATTATATTATAATTAAAATCGAGCTCCAAATGGCACGGTAGTTCGCTATTTGGCGATTCGAACTTCAACTGAAAATACAGATTTCGTTTTAAATCGGATTTTTGTGAAACAAGAAACGTTCGGAGCTGGTAAGTATATTTTTCTAGTAGAAGAGAAAAATCAGGATTTCATTGTGTAGATTTTGATTTATGTCCAAATCAAATTTTTAGGAAAGTCGTTATGGAATTCCTTTGAAATTTATAACGATATATAAAAGGAATTTCAATATATATTTGAATATCGATTCAACCGTGATTTGAATATCGAGTTGTAAATCCCGGTGGAGCTGTATGTTATTCTATTGTGAATATATACGATAATATTTATTTTTAAATATTAAATTTAATTATTTTTAATATATTTATATATTTAACTGGGTTATTTAGGGCTTTAAAAATAACCAGTTTTGCAAACGACATCTGTTTTCAACGAAACTAATTTTGTTGGATCCGCAACGTTAAATTATTGTTAGATGTCAAGTTTTGTGATTTTTAGAGTCAGCATGTGGCCGTATAAATTTTTAATGTGAAGAATAGTCAGTATTCTGACTGTTAAAAATACGCTATGTGAGAAACAGAGTCGAAATTCGACGAAACCAGTTTCGTAGGGTTCGTAATGTCTAACTGTAGCTGCATGTCTAGTTTCATGATTTTTGGATGTCAGGTGTGATTACAGTAATTTTAAAGTATAAATACACATAGTGGTTGATTGAAATTTAATATAATATTCGAATAAAAATATATTTAAACAATCCTATAAATACCTACCCAACATCCGAAACCTAATTCCAATCTCCCTTAGGTCAAAGCAAATCCGTCGTCACTCTTTCTATCTTCACAGCAAAAGTGGTAACAAAAATAAATCCAAACAAATAGGATAAAATCCTATAAATCTCCAAACTATTTTAATTGAAATCTCCATAGCATTCTCTTCACCTGAGGTGCATTTATTGGGGTTCGATTCGTTTTTTTGTCGATGGATTTTCTCTAGCGTGCGCCTAGGGTTTCCTATCGTGGGAGTTTGGGAAGGAGATAGTATGAATGGATGTGGGCGAGGTGCTCCAGATGGCGAGCCGCTCCGACCGGTGAAGTTTGGTTGAACTTTGAGGAAAAAGGTGTCGCAACCTTTCAGTGTTGTACGAAAAGGGGTCGACGACGGACACTTTTTGAGGAGGTCGAGTTGACCCATATGGGTATGATCGGATAGAGTTTCAAAAGGGAAGAGTGTTGGTAAAATCATTTGCCGATTTAATGAAGCATGGAGGGGGGAGTTGAAGGGGAGTCACAGCTAGGCTTTGAAACTAAAATGGATGGAGCGTGTTTAGTATTTGGAGAAGAAAGATTAGAGGGAGTGGGTCTGTTAATTTAAATGGGCTTGGGCCTTAAAATGAGGCCGGATTTTAAATTGTTTTAAGTTTAAATAAATTCCAATAGTGTAATAAATTAGAAAATGTATAACTATTTCGTATGTTAGCAGAAATAGACGAACCAAGATCCAATAGGATCATATTGACGAGCGCTATGCACTGGAACTGACTGGGAGTGGATTGGAGCCCATTACAATTTATGGCAAAATAAATCATCCGTCTGAATCAAGCAATAGTTATCGTTATTAACGATGATCGTCCAATGTGAGTAAAACTCACCAACTCTGAACAGTTATATTTATATAACGTATTCTTAGAACTGATAATTATCTGTTGATAGTTGAATGTTAACTGTTTGGTTGAATTGCTTATGTATTGGTAGAAATTATAGATAACTATATATATATAAATCGTTAATCAGATATTGATTCTGTTTAGCAAAATATTTCATTTTGAAGTGAAATCGAGGTTAATTATATTGTTTAACATCTTTGATGCAGGGAAACAGGTTGGAGGGACCCAACTGGGATCCTCAATATATAAAATACTGTTTTGTTTCATATATTGTGATATATGATCTGTTGTTGATTATGTGTGTTTGAATGATATTGATCACTGTTGTCTGGTATTTTAAATACCGTAAGAAAACCCTGGGATGAAAAAGGAAATTTTCAATAACTATATTGAAAAAAAAAAATAATCGAAAGATTTTATATAGAAGGAAGATTTCAAACTGTATATTGAAATAGAATATTTATAAAATCAAAGGATTTTATATAAAGGAATATTAATAAAATCAAGGGGTTTTATAAAGGAAATTATTTGTAAAACAAATATAAAGGAAAATATTTGTAAAACAAATACAGAAAGGGAAATATTTGTAAAATAAAACAGAAAGAGAAATATTTGTAAAACATTTACAAATAAAACAGAAAGAGAAATATTGGTAAAACAATTATAAATAGAGTAAAAAAAAGGGAAATGTTTATTTAGAAAATAAATAGTTATAAAAAAGGAAATGTTTATTTAGAAAATAAATAGAGTTATAAAAGGGATTTATTGGGAAATGAAAAAGAATGTCATATAAGGAAATATTTGGCAAATGAATAGAATTTTACATCTGGAAAGTTTAGACTCGTGCTTCGCACATGGTTATACCATGATATGGGTTTAAAGCAAAGATTTTAAATAGTAACTGTTGTAACCGGTAGATTGAGAAGATTAATTTATAAATATTATTTTATAAATAAAATAAAATATTTATCATTGGATAAGTAGAATATATAAGTCAGGACTTATATAGAGAAGTAAGAATTGATTTCAACATCGATATTTGAAACTGAATATGGACGTAGAGTTAATTAAAGGAGTTAATCAAAATGTGTTAATCAAAATGAGTGAGAGAAGTTAATCGATTAGAGTTAGAGTTAATCGATTAGAGGTAGAGTTAATCAGTAAGAGTTAACCAGTTAGCGTTAATCAGTTAGAGTTAATCAATTAGAGTTAAATCGAACTAGAGTTATATCAGATATAGTTTAATCGAATAGAATTAAAGGAGTTAATAGAATATAGTTTATTCGAATAGAATGAAGAAGTTAATCAAATAAGTTAATCGAAATGAGTTAATCGAATGAGTTAATAGAATTAGAGTTAATCGAGTTAGAGTTAGTTGAGTGTTAGTTAATCGAGTTAGAGTTCGTCGAGTATTGATTTATCGAAGATATGAATTTATCAAATAGAGTTATTCGAAATGAATTATTGAATATTAGTTATTCGAAAGGAGTTGTCGAATATTAGTTATTCGAAAGGAGTTATCGAATATTAGTTATTCGAAAGGAGTTATCAAATATTAGTTATTCGAAAGGAGTTATCGAACATTAGTTATTCGAAAGGAGTCATCGAATATTAGTTATTTGAAAGGAGTTATCGAATATTAGTTATTCGAAAGGAGTTAATCGAATATTAGTTATTCGAAAGGAGTTATCGAAAGGAGTTATCGAATATTAGTTATTCGAAAGGAGTTAATCGAATATTAGTTATTCGAAAGGAGTTAATGAATATAGTTTATTCGAAAGGAGTTAATTGATAAGAGTAAATTAGTTAGAGTTAATTGAATAGAGTTAATCCAGTAGGGTAAATCAAGTGGAGTTAATCCAATAGAGTTAATCAAATAGAGTTAATAGAATTGAGTTAGTCAAATAGAGCTAACTGATAAGAGTAAATCGATTAGAGTTAATCAAATAGTGTTAATTGAATAGAGTTATTCGAATATAGGTTATTCGAAGAAGAGAGATTATCAAATATAGTTTATTCGAAGGAAAGAGTTATCGAATAGAGATTTATTCGAAAGAGAGTTACGTAAGGAAGTTTGTTAAAGATTTAAAAGATAAACTTTGACTATTTCGAAGTTAAAACGTTGTTCAGTTAAGGTCTAAGAGGTAATTATACCCCAACTTGATTAACTTCCTTCTTAACTAAGGAATGGTTAGGTTTGATAGTGAATGATAGTCAAGTGAATTTAGTTAATGAGTGAAATGGTTTGAGTTGGCATGGCGATGTTTGATTTAAACATCAGTTTAAATCCAGCGAAGGAGTTATGGAAATGTTTTCCAAATAAGAATCCGAAATGTTTTCTGATAATAGAAAATAAGAATTTAGATTATATGGAAACAGGAGATGAGTAAATTAATGAACTAAAGAGATAAATGTTAAATGATGATTGATCGATAAAATTTCCATTTAGAAATAATATCGTTGTTTGCACACGTGTTTTTCTTTGATAGTTAAATCACAGACTATCAAAGTTTTGACCATTTTTCCGTCGTCAATACGGAGAGACTGGTTGGATCCTTATCCAAAGAACCACTCCGTATGGGCTTTAGCATTTCGAATCAAATAGATCGAAGACAAATTGAAGATAGAGTAAAGTGAAAGGGCTGTTGTATAAGTCCTAGGAAGAGATTGCCTAGGATGGGTGTACGGAATAGTGCCTTCGGTTTGTCCAGTCCCAGGACAACTTGAATGGACGAATGTTTGACATAGTATATCTCGTAGATCACGTAAGTTGATCGTTTCAAACATATACGTTGGTGGCGGAGGAATTTGTTTCTCTTAGCTTATACCCGTGGTATTTTTGGGGAAATCAATTTGTGATTTGATGGGTATAACGATGTGGCATTCGAAGTAAATGGAGGAGTGATCTGTCAAAAGATACGTTTTGACCTCGAGCCTCATCAACTGGGAAATGCCAGAAATCGGGCAGGCATCATGGCTAAGTGGTTTGCAACCAAGTTGGGTATACTGTCACCGTCTAGAGAATATTCATATTTGTTACTTCTTTCAATTCTGTATCTCCCGGGAATGGTTATGTTGGTTTACCAACTGTAAGGTGACAATATATTCGATACACTGTAGCGAAATGAGTGCTCGGTCATGTGTGGTCGAGTTGCAAGATGTTCTTGTTGAACTCCAGTGTATTGCTTCTAGAGTACACTGAGCGGAAGGTGGATCCATACCTTGTCATAGTTGGAATCCATTCCCCAAATAAGAGCCCGCGGTTTTGATTGTATATTATATATGTAGAACGTTAGATGCAAGTGTTTCTACTAGATTGATATTACTTGTGTTCGACTTTATTATAATATCAGAATAATATTGTTTTACTAAAGATTGGGTTATCATAAGGTAAAAACCATCCGTGTTTATGTGTGGATCGGTCTAATGATTATCCTTTGTTTCAAAAGGATTTTGAAAGTTAAATCAAATAATTTGAGTTTACTCACACCAGTCACATGAATAATCCGGAGTTTATTTTGTTTTGTTTTCCCTAAACTCTTGGGTGCCCAATTTTGTACGGGCAGTCAAGTAGTCGCGATTTACAAATACTTGAAGAGCTAGAGCAGGAGGCTTCAGAATTATATAGCTATGGTTTTTTCGCTGTGTTGTAAGTGTTGTACTTTGGAAATGATATGTATATTCAAGTACAGATTTATAATTCAAAGTTATGTTATATATTATATGTTATTCGTTCCGCTGTGAGGTTTGTGTTACTCTGTGTTGTGTTGTTCTTCTTCTATTCTAAGTTTCTATTATATCTATTCTCACCCTCTAATTTCTTTCATGGACTATCCGGTGTTTTCGATGCTTGAATAGTCGACATGGTGTTATATGCCGATATCCAGGATCGCAA
The DNA here is from genome assembly GCA_030737875.1 of Allium sativum. Classification (NCBI taxonomy): domain Eukaryota; kingdom Viridiplantae; phylum Streptophyta; class Magnoliopsida; order Asparagales; family Amaryllidaceae; genus Allium; species Allium sativum. The sequence goes on from CM060924.1 coordinate 480,602,918, forward strand.
AAACCCCGGGTCGTTACAGTGGTATCAGAGCTTAAGATTAACTAATTACCTTGGCTCTGTGGCGTGACTCATTAGAGATGGGGTTAGTAATACCCTAGATTGAGTTGAGTGTATATATACGAGTGAACGTATTTGTTAATTGATATAAAATGGTTTTATATTGTGTAGATTTATTGGTTGAGTTGTTCATGGGTTCTGATCGATCAGTTTGATCCACTGTATCGCTAGGAGTTTATAAACACTCGAATACGATGGGTCGACACGATATGTTTTGAAAAGGGGGTAAATGAAAATAATTTTACCCAAAGTATATTTTGATATAGAGAAAATATACATATTGGAATTATAATATAATGGATATATTGGTTGTTATTTTAATCGAGTAAGATTATAAATTGAATGGTTATATAAATAACCAATCAGAATTCATATAAGTGAAATACGTGGAATCAGATGAATTAAATCTGAATTTAAATCAGAATTGAAATTAAAACCCTGGAAATCGGAAGGGTGTTTGTAAATGGATTTGAACAGAATATATGAGAATTTTAAAATCCTAGGAGATTTTAAATTGTTTTACCAGCATTGTGAAAGGTATTTTGAAATGTATTTCAAAATGGAATAGTTTAAAAATGATTTTAAAGTGATATAGTATTGAACTCACTTCGATCGCTGGAAAATAATTCCGATGATGACTGCGCAGCATATCAGTGTTCATTTTCAAGTTCTAAGTGACGGATTACTACCAAAGGTTTGGTTTTTGAATTGATTTGAGAAAAGCAAGTTGTTTTGAATCCTGAAAAGGAAAGTTGATTTTCGATATGGTGAACTGTTTAAAATTCCCAAGGAAAGACTGTTTGAATTAAAATCAAATTGAATTGAAATTGAATTAAAGCTGATTAGGTGGAAATTGAATTGAAATGTTCAAAAGCAAATTGAAGATGAATTGGATTAGAATGTTATCGAAAAATTTGGATTTATGTGATCGGAATTTGAAATGGAACCAGATTAGTGGAGTTAAGAGTTTGGAATCGAAATGAAACTCGATATTGAAATGAAATTCGACTTTGGTATAAGCGATTGATTTGTTTTTAGAATGAATTGATTGGAGTTTGGTTGGGATAACATTGGTATATGCTGAATTAACAGCAGATGGAAGTGATAAATTTGATATGCCCGACAAAAAGGTACAAGTTTATATTTGGTATAAGCATGAGATTTATGAGCCAATTTAGCAAGCCGCTTGACTTTTTGATTTTCTTTTGGGTTAGAGATGGCCTAGAGAGGCGAGTTGGAGTTTGACCTATTGACCCATACAAAGGAGGTGCTGGCGAAATTTTTCAGAAATTTCGGGTGTTAGAAAATTTTCAAGATTTTTGAAAATATTCGTTAATAGAAATGAATTAATAATTTAATTGAAATTAAATTGGTTTAATTGAAACTGAAGTTAAAGAAGTAAAAGTAATTTTTAACCAGTCAATAGGGTTTGTTTTCTACCTTAGCAATTTCGAGGACGAAATTATTTTAAGCGGGGAAGAATTTAACGACCCGTATTTTCAGCGATATATAATTAATTTATTTAATTGTTTAAATAGTGAAAATGGTTATTTAATTAAATTATATTGAATATTTAATTAATATAAATAATAGAATAATATATTTAATTTCTGAAATAATGAGAAATAGTGAATTGACAATATAATGTGATCTGGACAATTCAAAGTATTTAATTCAGCTTAGAATTGAATTAGAATGATGAATATATTATTTCAAAGACAGTTTGAACGTATAATTATATTATAATTAAAATCGAGCTCCAAATGGCGCGGCAGTTCGCTATTTGACGATTCGAACTTCAACTGAAAATACATAATTCGTTTTAAATCGGATTTCTGTGAAACAAGAAACGTTCGGAGCTGGTGAAGTATATTTTTCTAGTGGAAGAGAAAAATCAGGATTTCATTGTGTAGATTTTGATTTATGTCCAAATCAAATTTTAGAAAAGTCGTTATGGAATTCCTTTATAATTTATAACGATGTATAAAAGGAATTTCAATATAAATTTGAATATTGATTCAACCGGGATTTGAATGTTGAGTTATAAATCCCATTGGAGCTGTATGATATTCTATTGTGAATATATATGATAATATTTATTTTTAAATATTAAATTTAATTATTTTTAAATATATTTATATATTTAAATGGGTTATTTAGAGCTTTAAAAATAGCCAGTTTTGTAAACGGCCTCTGTTTTTGACGAAACTAATTTTGTTGGATCCACAATGTTAAATTATTGTTAGATGTCAAGTTTCGTGATTTTTAGAGTCAGTATGTGGCAGTACGGATTTTTAATGTGAAGAACAGTCAGTATTTTGATTGTTAAAAGTACGATGTATGAGCAAACGGAGTCGGAATTCGACGAAACCAATTCCGTTGGATCCGTAATGTCGAACTGTAGCTGCATGTCCAGTTTCGTGATTTTTGGATGTCAGGTGTGATTACAGGAATTTTAAAGGATAAATACACATAGCGGTTGATTAAAATTCAATATAATATTCGAATAAAAATATATTTAAACAATCCTATAAATACCTACCCAACACCCTAAACCTAATTCCACTCTGCCTCAGGTCAAAGCAAATCCACCGTCACTCTTTCTATCTTCACAGCAAAAATGGTAACAAAAATAAATCCAAACAAATAGGATAAAATCCTTTAAATCTCCAAACTGTTTTAATTGAAATGTCCATAGCATTCTCTTCAACCTGAGGTGCATTTGTTGGGGTCGATTCATTTTTTTGTTAATGGATTTTCTCTAGCGTGCGCCTAGGGTTTCCGGTCGTGGGAGTTTGGGGAGGAGATAGTACGAATGGATGTGGGCGAGGTGCTCTAGATGGCGAGCCGCTCTGACCGGTGAAGTTTGATTGAACTTCGAGGAAAAATGTGTCGCAGCCTTTCAGTGTTGTACGAAAAGGGGTCGACGATGGACACTATTTGAGGAGGTCGAGTTGACCCTTATAGGTATGATCAGATGGAGTTTCGAAAGGGAAGAGTGTTGGTAAAATCATTTGTTGATTTAATGAAGCATGGAGGGAGGGAGTTGAAGGGGAGTCACGGTCAGGCTTTGAAACTGAAATGGACGCAGCTTGTTTAGTATTTGGAGAAGAAGGATTAGAGGAGCAGGTCTGTTAATTTAAATGGGCTTGGGCCTTAGGGTGAGGCCGGATTTTAAATTGTTTTAAGTTTAAATAAATTCCAATAGTGTATTAAATTAGAAAATGTATAACTATTTCATACGTTTGCAGAATTAGACGAAACAAGATCCGACAGGATCGTATGGACGAGCGCTACACACTCGAACTGACTAGGAGTGGTTTGGATCCCGTTATAATTTATAGCAAAATAAATTGTCCATCTGAATCAAGCGATAGTTATCGTTATTAACGATGATCGTCCAATGTGAGTAAAACTCACCAACTCTGAACAGTTATATTTCTATAACGTATTCTTAGAATCGATAATTATCAGTTAATTGCTGTGTGTTAACTGTTTGGTTAAATTGCTTATGTATTGGTTGAAATTATAGATAACGATATATATATAAATCGTTAATTAAATATTGATTCTGCTTAGCAGAATATTTCATTTTGAAATGAAATCGAGGTTAATTATATTGTTTAACATCTTTGATGCAGAGAAACGGGTTGGAGGGACCCAACTGGGTTCCTCAATATATAAAATACTGTTTTGTTTCATATATGGTGATATATGATGTGATATATAATCTGTTGTTGATTATGTGTGTTTGAATGATATCGATCACTGTTGTTTGGTATTTTAAATACCGTAAGAAAACCCTGGGATGAAAAAGGAAAATTTCAATAACTATATTGGAAAAAAAAAATCGAAAGATTTTATATAAAAGGAAGATTTCAAATTGTATATTGAAATAGAATATTTTTAAAATCAAAGGATTTTATATAAAGGAATATTTATAAAATCAAGGGATTTTATAAAGGAAATTATTTATAAAACAAATATAAAGGAAAATATTTGTAATACAAATATAGAAAGGGAAAATTTTGTAAAATAAAATAGAAAGAGAAATATTTGTAAAACATTTACAAATAATACAGAAAGAGAAATATTGGTAAAACAATTATAAATAGAATAAAAAAAAGGGAAATGTTTATTTAGAAAATAAATAGAGTTATAAAAAAGGAAATGTTTATTTAGAAAATAAATAGAATTATAAAAGGGATTTATTGGGAAATGAAAAAGAATGTCATATAAGGAAATCTTTGGCAAATGAATAGAATTTTACATCAGGAAAGTTTAGATCCGTGCTTCGCACATGGTTATAACATGATATGGGTTTAAAGCAAAGATTTTAAATAGAATCTGTTGTAACCGATAGATTGAGAAGATTAATTTATAAATAGTATTTTATAAATTAAATAAAACATTTATCATTGGATAAATAGAATATATAAGTCAGGACTTATATAGAGAAATAAGAATCGATTTCAACATCGATATTTGAAACTGAATATGGACGTAGAGTTAATCAAAGGAGTTAATCAAAATGAGTTAAAGAAGTTAATCGATAAGAGTTAGAGTTAATCGATTAGAGTTAACCAGTTAGAGTTAATCAGTTAGAGTTAATCGATTAGAATTAGATCGAACTGGAGTTATATCGAAATAGTTTATTCGAATAGAATTAAAGGAGTTAATCGAATATAGTTTATTCAAATAGAATGAAGGAGTTAATCGAAATGAGTTAATCGAATGAGTTAATCGAATTAGAGTTAATCGAGTTATAGTTAGTCGAGTGTTAGCTAATCGAGTTAGAGTTCGTCGAGTATTGATTTATCGAAGATATGAGTTTATTGAATAGAGTTATTCGAAATGAATTATCGAATATTAATTATTTGAAAGGAGTTATCGAATATTCGGTATTCGAAAGGAGTTATCGAATGTTAGTTATTCGAAAGGAGTTATCATATATTAGTTATTCGAAAGGAGTTATCGAATATTAGTTATTCGAAAGGAGTTATCGAATATTAGTTTTTCGAAAGGAGTTATCGAATATTAGTTATTCGAAAGGAGTTATCGAATATTAGTTATTCGAAAGGAGTTAATCGAATATTAGTTACTTGAAAGGAGTTATCGAATATTAGTTATTCGAAAGGAGTTATTGAATATTAGTTATTCGAAAGGAGCTATCGAATATTAGTTATTCGAAAGGAGTTAATCAAATATTAGTTATTCAAAAGGAGTTAATCGAATATAGTTTATTCAAAAGGAGTTAATTGATAAGAGTAAATTAGTTAGAGTTAATTGAATAGAGTTAATCCAGTAGGGTAAATCAAATGGAGTTAATCCAATAGAGTTAATCAAATAGAGTTAATAGAATTGAATTAATCAAATAGAGCTAACTGATAAGAGTAAATCGATTAGAGTTAATCGAATAGTGTTAATTGAATAGAGTTATTCGAATATAGGTTATTCGAATAAGAGAGATTATCGAATATAGTTTATTCGAAGGAAAGAATTATCGAATAGAGATTTATTCGAAAGAGAGTTACGTAAGGAAGTTTGTTAAAGATTTAAAAGATAAACTTTGACTATTTCGAAGTTAAAACGTTGTTCAGTTAAGGTCTGGGAGGTAATTATACCCCAACTTGATTGACTTCCTTCTTAACTAAGGAATGGTAAGGTTTGATAGTGAATGATGGTTAAGTGAATTTAGTTAATTAGTGAAATGGTTTGAGTTGGCATGGCGATCTTTGGTTTAAACATCAGTTTAAATCCAGTGAAGGAGTTTTGGAAATGTTTTCCAAATAAGAATCAGAAATGTTTTCTGATAATAGAAAATAAGAATTTAGAATATATGGAAATAGGAGATAAGTAAATTAATGAACTAAAGAGATAAATGTTAAATGATGATTGATCGATAAAATTTCTATCTGGAAATAATATCGTTGTTTTCACACGTATTTTTCTTTAATAGTTAAATCACAGACAATCAAAGTTTTGACTATTTTTCCGTCGTCAATGCGGAGAGACCGGTTGGATCCTTATCCAAAGAACCACTTCATATGGGCTTTAGCGTTTTGAATCAAATAGATCAAAGACAAATTGAAGACGGAGTAAGGTGCTAGGGCTGTTGTATAAGTCCTAGGAAGAGATTGCCTAGGATGGGTGTACGGAATAGTGCCTTCGGTTTGTCTAGTCCCAGGACAACTTGAATGGACGAATGTTTGACAGAGTATATGTGGTAGATCACGTAAGTTGATCGTTTCAAACATATTTACATTAGTGGCGGAGGAATTCGTTTCTCTTAGCTTATACCCGTGGTATTTTTGGGGAAATCAATTTGTGATTTGATGGGTATGACGATGTGGCATTCGAGGTAAATGGAGGAGTGATCTGTTAAATGATAGTTTTGACCTCGAGCCTCATCAACTGGGAAATGACAGAAATCGTGTAGGCAGCATGGCTAAGTGGTTCGCAACCAAGTAGGGTATATTGTCACCAACTAGAGAATATTCATATTTGTTACTTCTTTCAATTCTGTATCTACTGGGAATGGTTATGTTGGTTTACCAACTGTAAGGTGACAATATGTTCGATACACTCAAGCGAAATGAGTGGTCGGTCATGTGTGGCCGAGTTGCAAGATGTTCTTGTTGAACTCCATTGTATTGCTTCTAGAGTACACTGAGCGGAACGTGGTTCCATACCTTGTCGTAGTTGGAATCCATTCCCCAAATAAGAGCCCGCGGTTTTGATTGTATATTATATATGTAGAATGTTAGATGCAAGCGTTTCTACTAGATTGATATTACTTATGTTAGACATTATTATAATACCAGAATAATATTGTTTAACTAATGATTGGGTTATCGTAAGGTAAAAACCAACCATGTTTATGTGTGGATCGGTCTTATGAGTATCCTTTGTTTCAAAAGGATTTTGAAAGTTAAATCAAATAATTTGAGTTTACTCACACCAGTCACATGACTAACCCGGAGTTTATTTTGTTTTATTTTCCCTAAACTCTTGGGTGCCCAATTTTGTACAGGTAGTCAAATAGTCGGGATTTACAGATACTTGAAGAGCTGGTGCAGGAGGCTTCAGAATTATATAGCTATGGTTTTTCCGCTATGTTGTAAGTGCTGTACTTTGGAAATGATATGTGTATTCAAGTACAGATTTATATTTCAAAGTTATGTTATATATTATTCGTTCCGCTGTGAGGTTCGTGTTACTCTGATGTTATGTTGTTCATCTTCTTCTATTCTAAGTTTCTATCTTATCTATTTTCACCCTCTAATTTCTTTCATGGACTATCCGGTGTTTTCGATGCTTGAATAGTCGACATGGTGTTATATTTCAATATCCAGGATCGCAAAACCCCCGGGTCGTTACAACTAGTGAGTGCTTTTATGTAGGAGAAAAAAGTCATTTCGTGGAGTTCTAGGAAGCAAACTACAATTTCTAGATCTAGCACAGAGCCAAAATATATAAGCGTAGCAAGCATTACTACAGAAATTTTGTGGATATAATCATTACAAAAGGAATTAAAGCTTTCATTTGACAGAAAATCAACAATCTAGTGTGACAACCCAAGCACAATCAATATGACAGCAGACCCTATTCAACATAATCAAACAGAGCATATAGAAATTGATATTTACTTTGTTCAAGAGCAAGTTCAAAGGAAAAATCTACAAGTCAATCATAATCCAGCTTATTATCAACGTGTTGACGTACTTACCAAATCACTTTCAGCCAAAAACTTCATAGATTCAAAGAAGAACTTAGAGTTGAAGAGTTTAAACCCCCCACAAACTAAAGTTCAAGTTCCTATACCTGAAACTCAATAGGAATGTTGAAAAATTTGGCCTACTATACGAACAAATTGAAAGCTTATGCTGACTCATCATCTAGTCTCACTCTGCTCTACCTCGATAGCTCAAGATCTTCATCAAATTGTCTCAGCTTATAAAAAAAGTGGTGAAGTATGGACGAATTCCTTTCTTTCAGCAAATTAGGGCAAAAATTCCTAACCCTAATTTGAGGAGCGGTATTAGGAAAGTTGTAGAGAGTAGTATATGAGAAAAGTATTCACCCTTGTTATAATAAGAAGTTTTTATTTCCTCTTTTCATATGATGGGTCGAAGCCTCATAGTCCATGATCTTATTTGCACTTGTAGTCTTAGCCTTTGAACCGTTATATTAAATAATTCAATAACAATACAAAACCTATTGTCCACTAATTCAAACTCCCAATTGTTCATGAACCCTATTTTGTAATACATAGATATAACAAAACTAAGTTTGGGAAGGTCAAAACACAATGCTACAGCAGCTCTACTCGAGTTAGCAAGGTAAAAAGGTCCACAAAGGGGAGAAACAAGTCCAAAATGCACAAAACATGGTAACAAGTGCCAACTGCTGCACAAATATATACCTATGTATATATATATACACACACACACGCACACATGTAGAAAATCAAGGCAACGCCAGTATTCAGGTATATATGTATGCTAAAATATGCATATACGCAAACAAGGTTGTATACGTATACACACATGTCATCCTCCACATATATACAACCCAAATTTCTAAATATCCAACACAAATGACATAGTCGCAGCAAATAAGCAACCAACACAAACAGAATTTATTATAATATTTAGTTCGAATTGAGGTCGAAGTACTTAAAAATAAATTAATCATGATGAAATTCTCCTAATAGCAACGGTGGTGATGATGAAACTTCGGCTTCAAACTGAGTGTGATGACGGGCTGCAGGCTCGGTGGTTGGTGGCGAACAACGAGGAGGACAAGACGATTTTGGAGGCGGTGGAGCGGATTAACTCAGTGGATGTGGTGCAATGGCTACAAATTCGGAGGCGGGAGGAAGGAGGAAACGACAGCTAGTTTCTATGGGGTCGATTGGAGTGAGGCGGAATGAATTGGGAAGGCCATTTTTTCTGATTTTGGGGAAGTTTTGATTTCGGCTTGGAAGAAAATGAAAAGGGAACGATGAAAATAGAAATGAGGACAAGGACAGATGTTAAAAGTTTCAACAAGTGTCACATTTGTTAACGCATGTGAAACCCTATGTCTGTTATTGTCACTCTTTAGCAGAATGCATTAAGTTTCGTGAAGCTTTATAGGTAAACAGAAACATCACAAGATAGATATAAAATAACAGTGGAATTTAAACATTATTTTCCAAATAGAAAACATCATGGTCCAAATTCAGTTACAACATAAGTCTGAAATACAGAAAACCCATTACATCAATTTAAAGTATCTGCCTTGTACTAAAATCATTAGAGTACAGTAATATAAAAGCATAGTCCCCAAAAATCCTAATCAAGCCTGAATACCCTAAGAACCTAAGGAGGGAAGAGGAAGAGAGAGAAAAGGAAAAAAAATGGGTCATACATAAAGTCTGGCGAGTCCAGTTACTTTTAGCATATAAATAAGTAAAAGCATGACAGACATATAAATTGGATGAGAGAGATAATAGAATCATAAGACAGGTATAATAGACTGAGTAGGATAAACAGAATAAACATGACCGAATATATTGCGCTTCCTAAGTACTTTTCTCTACACCAATCCTAGTATAACAGAAACAAGATGATCCCAACAAGAACAAGATGGTAGATATCGGTGTACTTCTAGTGAGGGGTTTTACCCCATACAATAATTACAGGTAGCCCAACAGAAATGAGAGGTGTTACCCCCAACGATAATAACGGGATCCTAAATAAGCAAGACTAGATGTACCCTCATTACTACCCCAATCGATCGGCTCCCTGTCACGTAGACACCCTGTGCTGGCCCCGAAGTAGGATGTAACGAGATGCACAACCATCTGCTGATGTTACAGCGTATTATTATCCCAACGCAAGCAGATTCATGCACGCACATGAATTCGACGGAGTGCACTGTCAACATCCCCACTTAATGAACATCTTACAATCAACCCAGTAAGTGTTCCCAGACCCCAACCTTGTTCGGGGTTACCCGTTTGATACCAAGATGGGTTACTGACTGATACAGGTCCCACACAACAGATAATACAAGCTTCCCCATAGGCTTGCATCCCCCCTACTAGGATTTTTGCAGGTTATGCCTATTAGTTTAACAAGGTTGCATAACCCTAACATATAAAACATGTTAAGTTTGTCGAGTTTATACATACATATATATATATATAGATATATAACCTGGCCCACAGATTTAATAAGATTAACTTAACCCCCACTGATTCAAGCAAGTTTACTTAACCCCTACTCAATTTGACAGGTTCATGTAACCCCCACAGATTTAACTAGGTTAAGTATTACAAGTTAACAGGTCATACCATATTCCATTTATGCATATTAATGCACCAAACCTCTCACATTAAGTCGACCACTTGTGGATGCTAGATATGCTGGTCGGTTCCGGGCAGACTTCTACCACAAGTCGGACAAAACCTCGTGTCTTAGCACCGTTATGTGTACATTTATGCACTCGACCCCTCACATTAGATTAACCACTTGTGGGCGCTGGATTTGTCGGGCGGTTCCGAGTAAACTTCCACCACACATGTAATCTAACCTCGTGTCTAAGTGCGGTTACAGTTTCTAATTGCTATATATCTTGGCATGTTCATTATTTAACAATCTTTCTAGTTTATCCAAGGTTATTCCCCAAATCTCAGTTAGACACTACACCAAAACAGGTGATTCTCAACGAGTATAACCGTCGCAAATAATTTAAGCAGCACTTAAGTGTTGCTATGAGGGCGTGGCAATTTATTTCCAGCGCATATAAGCGTTGGTAGATTTTCTCTCCCAACGCTTATAAGCGTTGGTATATTTTGCTCACAATGCTTATAAGTGTTAGTATATTTTCGTTCGCAACGGTTATAAGTGTTGGTAGATTTTCCTTCGCAACGCTTACAAGTGTTGGAAGATTTTTGTTTGCAACGCTTATACATGTTGCAAGATTATTTTTGCAATGCTTATACATGCTGCAATATTTTTGTTTGCAACAAATGTGAATGTTAATAGCAACAGAAATATGTATTAATGATTTTCATATTCTAACATTAATAGTCAATTAATAACTAACATGATTATAATATAGACGATATTTAATATGAATCCAAAACAAATATTACTCTCAATTTAAAAAGTATAACTAAGTGAATACCAATAGACAACATTCATAATCAAGTAATGATACAGAATATCAGTTAACAATGGACAAGCACAATACATAATTAAGTTGCTAAATTCAATACATAATTAAGTTGCAAATTTTAATACATAAGTAAAATTCTACAAATACTGAATACGAAACTCCGACCATATAACAAAGCCTCCATAAAATTCACATAACTTTTACATTCCAGTCTTTCCTTCTGCTGCCTCTAGAAGTGCTTGCATTCATTTATTGAAATTTTCAGTTCCTTGTTAAAAAAAAACATAAGTATTATACTGATAGGCACGCTATAATGATAGTAAGTAAGAAACTAGATCTATTAAAAAATACCATACCAGTATTTAATGCCAAAGTGGCATCAAAGAAAATAACCTAATACACCAAAAGTATTTAAGAAAAAAGAGATTATTACATAAATGAATATGATTGACATAGATGAATATCACTCAATATACACATAGTATCCAAAGAATTACAAAACAGTCGCTCTTCATTACTTTAGAGCCTAAATAGGAGGGTGAGATAGACACGAGTCTATACAGTTTTACTGAGCCACTCGACTCAGTTTAAACTGAGCCATGTAGGTTCAATAAAACTGAGCTAAGGCTCAGTTTAAACGAGCCAAAGCTAATGGGAGTACTGTAATGTTTTAAAATAAATATGGAAGAAAATTTAGTATTTCCCCCCATATTAATGAATGAAGAAATAAAACATGTTTCAATAATGCGCCTTCCATTGAAGTTTCATGTGTACAAATTGTTCTATCTTACATGAAAGCTAAACTACGAATAATCATGTCTAAACTTGATGCAACCACAATCTCACCATTAATAAATTCAGATTAACAACTTACTTATACCACCACAATCACGTCTAAATTTGGTGTAGTGTACGGTAAAATAGAAAGAAAGAACAAGAAGATAGTCGAGATAGAAAACTGACTAATGTTGGACAAAGCAATGATGAGATGGAAAATCTGCAAGAAGAACAAAAAGAAAATGCACAAAAATAAAATGCATCATTGGGTTTAGCAAGTGAGGAATGTTGATGGTTTAGATTACCTGACACAAATACACACCTGAAACGAATCTGGGTAAGCATGAAGATGATATCTATCTTTTAATGCAATAGTTCTTAAAATAATACATAACGCGATAAAAACATAAAGAAGGTTCACATTATATTGTGTACAAATACTAAACCTGTTGTCTTTACCTGACTAAAATAGAATTGAATCAAATAATAACAACAAAGCTACAAAACAGCAAAATAGACATGTCCACAAATGACAACTAATAAAGAAATTAATCTCATAGATGAGCTTTGCCAAAAACATTCTTTATAACCCAAATATATCCTGTAAGTCCATTAGTGCAATAATAAAAGTAGCAAATTACGCATTCCTAACTACTTTAGGATGCATGCATGGATTTTAAATGCCTTACGTATTAATTATTATTTCAAACAACAATAAATAAAAGAAAATTTTCAATTGCGGGCCTAAACAAGATCAAATGCATTTATGTTATGCAGACATAGATATATTCATTTCGTATTTACTATTTTAAACATTTACAAATAATTCTAAGGTACAATTTTAACATGTTTCTCGTTATTTCAAGATTAGAATGTTTATTTCTCTATACAAGGTGGTGTAGCTCAAGGACTATTATATATAATTTACATGGTCTTGAAATGAACTATGTTAGCCCACCTGAATAGAAGTTCAAGGTGATAAATACAGGGTGAGCAATCATCTTTTTGTAAACCTCTGAATTTCAGCCAACATAGAATCATTTAAGAGCACTTCTGCAAAAGTTTTAGCAAGTTGTATATATCAAATCCCAAACTTCTTTTCAAGGACAGCAAATTCAAATTCAGCCATAAATTCTTCAAAAATAAAAAAGAAAATAGCCAATTTTAAATATAAAAAAGATCTCATTTGTAATAACGGAGCATTTTTGAATTGATTGTTGAAGCAACATAGGAGTAGCTTCTTTTTCATGAGAGATAACCATGTGTTTATTCCTTATTTCTAGGTACAAATTCTAACGCTTCAAAATTATATGTTTGGAGAAAATAACAGTTGGCCTTTTAGTTTCTTACAAAAAAAATCAACGACGTAATGAAGAATGTTATAATTTCATGTAAATTACGTTTATTTCCAATTGATTTCTAACGTCTAAATTCTAAGACCTATGCAAGTAGCTTGAGCAAAACACAAGCGTTGACAAATTAACACAAAATGCATATATTTAATATAACATACATTTGGGGAAATGCTACAAAACAGTAGCATAGGATTCATTTGAAGTAGCAACATCACAACCATCATCGTCATGATGATCTTTTGGCTAAGAAAATTCTATGGCATTAAAAACAATACTATAAAACAAAATGACTAGTTAGTTTCTTCCAAATTAGTATTTTTTTGGGTCCTTCAATTGCAAAAAGTATCCAAGACTAATGAATGTTGATGACCCTTCATGTAGAACTGATAACTTAAAATAATATAATTATCACATGTAGTATAAATTACATGAATGATTTATTATTAGCATTAACCATCTATTTTGCAGTTTCGGTTTCCCTGAAAATGCCTATAAATTTGTCAGTGTAACAAAGTCTAATAGAACCCAAGTTGAATATCCATAATACTATTAACTATTAAACTAAAACACGCAAGAAAGAAGCACCATTTACTTAAAAAGAGCCCTTTTATTTATTACCCAAAAATTGAGGCTGATTTACTAAGTCTGAAAAGTTGGTGATATGCATAATTTATTTAAAGGTTTTGACTGCAATTGCATAAATTAATGGGCTAATGGTGTCATCCATTTAGTTTTTGTTTCTTATGTGGTATATGAAGGTTTAAAAATTGTGCATGTATAATAATTCATATTCTATATCTAAGATCTATACATGTCAAAAGCGATCAGTTAATACAACCAAAAAGTTATAATATCTCTCTATGTATGTATATGGAATTAATTATGTATGGTTGAAATTCAAAAAAAAATTCAATTGTGTTTATTTGGGAAAAAAATCAGAAGCTGGTCCAAATAAAGAAATTAAATGGCTTCTCTTCATCACATAGTTATAACTCTAGAAAAGAGTCATACTTTTCCACTTATGTTAGGGATGATAAAATACAGTACCATTCAATTGTCTCATTTGTGCTAAAAAGTACAGCTCCATGTATCCATATAAAGCACTTCAACTGCACAATATAATTGAATAATAATAATAGACAAATAAATAATCTAATACATCCTTCACTAGGTATCTTTTAAGAGTAATGCTCCAAAACAAAAATTAAAATCATTTCACCTAAAAGGAATAATTTTGATAACCTTGATAGGATGAAAAACATAGCTATAACGATAAGTAGTAAATTTTTTGTCATAGTAATGGTACATGTCAAGATTAGAAGCGTTTTACTACATTAAGAGGAGATCATATTGTGCAAAACCTTTTTTGTAATTTCATATCAAAATTTACAATTCGATCCGTTTGATTGATTTATTTAAAACTAATTAATTATGTCATAAGGTTCCTAGCCATCTAGAGGATAAAGCACTGGGTATGAGAAGTGTACCCATATTGACATTTGGAACAAACATTCTTTGATCAAATTATCATTTGATGCTCATATGCAACTTATAATAATATGACAATATACATTATGGTTGGTCATGGTGCAACGCACCTTAGTTTCCAACTGATTTAGTTTTATCGTGCCATTTATTAATTTAAATCATTTTTCATGGTTGGTTAAAACATAAAACAAAGAATAGTTATATGTTGTCCTTCGTGTAAGAGCAATATTGTTTTATACTGAGTAACAAAATTTTCCATATTGGTGCCAACATGAGTTCAGAATAAATCATTTTTCTACCGATTACAATGTGTAATACTAAATTAAGAAATTATATGGTAATGTTCAAATAGAAGGAAACAAATCAAGAGAAGAAATGGTAAACAAAAAATATGCAACTTCCTACGCATTGAATGCCTAAAAATCACACAAATGTGACTTATATCAATATTTTAATTTTTGGTTAAAAAATATACGACCATCAACGATGTATTGCAAGTAAATAGAAGGTAAATACAAAAATAAGCTCCAGAACCAAGCTCTTTAAGTGTGAAAATTCCCTATTTTATAATTTAAAACCTGTAGATACCATAAACCTGGAAATAAATCTATCAGTAGGACAATATCAAGCTGCCCAAACAATTTCCCTTTATTTAAGCGACCAAAAATCGATGTAAGAAGACAAATTGGAATGGAAAAAATGAAGCAGAAAGACCTGAATGAAAATGATGGCAGCAATGACAGCGTCGATAAGGACAAGAAGAGCAGCGGATGAAATTAAAGGCCAAACCATAGAAGCTCGTACATCAAGAGTCCATCGTCTTACTCAGTTCGAAGTCGAAAACATCTGTTTATCAAAATAAGCACGAACCCGAACCGTGATTTAGGTGAAAGACGTACCTACAAATTTGATTTAGGTAAAAGACGTACCTACAAATTTGATCTATGATTGCTTGATTCTACTGAACTGTCTTGGTTAGAAGAAATGTTGATTCAGATCGCTAAATCCTAATTCCTAGTAAGAAGATGAATAGCTTGGAAGTGAAAAGATGCGGAACACCTAAATTCATTATCGCAAGTTTCAATCTTTTGTGGCCAGAGAGGAAAAAAGCGTTGGGGCTTAGGTTAAAACATACGATAAATACTTATTTACCATTCGATCCTTGTTACTGCCTTATGTTTCCGTATATGCCAGGTTCACAATGATAGTAAGCATTGGGACAAAACAAAAGAAATTAAAAAAAGGAAAACTTCAAATTTTAGCAACTATTTTTGTTCAACGGAGTAAAAGTGTTGTTATATGTCAATGGAAATAAGTGTTGGCAAAAAAAAAAAAATTAGTGTTGGCAAATCATAGTTTTGGTGTAGTGTGATTCACGATACAAGTTATGCCCATATTAAGCTTTATATCAAGGTATAGATTATGCCCCCAAATCCCAATCATGTTTTACAACATAAGTTATGCCCAATTTATCATTCACAACCGTTCCCAATTTCGTGCGTTCGCATATTTCAGCGATAGGCCGAGGCTCGAAGGTAGCCTGATTATAAAAATAAAAAGGGAAGGAGGGAGAGAAGAGAACAGAAATAGGCATAAAATCAAAACATGCATATAATGGCAGAAATAGGCATACTAACAGAATAGGCATATGGTTTTATGATTAGGCATAATAACAGAATAGGCATATCAGGAATGGGCATATGAGAATTAAACAGTAGATTATGTGTACAAGTAGCGGCAGATCTGTTTAGTTATGATTCAAGTTATTAACAGGTATAGGTTTAGATCCAAACTTATAAATATGTCAAGATTACTATTTAAATGTTTATATCTAAAAATAACATGAACTCACTGTGACCAGATCTAAAGAACAGAGAATTGACTGTTGACGTTGTAGCAGAGATTATTGTATGCTTATAAGTTGTTGATGCAAAAGAATAGGCTAATTCAATCTGAGTTGGGGCAGCACCTCATTGTCTCCATTGTTTTTGATGAATAAAACAATAGAATTGAGGTCCTATTTATAGCCTAAGGTCAACGAACCTCGTTCAGAAACGTATCCAAGTGTAGAGGAGGAATCTGCCCCAGATCTGGCTGGGGTCGACCCTGGGGTCGATACCCCCGTGTAGGGATCGACCCCTGGGTCGACACCCGTGGGGCATGGGGTCGACCCCTAACGGGCCGATTTCCCCATGTTCCCGCTATTTGATTTTTGATTTTGTCGACATGATTTATTTGTATCTATATTGCTTATATGTGTACAAACTTCAAACCTTAATATCTTCTTCATACAATGTCCGTTTTACGCAATCTCGGAGTCTATATTAAGTAGAATTCCGAGACGAATGCAATGGCGCAGTCCATTTTACTTAATTCCCAATATTTAATTAAGTATTCTTAAGTTTATTATTATAGTGTTCTAGAAAACTACGGGGTGTTACATTTTCCCCTACTTAAAGGATTTCGTCCTCAAAATCTCTAAGCTAAGAAGAATGTATATCCTAACATCCATCATCCATCTACTCATCCACCAATCACAGGCATCCATTGTCCTTAAAAGATTTCTAATGCTTAATTGAACGTATGTGAAGGTGTATGTATATGTCCCTATACTAATGCGAAAAATCAGGTGGTCTACTAATTCAGTCGACCTCCTTAATGCAATGTATGTTAGTGCCATGAGTCTAACATGCATGCAAATAATCCTAGTATAACATGTAAGTTCTATGTGTGTGCATAATCATTCGTCCAAATGCAACATCCACATGATGATACACCCATTTTAACTCACAAAATTTAAAAAAATGCACACACATCCATATGCAGTATGAGAGTGATTGAGCCGATCTAGTGCCTAATATGTGTGTATATGCATCCACGAGCAACCACTAGCAAATACTTGCATGCATCAAAAATAACATGTCTCAAACACATGTTTACATCCATTGGATTTCTACCTAAAGGTCGAAGATTCGATCGATAGGATACACCTAATGATAGAAACAAGTACGAATAAAAGCTTAGGAAAAGAAGTTAAGAACATACTCTTGAGAAAAAGGGTATGAAGCGCGAAACTTGTCTTCAGATTCCCAAGTTGCATTCTCGGGGTGTTCTCCCCATTAAACCTTCATCAACTTGACCTCTCGGTTGCGTAACTTCTTAACCTCTGATCCAAGAATACGGGTAGGAACTCGTCTAACTGTCGCCTACCATTCCACCTCTACTTCCTTAAGCATACTCAGATCAACTACTTCTGTGGTATCATGCAAGCACTTCCGTAAATGAGAAACATGAAAAACATCATGAACGTCGGCCGGTCTCTCTGGTAACTCCACTCTATAAGACATTTGACCAATCCTTTCTATTATGGGAAATGGCCCTATAAATCTTGGTGCCAATTTCCCTACAGATCTAAAATGAACCATACTCCTCAAGGGTGATACTTTAACGAAAACCATGTCTCCTACTTCAAACTCAATATCGGTACTTCTCTTGTCTGCATAGGACTTCTGCCTGTCCTGAGCTATCTTCATGCTTCTGCGGATAAGATCAATCCTCTCTGAAGTTTCCCTAATCATCTCACGTCCAAGTAGAAGCCTTTTTGTAGACTCTCACCAACAAGTTGGTGATCCACAGGGTCGTCTGTACAATGCCTCGAAGGCTGCCATGCCAATACTAGCCTGATAGCTGCTGTTGTAGGCGAACTCTACCAGAGGAAGATGCTCTTCCCAAGTCACTCCGAAGTCTAAGATACACAGTCTTAAAAGATCCTCAAGAACTCTATTAAGCTTTTCCGTTTGTCCATCGGTCTGAGGGTGATAAGCGGTGCTCAAACACAACTGTGTTCCTAATGCCACTTGCAAGCTCCTCCAAAACTTACTGGTGAATATGTGTTCATGATCAGTCACAATACTAGAAGGTACTCCATGTAGACGGACTATCTCTTGAAGATAAAGTACTTCCAACCATGCTGCTGTCCTCTTGCTCTTAACATGAATGAAATGAGTGCTCTTAGTAAGCCAGTCAACTATAAACCAAATATTGGTGTTGCCTTTCCTTGATCTAGGCAAACCATCAATGAAATCCATAAGGACGCTCTCCTACTTCCACTGTGGGACCTCCAAAGGATGAAGTAAACCATCAGGCTTCCTTTGCTCATCTTTGACTTGCCTGCAAATCAAACATCGAGAAATAAACTCCGCTACATCTTTCTTCATCCCAACCCAAAAGAAAAACCCCTTCATATATTTATACATTTTATCACCGCCTGGATGAATAGTCATCCTAGAATGATGGGCTTCCTCAAGGACTGTCTTCAACAAACTCCCAACTCGGGGAACACAAAGCCTTCTATCTCGTCGCAACCAGCATCATCCGTGGAATATCTATTGAGGTGACTGGACATCTCCCCTCTACTGAGCCTATCCAAGATGTCTGCTATCTGTAGGTCTTCTCGCTGCGAAGTTCCTATCCGATCCAAAAGAGCAGGTCGCACTTCTAACGATGCCAATAAACCTGGTGTGAACTCGGTAGAGGGTCTGAAATCAAAAGTCGATATATACTCCATGCTCTGCCTCTCTAATAGAGGATTCAATGTCATTCTCTTCCTACTCAGTGCGTCCACCACCACATTACCCTTACCAGGGGTATAAGCAATCTCAAAGTCATAGGACGCTAGGAACTCCATCCATTTTTGTTGCCTCAAATTGAGATCCTTCTGCGAGAACAAGTACTTGACAGATTTATGATCGGTGCACAACTTGAACTTCCGTCCATGTAGATAATGGCGACAAGTCTTAAGTGAAAATACTATGGCAGCCAACTCTAAGTCATGGGTAGGGTAGTTCTTTTCATGAACTCTTAGTTGTCTATCTCCATAGCATACTACCCTTCCCTCTTGCATCAAAACCACACCAAGCCCTATACCACATGTAAGTCGATATATACTCCAAGCTCTGCCTATCTAATAGAGGACTCAATGTCATTCTCTGCCTACTTAGTGCGTCCACCACCACATTACCCTTACCAGGGGTATAAGCAATCTCAAAATCATAGGACGCTAGGAACTCCATCCATTTTTGTTGCCTCAAATTGAGATCCTTCGGCGAGAAAAAGTACTTGACAAATTTATGATCGTTGTACAACTTGAACTTCTCTCCATGTAGATAATGGCGACAAGTCTTAAGTGCAAATACTACGGTAGCCAACTCTAAGTCATGGGTAGGGTAGTTCTTTCATGAACTCTTAACTGTCTATCTCCATAACATACTACCCTTCCCTCTTGCATCAAAACCACACCAAGCCCTATACCACATGTATCATTGTATATTGTGAACACTTTGTTACCATCAGGCAAAGTCAAAACTGGGGTTGTTGTCAGAGCTCTCTTTAATCGCTGAAAAACATCCTCATAGTCTATACCCCAAGAAAACATCAGATTCTTCTTCGTCGGTCTGGTGAGTGGTGTTGATACCTTTGCGAAGTTCTTAACGAACTTCCTATAATAGCCCGCTAAACCAAGAAAACTCCTCACCTCCATTGCATTCTTTGGAATATGCCAATCTTGAACTGCAATTACTTTCGCGGGACCTACTGCTATCCCATCCTTAGAGACCACATGCCCTAGAAATCTCACTTCCTTTCTCCAAAATGGCATTTAGAGAATTTCGCCTTAAGCTGGTGTGCACGGAGAGTTTTCAAAACCTCCCTTAAGTGTAGGGCATGCTCTTCCTCGCTCTTAGAGAAAATCAGGATGTCATCAACAAAGACCACACCAAACTTGTTTTGGAACTCCCGAAACACCCTACTCATTGGATCCACAAAATAGGCGGGTGCATTCGCCAATCCAAAAGGCATGACGAGCCATTCGAAGAAACCATCTGGAATTCTAAAGCCAGTCTTGTCTATACTGTCCTCGCCACCCTCAACTGATGAAACCCTGTGGCCAAGACTAACTAGGAGAAAACATATGCACCAACAAGTTGGTCAAACAGATCATCTATTCTTGGAAGTGGGTGCCTATTTTTCTTAGTGAGCTTATCCAACTCCCTGTAATCCACGCATGAGCGAAGCGAACCATCCGCCTTAGTGGCGAATACTACAGGAGCACCCCATTCAAATATGCTTCGCCTAATAAACCCTTTCTTAAGTAGCTCCCCTGCTTGCTTGCTGAGCTCCCTTCTTTCTCTTGGAGCCATATGGCGCACATGCAATGCAACTGGCTTTGCGTTGTCCACCAAGTATATATGGAAATCACTCGTGCCTCAGAGGTAATCCCCGAACTTCCTAAAAAACATCAGGATACTCACAGACTACTAGTACAGATCGTAAATCATCGACAGATGCATCAAGTGACTCTAGGAAACAAAGCATGACAGATCGCTTATAGTCACAAGAAATCTCGAGGGTCCTCCCATGACAAGTCAAAAGTCTAACATCCCTCCTCTCACAATCTAGAATGGCACCATACATGGCTAGCCAATCCATCCCTATAATCAAACCATAGCCCATGAAACCAAGCACGTACGTGTCACACTCAAACTCGACGCCTATCACAGATATTCTCAAACCTCGACAAATCATAGACAAATGAGTCATAACTCCAATGGGGTTTGAGACAACAACCCGATCCAAACCATACTAGTACTAAGATGTAGAGACTCAACCACAGAATCAGATATAAAAGAATGCGAAGCGCCAAAATCAAAAAAGAGTCCTAATAGGATGATTGGAAAGAGAAATCAAACCTTCAACAGAAGTTTTCGTACCTTTATCTGACACACCAGCCACGATAGTATGCACTTGCCCTCCAGAAGATCCTGCCCTTTGGCCCTGTCCTTGCTTCTTCGGGCAACCCTTAATAAGATGTCTGACCTCCCCATAATGGAAACAAGCATTCTTCCTTTTCCTGCAATCATTGCTCAAATGACCCACGTGTCCACAATTATGACATTTACTCTTTTCACGGGCTTTGTCGTTCTTTCTGCCCTTCTTTTGTTGTTGGTGTTATTGTTGTTCTTTCTTGGGCTACACTTTCTTGTTTTGTGTTTCATCAATCTTAGCTTCTTTATTTTCACCTTTATCTTCTTCGTGCATCAATGTCATATCAACGAGTTTCTAAAAAGTTGCTCCCATCGAAATATGAGACATAGCCAACCCATGAAGGGGTTCATTCAATTATATAGCAAACCTCAAAGATTTCTTGTGCGGGGTATTCACTAGCTCCAAACCAAACCTTGCCAATTGATTGGACTCATTAACATACTCATTGACGGACATGCCTCCTTGCTTAAGTGCTAAAAACCTTTCCATTTGCATAGTTTTCTCGACTTGAGAAATAAACTTCATTTAGAATCTCTGTCAGAAATCAACGCAAGTCTCAACTGGATGACCTTCTTGCATCACTTCCCACCAGAACAAAGCCTCATCTTTCGACTGCCAAACGGCCAAGTGAATCTTCCTACGGTCGTCAACCTCAAAAATACCAAACAAATCCCCCGTCTCTTTAAGCCAATTCCTTGCTTCTACAAAAGTCTCAGTTCCTCGGGATGGCTTTCCTCCCATAGCATATAAATCCTTGCATGTCTTGGAGAAATTATCCGCTCGTGGAGGAGGAGGAAGAGAAACAATGACTGCAGCAGGGGAAGGGGCGTCTGCTTGGCCATCGGTAGGCGTCGTAGCCTCAAGATACCTACGGAACCAAACCAGTATCGTAACGCCCTCGGGAAGAATCGGTTCCCCCGACATGATGAAAAGAAAAGGAAAAGGGATTCAAACAGAGAATCGAAAGATATTTCATATGGCTTTGGGGAATATGTTTTCAATACAGAGTTTTCTTTTGAAAATGCTTTCTTTTTAAAGTCCTTTTGAAAACAATTTTCAAAATCTTTTATCTGATCTTGTAACCTTCAGCTCTGATACCAAATATGACACCCCACGTCCGTCAATATCACTCTTTAACATAATGCATTAAGTTTCATGAAGCGTTATAGGTAAACGAAAACAGAAGCATCACAAGTTAGAATAAAATAACAGCGGAATTTAGAACTTTATTTTCCAAACAAAAAACATCGTGGTCCAAATTCAGTTACAACATAGGTTTGAAATACAAACAACCCATTACATCAATTTAAAGTGTCTGCCTTGTACTAAAATCATCAGAGTACAGCAATATAAAAGCATAGTCCCCAAAAATAGCCATATCAGAGAAGACAGGAAATAAAAGTGGTACATCTAAGCAGCTCCAAGCAGAATGAAAGAGAGAATCCTAGCCAATCATGACTGTTCCCACCCTGAGAACCTGGGGGTGAAGAGGAAGAGAGAGAAAAGGAAACAAAATGGGTTGACATAAAGTCTGGCGTGTGCAGATAATTTTAGCATATAAATAAGTAAAAGCATCATGATAGGCATAGAAACTGGATCAGAGAGATAATAGTACCATAAAACAGGTATAGCAGACTGAGTATGATAAACAAATAAACATGACTGAATATATTGCGCTTCCTAAGTACTTTTCTCTGCACCAATACTAGTATAACAGAAACAAGATGATCCCAACAAGAACAAGATGGTAGACTTAGGTGTACTTCTAGTGAGGGGTTTTACCCCATACAATAATAACAGGCAGCCCAACAGAAATGACAGGTATTACCCCCAACTATAATAACGGGATCCTAAACAAGCAAGACTAGATGTACCCTCATTACTACCCCAATCATTCGGCTTCCTATCACGTAGACACCCTGTGCTGGACCAACAGTTGGATGAATCACTTCCTAAAGTGGCAACCCCTTTATTAACGAGATGCATAATCATCTACTGATGTCACAACGTCTTATTACCCCAATGCAAGAAGATTCATGCACGTACATGAATCCAATGGAATGCGCCATCAACATCCCCATTTAATGAACCTCTTACAATCAACTTAGTAAGCATGCCCAGACCTCGACCTAGTTCGGGGTACCCCGTTCGATACCAAGATGGGTTACTGACTGATACGGGTCCCACACAACAGATGATACAAGCTTCCCCTTAGGCAATTCATCCCCACTACTAGGATTTTGACAGGTTATGCCTAACAGTTTAACAAGGTAGCATAACCCCAACATATAAAATAGGTTAAGTTTGTCGAGTTTATATATATAACCCGCCCCCACAGATTTAACAAGATTAACTTAACCCCCACTGATTCAAGCAATTTTACTTAACCCCTACTCAATTTGACAGGTTCATGTAACCCCCACAGATTTAACCAAGTTAAGTATTACAAGTTAATAGGTTATTACCATTTTCCGTTTATGAATGTTAATACACCAGACCTCTCACATTAAGTCGACCACTTGTGGATGCTAGATATGCCGGTCAGCACTGGGAAGACTTCTACAATAAGTCGGACTTAACCTCGTGTCTTAGCACCATTACGTGCACATTTATGCACTCGACCCCTTACATTAGATTAATCACTTGTGGACGCTGGATTTGCCGAGCGGTTCCGGGCAGACTTCTATTACAAGTGTAATCTAACCCCGTGTCTAAGTGCGGTTACAGTTTCTAATTACTGTAGTTCAAGGCATGTTCATTATTTAACAATCTTTCATGTTTATCCAAGGTTATGCCCCAAATCCCAGTCTAATTCACGACACAAGTTATTCCCAAATTAAAGTTTTAGATCAAGGTATAGATTATGCCCTAAAATCCCAATCATGTTTTACAACATAAGTTATGCCCCAATTTATCATTCCCATCCATTTCCAATTTCGTGCGTTCGCATATTTCAGCGATAGGCCTAAGCTCGAAGGTAGCTTGACTATAAAAATAAAAAGGGAAGGAGGGAGAGAAGAGAACAGAAATAGACATAAAATCAAACAGGAATATGATAGCAGAAATAGGCATTTGGTGTCATGATTAGGCATAATAACAGAATAGGCATATCAGGAATAAGCATATGAGACCTAAACAGTAGATTAGGTGTATAAGTATTACAGATCTGTTTAGTTATGATTCAAATTATTAACAGGCACAAGTTAAGATCCAAACTTGTAAACATGTCAAGATTACTATTTAAATGTTTATATCTAAAAATAACACTGAACTCACTGTGACTGGATCTACAGAACAGAGAATTGACTGTTGACGTTGTAGCATAGATTATTGTATGCTTATAAGTTTTTGTTGAAGAAGAATATGATAATTCAATCTGAGTTGAGGCTGCACCTCGTTGTCTCCATTGCACTACAAGAAAAGCTATAAATAGCGGCCCGTCGCTAATTAGCGACGGATTTTCGTGGACTTTGTAAGAGGAAATATTTCGGATTTTATATGTCAACTTATTTTAAATTATTACCATCGAATATTATTTCTGTCGGTAAATCATTAGAAATTGCAGCACTTTACCATCATAAAATATTTAACGCTAAATTCCGTTGCTGATAGAGTGTGATTACCGTCGAAAACAATTTGAAGCTATTTTTGCAGCAGTTTTTCAAGAGATTTGAAAAGCACATTTATATTTATTGTTTATAAAATGTTTTACATTTGTGTTTTTACTTAGTAATTAATAAGTACATATAAATTTTTAATAATTAATGTGAATTAATACTTTAATAATTTTACTTAGTAACTATTTTTCTTGAACATAGTTAATAATTAATTAATATGAATTAATTACTTCAATAATTTATCATGGTTAGTTATGAAGAGGGGATTTTTGCCACAAGGACAAAGTCATCAAAATATTTGCCCAAAAGGACAAGAGGCAAAAAACTTGCCCAAAAGGACAACTTTTAGTGCAAATGGTGAAATTCAGGGGGGTCCCATGTTTTTCCACTTTGCACTACAAATTGTCCTTTTGGACAATTTTTTTGCCTCTTGTCCTTTTGGGCAAATTTTTTGGTTTTTTTGTCCTTCACACTATATCCCTGAACTGAACTGAACTAATAATAACTAATTTATAGATTTTATATTTAACAGTTGATAATAAAATTAAATAATTATGAAGTAATATTTTATATGTAGTAATTAACTATAAATAATTTTAATTAATAATGGCCATTAAAAAATAATAACCAATAATTAAGACAAATATTTAATAATTTATAGTTAATAAACAATATTAATAATTAAGATGCAATAATTACTATTGAATATTTAATAATCATATTTATTATTTTATATTTAAAAAAATTAAAATTTTGAAAGTTTCTTAAATAAATAAAAAATACCTATGCAATAAAATATACTTTTATACATATTTAATATTTACTATTTAATTATAATAATTGATAATTATATAAAATACTTAATATTTAGAATGTTATAATTAATAACCACTAAATAATAAACGTACTTTTAAACTTTTACAGATTCAAAGTTGCAATTTTCAACTAGCAACGAATTTTATAATTGTGTATGACAAGTATTTTTTGTTTATTATATGTTATCTACAAGCTCCAAACCAGTGTTTTGACTTTAAAACCAAAAATTCTGCTGTGAACAAACTTCCTGCTCTCTAATTCCATTTCCCGCTTCCCAAACAAAACCCTAAATTATATTTCCCCTAAATCCTCAGATCCGCTCTTCAATAGCGCAACCACAAGATGAAATCGTTGCGTGCCCTGAACTTCCCCTCTTCGGATCTGCTCTTCAGATACACTCTTCAATAGCGCAACCACACTTCATTCTATAAACTCATTCCCCTCCGCATGTCGGATCCGCTCTTGAGATCCTCAGATCTGCTCTGCAGATTCTTTCTTTAGATCGATCCCATAATGTAACCGGTATTAACGGATTATCGGGTTTGAAGGGCTGATGATGTTTTTCTGTCGGATATAGGGTTACGGGGATCCATACCCGAATCACTTGGTGAGATAAATTGAGGGTTTTGTGCCTTAACAGCAGCTGAAAGGTTCGACGTTTGGAAGTTAAGAGAATTGTGAAAGGTGACTAAGTTGGGGTTGAATAACAGCAGGTTGAGGGTGTTTATTTGGAGATAGTGGCGGTTGTTTCTGGTTGTTGTATTGCCGGTGCATGTTGATGAGGGATGGCATGTTCGGATTTCTATTAGCAGCGGAGGGGAAGTCTGTTTGTATTGCAAGTATTACTCTGTTCTATTTTGTGAAACAGTTGTATTTCTGTTATTTTGATATGTTATAATAGGTTCAAATGAAATATTTGAGATGTAGCGTGTATTTTTTATTATTAATTTGCTGTTGAAACACAAGTCGATTTTATGCATTTAAGAAAGCTCATAGATTGGATCCAGCCTCAAGTGGAAGAGGAGTGAGATTTTATCCTTTTCACTAACTCCCAGAAGCCGATGAAATTGTAAAGGAGGTAACCATTCAATTTTGCACAATAATAAGCAGCATATATGTAGTCGTTAAAAGTAAAAAAATGAAAAGTGGTAAACATACAGAGAGGTAATCACAATACCTAGATCTCTTTTCTTACTGTTTATATTGCCATGACTTAAACTTAATTTTAGTTTGTTGAATTGCAGTAGATAGTATAGTTGAGAACCTCATCTTTTTGTTGTGTATGCACTGCAGTTTTCTTATTCAAGCTAACATAGTTTACCAGAATTTAATAGTTACACCTTCAAATGCATGTTTTGATTTGAAAGCGTTTATGTTGTAGTTGTGTATCACAAATGTTTGATTTCCAAAAAAAACAAGTAAAATGAGTTATATATGTGTGCACGGCTTAGAAATTTAGAGAGTTATAATAATAGACATGTTATTAAAATCATAATTATGTGTAGGATTTTGGGTTTTAATGTTTTTTTTTCAAATATAATAATATATTTTCTAAATCAACATAGTTATGACTTGAACTGCAAAGGGAGATTCAACATATATTTTCAAAATCATGTCCAACATATATGAAAGATTATGTAACAGAAACAATAATTAGCTTTGACCTTTAATTGTTGTGCATTTCACTTAGCTTTTTCAATATTCTTCTCCCTCTTTTCTTAGAAAGATAGAACGAATTGAGACAAAAAAAGGTCTTAAGCATATATGGTAAAAGTTTTGATTTCAAAATCCTTCTTTGCTAAATTGTATTAATTTATTACCTTTGATACAATATCTCATTAATTCAACATATATTGACGCTAATTTGTTTCATTGTGTCACTACAAGAAAATGTTTATACAAAGTGGAGGTATTGTAGTATGTTATACAATGTGGAAGTGCTGTAGTTAATTTGTTATACATAACTTTGAAATGATTTCTTCACTTCAAATTTGAATTTTCACTAATGAAAAAAAAAATATCATGCTACTTTTATTATCAGTTTATTCAAGTTCCTTTGATTTTTGTTGAATAGTTTTACAAATGGTTTGCAAATCTGGAATCTGCAATGAAATCTGAGGGATGTTCTTAAAGTTCTTGTCCTCTTGAACGTTAGTGGCATCATAACCTATAGCCTTCGGTTCCTTCTTTCCAACCATTGTCATCAGCTAAGATAGAAAGAAAAAAAGTGTGTTACTTATGAATCTGTACTCAGAGAGATTATTATGTAGGCTCCATTACATTCAACTGACACCTACTATGTGCCAAATTCTTGCTCTGGCTTGAAGCATCCAGTTAACTGATTTTTGTCTTACTAACCAGACCAATCTTTTTTTTTTCTCGATCACTTATCTCCATGGTTAATCAGAAATCACTATGTCACCCATGGTTAACTAAATTCTTTTGTTTTAAAAAAAAATTGTAGGCCAATTTGTAAAATACATTGATTTTATGTTACAAGTGTTCACAAATAAAGGTTTCTATAGTATATTCACCTAACCTGTATCATTAACTTAACAAATTTTGGTGCTAACTGAAAGTGCTAAGCTACTGCACAGTCCTAATCTTTTCCATTCTTAAGCTCTTGATTTGTTGATATTGTATTTGTTATCAGGTTTGTCAGCTTGAGCATCATCTCTTTAATCATTTTTTCTAGTCTTCATCAAAGGAAGCTTCCAGTTTTTCTTCTTTGATAGATCCTTTGTAAGCGATGGTTCTTCCCGGTTGTACCTCATTTTTGCATTGATGAGCATTTTGTGTTCATACAAATGTTTGTCCTTTGTATTCATACATGCAGATGCACTTATTTGTATGATACATTATGGCCTAAACTGATACATGAAGGAAATCTTGATGCTCTAGGTGAGCTTGTTGATATTCTAAAAATTGAAGTCCTAGATGAACAACTTAGCAGATATTGTGACTCACTTGCAGGATTAAGGCCCACCCTACAAAGACTGTTAGCAGATATTCATGTGAGATTGACATTTTGTGCTTGAACACACATTCGTGATCAGGTATTGATTGTGAAAGAAGTTTAGCTATAAAAAGCTTCTATGCAAAAAAGCAGTTAGGTGTATGTTGAGGGTAATGGCTCTTCCTGTACCTACATCTATAACAAAAGGTGATTAAGTGTGATTAAGATTGTAGGACTATTGAATTTTTAGTGAGTTATGTGAGGAATGTGTCCAGATAGAAGAGGATGTGTTAGCAGGACAGTGGTGATTTCGATGACGATGAAGT
This sequence comes from Allium sativum, assembly GCA_030737875.1. Lineage (NCBI taxonomy): Eukaryota > Viridiplantae > Streptophyta > Magnoliopsida > Asparagales > Amaryllidaceae > Allium > Allium sativum. The sequence goes on from CM060924.1 coordinate 480,632,301, forward strand.
TGCTCCTGATCTCTTAATGATCGAGGTGGTTTGTCGTTTGGTGACTGGTAGAAGTTTTTGTGGTTAACTATGAATGCAGTGGGTGGAATTTTTAGTGATTAGGGAAGTAAGAGCGTTTGTTGGGTTACTAGATGGTTGCTGAAGATTTAGGTGTTTGTTGGTTCCTGTGACGAGGAAGGAGGAGCAGGAGTTGAGGTAAACGCAGGTGAATGGGTTATGGTTAGACAAAGTTAATCACAGAATTGGACAATGAAGTAGGGAGGTTAGTACCATATTGTTTCCTGCGTATAGGAGGTGGTCTGATGGTTGGCTTGTTCAGGCATTTGTTTGTAGGTGGTCAATTTTAGGTTTTGTTTGGTGACTGATGGTTTGAGGGTAGAAGATGCCAAGGTGGTAATAACAATTTTGGTGTTTTAGTGTGCTTGTGGAAGGAGATCAGGCGGTGGATGTTTGAAGAACAATCAGGAGGCTGATGGAATTTGGGTTATATGCAATTGAAGAAAATGTACTCATAGAAATTTTTTGAAGCATTGTCACTGTTTTTTACTTAGTAGAAATTTTTGTTATAATACATTATTATACAGTATATTATATTCATCGGTACATTATTATACAGTTCAGTTCAATGAAAGTATATTCGTCAGTGTATTATCTGTTTAACGTGGTCATATTTATACCGTTCAAGGAAAAGTACAATATTTGTATCCTTGCAAAATAAAAGTATTAATGTCTTAATGTCACTTTTACAATGCAGCTTTTCTCTTCTCAGTAATCATAACGTCATCTTGTTGGCAATGAAAGATTTTACCGTTGAATTACCAATAAAAACAATGAAAATGTAATTTATCTCAATTTAATTTCCGTCGCTAATCCTTTGCTAAATTGTAAGGGTTTACCGACAAAATAAAAAGCCAGATTTTTTTTGTCAAAACTTTTTGTCGCTAATCCCTTGGTAATTAGCAAGGATTTACCAACTCCTTACGTAAGTAATATTTTATTATAATTTAATTATCCATTGGTAAATAGTCGGTATATAAATTAAAATTAAATTAATAAATAAAATTTATTTTTATTACAAAATTAGTAAAATGATGGAAAAATGTCGGAAACCTCTTACAAAATTCCATCGCAAAATCTGACACAGATACCGTCATGGTTTTTACCGACCATATAGTTATGTAGGAAATCCATTGTTAAGGCCTGTTTAGCGGTGGATTTGAAACAGATTCTGCGGCTGCTATTTGCGGTTTTTCTTGTAGTGTTGTTTTTGATGAATAAAACAATAGAAATGAGATCCAATTTATAGCCTAAGGTCAGCGAATCTCGTTCAAAAACGCGTCCAAGTGCAGGGGAGGAATCTGCCCTAGATCTGGCTGGGGTCGACCCTTGGGTCGACACCCCCGTGTAGGGGTTGACCCATGCGTCGACACCCATGGGGCATGGGGTTGACCCCTAACGGGCTGATTTCCCCATATTCCGGCTCTTTGATTTTTTTTTAGACATGATTTATTTATATCTATATTGCTTATAAGTATACAAACTTCAAACCTTGATATCTTCTTCATACAATGTCTGTTTTACGCAAACTCAGAGTCTATCTTAAGCAAAATTCCGAGATGAACGCAATGGCGTAGTTCGCTTTACTTAATTCCCAATATTTAATTAAGTATTCTTAAGTTTATTATTATAGTGTTCTAGAAAATTATGGGGTGTTACAAAGCATATCTTCACAAGTGTTAAATTTATTAAAGAAATAGTTTTTTCCAAAGTGTATATACTGTATTTTACTATGTATAAAAAAAAATAATGTATTCTATATATTTTCAAATACATACACTTAAGTTAAATTAAACCAATTTCAAATTAAATAAGATTGGGGCAGAAATGTCGTTAAACATGTGGCGGCAGCTGATTTCAATGCCTTCATCGTTAGCTCGGGTCTTTTCGAAGTCTCGTTTGTTGGATCGGATTTTACGTGGTGTAATAACCAAGAAGTGCCAAACCATATCCTTTCGAAACTTGATAGAGCTTTTGGATAGGAAGGTTGGTTCAGTATTCCGTTCACCTTCTCCGTGTCATATTTGCATCGCATCTTTTTGGATCACGCTCCGATGATTTTGCCATGCACTCCTTGGCACTTTATGGTCCTTCTTCTTTTCATTTCCAGAGTATGTGGAGATTCCACCATACTTTCCACGGCGTGGTTGCAGACCCCTGGAATGCCCCAGTGCTAGGCTCTCCGTGTGTTGTTTTTTCTCACAAGATGAAGCGTCTTAAGGCCTGCCTGTAACGACCCGTATTTTCAGCGATATAATAATTCATTTATTTAATTATTTAAATAATGATTTAGAGGATTTAATAGTGGTTTAATTAAATAACTTTGAATATTTAATTAAAATAATAATTAAATATTATATTTAATTCTGAAATAATCAGAATTAGCTGAAATGGCAATACGGTGTGAAGTAGGCAATTCAAAATATATAATTCAGTTTAGAATATGAATTAGAATAACGAATATATTATTTGAATGACAGTTTGAACATATAATTATATTATAATTAAAATCAAGCTCGAAATAGCGCTGTAGTTTGTAAATTGGCGATTTGAACTTCAACTGAATGTACAGGATTCGGTTTAAACCGGATTTCTGTGAAACAAGAAACGTTAGGAGCTGGTGAAGTATATTTTTCTAGTGGAAGAGAAAAATCGGGATTTCGTCGTGTAGATTTTGATTTATGTCCAAATCAAATTTTAGAAAAGTTGCTATGGAATTCCTTTATAATTTATATCAATTTATTTATATTTTAAAATGGATTTTTAAATATAAATCGAATATCGATGTAACACTGGATTTGAAATATCGAGTTATAAATCCCAGTGTAGCAGTATGATATTCTGTTGTGGATATATATGATAATATTTATTTTTAAATATTTAGTTTAATTGTTTTTAAATATATTTATATATTTAGAAAGGTTTATTTAGAGCTTTAAAAATAGCCAGTTTTGCAAACGACCTCAGAATTCGATGAAACTAATTTTGTTGGATCCGCAATGTTAAATTATTATTAGATTTCAATTTCCGTGATTTTTGAAGTCAGTATGTGGCCGTGGGCGATTTTAATGTGAGAAACAATCGATAATTTGACATTTAAAAATACGTTGTGTGAGCAAACGGAGTTGGAATTTGACGAAACCAGTTTCGTTGGGTCCGCAGTGTCAAACTGTAGCTGCATGTCCATTTTCATGATTTTTGGGTATTGTAGGTGATCACAGGGATTTTAAACAGCATATACAAACAACGATTCAATAAAATGAATATAAAAACCGAATAAAAAAATATAAAAACCTACCTATATAATACCCTCAACTCTCATAACCCTAGACTATTCTTCCTCTGGTCAAAACATTTTTCTGCTGCACCTTTTTCTTCATTTTTCCAGCAAACGTAATCTTCAATAATCCTCAAAGAAAATCAATGTTAATTCTATAAAATATAATATACGTATATGTGAACTTATATCAGCGTTGGCATCAATCTCGTACAGTTTTTATGGGGTTCGAAGTCAATTTGTTTGCCGCATTTTATACAGCTGTAACCTAACGTTTTCGAATTTGGGGATTTTGATGCATCGATGATCACTTGGAGATGGTATTTGCAAATTGAGAGGATCGATTCAAGTTATTGGCAAGAATTCAAGGGTTTCGATGATGGAAAAATTCGAACTTGGTTGCGGTGATTGTCAGTAGCCGTGAGTAGACTCGATGTTGCGAACTACGTGAAAATAAGGTCATCAACGAGCTTTGATTCTGGTGATCGAGTTGTACATCGTGGAGCGTAGGAGGAAGAAGAGTTGAAGCGGGAAATATTGTTATTTTCTTCTGGGTTTATAGAAGAGAGGAAAGGGAGATTTAACGGTGGAGCACAGTTCGAAGCAGAGGAAGAAGGGATGGACTGATGGAGTATATGCTCGCTGGCCGATTTGGTAGTAAAGAAGTGAGAGGCGGACACTATTTTTGTGACAGCCCGTCCCGCACCAACCGACATTTACTCCAAAGGTGCGCTGTACACATGTCCAGTTAGCACGGAATGGGTCGTCAGAAGGAAAAAGAAGAAGAAAATGAACTACAAAGAACCTGTAGAATATCTCACAGCGTATAGAATAAAATATAATAATAACATACTTGACATAAAACAGGTGAGACAGTGCATAAGCTGAAACAACTAACATAGCAGCGGAAAATGTAAGTACAGCCTATGATCCAAAGTTAAACATTATTACAACTTTTCAAACTGTCTCAAAGCAAAAGCAAGATAAAGGAGGTACACTACTAATGCTCAAGTAGCGACCACCAACGACACAGGGAGAATGTGTATATATATATATATATATCATACGTGGAATCCTTCTGCCCACCTCCGAATCAGCTACTCGCGCATCACCAGCTAACCTGTCTCTAGTCTGCTCGTGTGAGCACCCAGAGTAATAAGAGGAGACATAAAACTCTGGGTCAGACATAAAGCCTGGTATGAGCGATAAGCATCTAAAGTGAACAATAACAGGTAGACTAAAACATACCTGAACCTGGACCTACAACCAAAGAGTTAGCACTACATACTGTACAACACTCTAAGGTGCCATATCAAACGGTGTAAAGATACGGAGGTGGGGGAGGTGTGCATGTCATAGTGATGGCAAACAATCAAACATAGCATCCATCCTCACATCTCCCACTCAGTGCGTAAAGCATACGATGTTCACCACTTCGATCACCCACCCTTGCTACGATCACTTTGCCCCATGAAGTCATAAATGGCTTCACTGCACTGATAACGTAGCCACTAATCCTTCGCTATGTCCACTTGCCCCATGGAGTTATTCACCCCATCTGCGCTGGCTCATAGCCTTACCAATCCTTACTATGTCCACTTGCCACATGGAGTTATTCACCCCATCTGCGCTGGCTCATAGTCATACTATGCATCACCTTGCCCCTCAAGTCATAATGACTCTACTGCACTGATAACGTTGTCTTGCTACCATCACCTTGCCCCTCGAGTCGCAATGACTCTACTGTACCGATAAGTAGCCCATCATTCATTTTCAGTGGTGAATCGAAGTTATGAACGTTGACAACTCCTTAGCACACGTCCCACAGCAAAGCCCAACCATGAAGTGAACTCATTGGTTCCCAACTGGATCCTGAGCTCTAACTTCCCATATTGGACTACCTTTGCATCTCGGGTTATTGGTCAATACTGGGTCGGGTCGGATTCTCTTCAAGTTATCGTTCGTGTCGGGTCCCCTGCGTTGCGTCAGTTCGGGTCTTCCTCTGTAGCGGTTCGGGTCGGGTCCACTCCATCACGTCGGTTCGGGTCGGGTGTCTCACTTCAGGTCGGGTCGGGTGCCATCTCCCATCCAGTTCGTGCTTCCGCTCTGATCCGCTCCCTCGTTCTTCACGTGCTCCGATCCGATCCCCCCTCCTTTATCCGATCCGATCCCTCCTCCTTTATCCGATCCGATCCCAGTTCAGTTAGCGTGGCCTTCCTTTTTGCCAATTTCCTCAAGTGTCAGGTTCCAATCCGATCGAATCCCTTGCCCAGTTCAACATATCCGATCCGAGCCCCCATATCCGATCCGATCCGATCCTACACTGTTTTCTGAAACTTTTCCAGCAAGTGTTTACGCCATTCGACGACGTTTTCGACCATTCTAACTATTGAAATCAATCACAAAGCACATCATACAGTCATAGCAACATGCATAATCAACCACAAACACCAAAACATCCCCATGATAGGTTAAAATGGATCAAACATACCCAAAACCCCATATTTCCCCTTAAGCATGTTTAGGTGAAACTAATGATAGGATTAGCAAAACTTAACCAAATTAACCCAAATTCATATCAAAGGTCTAAAACATCATTTAGGAATTTATGAACATTTTTCCCGAATTTATTAGTGTTTAAATTAGCTAATTAACACTAATTACCTTAACTAGCCATAATTAGTGCAAAACTATGCAAATCACTCACCTTAGCCACAAATAAACTAAGATCTGAAATAAATCTCTGATTTGATGCAAATCCCAATGCTAAACAGCAGCTCCAATGTTGATTTGGTGTAGATCTCCCTTGATTAGATGTTGCTAAGCTTAATCCTTGATCAAAAGATGATTTGGAGGTGATTTAGAGGTTGGAGGCCATTTTTAGGGTTCCTTGGTGACAAGTGGGGGCTAGAAAACTGAAATGGAATGATTCTCCATCTCATTTCAGCATTCTCATAACCCCAATCCCGAAATGGGATATGGGCCTACTCACTAATCACCCGATTTGGCCCGGTTAAGCAGTTTTTCACCCTCCAAACCTTATTTCAGCCATATCTCCAAAACGGTAAGTCCGTTTGGCTATTATGACCACTCTTCGGAAAGGTAAACCATCAAACAAATCTAATGGAAGTGGTTTCAAGTCAAAATTCTTTTCCAATCAAAAGTTATGGCCAAAACAGTACCAACAAGGGGCAAAATGGTCATTTAAAAATCGAAAAAAATCATGAACATGGGAAATGACTCTAATAGATGTTTCCCAAAGTTACATGACCATACGACTTCATATGTGAAAAAAAAATATTCTACGATCCTCCGATGCGTAGAATACGGGTCGTTACACTCTCCCCCCCTTAAGAAATTTCGCCCCCGAAATTCCTTAACCAAAACACACAAAAGGTCCCGCGTGCCTATCAACCATAAAACAACAATCAAACATGCAAAACAAGCAAGATAAGTCTATCCTAGCATGCGAAATAACTAAATTACGAAGTAAATCTTACCAGGCAAAGAGTTCTGGATATGCCTTCCTAATGCGCTCCTCTGCCTCCCAAGTACAATCATTCTCGTTCTCGCCCCACTGAACCTTGACTAGCTTCACCGCCTTCCTTCGAAGTTGCTTCGTATCGTGCCCCACAATACTAATCGGCTTGCGGTTCCCAACCGCCTCGGGTTCTACTTCGAAGTCTTCTAACTGATCAGGTGAAATAGTCACATCTGAGTCGTGAACGAACTTCCTTAGTTGGGAAACATGAAATACATTGTGAACTCCCGCCATCTTCTCTGGTAAGCCAACTCTATATGCCAATTTCCCGACTAGTTCAAGAACAGGGAATGGGCCAACAAATCTTGGTGCCAACTTGCCTCTCCTGCCAAATCGAATCACGCTCTTTAACGGAGAGATCTTGACAAACACCAAGTCACCAACGGAGAATTTCAAGTCTCTTCTCCTCTTATCAGCATAACTCTTCTGCCTATCTTGGGCAGCTTTCATTCGCTGTTGAATGATCTTGATCTTATCGGAAGTTTCCCTCACCACATCTGGTCCAAGCACAAACTTCTCGCCAGTCTCTATCCAACATGATGGTGAGTTGCACGGTCTTCCATACAAAGCTTCATATGGAGCCATACCGATACTGGATTGGTAGCTATTATTATATGCAAACTCTACTAGATGCAAATGGTCATCCCATGATCCACCAAAATCCAATATACAAGCTCTCAAGAGATCTTCCAATATACGATTCACCCTCTCCGTCTGACCGTCGGTCTGAGGATGATATGCGGTACTGAGATGTAATCCTGACCCTAGAGCCTCTTGTAAGCTCTTCCAAAACCCACTAGTGAACAACGGGTCTCGGTCACTCACAATGCTTTTGGGTACTCCATGAAATCTCACTACCCACTTCATATACAATTCTGCCAACTTGGTTGCCGTTCTGGTCGATTTGACTGGTATAAATCTTGCGCTCTTAGTCAATCGATCCACAATTACCCAAATGCTATCATATCCCGATCTAGTCCTTGGTAAACCATCGATGAAATCCATCGAGACTTGCTCCCATTTCCATTCTGGAATCTCTAATGGTTGCAACAACCCACTAGGCTTCTTTTGCTCGGCTTTAACTAGCTAGCAATTCATGCATTTGGATATAAACTTCCCAACGTCGCTTTTCATCCCTTCCCAGTAGTAAGCCTGTCTCATGTCTCGATACATCTTATTACCACCGGGGTGTATAGTCAGTTTTGAGTGATGACATTCTCTAAGCACTTCATCTCTCAAACCATTCACGTTGGGTACAACTAGTCTTCCCTTCTTTCGAAGCCATCCATCTCGATCAAGCCCATACAAATTCATCTCCTCACCGTCGATGTCCATCTCTAACTTGGAGATGATTTCCAATAGATTAGGATCGTCCCTCTGGCTGGAACCAATCCGCTCTATCAAAGTGGGTCTGATCGCCAAACTAGCTAGCATGACTGGATCCAATTCGCACTTTGGTCTGAAATCAAACCCCGTGATATACTCCAGTTGCTTCCACTCAAGAAACATAGCCCCTAAACTGGCATGTCTCCTACTCAAGGCATCGGCTACCGCATTACCTTTCCCAGGTGTGTATGCAATATCAAAATCATACGAAGCCAAGAACTCCAAACATCTCTGCTGACGGAGATTCAGATCTTTCTGGGAGAAGAGATACTTTAACGATTTATGATCGGTAAACAACTCAAATCTTTCTCCCAAGAGATAGTGTCTCCACATCTTCAGCGCAAACACGATCGCTGCTAATTCCAAATCATGGGTAGGATACTTCTTCTCATGCGGCTTTAGCTGTCGACTAGCATAAGCTACAACCCTACCTCCTTGCATCAATACAGCACCCAGTCCGGTACCACAAGCATCCATGTATACCGTCATCTCTTCATTCCCTTTAGGAACGACTAACACTAGCGCACACGTCAACATCTCTTTTAGACTCTTGAAGGCATCCTCACACACTCCGTCCCAAACGAAGGACTGATTCTTCTTAGTCAAATGAGTCAACGGTGCTGCTATCTTGGAGAAGTCCTGGATAAACTTACGATAATATCCATCTTACCCCAAGAAACTTCTTACATCTGTTGCATTCTTGGGCGTAGGCCAATCCTGTACCGTAGCCACCTTCGTAGGGTCCACGGCAATACCACTCTCTGAAACAACATGACCCAAGAATCTCACTTCCCTTCTCCAAAAGTGACATTTAGAGAATTTCGCTTTCAATTGGTGTTTCCTCAACACCTCCATCACTATCCTCAAGTGTCCCTTGTGTTCCTCCTCTGTCCTTGAGTAAACAAGGATATCATCCACGAACACAAGAACAAACTTATTCAACTGATCTCTGAATACTCGATTCATAAGATCCACAAAGTAGGCTGGTGCATTGGTCAACCCAAATGGCATAACCAACCACCCATAAAATCCAGATGGCGTCCTAAATGCCGTTTTCGGAACACTCTCATCCGCTACTCGTAGCTGATGAAATCCTGTCGCGAGGTCCAACTGGGAGAACACTCTTGCTCCTTCCAGTTGATCAAACAAATCATCTATCCGCGGTAGAGGATACTTATTCTTCCTCGTCACCTTATTCAACTCGCGATAGTCCACACACAAACGAAGGAAACCATCTGCCTTAGTGGAAAACACAATTGGTGCTCCCTACTCGGAGAGACTCCTTCTAATAAATACCTTCTTCAAAAGATTGCTGAATTGCACCCCGAGCTCTCGCTGCTCCCTTGGTGCCATACGACGAAGTGGCATCACTATAGGTCTGGCATCTTTCACTAAATCAATACGGAACTCAATCTCTCGGTGTGGTGGTAGCCCGGTCACCTCCTCGAAGACGTCCGGATACTGGCCAACCACGGGCACATCTGACAACTCATCCTGCGGGATGTCGAGGGAATTTACAAAACTAGCCATAACCCCATCACTAGGTAGACTACCAAACACTACCCTCCGCCCATCATCCGCCCTCACTGTCACCAAAAATCCCTCACAGTCTACCACCACCCTGTATCTTTGGAGCCAATCGACTCCCAATATAATGCCATACCCAGTAAAGCCCAAAACAAAGCAATCACAAACATACATCCATGACTCGATAAGACCAAATTTTTGCAAATCATACTAAGGCTTGTCGAACCACCAATCGGGTTTGTCACAACCAATGGTCTATCGACTATCTCGGGTTCCAGTCCTAACCTATCTACCAGGTCACTAGATATGAAGGAACAGGAAGCCCCGGTATCAAACAAAACTCGAACTGGTACATCATAAATAGAAAGCATACCTTGAATAACAACATTCTTTCCTTTCTCCGCCGCAGTTGGGGCATTCGACGAAGAAGGAACAACATCAATAGCATATGCTTTCACAATCTGCTTCTCCTTAAGAGGTTGCAGACACTTATCTTTGAAATGTCCCACTTGACCACAGTTGAAGCACTTCTTATCCGCTGGCTTGGCCCGACAATCTTTGGCATAATGGCCCTTCTTACCACAGCTGAAGCACTCAACATCCTTCTTGCTATTTTTCTGGCCACCCTTAGATTGGTCCTGCTTCCTCTTATTCTAAGAGTTATTCTTGCCTCCACCGCCTGCTTGCGGCTTTGGCCCTTCTACAGATGCAGCCTCAGTCTTTGACTTAGGGTAAAGACTCTCTGATCTCAAAGCTTTCCCCACGATCGATTCAAAAGTCTCATCGATGTGATTGATAAGCCTTTCCCCCAAGTATCCATCCAAACCAGAAATGAACTTCTCATTCTTCTTCTCAGGAGTGTCAATGAGAGACAGTCCATACTTCGACAAAGTGTCGAACTCAGCAATATAATCAGAAACTGCCCTTCCGTTCTACTTGAGTTCCAAGAACCTCTTGAACAACACTGACTTCTGGGCAGCTGGAATAAACTTCTCGCTAAAGCGAGCCTTGAACTGATCCCAAGTAACCTGATCTTCTGGAATAGCTGTTCTGACGGCATTCCACCAATTCATCGCTCGCCCTTGCAGCTGACGAGACGCTATCCTTCTCTTCATCGCATCCTCAAGACCCAAGTCATCGAAGATACGGTCACAGCTATCCATCCAGTCTTGAACATCCGTGGCCGACTCCGTCCCGTGGAACGGCTTCCCACCAAGGTTAGTGTAATCCTTGCACAACTTGGCGAAATCGACCCTTGGCGCCTGCACTACTGGGCCAACACCAACTCCGGGATTGGGAACTGCCCCTTGCACTTCTCTAAGCATGTCTCACATGAGGTCAGTAAACATCGCCCTCATGTCAGCAGCATTCCCGTGGTTGGTCCCTCTACCAGCACCTCTGGTGTCTCGGCTCATCGTCAATCTGAAAAAGGGAAACGATTAACGACCCCATAGTGGTGCTAGTGCAGTGCAACTTCATTCTTATACTACTGACAGTATATACATATATAGCTTTTGAAAACCAAAATAATCACAAATACACGCTCTCATATACATACTATCTCTCCCTAGTGTCTTTCCCTAGGTTAACTACGCAACCTAGAGCTCTGATACCAAGTGTGACAGCCCGTCCCGCACCAACCGACATTTACTCCAAAGGTGCGCTGTACACATGTCCAGTTAGCATGGAATGGGTCGTCAGAAGGAAAAAGAAGAAGAAAATGAACTACAAAGAACCTGTAGAATGTCTCACAGCGCATAGAATAAAATATAATAATAACATACTTGACATAAAACAGGTGAGACAGTGCATAAGCTGAAACAACTAACATAGCAGCGGAAAATGTAAGTACAGCCTATGATCCAAAGTTAAACATTATTACAACTTTTCAAACTGTCTCAAAGCAAAAGCAAGATAAAGGAGGTACACTACTAATGCTCAAGTAGCGACCACCAACGACACATGGAGAATGTGTACATATATATCATACGTGGAAGCCTCCTGCCCGCCTCCGAATCAACTACTCGCGCATCACCAGCTAACCTGTCTCCAGTCTGCTCGTGTGAGCACCCAGAGTAATAAGAGGAGACATAAAACTCTGGGTCATACATAAAGCCTGGTATGAGCGATAAGCATCTAAAGTGAACAATAACAGGTAGACTAAAGCATACCTGAACCTGGACCTGCAACCAAAGAGTTAGCACTACATACTGTACAACACTCTAAGGTGCCATATCAAACGGTGTAAAGATATGGAGGTGGGGGAGGTGTGCATGTCATAATGATGGCAAACAATCAAACATAGCATCCATCCTCACATCTCTCACTCAGTGCGTAAAGCATATGATATTCACCACTTCGATCACCCACCCTTGCTACGATCACTTTGCCCCATGAAGTCATAAATGGCTTCACTACACTGATAACGTAGCCACTAATCCTTTGCTATGTCCACTTGCCCCATGGAGTTATTCACCCCATCTGCGCTGGCTCATAGCCTTACCAATCCTTACTATGTCCACTTACCCCATGGAGTTATTCACCCCATCTGCGCTGGCTCATAGTCTTACTACGCATCACCTTGCCCCTCAAGTCATAATGACTCTACTGCACTGATAACGTAGTCTTGCTACCATCACCTTGCCCCTCGAGTCGCAATGACTCTACTGCACTGATAAGTAGCCCATCATTCATTTTCAGTGGTGAATCGAAGTTATGAACGTCGACAACTCCTTAGCACACGTCCCGCAGCAAAGCCCAACCATGAAGTGAACTCATTGGTTCCTAACTGGATCCTGAGCTCTAACTTCCCATATTGGACTACCTTTGCATCTCGAGTTATTGGTCAATACTGGGTCAGGTCGGATTCTCTTCAAGTTATCGGTTCGGGTCGGGTCCCCTGCGTTGCGTCAGTTCGGGTCTTCCTCTGTAGCGGTTCGGGTCGGGTCCACTCCATCACGTCGGTTCGGGTCGGGTATCTCACTTCGGGTCGGGTCGGGTGCCATCTCCCATCCAGTTCGTGCTTCCACTCTGATCCGCTCCCTCGTTCTTCACGTGCGCTGATCCGATCCCCCCTCTTTTATCCGATCCGATCCCTCCTACTTTATCCGATCCGATCCCAGTTCAGTTAGCATGGCCTTCCTTTTTTCCAATTTCCTCATGTGTCAGGTTCCGATCTGATCGAATCCCTTGCCCAGTTCAACATATCCGATCCGAGCCCCCATATCCGATCCGATCCGATCCTGCACTGTTTTCTGAAACTTTTCCAGCAAGTGTTTACGCCATTCGACGACGTTTTCGACCATTCTAACTATTGAAATCAATCACAAAGCATATCATACAGTCATAGCAACATGCATAATCAACCACAAACACCAAAACATCCCCATGATAGGTTAAAATGGATCAAACATACCCAAAACCCCATATTTCCCCTTAAGCATGTTTAGGTGAAACTAATGATAGGATTAGCAAAACTTAACCAAATTAACCCAAATTCATATCAAAGGTCTAAAACATCATTTAGGAATTTATGAACATTTTTCCCGAATTTATTAGTGTTTAAATTCGCTAATTAACACTAATTACCTTAACTAGCCATAATTAGTGCAAAACTATGCAAATCACTCACCTTAGCCACAAATAAACTAAGATCTGAAAAAAATCTCTGATTTGATGCAAATTCCAATGCTAAACAGCAGCTCCAATGTTGATTTGGTGTAGATCTCCCTTGATTAGATGTTGCTAAGCTTAATCCTTGATCAAAAGATGTTTTGGAGGTGATTTAGTGGTTGGAGGCCATTTTTAGAGTTCCTTGGTGACAAGTGGGGGCTAGAAAACTGAAATGGAATGATTCTCCATCTCATTTCAGCCTTCCCATAACCCCAATCCCGAAATGGGATATGGGCCTACTCACTAATCACCCGATTTGGCCCGGTTAAGCAGTTTTTCACCCTCCAAACCTTATTTCAGCCATATCTGCCAAACGGTAAGTCCGTTTGGCTGTTATGACCACTCTACTCACTAATCACCCGAAATTCCTTTCCAATCAAAAGTTATGGCCAAAACAGTACCAACAAGGGGCAAAATGGTCATTTAAAAATCCACAAAAATCAGGAACATGGGAAATGACTCTAATAGATGTTTCCCAAAGTTACATGACCATACGACTTCATATGTGAAAGAAAGAAATATTCTACGATCCTTCGATGCATAGAATACGGGTCGTTACAATTTTGTTGAGTGGATTGCAGGGTTCAAACCTATAGGGAAAACGTGGTAGGTAGTCTCAGTTGCAAAACCAAATGTGGTAATTTCCTTTTGTCTGGAGCATACGGGTATAACTGATAAAGAGAAAGTTTGCTTTTGTTTTCATTGTCTGGAGGAACAGTCGGGGAAGAAGGGATCGGTTGGTGTTGGGTTTGTTTTTGCAGTGGCCATATTTTCATGGAGAATGAAATCCTTGTGTACGGATCTATTGTTGCTTGGATCGTGTGCGAGACCAGAAGGAAGATGATGAAAGACAATTTGCTTCTGATTTGTTTCCTTCAATGGTGGGTTCGAAATACTGTAAATACAGAAGACGGGATCTCTTTGAACTGGTAATTTGGTTTTGGGGGATTAACAAAATAATTTGGATAATAACTAAATTATTTATTAAGTTAATTGATATTTAAACCATGTAAAATAAATATAAATCTTATAACACATGTAATTGTTTCATTCATTAACAGAATTCAGTGAAACAATTGACGATGGAATCGTATCGGAAAATCCTATAAGCCTGTGAACTTTGGAATGATTCGGAGCTCGTCTCAATTCACGGGAAAATGAAACGTCTGATCTGGATCAACGATCGATTATCATTATTTAATGACAACCGTCCAAGGTGAGTAATCTCACTAACTCTGCTCAATTTATATTTTTATAAAATATTTTTAGAATTTATAAATGATGATTGTTTGCTGTGTGTTGGCTGTTTGGTTGAACTGCTAGTCAGTTGATTGAAAATATAGATAACGATATAAATATAAATCGTTAATCAAATATTGATTCTGTTTAGCAGAATATTTCATAGTGAAATGAAATTGATGTTAATTTTATTGTTTAACATCTGTGGATGTAGGGAAACAGGTTGGAGGGATCCAACTGGATTCCTCAACATTTATTTGACTGTTTTTCATATAGTGTGATATATGATGTGATTTATAATCTGTTGTTGATTATGTGTGTTGATCATTGTTATTAGGTATTTTTAATACCATAAGAAATACTAGGAAGTGAGAAAGGAAATTTCAAACAATAAGTTGAAATAAAATATTTTCATATATAAAATCAAAAGATTTTATATAAAAGGAAGTTTGAAGTGGTTATTAAATTGGGAAAGTTTATAAAATTCAAAGAGTTAAAAAGGAATAAAAGGAAAATATTTGTAAAACATTTACAGATAAAATAGAATGGAAAACATTTGTAAAACATTTACAAATGGAATTGGAAAGAGGAATATTTGTAAAAACCGTTTTACAAATAGAATTTAAAAGGGGAAATATTTGTAAAATATTTACGAATAGATTAAATGGAGATAAGATTTGAGAAATAAATAAAGTTATAAAATGAAATATTTAATTAGAAAACAAATGGAATTATATAAATATTTATATGAAATAAATATAGACAAATAGAAAAAGAAGTATTTGAAATCGAATAGAGTTAGTCGAATAGTGTAATCAAATATAATTTATTCGAATAAGATTAATCGATTAGAGTTAATCAGTAGAGTTAATCGAATATCAGTTATTCAATTAGAATTAATCGAATATTAGTTATTCGAATAAAGAGTTAACCAGAAAGAGTTAATTGAACATAGTTAATCGAATTAAGATTTAGTTGAATATTTGTTATTCAACTAGAGTTGATCGAATATAGTTATTTGAGATAGAGTTAGTCAAACATAGTTATTTAGGATGAGTTGCCATTTCGTACAACTGCTAGCGTAATTCGTAGGGCTGCAGATAGCCTACGGCGGTTGGATGTTTCTTGAGGGAATCAGGCGTAACCATTGTGATCGCTGCGATCTAGAGTCAAGTGAATGGAGTTAAATCGAATATTAGTTAGTCGATAGGAGTAATCAAGTTGAGTTAGTCAAGTTGAGTTAAATAAGTCGAGTTAGTCGAATTAGAGTTAATCGATCAGAGTTAATCAGTTAGAGCTAATCAGTTAGAGTTAACCAGTTAGAGTTAATCAGTTAGAGTTGACCATTTATGGTTAATCAATTAGAGTAAATCGATTGGAGTTAAATCGAATTAGAGTTATTCAAATGGAGTTAATCAAGTTCGAATTAGTCAAGTATTAGTAAATTGAATAGAGTTGGTCGAAAGGAATTAATCGAATATCACTTATTCGAAGTAGAGTTATCGAATATAGTTATTCGAGAAGAGTCATCGAATAAAAGTTATTCGAAGTGAGTTAAATCGAATGAAAGTTATTCGAAGGGAGTAAAATTGAATATTAGTTATTCGAAGGAGAGTTAATCAAAATAAAGATTACTCAAAAGAGAATTATACGTCGAATTCGATTATATCGAATTCGGGAAAGTATTATCTACTTTCCAGTTTTTACATCAAGATTTATTTATTTATAAATAAATTAGAGTAGGTTAATTATTCAAAGTAAGAAATAAAAAGTTAGTTGTTAAGCTAGATATTTCAGAAGTAGGGTTCATAACGCTATAGTTATAACCAATGTTTTCAATAAAGAAGTGGATACGTAAATAGAATCCGAGAGTTGTGTAAGGAAGTTTGTTAAAGATTTGAAAGGTGAACTTTGTCTATTTCGAGGTTAGAAATGTTGTTCAGTTAAGGTCTGAGAGGTAATTATACCCCAACTTGATTGGCTTCGTTTTAACTAAGGGATGGGTAAAGTTCGGTAGTGAAGTTTGGTTAAGCGAATTGAGCCAATGAGTGAAATGGTTTGAATTGGCTTAGTGATGTTTTATTTAAACATCGGTTTAAATCAAATGAAGGAATTTGGAAACGTTTTCCAAATAAGGATCAGAAATGTTTTCCAATATAGGAAATAAGAAATGGAAGTAAATATGGTGATGTTTTCCAAATGATTTATAAAGTATGTTTTCCAAATTTAGAAAATAAGAATTTATGAATATATAGAAATGGGAAATGGCTAAATTAAAGATGATTGAATCTAAAGAAATAAACCTTTGAATGATGATTGGTCGATAGAATTTTCATCTGGAAATAATATCGTTGTTTGCATACCTGTTTTTCTTTGATAGTTAAATCACCGACTATCGAAGTTTTTGACCATTTTATCGTCGTCAATATGGAGAGACCGGGATCAGATGCATTATCTGAAAACCACTCTGTATGGACGTTAGCGTTGCGATCAAATATTGAAGACGGAGTTATGCAAGGACTATCCTGTTTACAGAATAGTGCCTTCGGTTTGTCCAGTCCCAGGACAACGTGAATGGACGAATGTCTAACAGAGTATATCTAACGGATCGCGTAAGTTGATCTCTTCAAACGTACTTACGTTTGGTAGCGGAGGAATTCGTTTCTCTTAGCTTATACCCGTGGTATTTTTGGGGAAATCAATTTGTGATTTGACGGGTATGAATGTGGCATTCAGAGTGAATTGTGGTCAGATATTCCAAAAGATATGTTTTGACCTCAAGCCCCATCAACCGGGAAATGACAGAAATCGGGTAGGCAACATGGCTAAGTGGGTCGCTCCCATTAGGGTGTATATCACCTATCTAGAGAAAATCCATTTCATTCTATTATCTATGTTCGATGCTGTCCTTTTTTGGGAAACGGTGGGTAGCTCCCAACCGTTGGTGATATACATTCGATACACTCAAGCGAAATGAGTGGTCGGTCATGTAAGGGCCGGGTTGCAAGATGTTCTAGTTGAACCCAGTGTATTTGCCTCTAGAGATACACTATCGGCAGGTGGTCCCATACCTTGTCATAGTCGGAATCCAATCTCCAGTAAGCGCCCGCGGTTTTGTTTGTATACTATATATGTGGAACGTGAGATGCAAGCGTTCTGCTAGATTTTTAGTTACTTGTGATTAGACATTATTATAATATCAGAAAAGTCTTGATTTCCAAAACTGTTTTGGTTATCGTAAGGTAAAAACCGTCCATGTTTATGTGAGGATCGGTCTTACGATTATCATTTCTTTGGAAATGGATTTTGAAAAGTTAAACCAAAGGTTTTGAGTTTACTCACACCAGTCCCATGACTGACCCAGAGTTTATGTTGTTTGTTTCCCCTAAACTCTTGGGTGCCCATATTTGTACGGGCAATCAAGTAGTTTAGGACTTTACAAATATACTTGGAGGAGCTTGAAGCAGGAGGCTTCAGGATTATATAGCTATTGCTATTTCCGCTGTGTGTGAGTGTTGTACTCTGATAATGTTATTCTATATACAAATAATGTTTTATTGCAAGGTTATGTTATATATTATATTTTATTCGTTCCGCTGTGAGATTCGTGTTTACTCTGATTGTGTTCTTCTTCGTCTTCTATTCTAATTTTCTATCTTATCTATTCTCACCCTCTAACTTCTTTCTATTAATGATCAGGTATTTCCGATGTCTGAATAGTCAACATGTTAGTTTTGTGTTGATTTTCGGAGTCGAAAATCCCAATTCATTACACCGCCTTAAGGCATGGAACATGATTGTTTTCGAGAATATATTCGACCGTGTTAGGGTGGCCGAAGAAACTCCTATTCTAGTAGAGTCGTCATTTGACGAGAACCCCTCTTCTGCTAATAAGGGGGCTTGGGCGCTTGCCCAGTTGGCCTATTCGTTGTAGTTTCATATTAAGCACGACTATCTTCGCCAAAAGGCGAGGATTAAGTGGATTGTAGAAGGAGATACGAACTCCAAAATTTTCCATTCCACTATCCGTAAGAAGAAGAATCTTCTAACGATTCATCAAATACAGCAACCTGGACTATCTTTAGCTTCCATGCCATCTGAAGTCAAAGATATTATCCTCTCCCATTTCCAAAACTCTCATGGAACTCCTTCGGTGTCGGTCTCAGACCCGACCCTTCTTACTTTTATTCCTCGTTTGGTCCTTCCAGCGGACATATCTAATCTCGCCGCCTCACCTGCCTCGAAGGAAATTCATGCTTGTGTTTTTTCTCTGAGTAAGGACAGTTCGAGCAGACCAGATGGTTTCAACGGGTTTGTTTTCTGGAGTATGTGGCCGATAACACATGCATACTTCTGTCATGCTTGTCAGTTTTTCTTCTCTGGTGGGGATTTACCTATGGGATGGACTTATACCAATCTCATCCTTATTCCTAAGTGTGAAAATCCTTGGTCCTACGCAGATTTTCGCCCGATTAGCCTGTGCAACTTTTATAATAAGGTTATCTCTAAGGTTCTAACCTCACGTCTAGCTCTGTTTCAACAGCGTATTGTCTCATCTTACGCCTGATCACTGATAATGTCTTTTTAGCCCAGGAATTGGTCTATCAGATCGTTAGGAAGGTCAGAGGTTCTAACGTAGTTGTTAAGATAGATATGGCTAAGGCCTACGATCGTATGTCCTGGTTTTTTGTTATCAAGGTCCTAAGGGCTTTCGGTTTTCCGAAACCCCTTATCGATCTTATCTGAAGACTAATCTCCAACTGCTGGTTTTTTGTTCTCATAAACGCTTCAGCCAATGTGTTTTTCAAGGGAGGCAGAGGTCTGCGTTAGGGAGATCCCATATCCCTTCTCTCTTTGTCGTTGCTGCACAGGCTTTTGTTCATGGTTTGCATTAACTAACGATAGCTGGGAAGATTCATAGGTTTGGCATCCCGAGGGCTTGCCCACTTATTTCCTCCTTATCCTTCGCTGACGACATCATCGTTTTTACTAATGGTTGTCGTCGCTTTACCCGTTGTCTCATTAGCTTTATCCACCAGTACGAGCGTAGCTCGGGGTAACTCGTTAACTCCGACAAGAGTTGTTTTGTCCACACAAAAAAATTGTCTAAGACCATATCTTCCTAGATTCAAACTTACACTGGATTTCAAGCTGCCTCCCTTCCTTTACCTTTTCTCGGTATTGTTCTATACCGAGGTAGGAAGTTGAACGTCATTTTCGATCCCCTGACTGACAAAGTCAGGGGGAAGGTCATTCGGTGGAATGCACACCTTCATTCTCAGGTAGGAAGATTCGTTCTCATAAAGCCTGTTTAAGGCTCTATTGGATCACATGTCTTCGCGGCTATGACTCCCACTTCTGCCTTTTCTGGGGAAATAAGGACAACGTCCATCGTCACCATTGGATTTCTCGGAACACCATTTGTCGTCCTAGGTGTGAAGGATACTTGGGCCTCCGTAAACAAAAGGACATTTGTCCTTCCTATGTTAGCAAGTTGAGGGCGAGATTTGGAGTGAGCGACTTCCTTTGGGCGATGTTTCTCCACGTTAAGTATCACAGGCTCGCGAACGCGAATTACACCGGTGCCCCAGCATACGCTAGTGAGACGTTGAAACAAATGCAATCCGTGAAGGCCTTATCGGATTCACATGGGGGTGGAACCGATTGGGATGGTAGTCCTTACTCAATAAAGGCAGCGTGGAATTCGACTAGGACGCTGGTTCCACGTCTTTTTCTATTCTCTTTCATTTGGGATAGTCAGATTCCCCCAAAGATCTTTTTGTTTATGTGGAAAACCCTACATGATGGGTTAACCTTAGACGAGAACCTTCAGAGGATCGACATCCCAATCGTTTCCCGTAGTAGGTGTTGTCTCTCTGGTTCTTTGGAGTCCATGACACATCTGTTTTTTCTTGGCACATGTGCCAATTCTATCTGGAATTATTTCAAGAACTTGGTCGGTTGTCGGGGTAATGCTGCTTTGCTTTCTGATTTACTGAGACTCTGGTGGTCTGGCATCTCAGGTAAATCAATCTGCTTCATTCTGTTTCGTCTAATCCATTGTCCTATCTGCTGGCATGTCTGGTGCTCGCGGAATAAAGCAATATTTGATGAAATACCAATGGATCCTCCTACCATTATTCGGAGGGTAAGGAAAGGTGTTTTCCTTGCATTCCGAGGTAGACCTTACAAGGGAGTTATAAGGTCCCACTTAAGGAGGTTGTCGGGTACCTTCGGTATCACTGAGGTACCGCGCACTCCTAGGCAGGTATCGACCGATTCTTTTGTTGGTAGGGTTTTCTATGCTGTTATCACTTTATCCACACCTATGCCCCCATTATTTCTTATGTTGTTTGCTAATACTGCAGGCCCTGGATTTTTAGGTGGCTTGCATATGGCCTTAGATACATCATGGCTTGCGGTGCTGATTATATGCTGGATAGGAAGGATAAGAAGTGTTGGAGCTTTCGAAGATTCTGTGCTGAGTGGTTGGCTTTACTGATTGTGCCTTTGATCTTTATTGGAGGCAGGCTAGTCCGTTGATCTTGACTACTGTTCATCCTGTGTGGAGCGTTGGAGTTTTCAGCATCGTTCTAAACTTTGGCATCTGTTACCAGATGGATCATCAGCCTCACGTCGTCAGCCTCACGTGTTCTCTTGTTTTCTTCTTTCGGCTTTTGTCTGTATGTTGTGCCTCAAATGTATTTTGTTCTGTATCTTTCATTTATGTGTGTGCATGGTTTTTGGTTTCTACAGAAACTGTTTTTGTGAGCCGTTGGAGAATGGCTAGACTCTCCTTTTTATTTATATTATATTTCTTTTATTAATAAAATTAAATAAGATTACATAAATTATAAAATTAAATTTCAAAATCAAGATTTCTAAACATTCAAACAATATATCAATTAGTATAAAATATTAATAACATTTACATTTTAACTAAACCATTTTGATTCAAATATTAAAATAAAATTTATACATAAAAAAATGATTCAAAACCAAGTTGAAATGGATTATATTTAAAACTCTAAAATAAATTTCCAGTATGAACATAAATTTCAATAGTAAATCTAAATTAACTACATATTTTAAAATGTCGAAAATTCTGGTTCGTTACAATCTCCCTCACTCAAGGCTTTTTGTTATCGAAAAGGATAGGTTATTAAAATTATACTTAAGAAACAACAGAATACTTATACTAATTCAAAATTTAGTACAAAATTAAATAAACAATAAGATTTAAAAACTTGAAATTTTTATATAAGTTTAAATTCATCAAAACTATTTTTATTAAAACTTAATTGCTAATAAAACTTGAAATCAAAGTATAAAAACTCTCTTCAACTTAAAATCTCGATTTTATTTTCAAATCATTTGAAATACTATCTAGTCCTTTCATATTGAATCATACTTGTTTTGGAATTTCAAAACCAAAAGCATTTCTAAATTTCAAATGTTTCACGATAAACGTAACAACACTTATGTCACCAAGTCGAGAGGTTTCTCCCAATGACAAGGGCACTAGGCACGACCTATGCACACATCGATATCAATAAATGATGTCTCTTCGTACTCTAGAGCAGACCATCATCAAGGGTTTACAACTCACGTCATACATTTCTTTAGTTATGGGTTACTCGAATATTGATAACAAATCATTTCATATCCCGAAGTTGTAAACTATTTCCCAATAGTAGATACAAATACTTTCAAGTCATATTATTGTTGTTTCAAACCCCTTCAAAATATCAGGATTCAAATCGTCGAAATTTCTTTATTTATAAAACACTTTATAAACTATTTATCATATCCAAATAATTGGAAAATTAATTTCATTCAATAATTGGAAATCAAGATGTAATCCATTGGCAATATGATTTTACTTTCAATCAAGTATTTTACAAATTCAAACTTTGCAAATTATTAAATCAAAGCTTTATAAAACCATTTCAATTTACAAATCATATCATTTTTTCTGAAAATAAATTTCAGATCATTTCAAACATTCTTGAAATTTGATTTCCAACCTTTTTTATATTCACATAAGATAAATCTTTCAAAAGTCCTTCGAAAGTATCTTAAAATTCATACATTTGAACTTGTACAAAATAACTTACTTTTCAAAAATACTTTGTAAAAATAATTCAAACATTTAAATCTACTTCAAATATTCCAAATCAAATTTCCTAGTTCAAGCTAAATATTTCATTTCAAAACCAATTTTCTTTAAAGGTCGGATTTTCTATATATTCCCAAACATTTCAGTTTAGCTTGCAAATCACATTTGTCAATACCTAACGCAGTAGTTTGGATAAAATTCAAAACTTGAAAATTCATTTGTTACCCATTTGCAAAATCCAAAATCAATGATAATGCAAAATATTTGTTTCCAAATCCAAACCATGTTATTTATACAAGGGATTTTTTGGTACAAGGACAAAGTAAACAAAAAATTTAGCCATAAGGACAAAAGCCTAAAATTTAAGTCTCAAGGACAATTTTTAGTGTAAATGGAGGAATTCAGGGGCCTACTATAATTTCATACTTTACATTAAACTTTGTGCTTATAGCTATTTTTTTTGCCTTTTGTCCTTTTGGCTAAAGTTTTTGTTCATTTTTTCCTTCACACTATTTTCCAATTTATACAACTTGTCCTTAGATTTTCCAATGCAAGGCAAAAGGGTTCAGGGATAAGATTGGATAGTTTAAAAATTCAAGCACGAATAAATCAAATAAATAATGATAAGCAAAAGATGACGGAAGATGAAGGAAGAACAAAACACAGCAACAAGTGAAGAGGTAGTATTATATTTTCAAAACACTCATTCCTATTCCAATTTTATTCAAGTTATTTCTTATTACATCTTAATTATGAAACATTCATTTGCAAGTTCAATTTATACTTTACAAACAATGAATGTGTGACTTATTAAAATTTTCTTATCTATTCAAGTTCACATTAATTCACCAAAACATTCTATTAAAATTTATCCAGACATTTTCAAACACTTATCAAAATGGTTTTAACTATTTCTCGATGTTTCAATCAAAATCATATAGCTATCCCACTTCGAAGCTCGAAAACAAATATCTGATGATACCTCGGTCATCAAGAGAATCATCTTTAAGCGATTAGAGTGTAACTCTATATCTATCTAGTACATATAGGATTAGAATATATGTTAGCTAGATGTACATTCAAAATCCTCACATACTTGACAATCCAACCTTGACGTCAAATAAATACTCAAACTCTTATTATAAAGTATATTTCAAAATAATTATGTTCTCAAAATGATTTATTTAATTTCAAATAATTTATATCTTCAAAATACGCTCTCTTTAACGTGATTCTAATGATGGTTGCACTCACTCTAGGATATTGCTATCCTATCTTTAATGAGTTTTAAACCCGATAAGCCAAGCTTTGTTAAACCAAAGCTCTGATACCAACTGTAACGACCTGCCTTTTTGACCGCTTCAAGTCGGTAATTAAACTAACTCGAACCATTCAAAAAGACAAATTGTGATTTAGCTTACAGGGTTTAATAGAGTTAAACACATAGAATCATAACACAGAAATAATACAACAATATCTTACAACAGAATTTTATACAAATTTATCAGAGTTATACAAAAATTTTACAGCGGAAGATTTAATACATACAATGATTTATTAAGATAAAATTTAGAAAATTACAAGTTTAGTCAAGCCAGTGCACGTGCATCTTCAAGTGCCTCTAACTTCGATAGCTGAAATCTTTAAATTTGCAACATTTGGTTTGACCCGAGCTCTTCATGCAAAACACTCGAGTCAGGATTAATTTTATTCAAGTAAATCGACTTCAATAAAATACTAAAATAAAATAGTTAATCCCAATGAATTATTAATATCAAGTATGCTAAAAATCCATGTAAACCGCTGAAACATACTTGTACAACATCAAAATAGCAAGGAACAGAATGAATCACGGTAGCATGCCAATATATAAGTAAGCAGCATAGGTGTATATGCTCGATTTCGATAAGTAGTTCAGCAAAGTTGGTGAACTAATGAAAGAAATACGATAGTTTGGAAATTAAGGCAGCATACGACAACCTTCCAGTCTTGAAATTACAGGACCATTTAAATTAATCGTGAGGAAACTCACCTAATAACGGCGGTGGTGATGATGAAGCTTCGGCTTCGAACGGAGTGTGACAACGGGCTGCAGGCTCGGTGGTTGGCGACGAACAGTGAGGAGGACACGACAATTTTGGAGGCGGTGGAGCGGAGTAAATCGGTGGATGTGGTGCGATGGCTACAAATTCGGAGGCGAGAGGAAGGAGGAAACAATGCTCGGTTTCGATGGGGTCGATTCGAGTGAGGGAGGAAAGAATTGGGGAGGCCATTTTTTTTCTTCTGATTTTGAGGAAGTTCTTATTTCGGCTGGGAAGAAAATGAAAAGGGAACGGTGAAAATAGAAATGAGGACAAGGACTGGTGTTAAAAATTTCAACAAGTTTAGTACAAGTGTCACATTTTTTAAAGCATATCTTCATAACTGTTAAATTTATTAAAGAAATGGTATTTTTTTCCAAAGTGTATATACTATACTATATTTTACTATGTATACAAACAATATTAGTGTATTCTATACATCTTCGACTACATATACTTAAGTTTAATTAAACCAATTTCAAGTTAAATAAGATAAAATAGATTATAAATTCTCAAATTAAATTTCAAATCAAGATTTCTTAATATTCAAATAATATTCATCAATTAGTTTAAATTATTAATAACATTTAAAACTTTGACTAAACCATTTAGATTCAAATATTGAAATTAAATTTATACACACAAAACTAATTCAAAACCAATTTGAAATAAAATAAATTTAAAATTCTAAAATAAATTTCTAGTATAAACATAAGTTTCAATACTAAATCTAAATTAACTACATATTTTAAAACGTCAAAAAAGTTGGTCCCTTGTTCTGCAACATCCCTTTGGCGCTCTAACTCATTTGTGAGCTACGGTAATCCAAATCTAATGAAATTTGTAGAAGTTTCATCCATATATATATTATTATTTATTTAAAATTTGGGCTCGTTCCGACATTCGCAGAAATACGGATTGAAAATCTACCAATTTTTGTTGAATCTGGATTGGTATAGCTCAAATATATGCTAAAAAGGTGTTGCACAATAGGGGTGCCCTGAAGTGCTTCTCTTAGTGTGTGTGTGTGTCTCTCTCTCTCTCTCTCTCTATATATATATATATATATGTATATATATATATATATGTATATATATATATATATGTATATATATATATATATGTATATATATATATATATATGTATATATATATATATATATATATATATATATATATATAGGGGAGAGTTCTGCTACAACTTTTACATTGTACGTGAACTCTCTTCCTGAATTCCGGTCACATAATTCCCCATTCATTCTCTTTCTTCCCACTAACAAAGAATATTTAAATGAGAAGAGAGAGAATGAATGAGGGATTGTGTGGCTGGAATTCAGAAGGAGAGTTCACGTGCAATATAAAAGGTATAGCGGATCCCTCCATATATATATATAGAAAGAGAGAGGAGGGCGCGGAGGGGGGGGGGGGGGGGGGGGGTTGCGCGTGTGCGCATATTTGGTGAAATTCGCAGAATAAATAGTTTTATCTCACTAGGCGTTTTTAGTCATCAGTCTTCAAACTAATTTAATTAGCCTCAGTAACTTAAAATATGACTTGATTTCAAGAAAGCTTCAATGTTTGATGATTATGTATCCCATGGGAAGCAAAAAAAGCGACGAATAAACAGTGAACACAATTTAATATGTGATCATGTTTGCACACGCTATACACGTAGCAATTGGTAAGTGTGAACAGTTAATATAAACGCATTATCACAGAAAACCATAAAACAAGTACAACATTTAACACTAATATTATCTTAAGTTAAACAAATCCTTAACTCGAAAAAAGGGAAAAAAGAAAAAAAATGGTTGGTGTGTGTGCCTGTGCGAAGCAAAGGGAATGGCATTTGTTGGTTACACAAGTAAAATTTAACCGAATACAGTTACCAATCGTACCCTAATGAATTTTCTATTGGGCTTTGTACCACATTGTCTCGAAAATGGGGAGTCTCGAACAAAACTGAGATTGGAGGCCCATTGGATCCATAATATGCGCCGCACTTTATTTCCATATAAGAAATCCGCTAATTGTCATACCCTAATTTGAGAGCCAGTTTGTTGACGTGTGTCATCATGATACCACTAACAGTGTTAGTGGTGTATGCCTGAGATTTAACAGAAGAAATTTAAAGGGCAATATCAGTCACACACCACTAACACCGTTAGTGCACGTGTTAAAATGGTGTAAATAAACTCGAATTGTTCTAGTTGTTCTAGTTGGGTGCCACGATAACAATCATAAGTACCACTGAGTTTGGATCTCGTTGGGGAAGAACAACATTTCACTTATTCAATATTGTTTGTTGTTGCCTTTAGTTTTACGGTTCAACAGCAATTTTAAATGTGTTAAATACATGCAGTTGAATCATTGAATGCTAAATTGCCCACATTGATTGTTCTTCATTTCTCTCTTGTACTTTAACAACATATAGTTACATAAACTAAACGGGATATACACAGGACTAGAGCATTATCACCAAAATGACTAATTTTGTAAGTGGAAACAAATTAGAAAAACGTAGCGAGTGAAGTTTTGTCATTGTTTTTCATTTATTTAAAAGAAATGGACTTAACGGCAAATAGAAAACCATTTCGCCTTTGAACTGTTTCCTATTCGCCGTTTAACGCCTTTTTTTAACATACACTAAAGTAAGCATACATTTTAACGTTTTTAAATGATCCATATGGTTAACTTGATTTTAATAAAATAAAAATTGTTTTTTTATTATGCTGTAATTTTGTTTTTAAATGATTATTTCTTAGGGTATGTATGTGTGGTTTAACGCCTACTTTGCTAGCTCTGGACCTTCAAGTCTTTAAGATCCCTTTGAAACATCGTGTATAGCAAAGCACACTCATGCCTTTGCTTCCGGGGACCGGGGTACCCATCAAGCCTACGTACCACAATCCCTTTACACATATTTTCCCACAGCAAAGTTCGTCTCACAACTGTCCTTATAGCTCATATTCAAAGCCGCTGCAGTTTGGAATCAATCTTGACTCATCGAAAGTAGTACAATACCAACATCCCATAACTCCCGTCCAACATTCCCATCATCTTAGCTCCTTGCCTTCTAATATGCATCTCCAAGTATAGCCAGTCATTATTAGGGTTATTTATTTAAGAAAAACCACCATAAAATCTAAGCGACGAACAATTAATGACCAACAACGACCTCGCCTTCAGGATCTTGTTGAACCATCCTGCATACCACAGGGGTTGCACCGATATCCGATGAAACATTGTGGATCAGTATCGATCCCTATAATGCATGTTAGTATCCCACTAACACTAAATTGAGTTTTTTCAAAGTAACGAAATCATAGATTATTGATTTATCCTTTTTGAAACAACCATGTCGTGGTTTATATTAAGAGATGAGGAGGAGAGTTATTAGTGAGCAACAATTATAATTTTATTGATGCAAAAGCATGATACAAAGAGCACATATATATAGTGCTATGAGCCCAACGGCTAGTACATAATATACCAAATATGTATGAGGCTAACGGCTAGTATTGAATATGCCAAGTATGCATGAGCCTAATGGCTAGTATTGAATATGCCAAGTATGCATGAGCCTAACGGCTAATACCAAATAGGTAGAACTGGGCTGAGTCCAATACTTGGTTGTAATGTGAAAGAAAGTACATATTTGATGGTTGAGATATTGCAGCATTACCAGCCCCCCTCAAATCGAGGTAAGACTTCTTGTTTCCATTTTGGCTTTCACCTCCACTAATAACGCGAAGTTCCTCTCTTATTTTGATGAAATTCTTGGTCGAAAGGGCCTTTGTGAGAGCATCTGCTCTCTGATAGTATGCGGGCGCATGACATATTGCAAGTCTTCCTGATTGCGTTCTTTCTCTCACAAAGTGGAGATCTATTTCAAGAAGTTTCGTCCTTGAATGTTGAATAGAGTTTAGACACAAAGATACTGTGCTCTTATTATCGCACCAAATGACCAACTTTCATTTTTGAGTGAAACCAAGCTCCTCCATCAGTGATTCTATCCACGTGATTTCAACTGTAGCGCTTGCCAGTGCATGGTACTCCGCCTCTGTGCTAGATTTGGATGTGGTATGTTGCTTCTTCGTACACCAGGAAATGATATTGGAACCAAGATAAACGCAGTATCCTGAGACAGACTTTTGATCGTTAATATTGTTTGCCCAATCGGCATCGTTAAAGCAATGTAAGTTAAGTTCCTTTTATGAATTTAGGCGTATGCCATAATGTCTTGTGCCTTGTAAGTATCGTACACTCTCTTTAATGTCATCCAATGTTCTGATAAAGGGTTTTGCATGTATTGACTGAGTTTATTGACGCTGTAGCATATGTCTGGTCGAGTAATAGTTGTGTATTGTAACGCTCTTATTATGCTTCTATATTGTTTGACATTGTCGATAGCTTCTCCTTTGTGCTTAGATAGTCTTAGGTTACTAGTCACGGGCGTAGGTAATGGGTTTGTCTTGTGCATATTTGCCCTTTGCAGTATTTCAGTGATATAATTTTGTTGGAATAATATTAATTTACCATTATTTTTCCTAATCACTTGTATTCCGAGAATTTTTTTTAGTTCCCCCAAGTCTTTAATGGCGAAATTTTGATCCAGCTTGTGAACGGTTCTGTTTATTTCTTCGCTGTTGTCTCCTATTATTAGCATGTCGTCAACGTATACTAGAAGAACACAATTCCATGTATGCCCTTCTTCATATATAGAGAATTGTCCGATTTAACTTGTGAGAAACCCATGTTAGACAAAGTTGACTTGAGCTTTTCATACCAAGCTCTCGAAGCTTATTTTAAGCCATATATTGCTTTGTGTAGTTTGCATACTTTATCACCAGTACCATATCCTTCAGGCATTGCATGTATACCTCTTCAGTCAACTCCCCATTCAAAAAAGCATTGTTGACATCCAGTTGCCTCACATTCCATCCTTTGTTTAGAGCAATGGTAAGTATAATTCTGATAGTTGTGGGTTTTATGACTGGGGAAAAAATTTCCTTGAAATCAAAACCAAATTGTTGTGCGTAACCTTTTGCAACTAGTCTGACCTTGTATTTGTCAATAGATCCGTCTTCTTTTCTTTTTATTTTGTATGTCCACCTACAACCAATCACATTTATGTGTTTTAGTTGAGTCACTAAGCTCCAAGTGTTGTTTCTTATGAGAGCTTTATATTCAGTGTCCATTGCCTCCTTCCATTTGTTTGATCTTATGGCCTGAGTGAAATTCAATAGTTCGATCTCACTAGCAGAAATATTATATACTTTTGAGTTTGAAGATGCCCCTCTTTGACCTGGTGAGCATGTGGTGTCCAGTTGATTGTGATGGTGTCTGCTGCTGCGTATCATTGTTGCTGGTAGTGTTAGCATGGTTGTTGTTTTCTGTATCTTCAGTATACTGCATGTTTTGATTTGATTGATGTATGTGTGTATCTTCAAATTCATTGTGTGTCTCACTGATTTGCTCATTTGTTCGGTCCATAGTTTATTCTTGTGTGTTTAAATTGCATGTGTGTTGTTGCTCTTCATTTCTATCAATTGAAGGGAATGGCTCGAACCGTATATTATTGTTTATGCTTTGTTCCCCATCCTTTTTGCGAATTTGCTTTTCTACATAAGGAAACTTTTTTTCATCAAATATCACATGTCTAGAAACATATATTTTTTCATTTTTGTCCATGCACTTATAGTCTTTTTGGTTTTTGTGCATACCCAATGAATGTGCACGGGCTTGATCTCCTACTTAGTTTATGATTGTTATAGTCTCTCAAACATGGAAAACATAGACACCCATAGGCTTTCAGAAAACCATATTCTGGTCTAACACTGTATATCATTTCATGAGGGCTTTTATTGTTTAAGACTTTGGTTGGAAACTTGTTAATGAGAGATACAGATGTGTAGAAAGCTTCATTCCAATATTTCATGGGTAATGAGCTTTGTGATAACAAAGTTAGACCAGTCTCTACTATGTGTCGATGTTTTCTTTTGACTAAACCATTTTGTTCGGACGTATGGAGGCAAGTTAATCTATATTTGATCCCTCTTTTGAGAAAGTAATTAGTTAGAGGTTTAAACTCAGCTCCCCCATCTGTCTGAACAACCTTAATAGTACTGTTCATTTGTTTTTCGACATGAGTTACAAATTGCATAACTATATTGCAAGCTTCTGATTTAGTTTTCAGCATGTATATCCAAGTATATCTAGAATAAGCATCCATAAAAGAAAGATAATAACTGCGTCCCTGGTATGAATTTAGAGGCACGGGTCCCCACAAATCAGTGGCTATAAGCTCTAGTGGCTCATTATAGCTAATTTCAGAATCACTAAAAGGGAGCTTGTGGCTCTTGCCGAGTTGGCAGTGTGTTTGATAAGTATATTTTTATAATGAATGTTATTATTATGCAGAACAGTCTTAAAAGTTTCCAGATTAAGGTGTCCTAATTTTACATGCCAAGAATTAATCACGTTACATTTACTGCTATTATTTTCATACTTAACGTTATTGTAGTTATTCCTAATACAGTCATTGTCACTACTAGCATCTAAGTTATTGCACCAGAATTCTCCACTTGAGTTTGCAGTCTTCAAGTTGTTGAATTTGTATAAACCATCATATAGGTTACCTTGAAGTAATATTTTATGATTTAGGGAATCTTTAACTTACCAAAACTTAGGATGAAATTCAAAGTAAACATTATTGTCGTTGGCAAATTTTGATACACTTAACAAATTTTTATTAATCATGGGTACCCTAAGAAGATTGTTTAATTTGAGTTGTCTTTTCCCAAAAATTAACCCTTTGCCTATGTGTGTGATATTAGTAGTACTACCATTAGTCTTATGCAAATTCCTCATACTTAAGTAATTTCTGCTCCCAATGTTTAAATTGTGAATATTGCTAGTTATGTGGTGAGTCGCTCCTGAGTCAGGATACCATTCTTCGAAGCCATTGTCTTCATTTTTTTACTTCATCATCATCTGCAGCATTATGTCTTCGGTTTGCGTCATTATTATTTTGAGCTGAATTCCCTATTGTTGCCATATTTGCTTGTGCTCTTCTTTGTGAAGAGTAATTTTGGCTTGCCTGTTGTCCACCCGTGTCTGAATTATACCTGAAGTAACATTTGTTTGCCATGTGACCAAACTTTTGGCATATTTGACATTTCACACGATAGTTGTTGTTATCTCCTTGTATCTGCTTATTTTCGAATGTGGCATAATTGGCAGAGAACTCATTTTGTGTTGTTTTTCTTTGGTCGATTATGCCTTCATGAGCGAGGAGTGCTAATCGAACGAACTGTAAATCAAGTAATTTCTGTTGTGTGGCTAACACAGTTACTAGAGATTCATATTCTTCATCTAATTCACCAATAATAGATAGGATTTGCTCACTGTCGCTGATCTTATGGCCAACAGCATTTAGTTTGTCACATAGGTTTTTAATTTTTCCTAAGTACTCTTTCATGCTTGCCTCCTTTTTTCTAGAATTTTGTAATTTCCTTTTATATTGCATGATTCTAGCAGCTGATTGTGAACTGAAAATCTATTACACAGTGGTCCATATTTCATGAGATGTGTTGCAGCCTACTATCTATGATAACAAACTCGGGTTTATCGATGATAGCAGCCATGATGATAACAGGCTGTCCTGTTTCTGAAATTTGACGTGGTCAGGGTTCGGTGAGTAATTGCCATCTTGGTTTGCTATCATCACTAGTGGTATAGTTATGGTTCCATTGACATACTCTTGTAGTCCATGGCCCTTTAACACGATTTCAATTTGGTATTTCCATAGTATATAGTTATCATTGTCCAACGATGTAGTAATGACTTGACTTTTTGGTTTAACCGGGTTATGATGGTTTGGTGGGGTGCTGTTGATGGCGCTTGCTGATACAGCAGATGTGGCACCGGAATCATTGGTCATTAGATATGAGAATATGGCAAGACAGTTTACTTATGGTTGCAGCCTGTATCACCGTAACGTGATAAAGCTCATGACAGCATGTAGAGATCCAGAAAAGAATGAAGATTGAAAGAGGTCTAGCACTACAAAGTTGGTGTTGTAGCTGTGATCAACACTTTTGATTGAGAATAAGCCTTTTGGCATTAAGGCTATGATACCATATTAAGAGAAGAGGAGGAGAGTTATTAGTGAGGAACAATTGTAATTTTATTGATGCAAAAGCATGATACAAAGAGCACATATATATAGTGCTATGAGCCCAACGGCTAGTACATAATATACCAAATATGTATAAGCCTAACGGCTAGTATTAAATATGCCACGTATGCATGAGCCTAACGGCTAGTATTAAATATGCCAAGTATGCATGAGCCTAACGGCTAGTATTAAATATGCCAAGTATGCATGAGCTTAACGGCTAGTACCAAACATACCAAATATGTAGAACTGGGCTGAGTCCAATACTTGGTTGTAATGTGAAAGCAAGTACATATTCGATGGTTTAGATATTGCAGCATTATTAGTTTACATTCACAGCCACAGGGGTTGTTTTTTAGGATTATCGATTATTAACCAATATATGTAAGATACATGTACAATCTAGGATGGTAAAGGCATAAAGATTTTTTAAGTAGTTACAGACCTTAATTGATTCTATGTCCACGAACAATCCACTAAACATGATTTATCTCTCATATGTACACTACTGTATCATACATGGTTTCTAAGAAAATATCTTGGATTTCTTAGGAGGAGAGAATTCTCGTTTTCATCTTCCAACGTTTTCTTTTGTGGCATACAAGGTCATATGTTGTTTGCTAATCTTACTCCTTTTTCTCGCCTTTGCCTTTATCTTAGATTTTTCCACTTATCACGTATCTACAGTGCTTATACTTGTGCCTAGCTTAGTGACATCTTTCTTGGCGAGAGACACTAGCTTGGGCGAGAATTCTATAAATTTAGACGGGATGTTTGAATAACTTTAGAAGTAAGTTCTTTGACTATGTGATGGGCTTATTATTTCTCGTGGAAGGTTGGGTCATGTTGCGTGAGGCGTTATAAATCTATCCCAAGGTAACGTGCCCTTGTGAGCCAATATGTGCCTCTTCACTCTAAAACCTATAAATTTGGATCAAAAGTATCCTATTATGCAGTTTTTAGAGGTGGCTCTGTGTTGATACCTATGCCAAGAGGCCTAATTGTGACCTATGCAGGATGCCTTGAGAGTTGTGGGCTCTCGCCTAGGTTGTCTCTCGAGTGGCACCTATTGCAGACTTACAATAGGGGCTAGGAAAGTATGGGATTTATTTACATTGAGTTGATTCATTTTATGACCAGAGTCCTAATGTGGCACTTTCTACTATGTCGCTCCCATTTTAGTTTGCTACTGGGCCAAGGCCTTTGGATGTTTGCAAGCCTGCTCAGGCCGCATTTTGTTTGGTCCGTTGTTTTTATTCGTGGTGAAAATTGAGTGTAGCACTTGCCTTCTATGTATATGACTTTCGTTGGTCGAGTGAATTTTTCATTTTGCGGATTCGAACATCTCTTCAATTTTGCCTTTTCGATTTAAAGGGTAAATTCTTCTTAGGGCCTTTAATACATATGTACACGTGTTACTTCTTCAATGATTTACTTTTAAATCACTATTTTGATTTGATCACTTGTGATCTTTTCTTGGTTTCTAAACCTAACATATTTTTACTTTCTGTAACAACCCGCATTTTACATTTATGATCTTTTCTTGGTTTCTAAACCTAACATATTTTCGCTTTGTGTAACAACCCGCATTTTACATATCGGAAGATTGTAAAATATTTTAATTTAATTCCCTGAGGGTTGGACCATTATCATATTTTGATATGTTGGTTATGGGGATGTGAGACATGTCCATAATTTTTACCAATTTTATTTGTGACCATTTTTCCCATGTTAGTTTTGTACAGGGAATAACTTTTGACTGGGATTGAATCAGGTGTTAAAATTGATTTCATTGGAAACAAAATGGTGTTGCCGATTTAGTAGATTGGTCACATTAAATATTTGGTTCAGCGGTTTGGGATGAATCGCTGTTTTAGTGTTTTACAATTTCAGTTCAAGTTTTTTAAAGCCATTGATGGGGCTGATTTGAGGAGGCCTATTAGTCGGCTGGTGGGAGGCTATAAATAGGGGGATTAAGGCATGGTGAGAGGGTTTCTTTTCTTCATTCTCTCACTTGGTTGAGCTTGTAATCCTCCTTGCTTAATCAAATACACCTTTCCACCATTAAAATTCTAGATCTACATAAGTGACTTGAAGATCTACATCGTTTGAAGCTAGTTCTATGTCAAGTGAAGAGAGATCGCATCAAATCAAGAGGTTTGAAGCATATTCTTCGTTGACCGGATTGAGAATTTAGCAATTTGGAGTTAATTCGAAGAATTGGTGAGTGATAAGCATCTCTCACACGGATTCGATCAAGTATATGGGTTATTTGATCTTATTTTCATCATTTTCAAGTTGTTTTCACCTTGATCTACATCATGGTAAGTATATTTTCATTTGAATCATCATAGGATCTAATATAGCAACTTAAAACTGGTAATTCTTATGTTAATTCATATGTTTATGCAAGTTAGATCCAAGATTTAGTTTATTCATTCATTTGTCATGATTTAATGAATCTTATATGATTATTGATGAATTATTGTCAATTTGATGATGTTGACGGTTTCATAAAGTGTTGATTGTGGAATTGGATGAGTTGTTTGCATCAATGTTGCCGTTTGGGTGATGATTTGATCGAGATTGGAGCTATTTTGGCTAGATCTGGGGTCGGGTCCTTCTTAGGTCATTGATGACGTGACATAGAGTTTGGAACGTGTGTCTTGTTACTCAAGAAAGGGATGAAGGTCGGGTCGTTGGTTTTAGGTTGTTAGTGTGTTAGGTCGTTTTTTAAGACCTAAGGAGTTAAGCCGTTAGGTTTTAGGTCTTAGGTCGTTTTAAGACCTAAGGAGCAAGACCTAAGGAGAAAGACCTAAGGAGTAAGACCTAAGGAGTTCAAGACCTAAAGAATGTCGACCGAACGAAGCTTGTTTTTGAGTGAACGATGGTTATAGCTTTGACGCGAACTCAAGGAGGAATGTCTGAAGCATCATGAAGTGTTCGTTGATCATTGTAATGCAATAAATGTGAAGACGACTCAAGTATGTTTGAGCTCGTGGATAATGGCTGCTCGAGTATGTTTGAGCTTATGGATGGTCGCCGATGACGATGACTAGAGACACTGAAAGCCGAGGAGTTATCGTTGTCATAGGTTCTAGCGGACTCAAAGTAGGAATATAATAGGGGTGTACCTAAAAGGATGGAGGGTTGATGGTCAAGTACTCTGGGTATCGTCGAAAGGCCTAGATACGTATCATAGAAAAGCGTATGGATTTTTTTGCTAGACCGGGGTTACCATTAGCCCTTGACATATGACATGGTTGGTCGTCATACGATTAACGATGGTTTCAAAGCAGGATAGGCAGTGATAGCCAGAGTCTTGGATGTTAGTTGTTTTGCTTGTACCATCTCACGTAAGTTGTCTGACGTCGAGGGAAATGTTTCTTGGGTGCTTGTCTGGTGTTGGTTTAGGCCTTCGAGGCTTGTGCTTGAGGGACGTTGATCTCGATTAGGTTGTTTTACGTGAGATATAACTAATTGCTATGATTGCTATTGTCTAGTTGTGTTGATTGCCATGGATGCATCGTTGTTTTCAAATGCTTATTGTAAAGGCTATCACTGTCAAATATAGGGAAGACAGGTTGGGTTCTTCTCTGGAGTTTTGATAGATTGGTTGGATAATCTACCTATTCTCATATACTTTGTTGATGATGTTAGATAGCTGTTTTATCGCTCACTAAGATTGTTGTCTAACTCAAGGTTTTATGTTTCCCTTTTACTTTCGGTTATTCATCCGGTTTTGGATGGGCAAACTGAGTAGCAGGTTATAGGTAGCAGAGCTTAGTGAGGCGATGATGAAGAGCGATGACGAGCATGAGGCTTGCGTATCAGTGTTTCTACTATCTAGTACTGGATGTTTCTGTTGTTAAGATTGGTGTTTACTATGAGTGTTGTAGTGAGGCAAATTTGTACAGCACTTATGTTGTAATCCAAAGATATATGGTATTCTTTCTAGTTATTATGAAAGTTCATATTTCTGCTCAGTTATGCTTCACTATTATTGCCTATTTATATGTTCTATTATATTTTATCCTTGCGTTGTGAGTTATACGATAGGTGTTGTATTGTGTTATCTTACCTTGATGATTGTGCATAACTGCCTAACATACCTTTCGAGCATTATTCCTCTTATTTAGTGCAGTAATTATGGGCGGTCGTTACATTTGGTATCAGAACCCTAGTTATCGGTTTTAGCTGGAGTTCAAAGACGTAGTAACATATGAGAGACGTACTTATAGATTTCTGATGGATACATACTATATACATTAGTTTATATAGTAATAGCATTCGAACTCTATAGCAGTTTTCTCGTAAGTGGCTAATCATAGTGTATTAAAAATTTAGAATGAGTCGTCGACCATTGAGACACGCTGCTAGGAACTAGAGGGGGAAATGGCAGTATACCAGACTACCCAGCTATGTTCGAGGCTATGATGGCAGCGATCATGAGGAGGGTACCCGCTCAAGGGGCAACAACGGTAGATGTAGGAGTTCAAGTGCAGGTACCGAGGGCAGTGGACTTCGCGAAGCTATGCAAGGACTTCACTTCTCTCGGAGGAAAGTCGTTTAAGGGGACAGAGCCAACTGAAGAGGTTCAGAGGTGGTTAGATGCTTGTGTACGGATTTTTAGAGATTTGGGTATTAACGATGCAACGAAAAGGAAGCTTGCATCGAGACAATTGCAAGGTAGAGCTATGGATTGGTGGAACTCATTCACTCTAGATACCCGAGAAGATGATATTTCATGGGAGAAGTTCCAAGTCAAGTTTGTGACGAAGTTCATTTCTACCATTCAGAAGTTACTTTTGTTTGAGAAGTTTGTTGAGTTAAAACAGAATGGTCGACTAGTGTTGGCGTATGTTTCGAATTTGAAGCTTTGTCCAAGTATGCTCGTTCATATGTCGAGACTCCATACCAGAAGAATGAGAAGTTCGTCATGAGTTTGTGTGCCGCTTGGGTATGGAACCCGAATTTGAGATAGATCATTGATTTTGACTAATCCAGTTGGGGGTTCATCCAGTTTGTGTATTCTTTGTCGTGGTCTTTTGTTATCAAGTGATTGCTTTGTTTTGAAGTTCGCTGGGTTTGGGATCATCTTGGGCATGGATTGGCTCAAGAGGTATGCGGCAAGAGTGAATTACAGGAAGCTTGAGGTGAGAGTCGGGGATGTGGAAGGTCAAAAGGTTTTGATTCAATGTAAGCCTGAAGATGGTATCTTTGTGATCTTTTTATATTCGCTTGTGATTCCATATGAAGACTTGTCATCTGTGCTGATCGCTAATGAGTTTGAGGATGTCTTTGAAGAAGTCAAAGGCTTGCCGCCGCATCATGAGATTGAGTTTAGAATTCGTTTGGTCGAGGGTGCTAGACCTATTGTTATGCCTCTTAGGCAGATGGCGCCTAAGGAACAACGAGAGTTAGAGGTGCGAGTTCATAACCTTTTGGGAAAAGAATTCATTTGGAGAAGTGTATCCGAATAGGAAGCACCAGTTGTGTTTGCAACCAAGGTCGATGATCCTTGATATTGTATGTGGAATATCGTAAGCTAAACAAGGGGACCAAGAAGAACAAGTATCCGTTGTCAAGGATCAATGACTTTTTCGATCAGCCTCACGAAGCCAAAGTGTTTTCTCAGATGGATTTGGCAACGGGATTCCACTAGTTGAGGATGGCAAAGGATAGTGTGTCGAATACTTCTTTTAGGACACCATCCGGTTTCTTTGAATGGTTGGTGTTGCCATTTGGGTTGACTAACGCGACAGCATATTTTGTGGATCTTATGAGTAGAGTTTTCAGAGATCAGTTGAACAAGTTCGTGCTTATGTTCGTGAATGATATTCTGTTTTACTCCCGGAACGAGGAAGAACATAAGACGCACTTGTTAGTTGTTTTGGAAATCTTCCGAAAGCATTAGCTGAAGCAGCATGAGAGGAATTATCCATCTCATGATTTGGAGTTGGCAACGATCGTGTTTGTTCTGAAGATATGGAGACATTACTTGTTGGGGGTTCGATTCGAGTTGTTCACGTGTAACACCCCACATCCGTTAGTGTCACTCACAAAGGGAATGCACTAAGTTCTGTGGAGCATTTAGGGTAAAAGATGCAGATAAATTACAAGACCGACATAAATTACAACAGCGGAAAATAAAACTTTGCTTTATTGATAAAATAGTTTGTACAACGATTTCTTTATAATATCAGAGTATCATCTGTCTTACAAAATAAAGAAGCATAAAACAACATTTATATTAGCCAATGTACAAAAAAGCCAGCCATAGCATCTGAAAACAGAATCCAAGCAAAACTTCGACAAATCTTCAAGCTGGGAAAGAGTGACAATCCAACTTAACCTGAGCTATACTATTCCCTTCTTTACTACCTGGGGGGGGGGGGGGGGGGACGGAAGAAAAGAAGACGAAAGAAAAACAGAGTCAGACAAAAAGCCCGAGTAAGTTCAGTTATTTCTAGCATGTGAACATGGAAAAACAAAACGACATGAATTAACTGAATACAAGATAACACCATGATGATAGGGTCAGCAAGGTTAGACAAGATTATCACAAGATATGCTAAGACAAGATAAACTGGATATGCTCTAATACTTTCGCCGCTTCGCTATTTCCTTGTTATACTGGTTTCTACATCTTTGCACCACCTAACTAGTGTCCCAACTAGTAACGACAACGTGATCCCAATCCCTGTAGTTTCCATTGCCTTCAGGCATACATTTATTATTTATTACCTAGATCAAATCTAGAGTTTTCTATCAAGTGCTTTCTAGATTCAACTAGAGTTTACGCTATCTGCTGAACGCTTCTCGGATTCAGGGTTTATGCCACCTAAACCAACTAGGGATTATGCTACCTGTTGAACGATGCCCCCAAGTCTAGGATACACTACCTAGAGTGGTATATGTTCCTATACTTCCCCACGCATGTATCGTGAATCGTTATCGCTTGTCTAGATGCACATGTTCTGTAATGTGCGGCCCGAATCCTATGGCAGGGCAAATCAAGAAACATAGAACTTGGTCGGGAGCTTTCAGATATCTGCCGATGCAGATGCTAAGGTCTGTTTTTATTCCAGTCGCTATGGTCCCACTCGACCCCTCCCTCAACTAATGAAAGGCACACCTTGAAAAATGAGAACTGTACGCAGGCCCCCTATGCCCCACCAACCTATGGCCATCCTCACCCATAACTAGATAGCAAGTATATGGTCTTTTGGAGTTCTCCGCCTTTCCGCTTCACGTATCTCGACTGACTCAAGATGGATGGTAGACGACGAGTTGCTATTATAGGGTTACCGTTTTCTCGCCGAATCACGCTGGTCCATCCTAGTCTTTAGGTTGCTATATTTTGCAAGCAAGGCATACCCTTAGTTCTTCTAACGCAGACCTTAACCTCTGTGAGCCCAGGAGGATCATCTGCAGCCTCACAGAGGGATACCAAGAGTACCCTCACGTCCCCTCGAAGCCTCGGGCTTCGTAACCCAATTCGTTGGAGCCTTCTTTTTACTCAGACGGACATTCTCTCCTTCCCGTGTTATACTAAGAATTACTACTTAGTTTTGCTAACTAAGGTTTACCACTTAGTTTCCAGAATCGTTGTTTTCCTAACTAAGGTTTACTACTTAGCTCTTTTTAACTAAGGTTTACTACTTAGTTCTCTTTCCCGTCAATTTGGATTGGTTAAGTGTCATTAGTCAATTCAAGCTAACTTAACCCTCTTCATTTATCCTGTTAAACTGGTTAAGTGTTATCAGTAATTCATGTTGACTTAACCCTACCACAAACCAAGTTATATTGGTTAAGTATTTCTTATTACATAACCCTACCCGTTCATCCTGTATTGGTTAAGTGTTCCTTTTTAACTTAACCTTGCCCATCTGTTTTAACAAACATGTTATTAATGGTTAAGTATTATCCCTTTATGTTTTAGACTTAACCCTATTCCTTTATCACAATCTGATGGTTAAGTGTTCAAGTTTACTTAACCCTACGGTCTAGCCCAGCTAACATATCAAATTGGCTAAGTGTATTAAATTTTACTTAACCCCAACCTCTAGTCTAGTTAACATGTTAATTTGGCTAAGTGTATTAACTTTACTTAACCCAACCTTCTAGTCTAGTTAACATGTTAATTTGGCTAAGTGTTTTCTTAGTTACTTAACCACTACAAATCTTGTCTTGTTACCATGTTAAGTTTGTTAAGTGTCCCTATGGACTTAGCCCTCCCATTCTAGCTTAACTGTGTTAAGTTGGTTAAGTGTTCCTATGGACTTAACCCTCCCATTCTAGCTCAACTGTGTTAAGTGTCTGTATGAACCTAACCCCACCCACCGGTCTGGTTATCATGTTGAATTGGTTAAGTGTCTTAGTTAAATTAACCCTACCATTCTTTTTCTAGCTTTAACTAAAGAAATCAAAGCCGCTACCACTCACATTAGACAGATATTGTTGCGATTACTGGATGTGCCAGTTGGTTCCGGGCAGGTTTACATCGCAACTCAGTCTAACCTCGGGTTAGGCATATTCGTGTTTTCTAAGTTCAAAAGGGTTTTGATTAATTTTCAAATCTGGTTTTGAAAGTAACCATCCGTCGGATCAGTTAGGGATAGCCAGGGAGAGCAGGAAACTTGTATTTTCCAAACCCAAGCCTAGACACTATCCTCTCTGTCACCCTAGAACTTTCTGGTGTATGTATTATTAAAAGAGATGTCATTAATAGACCTTTCTTTTGTCTAAATTTACATTTTCTCATTTAGGACAAATTCTATAAGTAAATCATTTCTAATTTACTTATTTCCTAATTACTCTTTTAATGTAAATTGTCAACACTTATTCTTATGGCCCATTTTCCCCTCTATATCATATTTAGGCTTTTTGGTATGTAAACTATACCAAATTAAGTGTCACTAACCATGATTTTTGCCAAACATGACAATTACTCGCAATTATGGCCAATTTCAAATTTATGCCAACATACTTATTATGCCAAATTAGCTAATCCAATTCTGATTTAACATTCTAATTACAGTTCATGTCAAACTAGACTTATTATTCTAGTTCACAGTTCATGTAAATGCTAGATTTACAAGTCAATACTAGATCCAAATTACACATCCTATAATTCATTACAAATTTATCCAATTTGCATTTCTATGAACATGCCATAATACATGTTCCCAATTTATGCCAATTTCCAAGTTAAAAACTACGTTTTTAGTAAATTTCATATTTTGCCCAAATCGTATTCCCACCGTTCGAATAATCGTGATTCAATCTAGATTATAGATACATCTAGCTTTGTAGAAAATAGGGAATGAACCAAAGATGCTATGAAAAAGATAGACATAATAACTGGCATAAAATGATAATTTACTAATTACAGACCTAACGAATTATACTGAAAATGATCTAAAACATCGAAAGCTTATAGGTCTGAAAATCTTATGGCATAAAAAGGGTTGAATAACGACGTAGGTTCAAGAACATGGATAGACCTAACTTAATAGGTAAATTCCCAAGATCTAAAACCAAAGAAAATCAAGAATAGGCAGAATAGATAATCAGGTTTAGACCCAATTTCACAGTCACAAAACTTAAGCAACACTTTCCTAGTCATGAATCATAGGTGTTTAGTCATAGTTGTCCTTGTTATGTCATAGACAATAGTTTTATGTTTCCTAATCAAAGGCATAGGCTTGTGTTCATAGTCAAAGGAAATAATTCTCATAGTCACAGTCACAGTCATAGGCAATGTTCATAGTTATAGGCAATGTTCATAGTCAAAAAGGCATATGGTTTTAAGGTCCATAGTTTCGTAGTCACAGTCTTATTGGTCATCGAATCATAACAGTTCTTAATTAAGTCCAAAGATATAAGCACTGATTCGAATAGAAAGATTTGGCATATTCTTTTATTCCTTTAATTTCATGTCACGAATAGAGAAAACGTTCAAATCTAAAAAGTAACCGACTTACATTGATCAGTTTTTAGAATAGAAAGATGGCGTTGCTATGATTCGTGCGACGTTGCTCGAAACCGTTTGAGTTAGCCTTTGATTCTTATCTTGAAGCTTTAATCTTGATTCGAATCTCTTCTTGACAAACTTGAGTAGCATAACCTTGTCTTAGATTTTCGTATTATTTTATTTTAATTAGAATTAGAGCAGAGTATAGGCATAGAGAAGTTGTGAGGAGAAAATATGAGGCCTAGGGGTGTTTTTATAGTGTAGAAGTCAACGAATCTGGTCAGAATGGCGTCCGGATACAGAAAAACGAACCAGGCTGCAAATCTGGAAAAAGCGGGGAGTTCGACTCCCAGGTCGACCTATGGGGGGGGGGAGGTCGACACCCTGGTCAACCTGGGTCCTGGGCGGGAAATTTCCCGCCCAGCCCGCTTCTGAGTCTGTTTTGAAATTTGAACTTCGCTGAAACTTCCGGAGGCCATATCTTCCTCATACGAACTCCGATTTACGCAAACTCGGACTCGTTTTCATGCAGAATTCCGAGACGAACGCAATGGCGCAGCCTGTTTCCCTTGATTTTGATTTTAAAATTTAATTCTGCCTTGA
This sequence comes from Allium sativum, assembly GCA_030737875.1. Taxonomy (NCBI): domain Eukaryota; kingdom Viridiplantae; phylum Streptophyta; class Magnoliopsida; order Asparagales; family Amaryllidaceae; genus Allium; species Allium sativum. The sequence goes on from CM060924.1 coordinate 480,675,964, forward strand.
TTTGTGAATCTTAGTGTTATAGAATTACGGGGTGTTACATTCTCCACCACTTAAAAGGATTTCGTCCCCGAAATCTTCAAGTTAGGAAGAATGTGTCCTACCATCCAATCACCCATCTACTCAACCATTCGATCACGGGCATTCATTGTCCTTAAAAGATTTCTAATGCTTTCATGTTCATATGCATAGTGTGTGTATATGTCTTTATCTAATGCAAAATCAGGCGGTCTACTGATTCAGTTGACCTCCTTAATGCGAATCATGTCAGTGCCATGCGTCCAATCATGTATGCAAGCATCCCTAGTTATGTAAATACTACATGTATGCATAGCCATTCATCCATATGCAACATCCATATGATAACATATCAAGTTCAACTTACAAACAAATACATATCTGTAAATGCAATATGAAAGCGTCCGAACTGATCTAGTGCCTAATACATATGTATATGCATTCACGAGCAACCACTCGCAACCATCAACCATAACATGTTTCAAATACATGTTTACATCCAAAAGAGTTTCTACCTAAGGATCAAAGATACGACCTAGAGGATATACTTTGGAAAGAGAGAAACAATTATGCGTAAAGCTCCTAAAAAAAGAAATCAAGGATGCACCCTTAAGGAAAAGGATATGATGCTAGTATCTAGCCTTCTTGAGCTTTACTCCACTGTATCTTAACTAATTTAACTTCACGATTGTGAAGTTTCTGACCTCCATTTCCAAAACAAACAGATGTTAACTATGATACCAAGTGTACATACCAGGATGGTTTGAGGTCCTTCCTCTTAGCTTATCCATCACGCCATAACTATGAGGGTCAAAAGGTCACTACGTGCTTTTTAGAATGTCTGCCACAACTATTCATCTCTCACGCAAACCATCCTAGTCGAACTCGACATTCCTCAAGTACAAGCCCCAAAGGCCTAAACCAATATCAGACAAGCACCCAAGGAATATCTCCTCCGAATTTAGACGATCTACGTGAGATGATATAAGCAAACTCGGTAGCTATTCTCAAATCCCTACTAACCAAAAATAAACTGGTCGGACCACCAATTGGATTTGAGACTCTAGTGGGATCTTCCTACTATACAAGTACTATGGTGCAGAGACTCAACTATGGAAGTGGATATGAACAAATGCGAAGCGCTAAAACCAAAGGAAAGAGTACGAACATCAAAACTAGACTCTTCCAACAGAACTTTACTACCTTTCTCCTAGGTACGCTCAGTGGCGAAAGTAGGTACTTGCCCTTCTGAAAATCTTGTCCTTTGCCCTTGATTACATGCCCTATTACACCATAGTAAAGATACTTCCTCTTGTCTTAGGTTTTATAATTCCTTCCTCCTTTGTGAGCTAAATCTACATCCATGAATTCCTCATCCTCTTCCGTGTGTAGTCATGTTAACAAATCTCTCGAAAGCTGCTTCCATCGTACAGAAAACCCTATAAGCTTGAAAGAAAACTGGCCGTAGGTGAAACAACTACGGCTATGGATGGAAGCCAGGCACGTCTTCGCCCATCGATGAGGTTACCTCCCAGAAAGCCAGGAGCCCCAGAGACTCAAGAAAGAAGGACACAAATATTCAAATAAAGGAAGAGAGGATAGTGCGTATGGCTTTGGGGAATATGCCTTTAAAACAAATCTTTTCTCTTGAAAATGCTTCTTTTAAAACCGTTTTGAAAATAATTTTTTTCAAATCCTTTATCTGATCTGGTAACCTTCAGCTCTGATACCACGTGTAACACCCCACATCCGTTAGTGTCACTCACAAAGGGAATGCACTAAGTTCTGTGGAACATTTAGGGTAAAAGATGCAGATAAATTACAAGACCGACATAAATTACAACAGCGGAAAATAAAACTTTGCTTTATTGATAAAATAGTTTGTACAACGATTTCTTTATAATATCAGAGTATCATCTGTCTTACAAAATAAAGAAGCATAAAACAACATTTATATTCCCCAATGTAGCAAGAGCCAGCCATAGCATCTGAAAAGAGAATCCAAGCAAAACTTCGACAAATCTTCAAGCTGGGAAAGAGTGACAATCCAACTTAACCTGAGCTATACTATTCCCTTCTTTACTACCTAGGGGGGAAACGGAAGAAAAGAAGACGAAAGAAAAACAGAGTTAGACATAAAGCCTGAGTAAGTTCAGTTATTTCTAGCATGTGAACATGGAAAATCAAAACGACATGAATTAACTGAATACAAGATAACACCATGATGATAGGGTCAGCAAGGTTAGACAAGATTATCACAAGATATGCTAAGACAAGATAAACTGGATATGCTCTAATACTTTCGCCGCTTCGCTATTTCCTTGTTATACTGGTTTCTACATCTCTGCACCACCTAACTAGTGTCCCAACTAGTAACGACAACGTGATCCCAATCCCTGTAGTTTCCATTGCCTTCAGGCATACATTTATTATTTATTACCTAGATCAAATCTAGGGTTTTCTATCAAGTGCTTTCTAGATTCAACTAGAGTTTACGCTATCTACTGAACGCTTCTCGGATTCAGGGTTTATGCCACTTAGTCTAACTAGGGATTATGCTACCTGTCGAACGATGCCCCCAAGTCTAGGACACACTACCTAGAGTGGTATATGTTCCTATACTTCCCCACGAATGTATCGCGAATCGTTATCGCTTTTCTAGATGCACATGTCCTGTAATGTGCGGCCCGAGTCCTGTGGCAGGGCAAATCAAGAAACACAGAACTCGGTCGGGAGCTTTCAGATATCTGCCGATGCAGATGCTAAGGTCTGTTTTTATTCCAGTGGCTATGGTCCCACTTGACCCCTCCCTCTACTAATGAAAGGCACACCTTGAAGAATGAGAACTGTACGCAGGCCCCCTATGCCCTACCAACCTATGGCCATCCTCACCCATAACTAGATAGCAAGTATATGGTCTTTTGGAGTTCTCCGCCTTTCCGCTTCACGTATCTCGACTGACTCAAGATGGATGGTAGACGACGAGTTGGTATCACAAGGCTACCATTTTCTCGCCGAATCATGCTGGTCCATCCTAGTCTTTAGGTTGCCATATTTTGCAACCAAGGCATACCCTTGGTTCTTCTAACGCAGACCTTAACCTCTGTGAGCCCAGGAGGATCATCTGCAGCCTCACAGAGGGATACCAAGAGTACCCTCACGTCCCCTCGAAGCCTCGGGCTTCGTAACCCAATTCGTTGGAGCCTTCTTTTTTACTCAGACGGACATTCGCCCCTTCCCGTGTTATACAAGAACCTGGCTCTGATACCACGTGTAACACTCCACATCCGTTAGTGTCACTCACAAAGGGAATGCACTAAGTTCTGTGGAGCATTTAGGGTAAAAGATGCAGTTAAATTACAAGACAGACAGAAATTACAACAGCGGAAAATAAAACTTTGCTTTATTGATAAAATATTTTGTACAACGATTTCTTTATAATATCAGAGTATCATCTGTCTTACAAAATAAAGAAGCATAAAACAACATTTATATTCCCCAATGTAGCAAGAGCCAGCCATAGCATCTGAAAAGAGAATCCAAGCAAAACTTCGACAAATCTTCAAGCTGGGAAAGAGTGACAATCCAACTTAACCTGAGCTATACTATTCCCTTCTTTACTACCTGGGGGGGGGGGAACGGAAGAAAAGAAGATGAAAGAAAAACAGAGTCAGACATAAAGCCTGAGTAAGTTCAGTTATTTCTAGCATGTGAACATGGAAAAACAAAACGACATGAATTAACTGAATACAAGATAACACCATGATGATAGGGTCAGCAAGGTTAGACAAGATTATCACAAGATATGCTAAGACAAGATAAACTGGATATGCTCTAATACTTTCACTGCTTCGCTATTTCCTTGTTATACTGGTTTCTACATCTCTGCACCACCTAACTAGTGTCCCAACTAGTAACGACAACGTGATCCCAATCCCTGTAGTTTCCATTGCCTTCAAGCGTACATTTATTATTTATTACCTAGATCAAATCTAGGGTTTTCTATCAAGTGCTTTCTAGATTCAATTAGAGTTTACGCTATCTGCTGAACGCTTCTCGGATTCAGGGTTTATGCCACCTAGTCCAACTAGGGATTATGCTACCTGTCGAACGATGCCCCCAAGTCTAGGACACACTACCTAGAGTGGTATATGTTCCTATACTTCCCCACGCATGTATCGTGAATCGTTATCGCTTGTCTAGATGCACATGTCCTGTAATGTGCGGCCCGAGTCCTGTGGCAGGGCAAATCAAGAAACACAGAACTCGGTCGGGAGATTTCAGATATCTGCCGATGCAGATGCTAAGGTCTGTTTTTATTCCAGTGGCTATGGTCCCACTCGAACCCCTCCCTCAACTAAGGAAAGGCACACCTTGAAAAATGAGAACTGTACGCAGGCCCCCTATGCCCCACCAACCTATGGCCATCCTCACCCATAACTAGATAGCAAGTATATGGTCTTTTGGAGTTCTCCGCCTTTCCGCTTCACGTATCTCAACTGACTCAAGATGGATGGTAGACGACGAGTTGCTATCACAGGGCAACCGTTTTCTCGCCGAATCACGCTGGTCCATCCTAGTCTTTAGGTTGCCATATTTTGCAACTAAGGCATACCCTTGGTTCTTCTAACGCAGACCTTAACCTCTGTGAGCCCAGGAGGATCATCTGCAGCCTCACAGAGGGATACCAAGAGTACCCTCACGTCCCCTCGAAGCCTCGGGCTTCGTAACCCAATTCGTTGGAGCCTTCTTTTTACTCAGATGGACATTCGCTCCTTCCCGTGTTATACTAAGAATTACTACTTAGTTTTGCTAACTAAGGTTTACCACTTAGTTTCCAGAATCGTTGTTTTCTTAACTAAGGTTTACTACTTAGCTCTTTTTAACTAAGGTTTACTACTTAGTTCTCTTTCCCGTCAATTTGGATTGGTTAAGTGTCATTAGTCAATTCAAGCTAACTTAACCCTCTTCATTTATCCTGTTAAACTAGTGAAGTGTTATCAGTAATTCATGTTGACTTAACCCTACCATAAACCAAGTTATATTGGTTAAGTATTTCTTATTACTTAACCCTACCCGTTCATCCTGTATTGGTTAAGTATTCCTTTTTAACTTAACCTTGCCCGTCTGTTTTAACTAACATGTTATTAATGGTTAATTATTATCCCTTTATGTTTTAGACTTAACCCTATTCCTTTATCACAATCTGATGGTTAAGTGTTCAAGTTTACTTAACCCTACGGTCTAGCCCAGCTAACATATCAAATTGGCTAAGTGTATTAAATTTTACTTAACCCCAACCTCTAGTCTAGTTAACATGTTAATTTGGCTAAGTGTATTAACTTTACTTAACCCAACCTTCTAGTCTAGTTAACATGTTAATTTGGCTAAGTGTTTTCTTAGTTACTTAACCCCTACAAATCTTGTCTTGTTACCATGTTAAGTTTGTTAAGTGTCCCTTTGGACTTAGCCCTCCCATTCTAGCTTAACTGTGTTAAGTTGGTTAAGTGTTCCTATGGACTTAACCCTCCCATTCTAGCTCAACTGTGTTAAGTGTCTGTATGAACCTAACCCCACCCACCGGTCTGGTTATCATGTTGAATTGGTTAAGTGTCTTAGTTAACTTAATCCTACCATTCTTGTTCTAGCTTTAACTAAATAAATTAAAGCCGCTACCACTCACATTAGACAGATATTGTTGCGATTACTGGATGTGCCGGTTGGTTCCGGGCAGGTTTACATCGCAACTCAGTCTAACCTCGGGTTAGGCATATTCGTGTTTTCTAAGTTCAAAAGGGTTTTGATTAATTTTCAAATCAGGTTTTGAAAGTAACCATCCCGTCCGTCGGATCAGTTAGGGATAGCCAGGGAGAGCAGGAAACTTGTATTTTCCAAACCCAAGCCTAGACACTATCCTCTCTGTCACCCTAAAACTTTCTGGTGTATGTATTATTAAAAGAGATGTCATTAATAGACCTTTCTTTTGTCTAAATTTACATTTTCTCATTTAGGACAAATTCTATAAGTAAATCATTCCTAATTTACTTATTTCCTAATTACTCTTTTAATGTAAATTGTCAACACTTATTCTTATGGCCCATTTTCCCCTCTATATCATATTTAGGCTTTTTGGTATGTAAACTATACCAAATTAAGTGTCACTAACCATGATTTTTGCCAAACATGAAAATTACTCGCAATTATGGCCAATTTCAAATTTATGCCAACATACTTATTATGCCAAATTAGCTAATCCAATTCTGATTTAACATTCTAATTACAGTTCATGTCAAACTAGACTTATTATTCTAGTTCACAGTTCATGTAAATGCTAGATTTACAAGTCAATACTAGATCCAAATTACACATCCTTTAATTCATGTCAAATTTATCCAATTTGCATTTCTATGAACATGCCATAATACATGTTCCCAATTTATGCCAATTTCCAAGTTAAAAACTACGTTTTTAGTAAATTTCATATTTTGCCCAAATCGTATTCCCACCGTTCGTATAATCGTGATTCAATCTAGATTATAGATAAATCTAGCTTCGTAGAAAATAGGGAATGAACCAAAGATGCTATGAAAAAGATAGACATAATAACTGGCATAAAATGATAATTTACTAATTACAGACCTAACGAATTATACTGAAATTGATCTAAAACATCGAAAGCCTATAGGTCTGAAAATATTATGGCATAAAAAGGGTTGAATAATGACGTAGGTTCAAGAACATGGGTAGACCTAACTTAATATGTAAATTCCCAAGATCTAAAACCAAAGAAAATCAAGAATAGGCAGAATAGATAATCAGGTTTAGACCCAATTTCACAGTCACAAAACTTAAGCAACACTTTCCTAGTCATGAATCATAGGTGTTTAGTCACAGTTGTCCTTGTTATGTCATAGACAATAGTTTTATGTTTCCTAATCAAAGGCATAGGCTTGTGTTCATAGTCAAAGGAAATAATTCTCATAGTCACAGTCACAGTCATAGGCAATGTTCATAGTCATAGGCAATGTTCATAGTCAAAAAGGCATATGGTTTTAAGGTCCATAGTTTCGTAGTCACAGTCTTATTGGTCATCGAATCATAACAGTTCTTAATTAAGTCCAAAGATATAAGCACTGATTCGAATAGAAAGATTTGGCATATTCTTTTATTCCTTTAATTTCATGTCACGAATAGAGAAAACGTTCAAATATAAAAAGTAACCGACTTACATTGATCGGTTTTTAGAATAGAAAGATGGCGTTGCTATGATTCGTGCGACGTTGTTCGAAACCGTTTGAATTAGCCTTTGATTCTTATCTTGAAGCTTTAATCTTGATTCAAATCTCTTCTTGACAAACTTGAGTAGCATAACCTTGTCTTGGATTTTCGTATTATTTTATTTTAATTAGAATTAGAGCGGAGTATAGGCATAGAGAAGTTGTGAGGAGAAAATATGAGGCCTAGGGGTGTTTTTATAGTGTAGAAGTCAACGAATCTGGTCAGAATGGCGTCCAGATACAGAAAAACAAACCAGGCTGCAGATCTGGAAAAAGCGGGGAGGTCGACTCCCAGGTCAACCTATGGGGGGGGGGGGGAGGTCGACCCCCAGGTCGACCTGGGTCCTGGGCGGGAAATTTCCCGCCCAGCCCGTTTTTGAGTCTGTTTTGAAATTTGAACTTCGCTGAAACTTCCGGAGGCCATATCTTCCTCATATGGACTCTGATTTACGCAAATTCTGACTCGTTTTCATGCAGAATTCCAAGATGAACGCAATGGCGCAGCCTGTTTCCCTTGATTTTGATTTTAAAATTTTATTCTGCCTTGATTTGTGAATCTTAGTGTTATAGAATTACGGCGTGTTACATTACGGATCACAAGTCGTTGAAATATCTTTTCTTCCAAAAGGATATGAATCTTCAGCAATAACGGTGGTTAGAGTTTTTGGCATCGTATGATTTTAGTATAGTCTATACTCCTGGTAAAGGTAACACAGTTGCAGATGCGTTGATTCGAAGACATGCAGGATTAGAAGTGATGTTTTCGAAATGGAAAAGCCTCGAATACTTGGCCGGATTTGATTTTAGACCACGACGTGAGTTGGAACCTGAAATGTTAGCAAGCTTATCAATAAGACCTACTCTCATTGAAAGGATTGAAGAAAGCCAAAAGTAAGATGCGTAGCTTGTCAAGGTTATCCAGAAGTTGGAACTAGAGGATAAAGAATTTAAGGTCGATCGAGAAGGTTGGCTTCGAAAGCAAGGATGATTGGTTGTTCCTGATATCGACGAATTGAGGGATGAGGTTCTGAGGGAATGTCATCACTCGAAGTTGACAATTCATCCTGGTGGTAATAAGATGTATCAGGACATGAAGCGATCTTACTATTGGGAAGGGATGAAAAGGGATATAGGAAAGTTTATTTCCAAGTGCATGAACTGTCAGTTGGTGAAAGCTGAACAGAAGAAACCGAGTGGATTGCTTCAGCCATTGGAAGTTCCCACGTGGAAGTGGAAGCTGATATCGATGGACTATCTAGAACCAGGACAAGAAACGAAGGAATTTGGGTCATCGTGGATCACTTAACCAAAAGTGCAAGGCTGTTCCCGTCAAATCGACTAGGACACCATCAAAGTTAGCTGAACTTTATATAAAATGGATAGTTTGATTCCATGGTATCCCGAAGAGCATAGTGAATGATTGAGATCTATTGTTCACGAGTGGATTTTGGAAGAGTTTGCGAGAGATTTTGGGAACTGAGCTGTGTTTAAGTACGGCTTATCATCCCCAAACTGATACTCAAACTGAGAGGGTTAATCGAGTTTTGGAAGATCTCCTAAGAGCTTGTGTATTAGACTTTGGAGGATCATGGGAGGACCATCTACATTTAGTCGAGTTTGCATATAACAACAGCTACCAGTCGATTATTGGGGTGGCACCATACGAGGCATTGTATGGAAGATCTTGTAATTCTCCTGCCTATTGGTTATAGACTGGAGATAAGTTGATACTTGGGCCTGAGATGATAAGAGAAACATCAGATTGTATCGAGGTCGTTCGAAAACGAATAAAGGCAACCTAAGACCGTCAGAAGATATGCCGATAAACATCGAAAAGATTTGGAATTCGACGTTGATGACATGGTTTTCATGAAGATTTCACTGTTAAAGCATGTTGTTCAATTCGGAAGTAAAGGAAAGTTGGCCCCAAGGTTTGTTGGACCATTTCCGATAGTCGAGCGGATTGGAAAGTTCGCGTATAGATTGGATTTACCTGAGAAGATATCGGGTGTGCATAATGTTTTCCATGTGTCGTTTCTTTGGAAGTGTGTGCATGATTCGAATGTGGCGGTATCTCTAGAGCAGTACGAAGACCTAGAAGTCGAGACCGTAGTTACAAAATCTCATAAGCCGCTTTGCATTGTGGGGAATGACACGAAACATCTTAGGAGGAAGACAGTTAAGTTGGTCAACGTACAATGGACTAAGGATGATGACGATTGTACGAGGGAGACAGAAGAGAGTATGAAGATGACCCATCCAGAACTCTTCGTCGGTATGACCCATAAGTATCGTGTCAATCGTACCCCGTTGTAACTTGTACCATTATTGTGTTGTTGTTGATTGTTGTTATTAGAATTCCACGTGCTAGGTAAAGGCTATGAATGCATGGCTTGATGAATGCTAGTTGGATGGTAAATTGGCTGCACATGGATGATAGGCATGCGAAATTGTTTTGGTTGCTTGGGATTCCGAGGGCGAAATCCCTAAAAGGGGGGAGGGGAGGGAATGTAACAGCCCGCATTTTACGTACAAGAGGATCATAAAATATTTTTGTTTAATTCCCTAACGGTTGGACAATTCTCATATTTTGATATGTTGGTTATGGGGATGTGAGACATATCCATAATTTTTACCAATTTAATTTGTAACCATTTTGCCCCTGTCAGTTTTGTACTGGGCATAACTTTTGACTGGGATCGAATCAGGTGTTGAGATTAATTACATTAGAAAGGAAATGGTGTTGTCAATTCCGTAGAGTGGTCACATTAAAGATTTGTTTCAGCTATTTGGGAGGAATCGCTGTTTTAGTGTTTCACAATTTCAGTTCAAGTTTTTTTTAAGCCATTGATGGGCTGATTTGAGGCCCATTAGTGGACTGGTGGGAGGCTATAAATAGGGGGTTAGAGGCATGTAGAGAGATTTATTTTTCTTCATTCTCTCATTTGGTTGAGCTCGTGATACTCTTTGCTCAATCAAATACACCTTTCCACCATTAAAATTCTGGATCTACATAAGAGAATCGAAGATCTACATTGTTTGAAACTAGATCTACGTCAAGTGAAGAGAGATCGCATTAAATCAAGAGGTTTGAAGCATATTCTACGCCGTCCCGGATTAAGAATTTAGTGATTTCGAGTCAATTCGAAAAATTGGTGAGTGATAAGTGTCTCTTACATGAATTCGATCAAGTATATGGGTTGTTTGATCTTATTTTCATCATTTTCAAGTTGTTTTCACCTAGATCTACATCATGGTAAGTATATTTTCATTTGATTCAACATATGATCTAATCTAGCAACTTAAAACCGGTAATTCTTATGTTAACTCATATGTTTATGCAAGTTAGATCCACTATTTTAGTTTATTCATCCATTTATCATGATTTAGTGAATCTTATATTATTATTATTGATGAATAATTTGTTAGGTATTGTGTAATGGATCATTGAGGCAAAACTAATACTAGAGGGGGTTGAATAGTGTTTTTGAGAAATCTAACAAAATCTTAAACTTATATGATCTACTATATGAATCATACACCACAGAGATAATCACAGACACAGAATCAACACAAACACGAAGATAAACAAAAATAAAATGCAAAAAAGGAAAGAACACATCGGATTTTATACTAGTACGGATTACTCCTATGTCCAATCCTACGCAAAGCTGGATTTTGCAGAGTTTTATTTCTTTATTGATATCCAAGTACAACCCCCTTGATTTTACCGCCATAAGCTTACCACCGATTCTAAATACCCTTGATCAAGTATATTCCCCTTGATTTCCCGGCTACAAGGTTAACACCGCTCCGTTTCCTTGATTTCAAGGCTACAAGGACACACCTTTTCCCAAACACTTCCCAAACAATTACAACGGCCCTATAACTCTTCAATAGCACTTCGATTCAAAGAGTAATGAGAAGAGGGTGAGAAGAGGAGAAGATTTATATAAATAAAATCGAATTTGGCAGAGTAAAAGTTTAGAAATCATAAAATATGAAATATTAATGGTGTAATGAAAGTAGATGAAGATGGAGAAGAAGAGTGATGAAAAAAAATTCAAAACCAGCCCCTATCTATAAGATTTGAAAGGTTGCAATGCTTCTGGAACGTTATAAATAGTGAAAAGATACTTCCTTTCAAAATAAAAAATATGACAGTTATATGTCGACATATCAACATATGTACATCGACATAATCCTTCACAAAATTGAGTTTTGAGCATTTTTAAAGTGTTTTAATATATATATAATTCTGGAAATTCTTGAGTTAAAACATAGTGTTATAAATAAGTATTATAAAGTAGAAAATCATATGAAAACATAAATATAAAATATATGAACATATTTACAAAATTATAAAGTTTAAAACTACATAAATATAAGTATAAAAAGTATAAATATGTAAAACTTATAAACTATAAAACATGAGTCTAAAATCAAAAGTAAAATAGAAAAAGTAAAATAGAGAAATTTAATAAAGATTGAAGATAGAATTTGAAATTAGAATTTGAAAAATCAGAAATTGAATTTGAATCTAGAGTGTTACTAAGAGTCTTACATAAACTAGACTCTATTACTATATTTATCTTGAACTCTTAAAATCTTGATTACTCATGAGTCTTGAATCATCTCTGAATTCTGAATCTCTGGAACCTCTTAAACTGTACAATCTTCAATATTAATTCATGTATATAAATCCTATATATATATTCTAGATAAAAATATTAGTATATATTTTATAATCAATTAATACTGAAATAAGGCTGTTGTCATTAAAACTCCATTCTCCAACATAATTGTCATTTTGATGATGTTGATGGTTTCATAAGTGTTGATTGTGGAATTGGATGATTTGGATGAGTTGTTTGCATCGATGTTGTTGTTTGGTGATGACTTGGTCGAGATTGGAGCTATTTTGGCCAGATCTGGAGTCTGGTCGTTTTTCTTAGGTTGTTGATGATGTGGCATGGAGTTTGGGTCATCTGGCCTGTTTCTCAAGAAAGGGATGAAGGTCGGGTCATTGGTTTTAGGTCAATAGTGTGTTAGGTCGTTTTTAAGACCTAAGAGGTTAGGTCTTAGGTCATTTTTAAGACCTAAGGAGTTAGATCTTAGTTCTTAGGTCGTTTTTAAGACCTAAGGAGTTAGGCCTTAGGTCATTTTATGACCTAAGGAGCAAGACCTATGGAGCAAGACCTAAGGAGCAAGACCTAAGAGGTAAGACCTAAGGAGTAAGACCTAAGAGTTCAAGACCTAAAGAATGTCGACCGAACAAAGCTTGTTTTTGAGTCAACGATGGTAATAGCTTCGAAGCGAATTCAAGGAGGAATGTCTGAAGCATCGTGAAGTGTTCGTTGATGTCGTAATGGAACGAATGCGAAAACGACTCAAGTATGTTTGAGCTCGTGGATAATGGCTGCTCGAGTATATTTGAGCATATGGATGGCCGCTAATGATGACTACTAGAGATACTGAAGGCCGAGGAATTATCATTGACGTAGGTTCTAGTAAACTCAAAGCAGGGGTATAATAGGTATGTAACTAAAAGACTGGAGGGTTAATGGTCGAGTACCCTGGGTATCGTCGAAAGGCTTAGATACGTATCATAGAAAGGCGTATGGAGTTTTTTTGCTAGAACCGGGGTTACCATTAGCCCTTGACATATGGCAGGGTTGGCCGTCATACGATTAATGATGGTTTCAAAGCAGGATAGGCAGTGATAGCCAAAGTCTTGGATGTTGGTTGTTTTGCTTGTACCATCTCATGTACATTATCTGACGTCGAGGGAGATGTTTTTTGGGTTTCTGTCTGATGTTGGTTTAGGCCGTCAGGGATTGTGCTTGAGGGATGTTGATCTCGATTAGGATGGTTTACGTGAGATATAACTAGTTGCTATGATTGCTATTGTCATGTTGTTTTGATTGCCATGGATGCATCATTGTTTTCAAATGCTTCTTGTAAAGGTTATCACTGTCAGATGTGAGGAAGATGTTTTGGGTTCTTCTCTGGAGTTTTGGTAAATTGGGTCGTTAATCTACCTATTCTCATATACTTTATTGATGATGTTAGATAGCTGTTTTATCGCTCAATAAGACTGTTGTTTGACTCAAGGTTTTATGTTTCCCTCTTATTACCTTGCGTTGTTCATCCAGTTTTGGATGGGAAGACTGAGTAGCAGATTACAGATAGGAGAGCTTAGTGAGGCGAGGATGCAGAGCGATGATGAGCAAGAGGCTAGCTTATCAGTTTTTCTACTATCTAGTACTGGATGTTTCCGCTGTTATGATTGGTGTTTACTCTGAGTGTTGTAGTGAGGAAAATTTGTACAGACACTTATGTTGTAATCCAAAGATATATGGATATTCTTTCGAGTTGTTATGAAAGTTCAAGTTTCTGCTCAAATATGGTTCACTATTATAGCCTGTTGTATATGTTCTATTATATTTTATCCTTATACTGTGGATTATATGACATGTGTCGTATTGTGCAGTCTTACCTTGATGATCGTCCATGACTGTCTGACACACCTTTAAGAGCATTATTCCTCTAGTTTAGTGCAGTAGTTATGGGCGGTCATCACACTTTACTTCTAAATTTCTGACAATTCTTCCATTTGTTAGACTGCATATCTATTATTTAAATTTGGGCATGCATTCTCTTCTTCTTCCACAAGCTGCCATTTTTATTTTTGTTTTTCTGCTCGTGAGATAACGATTTCAATCCCTTGTTGGTTAGTCTAAACAATCTTCAAGTTAGGTTTATTTTCTTTAGCATTTTATGAAATGGTTCCCCCATCTTTTTCTTTTTCCTTTCGTTATTAATCGATAAGAGGAAGTTTCTTCTACATTGAAGCATTTTGGGTTTTTGGGCTATAGGGCTAGGGTTCCAAGATCTTACGAGATAATCAATTCTCTATTGCTTACTTTTATTACGATCACCCTTAAGCATATTAGCTGTGATATCTATCTTCCATTACATCCTGGGGTCCATCTATTTTCACCCCAATAATTGTTCTTCATACGTCGATTAAAAATTAAAAATTTCAATATCATTTATACCCTTTAATAATATCAATATGCCTGGTGAGTGCGTTGAAAAAACAACATCAAGCATGGAAAGGTGATAAACCATGTTATCGTTACATGAGTAAAATATAGTATCCACGCTACACCCATGCATGGAAACTATTTAATCCTCGCCATCATAGGGTGTTGATATTTTTTTTAAACCGCGCTCCCTCCAAGCGTTGATATATGCTAAATCACGTATGTTCCAAGATGTGTAAAAAAAAAAGGGAGCAACTATTATTATAATTTGGGTATAAATGGGGTGAGGAGAGTAAAAAATGAGGGAAGATGTAACAACCCGGATTCCGACGGACCAATTTTTTTCAAAAATCCCAATCCATCGAAACCCAAGTTGGTTTCCTCTAGTATCCTGCAGAAAAGACAGAGACATGAAACATGTCAGAGTTCGAAAAACACCTCACAGCGGAAGGAATAAAAATAATGTAACTAGAACATAGCTTTACCTTAATAATAATACTGCTAAACCAGTATCCAAAGCTATATAGTCTCTGTCATGAACCTAACCTGCGAATGTTGTGAGGAGGGGGGTCTGAACATAAGTCCTGTGTGACTGGATTTAAATTATACTTCTAGATAATCCTACATATACCGTTCAATTACATTTTCTAATTTATTAGGTTATCTATATTATTAGCATTCAAGGCTTGCACACGTCGCACCCATCTACTCCTTAGTAGATTAACCTAATACAGGGTATATGTAGCTACCCCCAACTAAGGCACACCCCATGGTACCCTACTCGCACGGTTTCCACCGTATCATCGCAATAATATAGCAATCCTTAATCCTACGCCCGAATGTCGTATGAATTTCTGTATATATTTCAACGCTACGTCTGCAAAGAACCACTACTTCTATATTACGTAAGCGTTCAGACTGCCATCTTTGAACCATTCGATCGAATTAGGTTCCATCCTCGAATAATGCCCTCTAGTCTTATGATACACCACCCAGAGAAACATGAATGTACCTAGACTTTCCCACGTACGTATCGTCAATCGTTCTCGATGTCTATTGCATATATGTGCGTCCAAGTCCTGTGGCAGGGCTAATCAAGAAACACGGAACTCGGTCGGGAGCTTTCAGAAATCTGCAGATTGCAGAAGCTAAGGTCTGCTTTTACAGTGGCTATAGTCCCACTAGACCCCTCCCTCAACTAATGAAAGGCACCCAAGAATATCAAGAATGAGAACTTAACCCTGGCACCCTATGCCCTTCAAACCTATTGGCCAACCTCACCCATAACTAGATAGCAAAGTATATGGTCTTTTGGAGTTTTCCGCCTTTCCGCTTTACGTACTGATTGAAGATGGTAGGTAGACGACGAGTTGCTATCACAGAGCACTAACTGGTCTCGCCGAATCACGCTGGTCCATCTTAGTCTTTTGATTGCCCCTTATTATTGCAATCAAGGCATACTCATTGGTTCACCTACGCAGACCTAATCTCTGTGAGGACAGGCGGATCATCTGCCACTCACAGAGGAATACCAAGAGTACCCTATGTCCCCGGAAGCCGCATGCTTCTTAACCCAGTCCATTGAAACCTACAAGAATATCTAGATGGACATGCGCTCCTCTTTGTGTCTTTTGACACCCTGATGATCTACCCTTTATGGTTATTCATCCTCTAACGTATGGACTGGTCCAAGCGCCTCAGTTTTATATGTCATTAGACCCTGCATCTAACCATTAATCACGCGCTTGCGCCACCTCGTGAGTCTTTTCATTTAACTTTGTTGTTCTCCTTCACATTGACTTCCTTTTAAGTTTACCAAGTTACCCTCGCTTATTAATTCAATTTATAACTTAACCTATTTAAGTTCATTAACGAGCCTATAACATGTTATTCTCTATATTGTAATTCAAAATTCATGTCCCATCTCATGGTTGCCATAACATGTTCTACTCAATTTATAATTAAGTATATCTTAATTTACATGTTTTCTGTCATTCTACATTTATGATTAAATACAACTTACTTATCTCCATAAGTTTGCCTTCTTCTTTCTCATTTAGTCATAATCTTGTCGTACACCGCCATTACAATTTATCATAATTTACTTATTAACTTAATTCTCTTAACTATGGTTTACTAATAAGTTTTCCTTTTCCTTCATATTACTTACATTACCCTCATTTATGGATTTATTCTCGCTAATTACTTAATCTTCGATTAAGTACAACTTTATTACATAAGTTATTTCATTTTTCTCTATCATTCATTATAACTTCCTTATTCCATAAGTTATAATTCCCACTTGTCCCTAGGACAAGTTTACCTATTATCTTTCCTTTTCTTGAGTTTATTCATAATAGGTTATTATCATTCCCCATTCATTCACTTTTCCTTACAGTTGTAATTATCTTTCATTCAATTTCATTTATTACAATTAATGGTATTCGTCGGTCCTGCCATTTACATATTTTCGTATATGTGTATATATATGTACTAGACCTCTCATATTAAGTCTGCACTTGTGGATGCTGGATTTGTCGGGCGGGTCCGGACAGTCTTCTACCACAAGTTGACTTAACCTCGTGTCTTAGCACAACAACTTGTTTCATTTATACGCACTAGGCCTCTCACATTAGATTCACCACTTGTGGTTGTTGGATGTGCCGGTCGGGTCCATGCAGACTTCTACCACAAGTGCAATCTAACCTCGTGCCTAGGCGCGGTTCAGTTTTAGGCATATTCATCTCTATCCCGTTATTTATGTTCATATCAAATTGCGCCTTCAATTTAAAGTCTTAAAACATAATACATGTTTATTCCCCAATTCAAGTTTATGCTTATAATTTTATCAATAAGTTATGCCTATAATTTATATGCATAATTTCCAATTCACATTCATAATTCCAATTCAATTTATATGCATAATTTCTAATTCACATTCATAATTCCAATTCAATTTATATGTATAATTTCTAATTTACATTCATAATTCCAATTCAATTTATATGCATAATTTCTAATTCACATTCATAATTCCAATTCAATTATATGCATAATTTCCACCATAGTTATGCCATTAACCACATCATAATTTATTCCTCCAAATCTCTCAATATGAGTCGCATGTCTTTCTACATGTAATTAATAATATGTAGATCTCAAATAGTGCATCTTTTACCCAATGTCTCAATTATCCTAATTTATAGGTTCATAAAATGGATCTATACAATAGTATTCATCTTAAACATTCAAATAAATGTACATCTCAACTGATTGGACATAATTTTCATTTTAGCGCAATTATCCATCGCATCAATTAACTTTTTCAATATATTCATTATAAATATCCATGGGGAATACCAAGAGTACCCTATGTCACTGGAAGCCGCATGCTTCTTAACCCAGTCCATTGAAACCTACAAGAATATCTAGATGGACATGCGCTCCTCTTTGTGTCTTTTGACACCCCGATGATCTACCCTTTATGGTTATTCATCCTCTAACGTATGGACTGGTCCAAGCGCCTCAGTTTTATATGTCATTAGACCCTTGTAACAACCCGAAAATCTGGGCCAGTTTAAAATTTTCATTTTGGCAATTTTAGCGAATGTTGATTATTTAAAATGAATTATTTTAAATAATATCGACGAGAAATTTATTTTGAATATAATTCGAACATATATATTTATACGCGTCGTCGTTGGAATATAAATATTTATATATAATTATAAATAGAATTGAAAATGGCGTGGTAGTTCGATAATTCGATTTCAAACTTCAATTGAATGTACCGGGTGCAAAACAATCCGGATTTTAGTGAAACCAAAAATGTTAGGATCTAATTGATAATATCTTTCTATCGAATCCGAAAAATCAAGATTTCATAGCGGGAATCAAAAGTTATGTCCAGTTGAAAATTCTGAATAGTCGCTATGGAATTCAGGCCCTTAAAAATGGGAATTTTGCAAACGACCTCGGATTTCGATGAAACCACTTTTGTTGGGTCCGTGATGTAAAGTTATTGCTAGATTCCAAATTTCATAATTTTTCAAATCAATATGTGAGCGTGGCAAAGGAAAACGCGTTTGACCAGTTTCAGTTGATTTTAATCGACTGGAAAATGGCCATTTTTCAAACGGTCTCAGAATTTGACGAAACTAGTTTTGTTAGGACCGTATCGTCAATACGAAGCTAGAAAATATTTTTCGGGAATTTTTCTAGTTAGTATGTGATCCCAGTAAATTGAAATGCGTGTTCAAATTCAATATATAGAGTTATATGTTGATTTCAGCGAAAATTGATCCAAACAGTCGAATCAGCTTGCGGGACCTATCTCATTGTATTCGGAATGGGGGTAATTAGCTAGGGGCGACAGTCGTTGGGTTTGGTTTAGAGTTCGTATGCAAAACCCTACTTTTTGAATTAAATAATATTATTTAAATATTATATAACCCTAGAAAATATCCCCAAGCCCTCATTCAACATCCAAGCCGCCACTGCAAAAATTAAGGGCCAGAATCGCCCGAAAATTCTTCCATCAAAATCGTTTAATCCGCAAATCATTTCGTTAATCTTATAAAGCAGAAATAAGAGAGCATTTCGAGATCTACAACTTGAATGGAAGTGATCAGTATTCCTTTACCGTGGAGGCTGATTTCGCGCCTCAAACGGCGGCCGTTCGAAGCCACATTCTGGCTTCTACAGTGGGGCGAGTTCGCCGTTGAGCTCGGTGGGGGTAGGAGGCTTCGAGGCGGTTGAAGGGGGACTTCTGATGTAGCTCTGGTCATCGTCATCGAGGTGCGACGGCGATCCTTTTCTGCGAAGCGTGGGTTCCTGCTACGGGATGAAGATGGAAGGTAGTCCTCGAATTTGCAGTGAGCTTTTTTCTCTTATTTTTTTTGTTTTGTTTTTTATTTTATTTTTACAAATAGCAGTGAATTTATTTTCTGATTTTTAAAGTATATTAACATTGAATTAAAATCTCTTTTTTTTATATAAGAAAAAGGGAGCCTTATTTTTTTTTTAAATAATAACACCGTTGAATAAAAATAGAATTTTTATCTATATAACATCGAAGTAAAAATATGATTTTTATATATTGAACATCGAAGTAAAAATATGATTTTTATATATTGAACATCGAAGTAAAAATATGATTTTTATATATTGAACATCGAAGTAAAAATATGATTTTTATATATTGAACATCGAAGTAAAAATATGATTTTTATATATTGAACATCGAAGTAAAAATATGATTTTTATATATTGAACATCGAAGTAAAAATATGATTTTTATATATTGAACATCGAAGTAAAAATATGATTTTTATATATTGAACATCGAAGTAAAAATATGATTTTTATATATTGAACATCGAAGTAAAAATATGATTTTTATATATTGAACATCGAAGTAAAAATATGATTTTTATATATTGAACATCGAAGTAAAAATATGATTTTTATATATTGAACATCGAAGTAAAAATATGATTTTTATATATTGAACATCGAAGTAAAAATATGATTTTTATATATTGAACATCGAAGTAAAAATATGATTTTTACATATTGAACATCGAAGTAAAAATATGATTTTTATATATTGAACATCGAAGTAAAAATATGATTTTTATATATTGAGCATCGAAGTAAAAATATGATTTTTATATATTGAGCATCGAAGTAAAAATATGATTTTTATATATTGAGCATCGAAGTAAAAATATGATTTTTATATATTGAGCATCGAAGTAAAAATATGATTTTTATATATTGAACATCGAAGTAAAAATATGATTTTTATATATTAAATAGCGAAATAAAAATATGATTTTTATATATTGAATAGCATAGTAAAAATTCGATTTTTACATATGTAGTGGCTACGGGCAACGAAGATGACGAAGATGCGATAGCGATGAAGATTTCTATCAATGAAGTGCCGTGGAGCTTGGATAGCTTTCTGTGAGAATTTCTCACCTTTCAATTTCATTTTCTAGTTATATATATATACTAGGATGCAGACGGTGCTTAGTAGCACCCGACACAATCGTCCACAGACCATGGACTTGTTTGTTTGGTTGCATAAATTAGTTAGATGATTTGAATTTGGTTGTTGGGTGAATTTGATTGATGTGTGAATGGCGTGGGCCTTCACTAGACCGGGGATAAGGCTAGACCTCGTCCCGTTTCTAGTATCGTGCCGTTATGCCGCCGAAATTTTCTAAAATATGTTAGAAAAATAAAAATATCATTTTATTGAATAAATGAACCGAATAGAATATTCATAGGTTGAATAAAATGTTTTATTGTTAAAAATATAATTTTTAACGTGAATGTGGATAAATAAATATTCATTTACAAACCGGACGGTTTGTTTATATACACCTATTTGAAGGACATTGATTGG
The DNA here is from genome assembly GCA_030737875.1 of Allium sativum. Classification (NCBI taxonomy): domain Eukaryota; kingdom Viridiplantae; phylum Streptophyta; class Magnoliopsida; order Asparagales; family Amaryllidaceae; genus Allium; species Allium sativum. The sequence continues at coordinate 480,696,720 of CM060924.1, forward strand.
GACGATAAATTTTACACATCGCCCAACGGCACAAATAAAATCTGTGTTTGACTGTTTGAAACCCCACACGGGTGTTGGGATGAAATTTGAAGTTCACTCATCCTGATTGATTAAATATGTCGATCGATTGATTGACAGGCTGTTATAAGCGTTAGATATCTATATTTGATGCTTATACAGTGTAGTGCACTTTGGTTGATGGTTGATTATTTTTCAATGCTATTAGATGTGTGTAATGTATGAAAATCTATATAATTAACATTATATGGTAATTGATTGGGCCTCATTCCAATTTAGAAAATAAAGATCAATATAAAATAAAGGTTCATGTGTTGACAGTACTCATCCATTGAGATTGGTCATGTGTTGAACGAAATATTTTAGTAATAAAATTTACATATTTTAGTAATAAAATTTACATCTTTATCAATATAAAATAAAGGTTCATGTGTTGACAGTACTCATCCATTGAGATTGGTCATGTTTTGAACGAAATATTTTAGCAATAAAATTTACATCTTTATCGATATAAAATAAAAGTTCATGTGTTGACAGTACTCATCCATTGAGATTGGTCATGTGTTGAACGAAATATTTTAGTAATAAAATTTACATCTTTATCGATATAAAATAAAAGTTCATGTGTTGACAGTACTCATCCATTGAGATTGGTCATGTGTTGAACGAAATATTTTGATAATAACAACTATTTTGAAAAAGAAATATTTGAAATAGAATATTTGAAAATGGAAATTTATGAAGCCGTGTTGATTAGATTGACGCCATTTTGACGTGAACGATATTTATATTGATTTTATTCGATTTCGAAATGAATTGAATTGAAAACGATTTCGAAATGAATTGAATTGAAAACGATTTCGAAATGAATTGAATTGAAAACGATTTCGAAATGAATTGAATTAAAAACGATTTCGAAATGAATTGAATTAAAAACGATTTCGAAATGAATTGAATTAAAAACGATTTCAAAATGAATTGAATTGAAAACGATTTCGAAATGAATTGAATTGAAAACGATTTCGAAATGAATTGAATTGAAAACGATTTCGAAATGAATTGAATTGAAAACGAATTCAAATTGAATTGAAAGCGAATTGAAATGAATTCAAATTGAATTGAAATTTGAATTGAATAGAAATGAATTTTAAAACGAATTTATAAAGAAGAATTCAATTTTGATTTGAATTGAAAAGGAAGTTGAAATTGCTTTTGAAACGAATTTAAAACTATTCATATAATTCGTTTTAAATAGTAATCGACGAAATATATATTATATATAATATAATGGCCTGAATAGAACGCGCCGCGCCGCGGCAGTTCGTGAATTTCGACCATTTATTTCGAACGGACATTACGGGAGATCTGACCGTCGGATTCTCCTAAAACCGGAACCGTTGGGTTCGTATCGAAAAGAGCTTTCTAACGAATATTAGAAATTTGAAATCTAACGGTCGGATTTGGAATTATGTCCAAATCAAATTTGAAAAAGGTCGCTGTAAGTGCAGTTCGATGGCCGTTGATGGAAATCGACTGTACGGGCCTTGATAAAATTATTAAAAATGGTAATAATTTGTGTAAAATCATAAGAAACGATTTAGAAAGAATTGGGATGAAAAAATCCATATTTGAAAAGATAAAAATAGATTTTTATCGAAGTAAACTAGTTTTGAACTAAAATTGTAATTCTATTTATTTTTAAATAAATAAATTGAATTTGAAAAGGGTTTTAAAAATAACCAGAATTTCCAATGATTGCATTGGAGTGGATTTGAATCGAAATTGTCTTCGGAATATTTCGATGTTGGAATTCGTGATTATGCATATGTTGTTATGGAAATTTGAAAGATATATATCTATATCGTTATTTCCAATACGATATTCGTTAGTCGTAGAATTTGATATTGAATATAAGCCGGTATATTTTCTATTCAGAGCCTTGTATTTAATATCAAATGTGATTTGGGTTTGTCGTGAATGGTGTCTTCACTAACACTGTTCTTGAACCCAGTTGAGAAAAGATTAAATCTTTTTATTTAGATTTAATGAAGTGTACCAATTAAATAATATTTAATTGGAATTGAATTGATATTGATTTTTGGGTTTATCGTGAACAGTGTTTTAAATAACACTTGTTCTTTAACCCGATAATTAATATGATGTGATTTTGGGTTTATCGTGAACTGTGTTTTAAATGACACTGATTCTTTAACCCAGTTAAAGATTAAAACTAAGTGGAGTTTTAATGAATCTTTAATTAGATTGAAAAGATCGAAAATGGAGTACCACCAGTTTTGCTCCAGGCGATAGTTAAATCTTTAATTAGATTTGAACGTGAAATGGTAATTGAATTTACCGATAACACCGTGGTGTTAGATATGAAGTACTACCAGTTTTACTTCATGGGATGAATAGGTTGGGATTGGGAAATTAAAACAAATGATTACGTCGGTAAGGTTCGCTAATCCCGACTAGTTTTGAATTGATATTCAAAAATAGATTAAAGAATAAATTCAAGAAATTTATCTTGGATAAAATTAATGGGAACCTTTCCCTATGAATGTGAAATCAGAAACTAACTGTCGGTTAGCTAAGCAGAATGGTTTTCTGGATATTGATCTGATGTTGGTTTTCGGCCTTTGGGGTTAATATTTGGGGAATTATTCTCTTGATTAATTTACGGTTAGTGACTGATGAATTGGAATGAGGCGTATGTTTTGTTTGTGTAGCACTTATTTAAAATATACGCGAGTTATTCGGGAAGACCGGGTTTATCTCATTCTGAATAACTGATACGACGATAAGTCGAAGATGAAGACGATGGTCGAAGACCGGAAGTCTTCACGTCGTTTGGGTGATTACTGATGATCTTGATTGGGCTGTACACCCAAGAAGATGGAAACAGTTGGTGATTGTCCAGACGTACTTGGAGATCGATGGATATGCGGGGTACTAGGTGCCTCCGGTTTCGTTCAGACCCAGAACGGACTTGTAAATGGACTGTGTGCCTGACATTGGATTTTAGTCCGTGTGATTGATCTCTATTAAATATATATCTGTTTGGCGGCGGAGAATTTATTCTCTTGCTTAACGCCCTTCTCTGAGACGTACGAGCTCAGGGGTTATATATTGATGGATATCAAACGCATGGAGTGAATTGCCTGTGTGGCATGCCTAAGTGGCAATTGATCGAGGCTTCTGTTGAAAAGCAAAGTCTTGTGGTGATGATCAAAGCACGGCCTTTGTGGCGTAGCTTTGTGTAACGTTTACTTCGCGAGTTTCACACCCGGTATGAACCAAAAACGGGAGACGGACCTCAGGGAGGGCATGCGTTTCTTTCTAGTTAGAAGTGGCATCAGTGGTTTTACACGCCCTGACGAGTTTGACTTATGTGGTTGTTGCTGTTGCGAGGCGCCTAGGATTGATCGGTCGTTCTCAAACCGATGGAGTCATTCGTTGGCTCATTTACGCCCCATAGGGCGGGGGAACGCATGTTCAGGGTTTAAGTTTAATCCACATCGGTGGACCGGCCCTGTCGCTCCAAGGTCACTCGAGCTCTGACCTGTGGCTCGGGCTAGAGAGTCACGAATCGGTAGAGGACTATCTTTTGCCTCGGTTCATAGACGGAAATATAATTTCCAAATACGTGACATTTGCGGTTTGATTTGTAGAGCCTAGTATGGCGACATAGTGGGATGGGGCGCTCATGCCGCCTATGATTGATACTTATGATTTGAAGTTGTTTTATACACTATGCACTTATAATAGTATCAAACGATTTGTTTTAACCGTATCAAGCATTCTTTGGCTGTTATAAGGGAAAACCCTATCCTCGGCTGCGTTGCATTGTGTGATGGGACCTGGGTCTTATAACAGCTTCATTTTTCTTTATTTAGCATTGCGCTGTTTGCTTTATGCACTGGTATTCTTGGGAGGAAACCCGTTCCGTGTTATACGGCGTGGTCCCTTGATTTACCTAATGATTTAAAATAAATATTAATAACTGTTTTTGTTCTCACACCAGTCACATGACTGACCTGGAGTTTATTGTTTTGACATAAACTCTGGGTGCCCTTATTTTGACACGGGCAACTAGTAGTTTTGGTTTTGCAGATTTATATTCACAGGATCCTGGTTTACAGCTGGAACGATATCCGGAAAGCTTTGTATCTGTATATCTCCTTCTAGTTGTGTATTGTATTATTTTCCGCTGCAATGTATTTAAATGTAATTTAAATCTCTGATATTTCTGTGTAATATTCATTTATACTCTGTATATCCTTGTAATCTGATGCATTGTTGTAATATACAATGAAATGTTCTTTTGTATGCGTTCTGTTGTGGCTTGTTCTCGAACTATCCGCCACTTTCCTTTACGGGGAAGTTACGGGTTTTCACAGTTCGCTTTCAATTCAATTTATTTATTTAAAAAGGAAGTTGAAATTGCTTTTGAAACGAATTTAAAACTATTCATATAATTCGTTTTAAATAGTAATCGACGAAATATATATTATATATAATATAATGGCCTGAATAGAACGCGCCGCGCCGCGACAGTTCGTGAATTTCGACCATTTATTTCGAACGGACATTACGGGAGATCCGACCGTCGGATTCTCCTAAAACCGGAACCGTTGGGTTCGTATCGAAAAGAGCTTTCTAACGAATATTAGAAATTTGAAATCTAACGGTCGGATTTGGAATTATGTCCAAATCAAATTTGAAAAAGGTCGCTGTAAGTGCAGTTCGATGGCCGTTGATGGAAATCGACTGTACGGGCCTTGATAAAATTATTAAAAATGGTAATAATTTGTTTAGAATCATAAGAAACGATTTAAAAAGAATTGGGATGAAAAACTCCATATTTGAAAAGATAAAAATAGATTTTTATCGAAGTAAACTAGTTTTGAACTAAAATTGTAATTCTATTTATTTTTAAATAAATAAATTGAATTTGAAAAGGGTTTTAAAAATAACCAGAATTTCCAATGATTGCATTGGAGTGGATTTGAATCGAAATTGTCTTCGGAATATTTCGATGTTGGAATTCGTGATTATGCAGATGTTGTTATGGAAATTTGAAAGATATATATCTATATCGTTATTTCCAATACGATATTCGTTAGTCGTAGAATTTGATATTGAATATAAGCCGGTATATTTTCTATTCAGAGCCTTGTATTTAATATCAAATGTGATTTGGGTTTGTCGTGAATGGTGTCTTCACTAACACTGTTCTTGAACCCAGTTGAGAAAAGATTAAATCTTTTTATTTAGATTTAATGAAGTGTACCAATTAAATAATATTTAATTGGAATTGAATTGATATTGATTTTTGGGTTTATCGTGAACAGTGTTTTAAATAACACTTGTTCTTTAACCCGATAATTAATATGATGTGATTTTGGGTTTATCGTGAACTGTGTTTTAAATGACACTGATTCTTTAACCCAGTTAAAGATTAAAACTAAGTGGAGTTTTAATGAATCTTTAATTAGATTGAAAAGATCGAAAATGGAGTACCACCAGTTTTGCTCCAGGCGATAGTTAAATCTTTAATTAGATTTGAACGTGAAATGGTAATTGAATTTACCGATAACACCGTGGTGTTAGATATGAAGTACTACCAGTTTTACTTCATGGGATGAATAGGTTGGGATTGGGAAATTAAAACAAATGATTACGTCGGTAAGGTTCGCTAATCCCGACTAGTTTTGAATTGATATTCAAAAATAGATTAAAGAATAAATTCAAGAAATTTATCTTGGATAAAATTAATGGGAACCTTTCCCTATGAATGTGAAATCAGAAACTAACTGTCGGTTAGCTAAGCAGAATGGTTTTCTGGATATTGATCTGATGTTGGTTTTCGGCCTTCGGGGTTAATATTTGGGGAATTATTCTCTTGATTAATTTACGGTTAGTGACTGATGAATTGGAATGAGGCGTATGTTGTGTTTGTGTAGCACTTATTTAAAATATACGCGAGTTATTCGGGAAGACCGGGTTTATCCCATTCTGAATAACTGATACGACGATAAGTCGAAGATGAAGACGATGGTCGAAGACCGGAAGTCTACACGTCGTTTGGGTGATTACTAATGATCTTGATTGGGCTGTACACCCAAGAAGATGGAAACAGTTGGTGATTGTCCAGACGTACTTGGAGATCGATGGATATGCGGGGTACTAGGTGCCTCCGGTTTCGTTCAGACCCAGAACGGACTTGTAAATGGACTGTGTGCCTGACATTGGATTTTAGTCCGTGTGATTGATCTCTATTAAATATATATCTGTTTGGCGGCGGAGAATTTATTCTCTTGCTTAACGCCCTTCTCTGAGACGTACGAGCTCAGGGGTTATATATTGATGGATATCAAACGCATGGAGTGAATTGCTGTGTGGCATGCCTAAGTGGCAATTGATTGAGGCTTCTGTTGAAAAGCAAAGTCTTGTGGTGATGATCAAAGCACGGCCTTTGTGGCGTAGCTTTGTGTAACGTTTACTTCGCGAGTTTCACACCCGGTATGAACCAAAAACAGGAGACGGACCTCGGGGAGGGCATGCGTTTCTTTCTAGTTAGAAGTGGCGTCAGTGGTTTTACACGCCCTGACGAGTTTGACTTATGTGGTTGTTGCTGTTGCGAGGCGCCTCGGATTGATCGGTCGTTCTCGAACCGATGGAGTCATTCGTTGGCTCATTTACGCCCCATAGGGCGGGGGAACGCATGTTCAGGGTTTAAGTTTAATCCACATCGGTGGACCGGCCCTGTGGCTCCAAGGTCACTCGAGCTCTGACCTGTGGCTCGGGCTAGAGAGTCACGAATCGGTAGAGGACTATCTTTTGCCTCGGTTCATAGACGGAAATCCAATTTCCAAATACGTGACATTTGCGGTTTGATTTGTAGAGCCTAGTATGGCGACATAGTGGGATGGGGCGCTCATGCCGCCTATGATTGATACTTATGATTTGAAGTTGTTTTATACACTATGCACTTTTAATAGTATCAAACGATTTGTTTTAACCATATCAAGCATTCTTTGGCTGTTATAAGGGAAAACCCTATCCTCGGCTGCGTTGCATTGTGTGATGGGACCTGGGTCTTATAACAGCTTCATTTTTCTTTATTTAGCATTGCGCTGTTTGCTTTATGCACTGGTATTCTTGGGAGGAAACCCGTTCCGTGTTATACGGCGTGGTCCCTTGATTTACCTAATGATTTAAAATAAATATTAATAACTGTTTTAGTTCTCACACCAATCACATGACTGACCTGGAGTTTATTGTTTTGACCTAAACTCTGGGTGCCCTTATTTTGACACGGGCAACTAGTAGTTTTGGTTTTGCAGATTTATATTCACAGGATCCTGGTTTACAGCTGGAACGATATCCGGAAATCTTTGTATCCGTATATCTCCTTCTAGTTGTGTATTGTATTATTTTCCGCTGCAATGTATTTAAATGTAATTTAAATCTCTGATATTTCTGTGTAATATTCATTTATACTCTGTATATCCTTGTAATCTGATGCATTGTTGTAATATACAATGAAATGTTCTTTTGTATGCGTTCTTTTGTATGCGTTCTGTTGTGGCTTGTTCTCGAACTATCCGCCACTTTCCTTTACGGGGAAGTTACGGGTTTTCACAACCCTGCATCTAACCATTAATCACGCGCTTGCGCCACCTCATGAGTCTTCTCATTTAACTTGGTTATTCTCCTTCACGTTGACTTCCTTTTAAGTTTACCAAGTTACCCTCGCTTATTAATTCAATTTATAACTTAACCTATTTAAGTTCATTAATGAGCCTACAACATGTTATTCTCTATATTGTAATTCAAAATTCATGTCCCATCTCATGGGGTCCATAACATGTTCTACTCAATTTATAATTAAGTATATCTTAATTTACATGTTTTCTGTCATTCAACATTTATGATTAAATACAACTTACTTATCTCCATAAGTTTGCCTTCTTCTTTCTCATTTAGTCATAATCTTGTCGTACACCGCCATTACAATTTATCATAATTTACTTATTAACTTAATTCTCTTAACTATGGTTTACTAATAAGTTTCCCTTTTCCTTCATATAACTTACGTTATCCTCATTTATGGATTTATTTTTATTCTCGTTAATTACTTAATCTTCGATAAGTACAACTTTATTACATAAGTTATTTCATTTTTCTCTATCGTTCATTATAACTTACCTTATTCCATAAGTTATAATTCCCACTTGTCCCTAGAACAAGTTTACCTATTATCTTTCCTTTTATTGAGTTTATTCATAATAGGTTATTATCATTCCCCATTCATTCCCTTTTCCTTACTGTTGTAATTATCTTTCATTCAATTTCATTTATTACAATCAATGGTATTCGTCGGTCCTGCCATTTACATATTTTCATATATGTGTATATATATGTACTAGACCTCTCACATTAAGTCTGCACTTGTGGATGTTGGATTTGTCGGGCGGGTCCGGACAGTCTTCTACCACAAGTTGACTTAACCTCGTGTCTTAGCACAACTACTTGTTTCATTTATACGCACTAGGCCTCTCACATTAGATTCACCACTTGTGGTTGCTGGATGTGCCGGTCGGGTCCGGGCAGACTTCTACCCCAAGTGCAATCTAACCTCGTGCCTAGGCGCGGTTCAGTTTTAGGCATATTCATCTCTATTCCATTATTTATGTTCATATCAAATTGCGCCTTCAATTTAAAGTCTTAAAACATAATACATGTTTATTCCCCAATTCAAGTTTATGCTTATAATTTTATCAATAAGTTATGCCTATAATTTATATGCATAATTTCCAATTCACATTCATAATTCCAATTCAATTTATATGCATAATTTCTAATTCACATTCATAATTCCAATTCAATTTATATGTATAATTTCTAATTTACATTCATAATTCCAATTCAATTTATATGCATAATTTCTAATTCACATTCATAATTCCAATTCAATTATATGCATAATTTCCACCATAGTTATGCCATTAACCACATCATAATTTATTCCTCCAAATCTCTCAATATGAGTCGCATGTCTTTCTACATGTAATTAATAATATGTAGATCTCAAATAGTGCATCTTTTACCCAATGTCTCAATTATCCTAATTTATAGGTTCATAAAATGGATCTATACAATAGTATTCATCTTAAACATTCAAATAAATGTACGTCTCAACTGATTGGATATAATTTTCATTTTAGCGCAATTATCCATTGCATCAATTAACTTTTTCAATACATTCATTATAAATATCCATCGGGAATGATTAAACGATAAACATACTATTATTCACAAGGGATAATTTAAACCCACTCACCTTTAAGCTTTCCTCAAGTTTTGGATCTGATCTGTTCTATCATCCGTGGTTTTCCTTTTCCCTTTTATTTGATTCACGACCTACCGAGCATGCATTTATCATTTCATGAAAAAAGAAGGGAAAGAGAAATAATTTAAATAGACTGCTTATTGGAGGTTTACCTTGCTTTCACGATTCAATAATCTTTTTATTAACGTTTATTCCCTCTTCCAGATCGGAATTCATAATCCTCCTAGGCCAACATTTTAATTTCAGAATAGATTTGAGAAGAGAGAGACAGAGAGAGGGAGCCATGGCAGAGCTCCAGCGTAGCCGCCGAATTATGATGTTTAGGGTTAGGTCTAGGGTTTTATTTATAGGTACTCAAGACCTTATTGTACACGCAGCGCTAAGTCAGCATTGAACCCAATTAAGAAAATAGTCCAGGTTCGCAGATGAGTCTAGCCAAATCTTATCGTACACGCAGTGCTGAGTCAGCATTGGGTTCCATAAGCTGTTTTGGCGCAGAAATTTGAATTTCGAATGTTTGAATTGTTTTGGCATAGAAAAATGATTTTCGAACTTTTGAATTTCTGGAATTTATTTAACTGTTTTATTCACATGAAATATTCTTATATGTATACGATTCCTCTAACGACCATTTTACGCGTACATATATATATACGCACAACTTTCGTTTTATTTTCAAAATTCAAACGATGTTGCACCATTATTTGATTCTTGCCATATTTCATTGACTGTAGCCTTATCTTGAATTTTATCTTTCGTATACATATATTTCTGCATATATATATATATGATCATATATATACATATATTTTCTTTATTTCCTAATATGTACGTTCTTATCCTTTCAAAATTTGAATTTGTATACGTACATATATTTGCATGTTCAGTTGGCCCTCTCTAAAATAAAGATAAAAATTATGCCGCCGCCGGGGTTTGAACCCCCGGCCTCTTTGTTACAAATCCAATGCCTTAACCAACTGAGCTATGAAGACTTTTGTTAATAAGTCTTAGAACAATGATAATTATTGTTCTCTCCTTACTTCTCTTTTTCATGTTAGTTACAATACTTAAATTAAACCATTGCATAAATCTTTTTCTCTTATGTTTCTTTTAACGTTAATGCGTTATGTTTGCAAATCAGTGCATGCAACATATTTACATTGCATGCAACCAATCCTTTCTTTCTTTCAATGCATGCATTACATTTTTTCAGTGAATGTATTTATTACATGCAATCCTTATTTTATTCTTCATTTTATATTTTAATTTGTTTGTATATATATATATATATATATATTTCTCTTGTGCGTATACAAACTTTTAGGCTTAATAACTTCTTCATATGATGTACGTTTTACGCAAACCAGGTGTCTATCTTGACCATAATTCCAAGACGGACGCAATGGCGCAGTCTGTTTTACTTAATTCTCGTTATTTAATTAAGTTATTCTTATTTTATTATCTTAAAAATATGGGGTGTTACATTCTCCCACCCTTAGGAAATTCGTCCCCGAAATTTAATAAGGGTAAAATCAATTAACCCCTCGCATAATATACATCCATCATGGGATACATCCTCCTTTTATACTAATCATTTTGTACACTTTCCACCCAACTTACCTAAGGGTCTCAAATTTCCATATTCATTCTTTTAGTGTACAAAACTAATATCCCAACTTTTTCCATTTAGTGGGCTCCTTTATGGATCCAGGTTTATATATAATATATTTATATTTTTGAAAATACAAATACGTTCACTCACTATCTATATAGGAATCCTAAACCTGGCTTTGATACCAAGTGTAACAACCCGGATTCTGACGGACCAATTTTTTTCAAAAATCCCAATCCATCAAAACCCGAGTTGGTTTACTCTGGTATCATGCAGAAAAGACAGAGACATGAAACATATCAGAGTTCGGAAAACACCTCACAGCGGAAGGAATAAAAATAATGTAATTAGAACATAGCTTTACCTTAATAATAATACTGCTAAACCAGTATCCAAAGCTATACAGTCTCTTTCATGAACCTAACCTGCGAATGTTGTGAGGAGGGGGGGGGGTCAGAACATAAGCCCTGTGTGACTGGATTTAAATTATACTTCTGGGTAATCCTACAGATACCATTCAATTACATTTTCTAATTTATTAGGTTATCTGTATTATTAGCATTCAAGGCTTACACACGTCGCACACATATACTCCCTAGTAGATTAACCTAATACAGTGTATATGTAGCTACCCCCAACTAAGGTACACACCATGGTACCCTATTCGCACGGTTTTCACTATGTCATCGCAGGAATATAGTAGTCCCTAATCCTACGCCCGAATGTCGTACGGATTTCTGTATATATGTAAACACTACGTCTGCAAAGAATCACTACTTCTATATTACGTAAGCATTCGGATTGCCATCTTTGAACCATTCGATCGAATTAGGTTCCATCCTTGAATAATGCCCTCTAGTCTTATGATACACCACCCAGAGCGACATGAGTGTACCTAGACTTTCCTACGTACGTATCGTCAATCGTTCTCGATGTCTATTGCACATGTTTTCTATATGTGCGTCTGAGTCTCGTGGCAGGGCTAATCAAGAAACTCGGAACTCGGTCGGGAGCTTTCAGATATCTACCGATTGCAGATGCTATGGTCTGCTTTTACAGTGGCTATGGTCCCACTAGACCCCTCCCTCAACTAATGAAAGGCACCCAAGAATATCAAGAATGAGAACTTAACCCCAGCCCCCTATGCCCTTCAAACCCAAAGGCCAACCTCACCCATAACTAGACAGCAAAGTATATGGTCTTTTGGAGTTCTCCGCCTTTTCGCTTTACGTACTGACTGAAGATGGTAGGTAGACGACGAGTTGCTATCATAAGGCACTAACTAGTCTCGCCGAATCACGCTGGTCCATCTTAGTCTTTTGATTGCCCCTTATTATTGCAATCAAGGCATACTCATTGGTTCACCTACGCAGACCTAACCTCTGTGAGTGCAGGCGGATCATCTGCCACTCATAGAGGAATACCAAGAGCACCCCACGTCCCCGGAAACTGCGTGCTTCTTAATCCAGTCCGTTGGAGCCTACAAGAATATCTAGATGGACATGCGCTCCTCTTTGTGTATTTTGACACCCCGATGATCTACCCCTTATGGTTATTCATCCTCTAACGTATGGACTAGTCCAAGCGCCTCAGTTTTATATGTCATTAGACTCTACGTCTAACCATTAATTACGCGCTTGCGCCACCTCGTGAGTTTTCTCATTTAACTTGGTTATTCTCCTTCACGTTGACTTACTTTTCAAGTTTCCCAAGTTACCCTCACTTATTAATTCAATTTATAACTTAACCAATTTAAGTTTATTAATAAGCCTACAACATGTTATTCTCTATATTGTAATTCAAAATTCATGTCCCATCCCATGTTTGCCATAACATGTTCTACTTAATTTATAATTAAGTATATCTTAATTTACATGCTTTCTATCATTCAACATTTATGATTAAATACAACTTACTTATCTCCATAAGTTTGCCTTCTTCTTTCTCATTTAATCATAATCTTGTCGTACAGAGCCATTACAATTTATCATAATTTAATTATTAACTTGGTTCTCTTAACTAAGGTTTACTAATAAGTTTCCTTTTCCTTCATATAACTTACGTTATCCTCATTTATGGATTTATTCTTATTCTCACTAATTACTTAATCTTCGATTAAGTACAACTTTATTACATAAGTTATTTATTTTTTTTCTATCATTCATTATAACTTACCTTATTCCATAAGTTATAATTCCCACTTGTCCCTAGGACAAGTTTACCTATTATCTTTTCTTTTCTTGAGTTTATTCATAATAGGTTATTATCATTCCCCATTCGTTCCCTTTTCCTTATAGTTGTAATTATCTTTCATTCAATTTCATTTATTACAATTAATGGTATTCGTCGGTCCTGCCATTTACATATTTTCATATATGTGTATATATATATGTACTAGACCTCTCACATTAAGTCTGCACTTGTGGATGTTGGATTTGCCGGGCGGGTCCGGGTAGTCTTCTACCACAAGTTGACTTAACCTCGTGTCTTAGCACAACTACTTGTTTCATTTATACGCACTAGGCTCTCACATTAGATTCACCACTTGTAGTTGCTGGATATGCCGGTCAGGGCAGATTTCTACCACAAGTGCAATCTAACCTCGTTCCTAGGCACGGTTCAGTTTAGGCATATTCATATCTATTCCATTATTTATGTTCATATCAAATTGCGCCTTCAATTTAAAGTCTTAAAACATAATACATGTTTATTCCCCAATTCAAGTTTATGCTTATAATTCTACCAATAAGTTATGCCTATAATTTATATGTATAATTTTCAATTCACATTCATAATTCCAATTCAACTTATATGCATAATTTCTAATTCACATTCATAATTCCAATTCAATTTTTAAGCATAATTTCTAATTCACATTCATAATTCCAATTCAATTTATATGCATAATTTCTAATCCACATTCATAATTCCAATTCAATTTATATGCATAATTTCCACCATAGTTATGCCATTAACCCCATCATAATTTATGCCTCCAAATCTCTTAATAGGAGTCGCATGTCTTTCTACATGTAATTAATAATATGTAGATCTCAAATACTGCATCTTTTACCCAATGTCTCAATTATTCTAATTTATAGGTTCATAAAATGGATCTATACAACAGTATTCATCTTAAACATTCAAATAAATGTACATCTCAACTGATTGAACATAATTTTCATTTTAGCGCAATTATCTATCGCATCAATTAACTTTTTCAATACATTCATTATAAATATCTATGGGGAATGATTAAATGATAAACATACTATTATTCACAAGGGATAATTTAAACCCACTCACCTTTAAGCTTTCCCCAAATTTTGGATCTGATCCATTGTATCATCCGTAGTTTTCCTTTTCCCTTTAATTTGATTCACGACCTAACGACCATGCATTTATCATTTCATAAAAAGAGAAGGGAAAGAGAAATAATTTAAATAGATTGATTCTTAGAGGTTTACCTTGCTTTCATGATTCAATAATCTTTTTATTAACGTTTATTCCCTCTTCCAGATCTGAATTCATAATCCTCCTAGGCTAACATTTTAATTTCAGAATAGATTTAAGAAGAGAGAGAGAGGGGGCCATGGCAGAGCTCCAGCGTAGCCACCAAATTATGATGTTTAGGGTTAGGTTTAGGGTCTTATTTATAGGTGCTCAAGACCTTATTGTACACGCAGCGCTGAGTCAGCATTGAACCTAATTAAGAAAATAGTCCAGGTTCGCAGATGAATCTAGCCAAATATTATCGTACACGTAGTGCTGAGTCAGCATTGGGTCCCACTAGCTGTTTTGGCGCAGAAATTTGAATTTCGAATGTTTGAATTGTTTTGGCGTAGAAATTTGATTTTCGAACTTTCGAATTTCTGGAATTTATTTAACTATTTTATTCACATGAAATATTCTTATATGTATACAATTCCTTTAACGACCATTTTACGCGTACATATATATATATATATATATATATATATATATATATATATATATATATATACGCACAACTTTCGTTTTATTTTCAAAATTCAAACGATGTTGCACCGTTAATTGATTCTTGCCATATTTCATTGACTGTAGCCTTATCTTGAATTTTATCTTTCGTATACATATATTTCTGCATGTATATATATTCTCATATATATACATATATTTCCTTATATATGCGTTCTTATCCTTTCAAATTTTGAATTTGTATACGTACATATATTTGCATGTTCAGTTGGCCCTCTCTAAAACAAAGATAAAAATTATGCCGTCGCCGGAGTTTGAACCCCCGGCCTCTATATTACAAATCCTATGCCTTAACCAACTGAGCTATGAAGTCTTTTGTTAATAAGTCTTAGAACAATGATAATTATTGTTCTCTCCTTACTTCTCTTTTTCATGTTAGTTACAATATTTAAATTAAACCACTGCATTAATCTTTTTCTCTTATTTTTCTTTTAACGTTAATGCATTATGTTTGCAAATCAGTGCATGCAAATATTTACATTGCATGCAACCAATCCTTTCTTTCTTTCAATGCATGCATTACATTTTTTTCAGTGCATGTACTTATTACATGTAATCCTTATTTTATTCTTTATTTTATATTTTAATTTGTTTGTATATACATATATATATTTCTCTTGTGCGTATACAAACTTCTAGGCTTAATAACTTCTTCATATGATGCACGTTTTACGCAAACCAAGTGTCTATCTTGACCAGAATTCCAAGACGGACGCAATGACGCAGTCCGTTTTACTTAATTCTCCCTATTTAATTAAGTTATTCTTATTTTATTATCTTAAAAATAGTGGGTGTTACAGAAGATTTTTTTTAAGCTACTGGGTTAGGAAGAGCAAATATTGAGGTATGAATATATTCACCCTTACATCCCGTCTTACATCAATGGCTCAGTTCATTAGGTATTTCTCTTGTTTAGTTGTCCTCTATTTCTAATACTTTGTCTCAACTTCTTTCATTCCTAATGTTAAACAGGGGTCTTCTTTGATTAGTGATAAGATTTACTTTGTTTTTGTAGTTATGAAAGCTCCCAAGATGGAAAAATAATGTTTTTATTACATTTAGGAATCAACAGGGAGATTAGTCCTGCTTAGTCCTCCTTTGAGAGCAGAGAGATTTTTTGATTAATGCTTTGCCATTCAAAGTTTAAATAACTTTTCTTCAATATTTCGCATGACTGTTGTACAAACTATCTCCCCTGAAGATGTTGATCAATATAAGGCATATTTACTACATGTCCAGGGTCAAAAAAAAGGTTAAGGGTTTCCACTTTTATTCACCACAGCGAACATGGAAACTTACGGATTGCTTAGTTTCCATCGTTCATTTAGTTGTAGCATACATAAGGTAAAGACCATAAAGTGGGATTAGCCTTTTAATGCTTATCCAAGGGTTTCCACTTTCCCTCTTCCATCGAAAGAAAATTAAATCACCCATGGGCGGAGCCAGGATTTTATTGTTACACGGGCTAAGTAAAAAAGAGAGGAAAAAAATGAGTAATCTTCATTATAACATTGTTCAACATCAATTCAAATAGGCACAAATGGAGGTAGTTTGCAGGCAGTTGAAATGAATTTAGGGGGGAAAATGCTTACCTATAACGTTGAAGATGGAAAAGCATGAAGAGTCCGAAAGCCATGATTTACTTTGCTCCTCACAAAGTATTTCAGAAAAGCTTTGGGATTGCCAATTTTTTGTGCTTTGTGAAACAGGCAGAAGATTAAATGGGTCTCCTATTTTGATAGGTTTTCAACTATAGATTTTGATTTTACTGGGCTATTGGATACAATGGTATGTAGTGCTTGTTTTAAGAAAAGACACCCGGATTGTAGCCCAGGTATCAACCTACATAGATCCGCCCATGAAATCACTTGTACCCATAATTGGCTGCCCCTTTATATCCAACCAATCAGCACCCCCTGAATCCCACCTTTTTGCAATTAAACCCTATTTTTTCCTTCTACTTAATTGCAAAAAGGTAAAAATCAGGCATGTTATGACTTTTTTGTTGTTTATCCTGCTCATGCATTGCGATGAGTTCCTGCCTCGGCCCTTAACTACTGTTGAAGTTAATATTTCCTCCGTTATAGACATGATAGAACAAATGATACAGTACAACCAACCTTGGTTCGTATCCTATTCCATCTTTTGCTTCCTTATCCTCTTCTTTCATTTCATGTTGATTTATTTCAACTTCTTTTTTTAGCTGGTGGCATAAAAAAAATAACCCGTGAGAAAAGGTAAGGGAGGCTTCCCTATAAGAGCAGGTAGCTGGGCTTGAGGTTGATTTAGCAAGTGTAGGGATGAACACAAAGCTTTAGGCTTTAGTATGAAAAGGATTAAGCAAGACCATAGGGAGCTTCTCAAGACATGTAAGAAGACTAAAGAGACTATGCAAGCACTCTGGGGGCAAGGGAAGAAGAATTGTCCCAATCATGGAAGATTTTGGAAAGGTGTGTGCTAAGTTGGAAGATTTTGGTTTAAGGCTAGCCGGTTCTCGAATATAATTAGAAGTCGTCTCTAAGAAGCTTTAAGATAATACTTTGAATGTGGCTTATATTTTTTATGTTATGGCATGACATTTTTAATGTTGAGGTCAACCTTGATTATCTTGGTGTTCCTGAGCTGGTTGCGGATTTTTGGACTCTTTTCGAGGCCTGTGGGCATCCAAGCAGGTTCCAAATCGTGTTGTTACCATTGATGTCAACATCTTAACTAACTATATCATTACTCCTAAAAAACTGATAGCTAAAAAGGAGACAAGCTAGGATATAGTGAGCAAAGACTCTATTGTTATATATGATTGCTTTCTAGATCTCTTGTAATTTTATGTTGTAAATTTTCAAAATAGATTTGGGTTTGTGGTTTGTTTTTGAAGAGGGAAGAGAGAAAGAAAGAAGAAATATGAATTGTATTAGTCCCACATTTAGAAAGTGCACAAAATTATTCTAGTCTATAAATGGTTTTCTCATAAGGGTGTTTGGGCCTTTGGGCTCCTAATGTGTTCTTTGTTGTAAGGAGTGAAGTCATGCATCACGCGTGCGTTGCCGCGGCCACCATCCGTCCACTAAACAGGGTATGGGTTTTGGGTCCAAATCCAATAATAATATTTTTGAACAAAATTTAAAAACAGTGATGGATCGAATTTCAGCCCATTATAGAGCGGGAAATTGTGATGCTTTTTGGCTGTTGCAAATAAAGAGATGCGCTATTTTGAATTTACAACGTTTTGCTACCATTGCAAATTAAAATGGATATGATCATTTCAAACGATCGTGAGATTGGTGAAGTGTCGCTTCCCTCTGCCTCTATAAATAGCCACACATGGAAAGTGTTCCAGATCACATTTTCTCTTAATTCATCTTCTTCCTCAAGTTTTGCAACGCTGCTATTTTCAACACCACGAAAGTGTTGCAGAGTTGTTCCTCAATGTTCTCTTTATTCTTTTCTCTGCTTGCATCATCAAAAATTAAACACGAGAATGTTCTTGGTTGTATTAAAGTCGTACAAGCTTTGAATTCGATTACGTTGTTCTTAGGCTTCATTAAATCTTGAAAGTTGATAGTTCGATAACCCATTTGTACTTTTTGGGTTGAACTATCATGTGAAAGAATCTATTCCTAGATCCTTGAAGTATGAAGTATGGTAATATCTTCCTCATACTCATCTCGGAGCACAAAATCCCGAATAAATTTTTATCCAATTCTGTTGACCCATGGAAGGTTCGAGCGTGCTACAGGTTACGAATTAGCATCTAACTCGATTGGAGCGGTTTTCTGGAGACAAGTTCACTTATTGGCAAGAGACAATGAAATTATTTTTAATCACCGTCAAATTGTTCTACATTTTGGAAGTGGATTGAAAGTGATACCAGAGGAAACTGATAAGGATGATGTCGCTCTAAAGGCAAAACATGTAAAGGGAAAAGATGATGATTTTATATGCAGTGGGCACATTCTAGATGCATTGTCTATTCTGGTCTACAACGCTCATAAGACTTTGGAAACTGCAAAGGCACTCTGTACTGCATTAGAAAGCAGGTATCGCATATCCGAGGCAAATAAAAAAAATTCTTATTTGTTACTTTATGGATTTCAAAATGGTCGCCAACAAGTCAACAGTTGGACAAGTAAGCGAAATCTTACTCTTGGCGAATCAACTTAAAGATGTTGGAATAGATCTCCCTAAATCTTTTGTTGTTGTATTTATTATTTCGAGACTCCAGAATTCTTGGAATGATTGTAAGAAAAAAATTGAAGCACACAAAACGGATTATGATTTAGATGGTTTACAACTTCACCTTCGTTTTGAAGAGGATTCTTGTAAACGCGAACTAAATGATAATCCACAAACCGAGTCTCATTCTAAGGAAAATAATGTTGAAATTACTAAAAAGTTAAAGCCTAAGAATGAGGCACTGTTTAAGAAAAAAATAATGTCATGAACAAAAAAAGAAAGATATCTGTTACTAATGTAACAAAGACGGCCATTATGCCCGAGGCTGCTGTCTACGGAAGAAACAACAAAAAGTGAATGTGGTCAAAGAATCATTTGTGGATGTAGTACAAGATACGAACTCCATTACTGGCATTGATAATGATTGGTGGCTTGATAATGATTGGTGGATTGATACTGGAGCTACTATTTACATTTTCAAAGACCGTAATCTGTTTAAGACTTATGAAGAAAATAATGGAGAAACCAACGAAGTTACTGGTGCAAACAAAGTTGCAAGCAAAGTTTTGGGAAAATGCACTATAGAACTTACATTCACCTCTGGAAAAGTTCTTACATTAGTCAATGTATTTTATGTACCTAATATGTGTAAAAATTTGGTTTCTGGGTACCTTCTTAAAAAAGGAGAATTCAAGATGGTGTATGAGTCTGATAAGTTAGTGTTTTCCAAGAACAGAAAATTAATTGGATAGGGATATTCTTGTAACGACATGGTTAAGTTGAATCTAATAAGGAAATCTTCTATTTATATTGTTGATTCTGTTAGTTTATGACATGGTAGATTAGGACATGTTAATTATTAATCCCTTAAAAATATGCATAAATTAGGATCAATTTCTGATTTTGATTTCGATACTATCTCTAAATGTGAAATACGTTTTCAATCAAAAATACACCGAGAATCTCTTAAATCTGTAGAAAGAAAATTGGTTTGCTTGATTTGGTATATAGTGATATGGGCGACTTAAAAAGTCATATCATATATGGTGGTAACCAATACTATATAACATTTATTGATGATTATACTAGATATGCATATGTATATCTAATGAAAATTAAAGATGAGGTTTTTGATAAATTCAAAATTTACAAAGCAGAGGTCGAAACACAATTAGGAGTTAAATTCAAAATGTTACATTCAGATTATGGTGGTGAATATTTTTCAAATGAATTCACTTTGTTTTGTAAACAACATGGTATAGTTCACCCATGTACCGCCCTATATACACCATATCAAAGTGGTGTTGCTGAAAGGAAAAATAAAACCTTTACTAGAAATGGTAAATGTCGTGCTCATAAATTTGAATTTATCTTATAATCTCTGGGGTGATGCTATGTTATATGCATGTTACATTTTAAATATATTACCACTTAAAAATAATAATACTTCTTTTTATGAATTATGGTTTAATTAAAAACCTGACCTTACTAGACTTAAAGTTTGGGGTTGCTTGGCATATGTTAGAAATCCAGAACCTAATTGATCAAAGTGAGGAAATATGTCACTTAAATGTGCTTTCATAATATATTCACTTAATAGTATAACTTATAGGTTCCTTATTCTTGACACCTTATAAGTTATAGAATCCGTATATGTAGATTTTTTTTAAATCAAACTATTGATATTCCATTGAGATCATCTAGTATAGAACTTAATATGACTAATGATATCAATGACGATGAATATGCTCATGTTCAAAACAGCAAAGAAGTATTAATACCAGATAATAGCACAGAAAAAAAGGAGAAATAAAAGAGCGAGAATAGAGAAGTATTATGGTCCTGATTTCATAACAGATCTCTCAGAAGGCGGTAAGGAATAAGCCCTTAATGTGACAAGATATGTAATGAACGTCGATGACGTTCCAAAACTAATTCTGAGGCTATGAGTTCCAGAAATCCTATTTTCTGGAAAGAATCTATCAATGACGAAATGAATTCCATAATGTCAAACCAAACTAGGGTTTTATGATTTACCTCCTGGTGCTAAACCTATAGGATGTAAATGGATATTCAAGAAAAATTTCAATACAAATGGATCTATTGATAAGTCTAAAGCCAAATTAGTTTCTACGGGATGTAAGCAAAGACATGGAGTAGATTATTTTGGTACGTATTCCCCAGTTGCTAACATATCTTATATACGTTGTTTAATAGAACTTGCATCAATTCATAATTTGGTCATACATCAAATGGATGTAAAGACAGCTTTTCTAAACGGAGATTTAGAAGAAGAGATATATATGGAACAACCTGAAGGTTTCAAAACCCTAGGCCAAGAAAAGAAAGTTTTCAAATTAGTAAAATCTCTTTATGGCCTGAAGCAAGCTCCTATGCATTGGCATGAGAAATTTGATAAAGTTGCATTGTCATATGGATTCATCATTAATGATGTTGATAAATGTACTTATAGCAAATCGGATAACAATAATTATGTTATAATATGTTTATACATTGATAAAATGTTGATATTTGGTTCTAATATATCTTGTGTGAATGAAACTAAGAAGTTTCTATTTTCTAAATTTGATATGAAAGATCTATGAGAGGCTGATGTAATTCTGGGAATCGAAATCATTAGGAAAGAGGGAGAGTTATTACTAACTTAGTCTCATTACATTGAGAAATTCCAAAACAAATATTGTCATTATAATGACAAACTAGCACCAGCTCCTTCAGATCCTAGTATTAAATTAGAAAAGAACACTGGACGTACAATTTCTCAACTAGAGTATTCCAATGTTACAGGGAGTCTTATGTATGTTATATATGCATTGCACTAGACCATGCATAGCACATGCTATAAGCATATTATATCGATTTACGAGTAATCTAAGTTTCGAACATTGGAAAGCTATTTGCAGAGTTTTTAGCTTATTTGAAAGGAACCATTACCTATGGTTTATCTTATAAAGGATATCCTGCTGTAATAGAAGGATATAGTGATGCAACCTCGAATAATATTGAATCCAAATCCAAGTCTGTGACTGGATGGATATTTACATTAGGAGGCGCTACTATGTCTTGGACTTTCAAGAAGAAGACTTGTATATCTAACTCAACAATGTTATCAGAATTGGTTGTATTAGCAGATGCACGTAAGGAAGCAGAATGGCTTAGGAATTTGTTGATGGAAATCCCATTATGGAAGAAGCCATCTCCAATAGTGTTGATTAATTGTGACAATCAACGACGATATACGATGTCTCTAAGATGTATAATGGGAAGTATAGGCACATGAGTCTAAGACATAAAATGGTAAGATAGTTACTCAAAAGTGGAGAAATAATTGATGACTACATAGAAACAAAGAAATTTTTTGTTAACCCACTCACAAAAGGTCTTTCAAAGGCAATGGTTTCTATAAAGTCAAAAGAAATAAGAGTATGGTCCATAAATGCATGTTTATCATCCTTAATGGAAACCCAACTTGTGTCTTGAAAAGGATATAAAAAGTTGAATGGGCACCAACAAGTTAAGAGAACGATTATGGAACACTAAATTAATAATCCCATAATATTTAGTGTTGGATTCTGCAAGAACAAAGGATGGATAAATGTCCTTAATAAATCTAGAAACTTTAAAAGGTGTATCGCAGAAACACCTTAAGAGAATTACCCATATGAGTATGGAAATTAGGTTGTTTCCTAGGAAAGTAAGACCTCATTCTAAAGTAAACCCATGAGCTAGGATTAAAAGAACATGGCCATTAATGTGCTGAGCAATACATAACACTTTACCTAAGGAAATCAACATGTATGATTATTCCAGTTTTATCATAAGGGTGCTTGGTTCAAGATTCGTTCACTATAGAACCACGATAAGGCTTTGAGTGGTTTACACTAAGTAAAAATTCAAATCCAAATGATACTTTTCATTTATGTGTTGTTTTCATGATGATGCAAAACTTGATCATAGAACAATTGGCTTGATCCCACTTGGGTATGTAGGAAGTCACTCTAATGATTAAACAATCCACTTTATTTATTTTTCTTATTTTGAAATTTGGGGGGGGGGGAGGGGAGGGAATTTTCAAAATAGATTTGGGTTTGGGGTTTGTTTTTGAAGAGGAAAGAAATAAAGAAAGATGGAAGATGAATTGTATTAGTCCCACATTGAAAAAGTGCCCAAAATTATTCTAGTATATAAATGGCTTTCTTATAAGGGTGTTGAGGCATTGAGACTCCAAGTGTGAGCTTTGTTGTGAGGAGGGAAATCATACATCACACATGCCTGCGCCGCCATCGTCCGTCTAGTCGAATCAGGCCAGTCCGGGTATGAGTTTCGGGTCCAGATCCAATCAGAATATTTTTGGAAAAAAATTTAAGAACAGTAATAGGACAAATTTTAGGCCATTACAGACCCGAAAATTAAATTTGAACAGAGCAAAAACTTGCGATGTTTTTGGGCTGTTGCAAATGAATGGGCATGCCATTTTATATTTGCTACGTTTTGCTACCATGACAAATGAAAGGACAGACTGGTTTGGATTGAAACAGATATGATTGTTCCAAAATATTATGACGATTAATGAAGTGTCGCTTCCCTTCACCTCTTTAAATAACCACATTTGGAAAGTGTTTCAGATCACTTTTTCTCTTATTTCATCTTCTTCCTCAAGTTCTGCAACGCTGTCATTTCCAACACCACGAAAGTGTTGCACATTTTCAATTTTCAATTTTCAATTTTCAATTTTCAATTTTCAATGCTTGAAGTGTTGCAGAATTGTTCTTCATTTTTCTCTTCATTCTTTTTTTTTCTTGCATCACCAGAAATCAAATACTAGTGTGTTCTTCATCGAATCAAAGTTGTACAAACTTTTATTTCGATTACGTTGTTCTAAAGCTTCAATGAATCCTCAAAGTCAATAGTTCAATAAGCCATTTGTACCTGGTGGGTTGAACTATTGTCTGAAAGAATATGTTTCATAGATCCTTGAAGTCCGAAGTATGACAATGTCTTCCTCATAGTCATCTCAAACCACAAAATCACCCAACATTTTATTTGGTGTGAACTTTCCTATATTTTTTGTGTGTAATGGAATATTCATTATCTCTTTGCATATGGTTTTTCTTGTCTGTTGTTAGTCCACTGCAACGGTTTTGTTTGCCATACAATTAAAAAAAAGTTAAGCTTGGATCAGAATACAGATCTTTGGTTACCTTAACTTTTGCACTTGTGTCATATACAGATGGGAAGAAGAATCAAATAATTTTATTGCTAAGGAATAAACTGATATTGTGGATTTATTATCTTGGATAAAATAGATGGTTAAAAAGAAAAAGGACCTTTGTGATTTTTTGTTATGTTGGCAGCAACTTGTATTGAGAAATAACATCTCACCCAATAATTCCCATCTAGAGTGGTTTAGGATTAGGAACTTGTCTTAGATCTAATTCTTTATGTCCTTTGTTTTTCCAATATAATGAATAGTAAGTGTTGTGTTTTGAACTTATGCTATTGAATTGTATTACAAATGTTATCTACTTTATAGTGAGTTATTTTTTTATTACATGAAAATGTTTTTCTTTAATGTGACTCTACCTATCCTCGCTATGCTTCCGGTTTTGAAAGTTTTGGTGCAGGTATGGGTGACTTAGAAGATGAAATATCCCACTTTTAGTATGAGGTAGAGGATCTAATGGCTAAACTGAAAGATGCTCAAAGGGAGTTGGATCAAGATATACAAGGACTTTAGTTCTAGTATTTAAATCACAAAATATCAAAAGATGTTACAACATTGTGGATCAAAATGGGAAAAACTATGGAAGAGGGTGAGAAGCTATATGGCATAGTTTTATAGAAAGAAATTGAATGGTTTCAGAAAGAGAATGAAGCAATGTCAGCCAAGATTACTTAGTTGATAAGAAAAAAATGAATGCTAACTGTTCCTACCAAAATTAACTCCGGAACAGACTGACGGTGAAGGGGCAGTGGATTGTCATCAACACAAGAAATGTCTTGGAAAGCAAAAGCCAAATACTAGAAAGGACCGAAAGCATGAAGGAATATTCCGAGACCTGCATAAGGCCGACACCTTATTGGGAGAATGGAGCTCAAAATATATAGAAAACCAGCAGAGTGTATCCGATAGGGTCTATCCGGCAGGGGGTATCCGACAGGGTCTATTCGGCAGGGTGTATCCGACAGGGTGGTTCTATAACGAGAGGACATCTGAGTCAGAAGTTAAGATAGAGGGAGGCAAGAGCTCCACTAATCAAAACCTAGAAAGACAGAAGGGCTGTCGGTATTAACCTGCTTAACACTGATACATCAGAAGACAAAGGCATTAAAGATACCAAGCCTAAAGTGCCCAGGGGCTATCCGGAACTAGTCCCCAAAATATTCAAGCAATGGGAGATCATACTATTAAACAATAGGTAAAACACCGGAAGCCACACTCTGGAAGGCTAGACTTCATCCGGAAGCTCCACCGGAAGGCAAAACGAGACCCTAGAGGGGACACATGCAATCCATACTAATCCGCCTAGTGCCGACACCGACAGGGGTTCCAAACCGGTAGCTATCTAGATACATCACGAGGGCAAGCTCCTCAAAGTATTCATGAGAAAACCGGAAGCCTACACCTGGAAGCCACAACCGGGAGCACAAATGTCTTCCGAAGGTCATTTATATCGACAAGCTCATATCCATCTCGAAGAAGATTCAATTAACTGGGACCCTCACTCTGGAAGCTATAATCAGCATCACAAAGCCGGCCGAAAGCTAAACATCCGAGACCAAGGAAAAAAGCGACCAATAGAGGCTTCTGCAAGCCCAATAGCCCAACAGCAGCTGGGTTCCAAAATTTTCTATAAATAAAACCTTAGGGGTCACATTTTGGGGGATGAATTCTTCATTTTCTCAATATTGTTTCTTCTTCTCTGAGGAGCAAACCATAATTTCCAAATAGGATTGGGGATTTCTTCAACTCTTGTAATACATCTACAATTTATGAATGGAGAAGTTCAGGACTTAAACATCTTGTGATTTGATAATCATGTTGTGCCATTTATGATGAAACAGAGAGTTAACACTAACCTTTTGTAACCTTCATAAAGAGGAAGGCCTTCATGTAAACCTAAAGCCTTCCCCCTTTATCTTAAGGGTTGGCAACGTGAATCATCCCTCTCATAATGAGCCTAATTGTAACAACCTGAAACTTCGGGCAGTAAATCTTTAAATATCGAGGTTATTTAAGTATTTAAAACTTGGATTTAATGGTTTCATAACCTTGATTAAATCCCTTTATAAATAATAATTAATAAGGAGAAAACATGTTGTTGAATTTTGGTTTACAAAGATAAGCAGTTCGAAGAAATATCGACAATGTGACCGAGAACAGTTTTGTCGATGAACGACATTTTACTTGTTAAAAGTTGTTAGAATATCATGTGCATGTAGTAACAATATAAGACCACATATATGAATTTACATAGCATATAAATAAAAGTACAAATGGTATATGTGTACATATTCTAGAATATGAAAAATGGCTTGAAATGATAGGGACACGTGTCATCAAATCTCAATTGAAAATAAAAGCCCTTGACAATGGCGTCCTCATCCGCTGGTCTTGATTCGTCTTTGTCCTTTCTTGATTCGTCCTCTCTTCCTCTGCTTCCTCTTCGTCCTCAACCTCCTCCCCATCCTCCTCCTTTTGTTGACTCTTTGAAACCATCTTCTGCAGGTGATCTTGTTCTTGACTCGCATGATTTGTCTTCAGATCTTGATCATGTTAGATCTGTTTCTTGTCTTGAGAACTCTGATAATGTGGTTACTACTTCTCATTGGCATTTCGTCAAGCACCTCCTGGGTTGCTACTTCTTCCGTCGTTCCTCATTCTACTGGAAGTGGATCTGTGTGTGTTGACCTTACTGCTCCTCCTTTGCCTTCTGGAGGATCTATTCCTACTTCATCTTTGGTTGATAATCTGCTGGATGTTTCCATGAATCTTGCACCTGTGATCAAATTGGATTATCGTTCTCTATTCAATTCCCTACCATGAAATGCTGGTTCGTTTAAACCTCTGGAGTTTGATAAGATTAAGGATAAATCAAAGAGAATACCTCCTACATTTGTAAAAGAGGAAGGTATGAAATATTGGAATCATTATCTTGTAGGCTTCTTTTTACATGGATCTTTATCTTACTTGACTGTTGCAAATGTTCTGTGTGGTTTTTGGAGTTTAAATGGTGAAGTTGATATTAAATCTGATGGTCTTTACTTTTATTTCAAGTTCTCCAATGATCTTGATAGAGAAAAGTTTTGAAAGCTGATCCTATATTCATCAGGGGCCGTATATTCATAATTACAAGATGGGATCCATCTATTGGGAATGCTCATTTACAAATTAAGAGAGTACCTATTTGGATTCATTTACAAGGCATTCCTTTGCTGTTACGGACCTTAATTGGTATCAATTAGTCGGCTTGTCAAGTTGGACGTCTTATTTGTTTTGATTCAAACACTGAGAGAATGCACAGGATAAAATATGCTAAAGTGCTAGTAGAAGTTGAAGCTGATTCAAAATTTCCCAATTGTATCGAGTTAGGTGATTTTGGTGATAATTGTCCTCCTATCATTGTATCTTATGATTGGAAGCCCAGTATTTGCACATATTGTAAAGTTTTTGGTCATGCTACTGCTCATTGTGACATTCATTTCAAGTCTGATGTTAAGTCTTCTGATCCTTTTGTTGATGACATTGAGCAAAGGAAGGTTACTTTAAATGTGGTTGATGATAAGGCTAAGCAATCAGTTCAAATGCACCAGAATCAGTCTGGCTGGAATAAGGCTACTAATAAGAAAAAGCAGGTTTGGATGATGAAAAAGGGTAAATTTGGGACTGATGTTCAAAAAGATGTCGATGAAGCCTTGGAGAAGGTTGTTGAGATTAAAGGCTATGGGTCTTCAGGGGTTAATGGTGATTTTCAACAAGTAAATAATGTTGAAAGTATGGATGTTAATACTTCAATACTGGGTAGGGATAATCAAAATATAGTAATAGTTGATAAGAATGGTAATAGTGTTGTGCAAAGGAAAGATGATCTTAATTCTGGGCAAAATACTGATAATCACTTGAACAATAAAGGCAAACAAGTGCAAGATGACTTTATTTTTGATAATCCTTTCTCATCACTTTTTAATTTACCCTCTTCTGATCCTTCTACTTCTTCCACTAGTCTTCATTCTCATAACTTGTCCTCCTCATTCAACTCCTTATCATGCTCTTCTACTTTCTCATCATCTCTTAGTAATCAATCCAGTGCTACCTCCTTTAGCTTTAATATTCCTTCTTTATCCTCTGGTGGTAGCTTTTCTTCACTGTATTCCCATCTTGCTCCTCCTAAAGATATCCTCCTTCCACCTCCGTCTAATCAATCTGTTAGCAATGATGTTGCTAATAATGAGAAGGACTTTACTAAAATTCCTCCAAATCTACTATTAGTGATTTTGTGGACTCTGCTTCTAAATCATCTTTGAAGTCAAAGAAAGGTAGGAAAAAGAAATCTGTGACCTCAACTGGAAATGATGATATTGATGATGGTGCTGAATTTAATCAGGATGATGTTATGCCTCTTGGAAGTCTGAAATCCACTTCAAAAAGAAATACTAGGCTGCATCCTGTTCCATCATTAAAATCTCCTCATTTTAAGAAATGATTCGTAATATATGTTTTTGGAATATAAAAGGGATGAATCTTCCCTCAAAGCAATGTGAGATTAGATTCTTCATTCGAGATAAGAAAATTCAGTTATTGTGTTTGTCTGAGACCAAGCTTGACATGTTATCAACTTCTAGAGCTGCATCTTTCATATCTCCAAGATGGAAGTTTGAACATAATCTTGATTATGCAAATTTTGGTCGTCTTCTTACATTGTGGAATCCTTAGTTTTATAGTCTAACTAAATTATCATCTTTGGATCAGCATATCCATTTCAAGTGTGTCTACATTCCTTCCAATTCGGTTTTCTTTCTTACCTATGTTTACGCTCATAATGATTTATCTCTGAGAACCTCTTTTTTAAATAATCTCTGTCATATCCAATCTAATGGTGCTCCATGGATCATAGGAGGCGATTTTAATTGCATGTTCTCCTCCTCTCAAAAATTAGGTGGATGTCCTCTTTCGATTAAAGATATAGCTCCTCTTAATCAAGCTATCATCAAATCCAAATTGTTTCCTCTTAATTGTTTTGGCTCTTTTTTCACATGGTCCAATAAGAGTCATTCAGGTTTCCCAACTTGTTGTAAACCTGATCATATTTTTGTTAATTCTTCCTTCCTTAACATTTGTCCTAAACCTTTTTGTCAATCCCTACCTCCAACCATTTCTGATCACAATCCTCTTCTTTTACACTGGGGGTATGTCGATGTCATTGCATTTAATTTTTTTTAATCTTTTGTTATCTCATTAGGATTTCTCTAGTATTTTGATGCAGGTTTGGAATAATTGTTTTGGAGATAATCCATTGGATATATTGATTTACAAATTGAAGTTATTGAAGATCCATCTTAAAGCCTGGTCTGTTCATAATTTTGGTACTGGTTCTCAACAATCTTCTAAAGTACGTGAAGAGTTAATCAGGTTGCAGAATGCATTGAGTAGTAGGCATAATGATTAGCAGCTTCAAATACTAGAGAAAGAGCTTTAGGTTAAACTTAAGGAATTTTTGGATTATGAGTATAATTTAGCAAGGCAAAGTTCTAATTTGAAGAGGTTGTTGGTGGTAGATAGAAATACTATTTTTTTTCATAATTCTTTGAAGTTACACAAGGTGAAAGAGGCATTATATATGAATAATGATAAGGATGGTATCACTCTATCAACTCAATCTAGTATTGATGAGGCATTTATTGATTACTTCAAGTCTATTTTGGCACCTGATGCTACCCTCTACTAATATTGGAGCTCTTTTCCATTTAAACCTGCCTTATATTTCTGATTTTCAATCCAATGAGTTGGTTTCCCTTGTTACTGGAGATGAAATCAAAGAAGCAGTTTTTAATATGGATTCATCCAATTCAGGTGGTCCTGATGGGTATAATGCCTATTTTCTGCAAAAATGTTGGCCTATGATTTGTAATGATATTATAAGAGCTGTTCAATATTTCTTTTTTAAGAATTCCTTGCCTTCAAGTTTTGCTGCCACTTCAATTTCTTTAATACCCAAGGTGGATAATCCCACTAATGTTTCGGATTTCAGACCTATTTCATGTTGTAGTGTATTTTGTAAGATTATTTCTAAGTTTCTATCTAATAGAATTCATAAAGTGTTGCCCTCAGCCATTTCCTGTAATCAGTCTGCATATCTTTTAGGTATGTCTATTAGTGACAATATATTGATTACTCAGGAGCTGCTCAATGGTTATGATAGGAAAATTATTTCTCCATGATGCATGATGAAGCTCGATATTAAGAAAGCATTTGATAGTGTTTCCTGGACGGCTATTTTAGCTATTTTGTCAAGAATGAATTTCCCGAAGCCCTTTCTAGCATGGATATACACATGCATTTCTTCCCCAATGTTCTCAATCACTGGACATGGGAGTTTGCATGGACATTTAAGAATACGAGAGGTGTCAGGCAGGGAGACACTATTTCTTCATATCTCTTCATAGTGGTGATGGAATTGCTCAATTCTCTGGTAATTGATCAGGTTCAGAAATATCATCTTGATTTGCATCCTCGTTGTAAAGACCCTAGAATAACTCATTTACTCTTTGCTGATGACCTTATTTTATTTACGAAATCTACTGTGTCCAATATTAGATGTATCCTTTCTATCCTTCAATCCTTCTATGAGATTACTGGGCTTCAAGTTAACTTGTATAATTTGTATATCAAAGTTGTTGGTTTGCCTATTGACAAGAAATCTGAGCTAATTGCACAGTTTGGTTTGAGGGAGCTACCGGATAATGCTTCTTATTTATGTCTTCCTCTCTTTAGTGGAAGAATTACAAAGGACAAGTGTTTTCCATTGTATGAGAAGATTATTGATCGAATGAAGCAATGGCCTTCTTGCAGGTTGTCTCAAGCAGGTAGTCTAACTATCATTCAATCAATTATTTCTTATATGACTACAAATTACTTGTGGCACCCCACGTCCATTAATGTCATTGACTAAGGGAATGCATTAACTTTCATGGAGCGTTATAAGAGTATAGATCAGAACATCACAAGACAGATATATAAAATGGTACTTAAAAATTCAAAATTTATTCATTGCAGCGGAAAAGCAAAACATCTCTGGTTACAACATCAGAACCACAAACTAAAGCCAAGTACAAAAATATCCATCTTGAACAAAATTCTTATCAGGGTACATAAAAGCAAAACCATAATCCCATTCCAAAATGCCATATGAAAGAGAAACAAAGTTGAGCATTACTTTCAGCACTTCCGGTAGAGAGAGAGAGAGAAATCCAAATCAAGCCACGCTAGTCCCACCCTGAGAACCTTGGGGGGGAGGAAAGATAAGAGGCGAAACAAAAAGGGTCAGACATAAAGTCTGGCGAGTCCAGTGACTTTAACAATATAATTAGTAAAGTAACAGGATAACAACATAAACTGGATATAAGAAATGACTGTAACATAAGCAAGTATGACAATGTAAACAAGATGAACAAGGTATAACATCGATTGCGATTCTAACCACTGTAGAATATTTCCTGTACAACACCAATACTAGCCTTATACTAAAAGGTGATCCCTCCCTACTAATTATAATAATGATAGCTTCGTGTACTCCTAGCTACTCTCGTAGGTGCCCACTTGCTCCTACCCCCACAAGTTGTACACACAACCCTCCCCATTCGATCAGCTCCCTAACTCGTAGATACCCGTGTTGGCCCCACAGTAAGGTGTATCACTCTCTAAAGTGGCAACCCGTAAAATGCACAGCTTATACCTCCACGATGCAACAACGTCTTATCTACCAGCCCGGACTCACGCACGCACATGACTCTGTTGGACTTGCGTTGCCATCGCTCTTTACTCTTTTGACCTCTTACAATCAACCCCAGTAAGCATGTCCCGTCCTCGACCTAGTTCGAGCTCATATAGATACTAAAAATGGGTTACTGGTTGAAAAGGGTCCCCATACTTGACACAAGCTTCCCTCCTACGCTTGGTCCCCACTAGGATTTCCCACTTAACCCCTTTTATTACTCCCATGTCTTACCACATGTCTCATTATTGTTAAGTGCTCTTAATTATGTTTCACATGCTACCCATGTCACCCACTTAACCCCTTTACTATTCCCATGTGTTACCACATGTCTTATCTTGGTTAAGTGTTCATTAATTCATTATATCTATAATTGTGCAAGACTTCCCACATTAGACTACCGTTTGCGGTTGCTAGATATGCCGAGCGGTTCTGGGAAGACTTTTACCGCAATCCGAATCTAGCCTCGTGTCCTAGCACTATTACACTTCTAATTTCTACCTTTGACCTCTCACATTAGATTGTCGTTTGCGGTTGCTGGATATGGCGGTTCCGGGCAGACTTCTACCACAACCCAATCTAACCTCGTGTCTTAGGCGTTCATTATCTCTTCTTTTATTCATGCCCAATTTCAAATCTTCAATTAATGTATTCCAATTGCCCATAATTTCCAATTATGCTTATAATGCTATTTCAAGTTATGCCTATAATTCCATGTATACAAGTTGTACCAAATTGTGCCCAAATCAATTTCATAATTATCAACAATTATGCCAAATCTCATTTTATTACATATTTCCCAAACTTTTCCCAATCATCCCAACGTTATTCGTACGTAAATCTCAATGTAATATACTTTGGCTCGAAGTTAGCCTAATCTCAAAAGGAAAAAGGGAACGAAGAAGGGAAGAGAATCAAACATCAAAATTGGCATAAACATATAAATAGGCATGTGAAATGAATAACGATAAGATA
Organism: Allium sativum; assembly: GCA_030737875.1. Lineage (NCBI taxonomy): Eukaryota > Viridiplantae > Streptophyta > Magnoliopsida > Asparagales > Amaryllidaceae > Allium > Allium sativum. Next base: position 480,729,886 of record CM060924.1, read on the forward strand.
GATCAGACAAGCATATGATAATAGCAATTGGGTATGAATCTGAAGGATAATGATTTACAAACTTGATAAGACTCATCTTACATACATGCATATACATTAGATCCAATTTACAATCCTATCACAATTACTTTTTACTTAAATTATATGAGAAAGTAACATAAACTCACAGCGATAGGATTCTTAGAAAAGAGAATTAGTCGTTGTTGTAGCAATTCTGGTCTTGAATAATCTCTACTTTGATTGTTGAAGAAGAAAAGCTAAATTAATTTGAGTTGGAGTAGCATCATGGAGGCGCCATGGATTAGGGTTGAAGAGATTAGGGTTAGTCTTAGGTGTTTATTTATAGGTGTATTAGGTGAATTATGACCTTTAGATTTGATTAGGAACCATCCGAACCACTCAAATTAGAAAAACACGTCATCAGGAAACTGTCCAGAATCAACCAGTTGACTGGCTAATTTCAACCGGTCGACAGTTTTCACTTCTGCTTAAAAACGGTCGACTGTTGATAAATGGGCAGTCAACTTGTAAACGGTCGAATGGTGAAAAATGGGCAATCGACTTGTTTTACAGCTTTAAACTTTAAATCTTCCGAGCTTCATAACTTCTTCATGCGATGTCCGTTTTACGCAAACTCGGACTCTATCTCAAGAAGATTTCCGAGACGAACACAATGGCGTTACCCTTTTCACTTAATTCTTCTTCTAAAAACTAAGTATTCTTAAATTTATCAGTTTTAATATTTTAAAATTACGGGGTGTTATATTCTCCCCTACTTAAAGGATTTCGTCCCCGAAATCTCCAAGTTAAGAAGAATGTATGTCCTACCATCCATCATCCACCTACTCATCCATCATCCACCTACTCATCCATCAATCACGGGTGTCCATTGTCCTTAAAAAGATTTCTGATTCTTTTATGAACATATGCAAAGTGTGTGTATATGTCCTTATCCTAATGCAAAATCAGGCGGTCTACTGATTCGGTTGACCTCCTTAATGCAAATCATGATAGTGCCATGCGTCCATTATGTATGCAAAAGAATCCTAATGATACATATCATTTCTATATGAGTGCACAACCATTCATCCAAATGCAACATCCATATGATAACACATTCAATATACATCCATTAATTTAAATATGCACACTCATCCATATGCAATACGAAAGTGATTGAGTCGATCTAGTGCCTAATGTGCGTGTAAATGCATCCACTTGAATCCACCAAACATAACATGTATCAAACAAATGTTTACAACCATAGGATTTTCTACCTAAAGATTGAAGATATAATCGAGAGGATACACTAAACGATAGAACAAGTATAAACAAAGCGGTAGAAAAAGGAGAAGTTAAGAACATACCCTCAAAAAGGAAAGGGTACAACGCACATATCTTGTCCTCCGTTTCCCAAGTCGCGTCTCCTTGATCATCTCCCCATTGGACTTTAACCAACTTGACCTATCGGTTACGTAATTTCTTGACCTCAGATCCAAGGATGCATGTAGGAACTCGCCTAATCATGACATCTCGCTCTACTTCCACTTCTCTAAGCATGCTCGGCTCTACTACTTCCGCGGTATCATGTAAACACTTCCGCGAATGCGACACGTGAAATATGTCATGCACACCAATAAGTTTCTCGGGCAACTTCACTCTGTAGGCCAGCTGTCCAATTCGCTCTGTAGCAGGGATTGGCCCTACGAATCTTGGTGCTAATTTCCCTACAGATCCAAAACGAACTACATTCCTCAATGGTGATACTTTAATAAAAACCGTGTCTCCAACATCGAACTCAAGATCGGTTCGTCTCTTATCAGTGTATGACTTTTGCCGGTCTTGTACCGTCTTCACGCGTCTTTGAATCAAGTCTATCTTCTCCGAGGTATCCCTAACCATCTCGGGCCCAAGCAAAATCTTATCCGTAGATTCCCACCAACAAGTCGGTGATCGGCAAGGTCATCCATATAAAGCTTCAAAAGGTGCCATGCTAATACTAGTCTGATAGCTGTTGTTGTAGGCAAACTTTACAAATGGAAGGTGTTCCTCCCATGTCCCTCCAAAGTCCAAGATGCATAACCTCAAAAGATCTTCTAGAATCCGATTCACTCTTTCAGTTTGGCTGTCCGTCTGAGGGTGATAAGCGGTGCTCAAACACAATTGCGTTCCTATCGCCTCTTGCAAGCTCTTCCAAAACTCACTAGTGAAAATGAGATCTCGATCACTTACGATACTATAAGGTATGTCGTGTAGACGAACTATCTCTCAGAGATAAACATATGCTAACCATGCCGCTATTCTTTTACTCTTAATGGGAATGAGATGGGCGCTCTTAGTAAGTCTATCTACTACTACCCAAATCCCCGTATTACCCTTCTTTGACCTCGGCAACCCGTCAACGAAATCCATGGAAACGCTTTCCCATTTCCACTGTGGAACCTCTAAAGGGTGAAGCAAACCACCAGGCTTCTTTTGCTCAGCCTTGACTTGCTGGCACACTAAGCATCTAGAAATGAACTCAGCCACATCCTTCTTCATTCTGACCCAAAAGAAAACTTGCTTCATGTCCCTATACATCTTGTCACCACCGGGATGTATGGTCATATTAGAACGATGTGCGTCTTCAAGGATCGTCCTCCTCAAGCTTTCGTCTCGTGATACGTAAAGTCTCCCATCCCTACGCAACCAACCTTTTTCATCTATAATATACCTACTAAGATGGCTCGAAGACTCCCCTCTTATGAGCTTGTCTACTATCTCTATCAGCTGTGGGTCATCTCGCTGTGCCGCTCCTATCTGTCCCAAAAGCATAGGTCGCACCTCTAACGATGCCAACAAACCGAGTACATAATCGATAGAGGGTCTAAAGTTAAAGGTAGATATGTACTCTAAACTCTGTCGCTCGACAAACAAAGGACTCAAAGTCAACCTCTTTCTACTCAAGGCATCAGCTACAACGTTACCCTTGCCGGGGGTATATGCAATATCAAAATCGTAGGATGCTAAGAACTCCATCCACCTCTGTTGCTTTAATTTTAGATCTTTTTGAGAGAATAAGCATTTTAGTGACTTATTGTCTGTATACAACTCAAACCTCTCTCCATCAAATAGTGACGCCAAGACTTAAGCGCAAAAACAATGGCAGCTAACTCTAAGTCGTGGTAGGGTAATTCTTCTCATGGACCTTTAACTGCCTTCCACCATAGCATATCACCCTTCCCTCTTGCATCAAAACTGCACCAAGCCCTATCCCGCAAGCATTGGTATACACTGTGAACGGTTTACTCCCATTGGGCAAAACTAAAACTGGAGTTTTCATCAAAGCCCTCTTTAAATGTTGGAAAGCATCGTCATAGTCAACATCCCAAGAAAAGGTCAAATTCTTTTTCGTCAACCGTGTAAGTGGGGAAGATATCTTTGCGAAGTCCTTAATGAACTTCCTATAATAGCCCGCTAACCCTAGAAAACTTCTTACTTCCGTTGCATTCCTAGGAATCTTCCAATATTGGATTGCCACCACGTTTGTGGGATCCACTGCTATCCCCTTCTTAGAGACCACGTGCCCTAAGAACCTTATTTCCTTCCTCCAAAAATGGCATTTGGAGAACTTAGCCTTGAGTTGATGTGCTTGAAGGGTCTCTATGACTTCCCTATGATGTAGGGCATGCTCTTCCTCGCTTCTAGAGAATATCAAGATATCATCCACAAAGACTACTACAAACTTGTTCAGAAACTCCCTAAACACCCTACTCATTAAGTCTATGAAATATGCGGGTGCATTCGTCAAACCAAAAGGCATGACGGGCCATTCAAAGAAACCGTCTGGAGTTCTAAAAGCAGTCTTATCTATGCTATCCTCAGCTACCCTCAACTGATGAAATCCTGTAGCTAAGTCCAACTGCGAGAAAACTAAAGCACCAACCAATTGATCGAACAAATCATCTATCCTCAGCAATGGGTGTCTATTTTTCTTCGTGAGTTTATTTAGCCCTCTATAGTCCACGCACAATCTAAGCGAACCATCCGCCTTCGTAGCAAAAACAACTAGAGCACCCCATTCTGAAATACTTCTTCTTATGAACCCTTTCTCAAGTAGCTCCCCTACTTGTTTACTGAGTTCCTTCCTCTCTCTCGGAGCCATGTGGCGCACTGGCAATGCAACTGGCTTAGCATTATCTACTAAGTATATATGGAAGTCTATCTCGCGCCTCGAGGATAAACCCCGAACCTCATCAAAGACGTCATCATACTCACGGACTACTCGAACAGATTTCAAATCATCGATGGATGCGTCAAGTGATTCTAGGTAACTAAGCATCACTGAACCCCTAGGGTCACAAGAAATATCAAGGGTCTTTCCACAATGAGTCAACAATCTAACTATACTCCTTTCACAGTCTAGGATGGCACCATACGTGGCTAGCCAATCCATCCCTAGAACCAAATCATAGCCCATGAAACCAAGAACATAGGCGTTGCATTCAAACTTAACTCCAAAGACAGGCACTCTCAAATCCCGACGAATCATAGATAAATTAGCTGAACCACCAATAGGATTTGAGACTACAATGGGATCCATAACTAAACTAGTATTTAGGTGCAGTGTTTCAACTAACGAAGCAGATATATATGAATGTGAAGCGCAAGAATCCAACAAAGTTCGAACAGGATGATCAAAAAGGAAAATCAAACTTTCGACAGAAATGTTTCTACCTCTTTCTTGCCCGGGTGCCATAAGAGCATGAACCTGCCCTCCAGAAGTAGATCATGTCCTCTTCCCTTGCCCTTGGCCTTGCCTCCTCGGACAATCTTAAATCATATGTCCTGCCTCATTGCAATGGTCATAGCTAAGCTTCTTCTTCTTTCTGTAGTCTTTCTTTAAGTGGCCAGGTATTCCACAATTGTGACACTTCCTTTTCTCTTGGCCCTTGTTATCCTTACTGCCTTTCTTTTGTTGTTGTTGTGACTTCTTTGGATCCACTTTCTTATCTTGTGTCCTATCCATTTTAGCACCTTTCTACTCCTCATTCATCAATGCCATATCAATAAGTTTCTCAAAAGTAGCCCCATAGGAATATGGGACATAGCCAACCCGTGAAGCGGTTCGTTCAAGCCCTTAGCAAATCTCAAGGCTTTCTTATACGGTGTGTTCACCAACTCTAAACCAAATCTCACCAACTGATTAAACTTGTTAACATACTCCTTAACAGACAAATTTCCTTGTTTCAAAGCCAAGAACCTTTCCATGTACATACTCTCTTTTGCTTGTGAAAGAAATTTCAACTCGAACCTCTGTCTGAAATCCATCCAAGTCTCCACTGCACATTCTCCATTTGTTACCTCCCACCAAAAAGAGGCTTCATCCTTCAATAGCCAAGCTGCTAGTTGAACCTTCCTTCCATCGTCTACCTCAAAGATACCAAACAAGTCCTCCACTTCCTTGAGCCAATTTCTAGCCTCGACATACGTCTCAATCCCACGAAATGGTTTTCCGCCCATCGTACGAAAGTCCTTACATATCTTAGAAAAAGCATCTACACGCGGAGGAAGAGGTAGAACGACGGTTGTAGCTAGGGGAGGAGGAACGTTTGTTGGGCCTGCGGTAGTAGCCCTAGCCTCCAGATACCTTCTGAACCAGCCTGGTATCTTACGCCCTTGGGTATATCGGGTTCCCCAGACATGCTAAAAGAAAAAGGAAGAGATTCAAAACAGAGAATCGAAAGAAAGATATATGGCTTTTGGGGATTATGTTTTTCATAATAAACCTTTCTCTTGAAAATTCCCTCTTTAAAACATGTTTTTGAAAATACTTCTTTTAAAAATCTTTTAAAATACTTCAAAAGCACGTTTAAAAAAAATCTTTTTATCTGTTCTGGTAACCTTCAGCTCTGATACCACGTGTGACACCCCACGTCCATTAATGTCACTCACTAAGGTAATGCATTAACTTTCCTGGAGTGTTATAAGAGTATAAAAAAGAACATCACAAGACAAATATATAAAATGGTACTTAAAAATTCAAAATTTATTCATTGCAGCGGAAAAGCAAAACATGTCTGGTTACAACATCAAAACCACATAATAAAGCCAAGTACACAAATATCCATCTTGGAAAAAAATATTATCAGAGTACATAAAAGCAAAACCATAATCCCATTCCAAAATGCCATATGAAAGAGAAACAAAGCTGAGCATTACTTTCAGCACTTCCAAGCACTTCCAGTAGAGAGAGAGAGAAATCTAAATCAAGCCTCGCTAGTCCCACCGTGAGAACCGGGGGGGGGGGAAGGAAAGAAAAGAGGCGAAACAAAAAGGGTCAGACATAAAGTTTGGTGAGTCCAGTGACTTTGACAATATAATTAGTAAAGTAACATGATAAGAACATAAACTGGATATAAGAAATTACTGTAACATAAGCAAGTATGACAAGGTAAACAAAATGAAAAATGTATAACATTGATTGCGATTCTAACCACTATAAGATATTTCCTGCACCGCACCAATACTACCCTCATACCAAAAGGTGATCCCTCCTTACTAATCATAATAATGGTAGCTTCGTGTACTCCTAGCTTCTCTCGTAGGTACCCATTTGCTCCTACCCCCACTAGTTGTACCCACTAACCTTCGTATTTCGATCGGCTCTCTAACTCGTAGATACCCCTGCTGGCCCCACAGTAAGGTGTATCACTCCCTAAAGTGGCAACCCGATACTACTAAAATGCACGACTTATACCTACATGATGCAACAACGTCTTACCTACCAGCCTGGACCCACACACGCACATGACTCTGTTGGACTTGCTTTGCCATCGCTCTTTACTCTTTTGACCTCTTACAATCAACCTCAGTAAGCGTGTCTCGTCCTCGACCTAGTTCGAGATCATATAGATACTGAAAATGGGTTACTGGTTAAAAATGGTCCTCATACTTGACACAAGCTTCCCTCCTACGCATGGTCCCCACTAGGATTTCCCACTTAACTACTTTTATTACTCCCATGTCTTACCACATGTCTCATTAAGGTTAAGTGCTCTTAATTATGTTTCACATGCTACCCATGTCACCTACTTAACCCCTTTACTATTCCCATGTCTTACCACATGTCTTATCTTGGTTAAGTGTTCATTAATTCATTATATTCGTAACTGTGCAAGACCTCCCACATTAGATTACCGTTTGCAGTTACTGGATATGTCGGGCGGTTCCTGGCAGACTTCTATCACAATCCGAATCTAACCTCGTGTCTTAGCACTATTACGCTTCTAATTTATGCCTTTGACCTCTCACGTTAGATTGCCATTTGCGGTTGTTGGATATGCCAGGCAGTTCCGGGCAGTTCCGGGCAGACTTCTACCACAACCCAATCTAACCTCGTGTCTTAGGCGTTCATTATCTCTTCTTTTATTCATGCCCAATTTCAAATCTTTAATTAATGTATTCCAATTGCCCATAATTTCCAATTATGCTTATAATGCTAATTCAAGTTATGCCTATAATTCCATGTATACAAGTTGTACCAAATTGTGCCCAAATCAATTTCATAATTATCAAAAATTTATGCCAAATCTCATTTTATTACATATTTCCCAAACTTTTCCCAATCATCCCAATGTTATTCGTACGTAAATCTCAACATAATATGTTTAGGCTCGAAGTTAGCCTAACTCAAAAGGAAAAAGGGAAAGAAGAAGGGAAGAGAATCAAACATCAAAATTTCCATAAACATATAAATAGGCATGTGAAATGAATAACGATAAGATAGATCAGACAGGCATATGATAATAGCAATTGGGTATGAATCTGAAGGATAATGATTTACAAACTGGATAAGATTCATCTTACGTACAGGCAAATACATTAGATCCAATTTACAATCCTATCACAATTACTTTTTAATTTAATTATATGTGAATGTAACATAAACTCACAGCGATAGGATTCTTAGAAAATAGAATTAGTCGTTATTGTAGCAATTCTGATCTTGAATAATCTGTATTTTGATTGTTGAAGAAGAAAAGCTAAATTAATTTGAGTTGGAGCAGCAGCATGGAGGCGCCATGGATTAGGGTTGAAGAGACTAGGGTTAGGCTTAGGTGTTTATTTATAGGTGTATTAGGTGAATTAGGACCTTAAGGTTTGATTAGAAACCATCCGAACCACTCAAATTAGAAAAACACGTCATCAGGAAACTATCCAGAATCAACCAGTCGACTGGTCAATTTCAACCGGTCGATAGTTTCCACTTCTGCTTAAAAACGGTCGACTGATGATAAATGGGCGGTGGACTTGTAAACGGTCGAATGGTGAAAAATGGGCGGTCGACTTGTTTTACAACTTTAAACTTTAAATCTTCCGAGCTTCATAACTTCTTCATACGATGTCCGTTTTACGCAAACTCGAACTTTATCTCAAGCAGAATTCCGAGACGAATGCAATGGCATAACCTCTTCAGTTAATTCTTCTTCTAAAAATTAATTATTCTTAAATTTATTAGTTTTAATATTTTAAAATTACAGAGTGTTACGTTATTCTAGACACTATTTCCTTCTTGTGAAGTTAATCAATATGGTTATGAGCGCTATGAACAAATTTTTATTGCATGGTGATCCATTTGCTAAAAAAAATTGTTCCTATTTCTTTTGCCAAATTGTATGAGGCTAAGAAGAATGGGGGTGTTGGTATTATCATTCTTATTCAATGGAACAAGGCTACAATCTCTGTTTATTTCAATAAGATTTTCTCTGATCACAATAACTTGTGGACTAGATTTGTCAGGTGCAATTTAATTGGTAGGAAATTTTTTTGGCAAATGGATATTCCTCAATCGTGTAGTTGGAGCTGGAGGCAGATTCTTAAACTTAGGAGTATTTTTCTACCCTTTGTTCAGTGCAATGTTAGTAAGATCCAAGGCCTTTCTTCCTGGTTTTCACCTTGGGCTGGAAGTGGTTTGATACTTGGGAATTTGGTTGAGTATAATCTGAGACGTAATAGTGGTATTCCTGAAAATGCTAAGGTTGATGATGTTTTGCATGATGGTGAACTTGTTTTGCCTCATAGTAGCTCTGCATCTTTGCATGTGCTCTGGAATGAGATCACTTCCAAATTCAATATCTTTGGTGAATTTTCTATCTCATGAGTGGTAGTATTCATTCCTTTAGTCTTGTTTATAACTTGTTGGGTGGAGATAAGCCTGTCTTTCCTTGGTATAAGAGGATCTGGAATTACGTGAGTTCAGCAAAAACCAATATCCTGCTATGGAAAATTATGTCCAATGCAGTTAATACCAAAGACAAATTATACAATTTGGGTCTTATTCCAGATCAATTGTGTGTTTTATGTAGAGCAGAACCTGAGTGTAATACTCACTTGTTTTTTAAATGTTCCTTCGTCCATCAAATTTGGAGGAGGGTTTTAGTAGTGGGCAATATGCATAGACCTTCTACAGTAAGCAGAGATGAATGGTTTTTATTATTCAAGGCTAATAGATGGAAAACTAGGAGAAGTATGCTATTATTGAAGATGTTGAGAGTGTTTGTGTATGAAGTTTGGGCTGAAAGGAATAGAAGAATTTTCTCTAATTCTTCATTAAACTTGAATGAGTTATTTGCCATTATTAAAAGGAATATTTTGAGCTGCTTAAAAGCTGATGATGGTTGTACTGATTCGCTGTACTGATTTGGGCTTCCAAGCATTTTGTTTTGTGTAGTTGGAATCTTTAAAGGTGATGTGTTCTGAAGTGCTAGTAGTGCCAATATAATGGCAATTGTATGGGAGTGCTATGAAGTGCAATGGTGTTTTGCATGCGTGATTTCTGAAGTGAAATTCATGGTTTGTTGATATGGTCCTTTTTTTGCTGTTTCTGGAGTGTTAATCACTGTTTTTTTAGTTGTTAACCATAGTGTGGTATTGAGTTTTTTTCTATTTTGTATAGATTCTATCATATCATTTTTTTCTCAATACCATGGTATAGAGTCATGTTTTGTTGTACAGTTATGATAAACTCTTGTAATTGCTTCTATTTTGTCAATAAAATTTTAATTGCCTGTTGAAAAAAAGAATGGTACACATGTCTTGTAAGTAAATAAGGTTAAGACACATACAAACATTAGGTGTCCATGTGTAGAAACATCTAAAGACACTTAAGTAGACATGTTTCCTAAAGCATGCATGAAGATAAAGTGGACAAGTGCCCAAAACCAAATTACCAAACAAGCCTTGAAAAATGCGACATAAAGGGCAGAAATGTTCATTTCATTCCATGAATTCAAAAACATAAAACCAAGATAAGAAAAAGAAGAGAGGTTTAGGAGAAGCAAAGAGAAGGTATACAAGTTCAATTTTCAAGTCCACGGTAAAAAAAAAGCTATTTAAGTTCACGTATTCATTTCATATTTTGAAGAAAAGTTGAGAAATTTATGAACAAATGATTGGACTTGAAACCCTGAAAATGACGTTTGGTATTTTAGGCATAACTTTTGAAATTCTTAATCAAATTTCGACTTCTCTATCAATTTGGAAAGCAAATTCAAAGGTCTATAACTTTCACTCTTTTCACTTTTTCTAATTCGGCCGTTTGTGTACTTGAAAACTGAACGCAAGGACAGGTAAAAATCAGCCCAAAATGGACATGTTAAAAATGCCTCATGATGTTTGATTTTATATATTAGATTGATAAAATATTTTGTGCCTTTATTTTTATGATAATTAAGTAGACTGAGAAAGCTTCTCTCCGTAAAAAATTTGGAGTCAAAAGCTATTTTTATCATGAAGAAACAACATCGAACATTTTTCCGAAATTCTGGCTGAAAATATGAATATCAAAACTTATAGTAGCATTTTAAAATGCTATCTTTTCTCTGAGTTATTCATGAAGCATAGTAAGCTGCTCATAACTTTTCATAGCATCGTAGAAACGCTGTAGTAAGCTATTTTTTGTTTAAATCATTATAAATCACCCAGGACTTATGTTAGCATTTCTGGAAGAGCTGTCTTTTCTCTGAATTGACTGTGAAGTGCTTTAAAATGAACAGAAATTTTCATAGCATGGCAGAAACGCTATTATAGAGGTTTTGAGTATAAAATCATGGTAAACTATTCCAAATCCTTTCAAATTTGGACTTGAGTTTCCTTATAAGATAATAAACAAACTAATAAAATCGAGGATGTTAAATCAAAATAAAAGAGAAGCAAAACGTCTCAAAATTGAGAACAAGGAAGGTTGATGAATTTCGATGATTCGAGGAAAATAATTGATTACTTGGGAATGATGATATGTACTATATGATGTTCTACGAGACTTTTGCATGAAGATAGCAAGGAGTATTGTGAGTATACTTATCATCTAATCCATTATTATTTCATAAGCTTGTGTTTTAATGTAAAGATGCCTATGACTTCAACATGCTATATTGACCGCAATCTTTGCTTCGGTAAGTAAAGAACATATACGACTGATGACTGAGGACATTGATGACGTAGCATGACTGGCATAAGGTCCTGAAAACAAGAACATAAGGATTAGTAGGGGACTGGGACAGACATAGACAACCTATTGTTTTGATAGCCATAATTGCATTATCGAAATGCATTCCTTTGATTAATGTCTTATGTGAATATTTATTTTCAAGTTTCTTTTTTGATGATTAGTTTGAAGTTATAATTTATTTCATCGCAAGGGAGTCTTTGGTATTTAAAAGTGAAGATCTTTTAAAAGGAAGTTTTACCAGAACTAATTAGATACTTTTCAAAACGAGTATTTGTAGAGTGTTTCTACTTGATGTAAAAAGTATTATTGGAAGTAAATATTGATTTTAAATGTTTTGTAAAGAAGAACTACGTTGGCTTGATCCATAACTAATTGCTTACCCAATTAGATAAAGGTATGTAGGCAGTTACAAGTGGTATTGATGTAGCTGCTATTTTAATAAAAAATATATTTTTGGTACTTTTATTACATCTTGTAATAGTGCATGTTTTCATGTTTATCAGTTAAGCCATACTGACATGTTTATTGAGATTGTAGGAATGAATATCGATGTCCATCTTTTAAGAATTGCACGATAATAGATTGACGGTAATTGTGTTTAATTCATATTTAAACACAAACGATCAATTAAATAAGTGGTAGTTATTAAAATCTTATCCAGAGCATTTAGTGATGTTGTATATTTTGTCAAATAAAATGGTAACTGTCGTTATTTGTTTTGGACGGAAGGATTTTCGAAAAAAAATACTAGTCCGAAATCTCGGGGCGCGACGAGTTGGTATCAGAGCATAGGTTAGGTGCCTAAATAAAATTTCATATAAGATTAGAATATCATTTTCTGAAATTTTAAAATGAAGTTACCTTAATTTGATGCATAAAAACTGGATAAGGTAAGGCAACGTTCCTTTGACCAGGTATATGAGTAGTATTTATTTGTTTAACTTTTGTTTATAGAATAATGTGTTGATTCATTTTCAAGCACCACATAAAGAGATTTAAAGAAGTTGTAAGTGCATATGGTTAGTTATAAAGTAACGAAGGAATGAATGAAGTGGCTTGTAAAGGAAGGAATGTTGCAGCTTGAAATGGTGGCAACATAGTAGCTTAAGAGGAATGAGGTATTGCAACTTATCGAGGAATGAATTAAATGGGCTTGGGTAAATAAAGTCTAGGAAGACCAAGAGGAGTAAATTGAACACTACAAAACCAAAGTGAGAAAATCTATTTAATTAATTATATCATTATGTAATATGATATTAGAGTTGTTTAGCATTGATGATGTTAACTTAAAGCTGCTAAAACATCTCTCAGCAGTTCAGTCATAACTTTTGATTACTTGATTGGGTTTGGTCGAAGTTAATCTTATTGGGAAGCCAGATTAATTATCTAGAATACTTACATTGTACACATTTTAAATTTTGACAGTATGCTATTTCAAAATATTATTACAAACTGACAATGTGTTTGAAAAAAGGGGGATTGACGTCATTCAATGCGAATATAAGATTTTAAGATACATCGAGTAATATAAAAAGATTGATGTGAAAAGAAAAGAAAAAAAGGGGGTATACTTAAAATGATTTTCGAAGTTGAGAGTGTGGATTTTCCAAAAGAAAATGGTTATCCATATGGGAGTAGTGATTAAAAAGTATAAAAGTATTTTAATACTTTGTTTGAACTTATGAAATATTTTTATTGATTATTTCATCAATGAAGGATACTTTCGGATGACGATGAAGATGTGCGGTATAAGACAATAGATCTTGGGTAGTGCACTATTACTCTATGTTGGTATCGAGCCAAGTAGAGTACATCCTATTTGATGACGGGATGAGGACATAAGACAATAGATCTTGGATAGTGCAACTATTACTCTATGTTGGTATCGAGCCGAGTAGAGTACATCCTATTTGAGATGGGATGCCGACCGTAATAGGATAAAATATCCTAACTTTGTGAGTAGATTGTATCCACTTTGATGAATATAATCATATTTAAAAAAATTAAAGATATTATTTGAGATGTTTGTTACTCTTCGGTACATTTTGATGGGTACTGCAACAAGGAGAGTAACTCATTTTTTTGACGAGTTGACTTTGATAAATATAATCATATTAAAAAAAAATTGAAGATATTATTTGAGATTTTTATTTTAAAAATATTACTCTCTGGTACATTTTGATGGGTACTGCAACAAGGAGAATACAACATATTTGATGAGTTATCTTTGATGGATATGATCATAGTTTTGACAAAATAATTTCTTATAAAACTTATTTTAGTTATTTGAATATATTATCTGAGAGTCTATTTGAAAATTCCTATAATAAGAAAGTCATGATTTCACTCTGGTACATTTTGATGGGTACCACAACATGAAGAATACATCCTAACTTGATGATGATGAGTCGGATGAGCCGGAGTACGATGAATTTCTGGTACATTTCGATGGGTACCGCAACATGAAGAACACATCCTTACTTGATGATGATAAGTCGGATGAGCCAAAGTACGATGAATATTTGGTACATTTCGATGGGTACTACAAAAAAAGAGAAGGAGACTGGGTATCAATGTGGATTGCAAAGAATATGATCCTGAATTTGGGCATAAAAAGAAGCTATGGCGGGCCTGATCAAGTAACAGCTTGCAGGAGTGACAAAATGTTAAAAGGGTTCGAATCATATAATGTCCAGGTATGATTTCAATTTATGAAATTATTTTGAAAGAATATTATCAGGAAAATTTCCCTTGATACATGGAGATTCTTTCATGGAATATGTGGTTTTCTTTTGATTAAGTATTGCATATAATTTCGGGGACGAAATTTCTTTTAAAGGGGAACGAATGTAACAACCTGAAACTTCAGGCAGTAAATATTTAAATATCGAGGTTATCTAAATACTTAAAACTTGGATTTAATGGTTTCATAACCTTGATTAAATCCCTTTATAAATAATAATTAATGAGGAGAAAACATATTGTTGAATTTTGGTTTACAAGATAAGTAGTTCGAAGAAATATCGACAATGTGACCGAAAACAGTTTTGTCGATAAACGATGTTTTACTTGTTAAAAGTTGTTAGAATATCATGTGCATGTAGTGACAATATTAGACCACATATATGTATGTACATAGCATATAAATAAAAGTGCAAATGGTATATGTGTACATATTCTAGAATATGTAAAATGGCTTGAAATGATAGAGACACGTGCCATCAAAAGAATGGTACACATGTCTTGTAAGTAAATAAGGTTAAGAAACATGCATATATTAGGTGTCATATGCAGAAACATCTAAAGACACTTAAGTAGACATGTGTCTTCATCCTAAAGCATGTATGAAGATAAGGTGGACAAGTGCCCAAAAGTAAATTACCAAACTAGCCTTGAAAAATGCGATATAAAGGGTGGAAATGTTCATTTCATTTCATGAATTCAAAAACATAAAACCAAGATATGAAAAAGAAGAGAGGTTTAAGAGAAGCCACGAGAAGGAATACAAGTTCAATTTTCAAGTCCAAGGTAAGAAAAACTATTTAAGTTCATGTATTCATTTTATATTTTGAAGAAAAGTTGAGAAATTGAATGATTGGACTTGAAACCCTAAAAATGAAGTTCGGTATTTTGGGCATAATTTTTAGAATTCTTAATGAAATTTTGACTTCTCTATCAATTTGGAAATCTAATTCAAAGGGCTACAACTTTCACTCTTTGCATTTTTTCTAATTCAGTCATTTGTGTACCTGAAAACTGGACGCAAGGACAGGTAAAAATCAGCCCGAAATGGACATGTTAAAAATGCCTCATGATGTTTGATTTTATATATTAAATTGATAAAAGATTTTGTGGTTTGATTTTTATGATAATTAAATAGACTAAGAAAGCTTCTCTCCATAAAAAATTTAGAGTCAAAAGCTAGTTTTATCATGAAGAAACAACATCAAACATTTTACCGAAAAACTGGCTGAAAATATGAATATCAAAACTTTTAGTAGCATTTTAAAATGCTATCTTTCCTTTGAATTATTCATGAAGCATAGTAAGCTACTCATAACTTTTCATAGCATCGCAGAAATGCTGTAGTAAGCTGTTTTTAGTTTAAAATCATTATAAACCACCCAAGACTTGTCTTAGCATTCTTGGTAGCGTTGTCTTTTCTCTGAATTGACTATGAAGTGCTTTGAAATGAACAGAACTTTTCATAGCATGACAGAAACGCTATTATAGATGTTTTAACTATAAAATCATGGTAAACTATTACAAATCCTCTCAAATTTGGACTTGAGTTTCCTTATAAGATCATAAACAAACTGATAAAATCGAGGATGTTATATCAAAATAAAAGAGAGGCAAAACGTGTCAAAATTGAGAATAAGGAAGGTTGATGAATTTCGATTATTCGAGGAAAATAATTGATTACTTGGGAATGATGATAAGTACTATATGATGTTCTACGAGACTGTTGCATGAAGATAGTAAGGACTATTGTGAGTATACTTATCATCTAATCCATTTTTATTTCATAAGCTTGTGTTTTAATTTAAAGATACCTATGACTTTAACATACTATATTAACTGCAATCTTTACTTCAGTAAGTAAAGAACATATACGACTGATGACTGAGGACGTTGATGGCATAGCATGACTGGCATAAGGTTTTGAAAACAAGAATACAAGGATTAGTAGGGGATTGGGACAGACATAGACTACCTATTGTTTTGACAGCTACAATTACATTATTGAAATGAATTCCTTTGATTAATGTCTTATGTGAATATTTATTTTCAAGTATTTCTTTTTCGATGATTAGTTTGAATTTATAATCGATTTTATCACAAGGGAGTGTTTGGTATTTAAAAGTGAATATCTTTTAAAAGGAAGTTTTACAAGAACTAATTAGATACTTTTCAAAACGAGTATTTATAGAGTGTTTCTACTTGATATAAAAAGTATTCTTGGAAGTAAATATTGATTTTGAATGTTTTGTAAAGAAGAACTACATTGGCTTGATCCTATATCTATATGCTTACCCAATTAGATAAAGGTATGTTAGCAGTCACAAGTGGTAGTGATGCAGCTGCTATTTTAATAAAAAATATATTTTTGGTACTTGTTATTACATCTTGTAATAGTGCACGTTTTCATGTTTATCAGTTAAGCCATACTGACATGTTTATTGAGATTGCAGGAATGAATATCGATGTTCGTCTTCTAAGAACTGCACGATAATAGATTGACGATAACTGTGTTTAATTCATATTTAAGCACAAATGGTTATTAGATAAGTGGTAGTTATTAAAATCTTATCCAGAGCATTTAGTGATGTATATTTTGTCAAATAAAATGGTAACTATCATTGTTTGTTTTGGATGGAAGGATTTTCGGAAAAAATTACTGGTCCGCTCGGGGCGTGACGCTAATGCTACTCAACTCCGGGAAAAAGGTTGACTACAGGCTTATGAATCGATCACTGACACAACCAAAGCCCTTCGGGCTGGCTCGATGCGGAAGGATCATTTGAGTTAATAAGTATTGCAGTACCCCTATCCCTCGAATATGGGAAGCATTAGCTTGTTTTCTTCCTATCACAATGTATATCATTTTACTCGTGATCAAAAAGGTAGTCGATCGTGCAAGGCTTTAGTTATGCCAAACTAAATTAACCTTTCTTCAAGGTACTACAACACTTCATAGTCCGGTAAGTGTGATATTCACCCCTTGAGGGAAGAATAACTGATCTACAAAACAGAGATCTTGGTACTTAAGAAACAGTAGATTTAGCTAAGGAGCGTTGATCCAAGATTGTTTTTCAGTATTCTTAGATCGCTGCTGCACCAAGTTTCCTAGGTATATGCTCTATATACCTTATTCCGGGTGTTAACGGAAAATATCGTCAACATTTTGGCGCTAGAAGGAGGGCATGAACCTCCGCCCTTGCGGTTAATCCATCAAAAATTAACTTGGTAAGCTTATTTCTCTATGGCAGGAAAGGATGAAACCAAAAAATTGGGAAAAGAACCAGCTCCTAAAGCCACTCCCGAAGAAAACGTGGAGCTAGCAGTCAATCTGAACAATAACGAAGAAGGAGCAACTTCAAGCCTGATACTACCACCAAATCCAAACACCGTAGAAGATAATGTCGCAAGAATTATGGCCTTGGAGAAGCAAATCCAAGAGTTGCAAGCCCAAATGAATGCTGCTCAAGAGCGCATAAGTCTTTAAGACTCACCATGTGCAGTCAAAGAGAGAAGAATGAATCTCCGAGAAGAAAGGCTCCCATTCAACACTCTGAAGTAAGGGAGAAGCTCAAAGCAACTTCCTCTAAGAAGAAAAAGTCACTTTTGACAGGAGTAGACCATCAAGGAAATCAATGTGAACAAGAACAATCCGGGAGTTCCACTTCTAAAGGTTATGATCCTAAAAGAGCAAATTACGACAACACAGAAGCTTATCATAAAGACATTGCTCAGAAGACTGTCAAAGACTTGGGAAGCAAGAGGAAGAGGACCTAGGATGATAGGGTTAATGATAATGAAAGAGTAGCCTCTTTCATCGATGAAATTATGAACACCATAATACCATCTAGGGTGAAGGTTCCAACCATAAAATACCTTGGAACAACTTACCATGATGATCATCTAATGGATTTCGACAGCCAGATAGATCTCTACAATGTTTCAGAAGCCGTCAGATGTCGCCTTTTCCCGGTGACCTTCGAGGAAGCGACAACAAAGTGGTATCGTCAGTACAGAGAAAACACCATTTACTCGTGGAAAAAGTTCTCCTACGTGTTTCCCGTACAATTGTGCATTTGCAAAGACCTGACAGTTGGCTGCACAGTTATTGCTAACATCAAGAAGAGGCAACGGGAGTCTCTAGGAGATTTCCTGAAAAGGTTCAATATCGAGGTATTAAAGGCCAAGGATATGAATGATCGCGACAAATTGATACTTGTGCATTCAGGGCTAATTGAAAATACCCACTTCGGAAAGAATTATACATTCACGGCTGTAAAGACTTACAAGACTTTCATTTCCAAGCTGACAAGTTTATTCGCATGAACGAATTGTACTTCACAAAGAGAAAGTTCGGACCTCGAGGGGAAGGAGGAAGGTCGAACTTCGGATGAAAGCCCGAAGAGGGAAATTAAAAGAGATCAATGTGGGAAGATTCTAATACCAACTCGGTTGCTCTAAGTGAGCCCATCTCCTTTGTGTATGTTGTTGCAAAAGAAAGGGTTAACAACTTCCCCATCTCGTTCAAAGCCAAGAATTGCCCTGAACCTTATTTCGGTTGTAAATATTGCGAATATCACAAAACCAACGGGCATAAGACCGGTGAGTGCAAGGTATTGGATGGGATTATTCAAAAGCTAATTCGAGAGGGACATCTGAAAGAGTTTATTTTGAACAAGACGATATTTTCTCAGCATGCAAATGGACAACAAAAGGTTTCAGCAAATGCAATAGAAGCCACTATAGAAGAGGGTAACCTAGACTTGGGTCCACCCATAAATCGAATCAATGTGATCCATTGTGGATCACACCCTACTGGAAATTGTCCAAGAGCCAGAAGTCAATATCTGAAGGAAGCTATGGAAGGAATATTCTCCATTCGAGAGGAACCCTCATTAAAGAATGCACATTACGCTCTCAAAATGCACAACCTGGAAGTTTCTCCAGATGATATGAAGAAAGGAGTCCGCCACCCACATAACAATCCCTTTATGATAACAGCTCAAATCAGACTCTTTATCGTTTCCAAGATCCTTGTGGACACCAGAAGTGCTGTCAATGTCATCTTCAAGCATGCTTTCGATCAAATGGGAATTTTTGAGAAGAAGTTGGAGCCAAGCAATGAACCGATCTTTGGTTTCAATAACAAAGGATCAACTCCGGTGGGACAAATCAACCTCTTGGTCCAAGTTGGGTTGTCTCCACTCCACAGGACCTTCAATACTCTCTTTATTGTGATCGATCAACCATCCTATTACAACGCCTTCTTTGGGCGACCTGCTTTGGAGGAGATGGATGCTTTTGTTCTTCAAAGTATCTTATGCTAAAGTTCTTGATCAAGCAAGGATGGGGTGCCATCAGAGGAGAACAATTTAGTTCTCACGAGTTGTATTTCGCAACCGTTGACAAACACAAAAGGGAGTGTTCTTCGTACTTTGATTATTCTACTGTTTTTATACCTTCGGAAAGAGGATTCTTACACCCCACATTCCAAGCTAAAGTAAAAATTAGTAAAGCTAAAGAGTGTACAAATGGTAGGTACATTTCTTTGAAAAGAAAAGGAAAGAGAGTCGATGATGTAAACTTGACTGAGAAAGGAGAAATTATCACAGATTAGGATTCCGGAGGGGATATTGAAAGAACGAAACCAATAGAAGATTTGGAAGAGGTAAATTTTGATTCAAAGGATAAGCCAAAAGTTGTCAACATAGGGAAAAGGCTGACAGAGCCGCTTAAGAGCGACCTAATTCATTTCTTACAACTCAACAAAGATGTTTTCGCTTGGACCCATTCGGATATGGTTGGGATCAATCCTTCTATTATGAGTCATGCCATAAACATTGATCCTTCTGTAATTCCGGTTCGACAAAAGAAGAGACAATACAATAGAGACCGTTTAGAAGCCTTAAAGAAGGAAGTCAAAAGTTAGAAACAAACGGGTTTATCCGGAAAGTTCTTTACCCAAAATGGTTAGCCAATCCTATGCCAGTAAAGAAGTCCAGTGGAAAGTGGAAGACATGTGTTGACTACATGGATTTAAACAAGGCTTTCCCAAAAGATTGCTATCCCCTTCCATGGATTGACCAGTTGGTCGATGCAATAAGTGGTCACAAGATACTATTCCTTATGGATGCTTACTCGGGGTATAACCAAATTCCGATGCATAAACCCGACGAAGAGCATACAAGCTTTATCACTGATTAGGGAACATTTTGCTATAAACTAATTCCCTTTGGATTGAAAAATGCGGGGGCAACATACCAAAGGCTAGTAAATAGAATGTTTCAAGAACAGACAGGGCGCAACATGGAAGTATATGTGGATGACGTGCTAGTAAAGTCCATCAAAGCAGAAAGCCATTTAAAGGACTTGGAAGAAATGTTAACTGTCTTACGAAATTACCAAATGAAGTTAAACAAACAAAAGTTTTCTTTTGGAGTCCAATCTGGAAAATTCCTAGGATATGTGGTAAGTGAGCAAGGTATTGAAGGTAGCACTGACCAAATCCAGGCCATAAAAGACATGGAAGAACCTTGGATGAGCAAGGAAGTCATGCGCTTGAATGGAAAAGTAGCAGCCCTTAGTTGGTTCATTTCCAAAGCCACTGACAAATGCGTTCATGTCTTCAATGTTATAAAGAAAAAGAAGAACTTCGAATGGAACGAAGAATGCAGAAAGGCCTTCCAAGAATTGAAAGTTTAAATGGGAACACCCCCGATTCTATCCACTCCCGAGAAAGGAGAAGACCTGTATCTATATATGGTCGTTTCAGAATACGTGATAAGCTCGGTCCTTATAAGAGAGAGCAGTGGAACTCAGCACCCAATATACTATGTTAGTAGAAGGCTAAAAGACGCAGAAACTCGATACCCTATAATGGAAAAACTAGCATATTGCCTAGTACTTACCGCACAAAATCTCAGAGGATACTTCCAAGCACACCACGTAAAGTTAACTAGCTTTCCTGTTAAGCATGTGTTCAGTAAGACAGAAACCTTAGGAAGGTTAGTCAAATGGGGAATTGAACTTTGCTAATACGAGATTGAGTTTCATCCTCGAGCAGCAATTAAGGGACAAGCTCTCGCAAACTTCATGAACGAGTGCACAAGCTTCATTACAAAACAATCAGCTAAAGAAAATGACTTAAAGTGCAAGTGGCAACTTTTTGTAGATGAAGTCTCAAACGAACAGGGAGCAGGGGCAGGTTATGTTATAATTACCCCTATGTACATCGCTTGCAGTATGCCATGAAGTTAGGGTTCCCAACAACTAACAATGTAGTTGAATATGAGTCAATGATGACCGGCTTGAATTTGGCATTACAGTTGAAAATACCTCAAATAAAAATCTTTAGTGATTCGCAACTAATGGTAAACCAAATAAAGCAAACCTATCAAACCAAGGATGCACGGCTAACCCTATATGTGAAAAGGATTTTGAAGGTACTTTCCCAATTTTAGGATTTTTCAATTCATCAAATACCTCAAGGAGAGAATACCTAAGCTGATTCACGAGCCAAATTATCCAGTTCCCGAGGGGCACACGAAACTCGAGTAATTCTCATGGGTTATAAAGAAAGACCTAGTACCGAGCATGAAGAATCGGAAACAGGAAAAGAATTATTAATGCTAACTAGATTCCAAGCCTTGAAAAGGGGAGATGAAATGGACAAAGAGAAAAACTCTGAGGTGGAACCTCCTTTAACAGAGACAAACTGGCATCATAAAAATACCTGGATGACTCCCATGGCAGATTACCTCCTAAGTGGAACTTTACCCCCAGTAAGCAAGACGTAAGAAAGATAAAACACCAAGCTCCTACATTTGTTATTATGGATAATGTACTCTATAAAAAGGACATTCACTTCCTTACTTAAGATGTGTAAGCTTCGAAAATGGACTTAATCTGTTAAAAGAGGCTAATAAAGGATTGTGTGGAGACCATTTCAATGGGATTAAGCTAGCCAAAAGGGTCATGCAACAAGGCTATTATTGGCCATAGATGGTTAATAAAGCGACTGAGTATGTCAAAAAATGTGAAAAATGTCAAAGGTACTCTAAGATACCTCAGCTTCCTCCTAGCGAGCTAACCACTATCTCAAGCCTCTGGCCATTTGATGTGTGGGGGATGACCCTTACAAATCTCCAAAGGTGGAGCCAAGTATTTTGTAGTAGCCATTGATTGCTTTACCAAATGGGTGGAAGTAGAACCCCTTCCAACAACCACGTCTAAAAAGGTGTTAGGATTCGTAATAACGAATATCGTTACCCGCTTTGGAATCCCTTATAAGACCATATCATATAATGGAACATAATTCAAGAGCGAAGAATTCACTTGGTTTTGTGAGAAAAATGGAATTATCAAAAGCTTTTCCTCGGTAGCCCATCCAAGGGCAAACGGAGTTGTCGAAGCTGCCAACAAAACCATAAAGACAATTTTTAAAAAGCGCCTAAACCAAGGCAAAGGAAATTGGGCCGAAGAGTTACCCTTAGTGCTTTGGGCATATAGAACTTCTGCCAAAACAGCAACCGGACACACTCCCTATTCCTTTACATATGGATGCGAAGCTATGCTCCCAGTTGAGGTTGAAATCCCATCGCATAGAAGGATAGCTTATGCGTTTAATCCCAATCAGGAGTTAAGAAAGGATTCCCTAGACCTAATACAAGGATTGAGAGATGAGGCTGCAATCAGAACAGTTGAATATCAAAGGAGAATTACGAAATACTACAACACAAAGGTCAAGGCTAGAACCTTCACAAAAGGAGAATTAGTTTTATGAAGAGTAATGGCTAACACAAAGAACCTAGTGGATGGCCCACTTGGCCCAAATTAGGAGGGACCCTTGGTCGTCCATCAAGAAATTATGCCCGGAACATATCGATTATGCAGACCCAATAGTGATCTTGTTTCAAGAACATGGAACTCAGAACATTTAAGACCCTACTTCTCAATGATAAATGAGTGAAAGAAGTTTTCCTCCAAGAATGATCACATAGATAAAGGCATAGAAACCCTTTCAAAGCTTAAAGAAACCCAGAATAGGTCAAACCACAAACGAACCAAATCCCTTGTCATCACCAAAATTGGTCAGGACAAGGCATCCCTCGGAGGGGGATTGTGTGTTAGTCTTCTCCATGCCCAAATCAGAGGGGGCTAGGTTAAAGCATCAAAAGTGTAAGCCTTCGTTTCACACCAGAAATGGTCGTGGCGGAGCATCTAAAATTAGCATGCCCTGCCTCTGCTCGTAGAAGAGTACACCCTTCCTCTGCTATGAACTAAGCACGTCCTACCTCTGCTCGTAGAAGAGCACGTCCTACCTATGCTTATGTTCCGCATTACCCACAAAAGGGAACGCAAACCCCTATCATTGCCTACAATGGTCAGGATAGGGCACCGCTTAGAGGGGTTGGTGTGTAAGCCTCTGCCAGTACTTACGATGGTCAATACAGAGCATCAAAAGAGTAAACCTTAATTTCGTTTCTACGATGGCTCGATTTAAGTTTCTAAGATCATATTATCGCCTTCGATGGTCAGGATAAGGCGTCTCCTGGAGGGAGGTCGGGTAAGTCCTTGGGCCCTACTTGTGGAAAAGCTAGCTAAGCGCACCGAACAAACAGGCCCAGAGAGTGGCCAACAAAGCATGTACATCCTCTTCTTTGACATCAAAAGCCCAGAGAGTGGCTCAAGAAGCACGTACAACCTCTACTTCACAAATCAAATCCAAGGGGGATACCAAAAAATTAATACCAGAAGAGGATTTCTGGTCTTAAATCTTTAATTACCCAAACGAGGGTTGGTCCGAGACTTCTATTAATACCAGAAGAGGATGTATGGTGTAATAACCCGGGAATTCTGAACCAGTTTAAATTTTTTATTTTGGCAATTTTAGCGAATTTTGAATATTTAAAATATATTATTTTAAATAATATCGACGAGAAATTTATTTTGAATATAATTAGATCGTATATATTATATACGTCGTCGATAGAATATATATAATTATATATAATTATATAGGAATTGAAAATGGCGCGGTAGTTCGATAATTCGATTTCAAACTTCAATTGAATGTACCGGGTGCAAAACAATCCGGATTTTAGTGAAACCAAAAACATTAGGATCTAATTGATGATATCTTTCCAACGAATCCGAAAAATTAAAATTTCATAGCGGGAATCAAAAGATATGTCCAGTTGAAAATTCTGAATAGTCGTTATGGAATTCATGCCCTTAAAAATTGAAATTTTGCAAACGACCTCGGATTTCGACGAAACTACTTTTGTTGGGTCCATGATGTCAAATTATTGCTAGATTCCAAATTTCATAATTTTTCGAATCAATATGTGAGCGTGGCAAATGAAAATGCGTTTGACCAGTTTCAGTTGATTTTAATCGACTGGAAAATGGCCATTTTTCCAACGGTCTCAGAATTCGACGAAACTAGTTTTGTTAGGACCGTATCGTCAATACGAAGCTAGAAAATATTTTTCTGGGATTTTTCTAGTTAGTATGTGACCCTAGTAAATTGAAATGCGCGTTTAAAATCAATATATAGAGTTATATGTTGATTTTAACGGAAACTGATCGAAACGATCAAATCAGCCTACGATACATATCCCATTGTGTTCGGAATGGGGGTAAAATGCTATGGACAACAGGCGGTAGGCCTCGTTTAGAGGTCGTATGTAAAAGTCAACTTTTTGAATTTAAAATTAATTGAAAATTTATTTCCTCTCTCCTCTCTTTATCCTCTCTCTAACCCCCACCGTATCATTTCAAAGCAGAACAAAAAAAAAACCTAAATCTAAAATCGCACCCCTACAGCCAACCCCCTCGTCGCTCCTCCGATCGATTTCCCCCACCGCCGAGCCCCTCCCTAGGCGGCGCGCCGACCGAAGCCCCCCCTCTCGCAATTGCCGACCGAAGCCCCCCCTCCATCCTGCGCCGACGCAGCAACCCCACCCACGCACCATTTCCCCCCTCCAGACGCCATGGGACCCACATCCGACGCCCGCAACCGCCGCAACACTGTCCTCCGGCCACCTGTCCGCTCCAACAGCCCCTTCTCCGATTGGAAACCCCCCCTGTAAGTATTTTTATTTATTTATTTAGTTAAATCTATGATTTTTATTTAGTTCAAGCTATGATTTTTAATGCTTTAAAAAGAAAATATACGATTTTCATATATATATATATATCATATAGTTTTTTTTAAAGGTTTGATTTTTAATTTAAACAAAGGTTAGATTTTTGTTCGTGTGAAGTAGCAAATAAAAATATGATTTTTATATTTTTAAGGTATTAAAATATAATCTTTATTATGTAGAAGATGTAAAAATATGATTTTTGTTTATGAAGAGAATTAAAAAATATAATTTTTACATGATAGGAATATTAGAAATATCATCTTTATATGTGTAGAAATATAAAAATGTGGTTTTTATAATGATATATTTGAAAAGGAGAAATCTTTATATAGAGAATAGCGATGTAAAAATAGATTTTTATATATTGAATATGAAAGTAAAAATTCGATTTTTATATATTGAATAGCGAAGTAAAAATTCGATTTTTATATATTGAATAGCGAAGTAAAAATTCGATTTTTATATATTGAATAACGAAGTAAAAATTCGATTTTTATATATGTAGTGGCTACGGGCAACGAAAGCGATAAAAAGGCAAGAACGAAGATTTCTCTAAATGAAGTGTCATGGAGTTGGAATAGCTATCGGTGAGAATTTCTCACTCTTCAATTTCTTTTCTAGTTATATATATATACTAGGATGCAGACGGTGCTTAGTAACACCCGACACAATCGTCCACAGACCATGGACTTGTTTATTTGATTGCAAAAATTAGTTAGATTATTTGATTGAAATTTGAGTTGTTTTGTGAAATGGAATGGATTGATTGATGTGTGAATGGCGTGGGCCTTCACTAGACCGGGGATAAGGCTAGGCCTTGTCCCGTTTCTAGTATCGTGCCATTATGCCGCCGAAATTTTCTAAAATATGTTAGAAAAATAAAAATATCATTTTATTTGATAAATGAACTGAATAAAAAAATTCATAGGTTGAAATAAAATATTTTATCGTTAAAAATATAATTTTTAACGTGAAGTGAATAAAATAAATATTCATTTACAAACCGGACGGTTTGTTTATGTACACCTATTTGAAGGACATTGATTGGGACGATAAATTTTACACATCGCCCAACTGCACGAATAAAATCTGTGTTTGATTGTTTGAAACCCCACACGGGTGTTGGGATGAAATTTGGAGTTCGCTCATCCGGATTGACTAAATATGTCGATCGATTGATTGACAGGCTGTTATAAGCGTTAGATATCTATATTTGATGCTTATACAGTGTAGTGCACTTTGGTTGATGGTTGATTATTTTCAATGCTATTATATACGTGTGATGTATGAAAATCCATATAATTAACATTATATGGTGATTGATTGGGCCTCATTCCAATTTAGAAAATAAAGAATATTATAAAATAAATGTTCACGTGTTGACTGTACTCATCCGTTGAGATTAGTCATGCGTTGAACGAAATATTTTAATAATAAAATTTACATCTTTATCAATATAAAATAAATGTTCACGTGTTGACAGTACTCATCCGTTGAGATTAGTCATGTGTTGAACGAAATATTTTAATAATAAAATTTACATCTTTATCAATATAAAATAAATGTTCACGTGTTGACAGTACTCATCCGTTGAGATTAGTCATGTGTTGAACGAAATATTTTGATAATAGAAATATTTGAAATAGAAATATTTTGAAAAAGAAATATTTGAAATAGAATATTTGAATATTGAAAAACGATTTCGAAATGAATTGAATATAAAACGATTTCGAATTGAATATAAAACGATTTCGAATTGAATTGAATATAAAACGATTTCGAAATGAATTGAATATAAAACGATTTCGAAATGAATTGAATATTGAAAAGCGATTTCGAAATGAATATTGAAAAGCGATTTCGAAATGAATATTGAAAAAACGATTTCGAAATGAATTGAATATAAAACAATTTTGAAATGAATTGAATATGAAACGATTTCAAAATGAATGGAATATAAAACGATTTCGAAATGGATTGAATATAAAACGATTTCGAAATGAATTGAATATAAAACGATTTCGAAATGAATATTATGAAATGATTTCGAAATGAATTGAATATATAACGAATTTGATTTGAATAGAAAACGAATTTGATTTCAATTGAATATATAACGAATTTGATTTGAATAGAAAACGAATTTGATCTTAATTGAATATATAACGAATTTGAATCAAATAGAAAACCAATTTGAATTGAATCGAATAGAAAACCACTTTGAATTGAATCGAATTGAAAACGAATTCGAATTGAATTTAAAACGAAGTGAAATGAATTCAAATTGAATTGAAACTTGAATTGAATAGAAATGAATTTTAAAACGAATTTATAAAGAAGAATTCAATTTTGGTTTGAATTGAAATGGAGGTTGAAATTGTTTTTGAAACGAATTCAAAACTATTTATATAATTTGTTTTAAATAGAAATCGACGAAATATATATTATATATAATATAATGGCCTGAATAGAACGCACCGCGACAGTTCGGAAATTTCGTCCGTTTATTTCAAACGGACATTACGGGAGATCCGACCGTCGGATTCTCCTAAAACCGGAAACGTTGGGTTCGTATCGAAAAGAGCTTTCTAACGAATATTAGAAATTCAAAATCTAACGGTTGGATTTGGAGGTACGTCCAAATCAAATGTGAAAAAGGTCGCCGTAAGTGCAGTTCGATGGCCGTTGATGGAAATCGACTGTACGGGCCTTGATAAAATTATTAAAAATATCAATAATTTGTGTAAAATCAGAAGAAATGATGGGAAAATTTGGGATGAAAAACTCCATATTTGAAAAGATAAATATAAATTTTTATCGAAATGAACTAGTTTGAACTCAATTTAAAACCCGGGTTTTTTATTTTTAAATAAATAAATTAGATTTAAAAAGGGGTTTTAAATAATCGGAATTCCTAATATATTTGATTGAACTAGAATTGATTTGTGGGTTTATCGTGAACTATGTTTTAAACAACACTAGTTCTTTAACCCGATGATAAGTAGAATGTGATTTGGGTTTGTCGTGAACTGTGTTTTAAATGACATTAGTTCTTTAACCCAATAAAAAGAGTTTTAATGAATCTGCAATTAGATTGAAATGTGAATTTACAATCTAAATTATCAAATTTAGAAAACGAGCGAGAATGGAGTATCACCAGTTTTGCTCCAAAGCGATAGTTAAATCTTTAATTAGATTTGAACGTGAAATGGTAATTAATTTTACCGATAACACTGTGGTGCTAAATATGGAGTATTGCCAGTTTTGCTTCATGGGGTGAATAGGTTGGGATTGGGAAATAAAATAAATAATTACTTCGATTTGGTTCGCTAATCTCGACTAGTTTAGAAAACCATAATTTGGTTTGAAATGTCATCCAAAGGAAGATTAAAGGATAAATTTTAAAGAATTTATCTTGGATAAAATTAATGGGAACCTTTCCCTAAAAATGCGATTTTATGAATAAAAGAATATTCTGAGTTGGAATGAGGCGTATGTTGTGTTTATGTAACATTCGTTTTTAATATACGCGGGTTGTTCGGAAAGTCCGGGTTTATACCCATTCTGAATAACCGATTCGACGATATGTCGAAGATGAAGACGGTGGTTGAAGACCGGAAGTCTTCACATCGTTTGGGTAATTACTGACGATCCTGATTGGGCTGTACACCCAAGAGGATGGAAATAGTTGGTGGTCGTCCAGACGTACTTGGAGATCGATGGATATGCGAGGAAAGTGCCTCCGGTTTGTTTCAGACCCAGAACGAACTTGTAAATGGATTGTGTGTCTGACATTGGATTTTATTCTGTGTTGATTGATTTCTGTTAAATATATATCTGTTTGGCGGCGGAGAATTTATTCTCTTTCTTAACGCCCTTCTCTGAGACGTACGAGCTTAGAGGTTATATATCGATAGATATCAATCGCATGGCATGAATTGCCTGTGTGGCACACTAAGATGCAATGATCAAGGCTTCTGTTGAAAAGCAAAGTCTTGTGGTCGATGATCAAAGCACGCCTACGTGGAAGCTTTGTGTATAACGTGAATTCGCGAGCCTCACACCTCGGTATGAGTTAAAAACGGGATACGGACCGCTGGGAGAGCACGGCGTTTCTTTCTAGCTTTGGTGGTGTCAGTGACTTACCAGCCCTGACATTTATATACTTTTCACCTTTGTGGTTGTTGGAATGAGGCGCCTCGATTATTGGTCTGTAAGGACCGAGAAACGTGTGTTCAGGCATAACTAATCCTCTAACGTAAGTGAGGACCGACCCAGCCGAATCCGGGGTTGCCCAGAGTGTGTAGTCCCGAGGCATTTGCTAGAGTGTCTCGAAGCGGAGAGGATCTTGCCCCTTGCCTCGACTCATGACGGAAATCCAATTTCCAATACGTGTATTTCGGCTTTATTTGTAGAGCCTAGTATGGCGACATAGTGGGATGGGGCACTCATGCCGTTTATGATTTATATTTATGATTGAAATTGTTTTGACACTATATACTTATTATAGTATCAAATGATTCGTTTTAAACGTACCAAGCATGTTTGGCTGTTATAAGGTAAAACCCTATCCTCCGGCTTGCGTTGCATTGTGTGATGGGACCTGGGTCTTATAATAGCTTCATTTTTCGAAAAAGCATTGCGTTGTCTTTTCTGTGCACTGGTATTCTTGGGAGGAAACCCGTTACGTGTTATACGGCGTGGTCCCTTGATTTACCTAACTTTAAAATCAATATTAATAACTGTTTTAGTTCTCACACCAGTCACATGACTGACCTGGAGTTTATTGTTTTAACCTAAACTCTGGGTGCCCCTATTTTCCGCACGGGCTACTAGTAGTTTTGGGTTTTGCAGATTTATATTCACAGGATCCTGGTTTACAGCTGGAATGATATCCGGAAAGCTCTGTATCCGTATATCACCTTCAGTTGTGCTTTGTATTATTTTCCGCTGCTATGTAATTTATTGTAATCTCTGATATTTATCGAATGTAATTTATTCATTTATACTCTGCATATTCTTGTATCTGATGGAATTGTTGTAATAGCAATGAAATGTTCTTCCGTCTGCGTTCATTTGTGTGTTGTCCTCACAGTAATTCGTTCTTTCTCATCTCTTCGGAGACCAGGGAATTTAGGGTCGCTTCATTTGGTATCAGAGCTTTGGTTTACAGAGCTCGAGAACAAGACACATTAGAACCATACGAAAGAATTCATCAGATATTGGATTAGTAATATCCAATTAGAATGACTCGTTAGAGATAGGATCAGTAGTATCCTAGAATGAGTGTGAAGAGTATATTTTTCAAATGAAAACAATTTTGTTTTGAAAGTTAAATTCAAGTATACGTATTTGAATATTTATTTGTATAGAATTTGGACAATCTAGTATATAAAGGTTTTGCATATACGCGTCATGAACGTATATTCGAAGTTTTAATATATTAAATAGATATAGAGTCACACTCTAGTCGCCCGGAGATGATTCTACTGTTGACTATATAGCATCAGTAGTGTGTGTTCGAGTTTCGAAGGTGTGATTTTCTATATATTTCCATTAGACTGGTGTGAGAACCAAAACTTATATATATAGATTTATTTGTTGTGATTTGGCATCAAAAACATGATTTTTTGTATATATATATCAAAGTTATGAATTTGAAACTCTAATTCACTAATTGATTGATGTTTGTGTTGTTTGTTTATTTGTTTGATAATTTTGAACCATTATGCCTAATTGCATCAAATATTGAATTATATTGAAATTGGTCGCATTTGCATGCATATGTATGTACTTACATTGAACAGGTCATAGCAAGGAGGCTAGAGCAGAGAATAAAATTTGTTTGCCCGACAAATAGGTACATGTTTACTACATAATTTACTGTTTTGTTTGGGTGATGATGATTTTATGAGCCTATTGGCTAGCCGCTTGGCTTTTTCTTTTTGAGATCAGAAGGCCTATATGGCAATTTCGTGATTTTCCCGTGGCTCCCGGTGCAGGGGAGGTTATGGCGAAATTTTTCGAAAATTTAGGGTGTTAGCCAAATTTTTGAAAATTTGAAAATTCTCAGAAACTGAAAAGTTGGAGAATGGAAGCCAGATCGAACGTAGAGTTGATTAATCAAACCACTTTCGACTTTGTTCCTTTTCGGGGATGAAAAGTTTTAAGTGGGGGAGATTGTAATAACCCGGAAATTCTGAACCAGTTTAAAATTTTTATTTTGGCAATTTTAGCTAATTTTGAATATTTAAAATAGATTATTTTAAATAATATCGACGAGAAATTTATTTTGAATATAATTAGAACGTATATATTATATACGTCGTAGTTAGAATATATATAATTATATATAATTATATAGGAATTGAAAATGGCGCGGTAGTTCGATAATTCGATTTCAAACTTCAATTGAATGTACCGGGTGCAAAACAATCCGGATTTTAGTGAAACCAAAAACATTAGGATCTAATTGATGATATCTTTCCAACGAATCCGAAAAATTAAAATTTCATAGCGGGAATCAAAAGATATGTCCAGTTGA
Organism: Allium sativum; assembly: GCA_030737875.1. Classification (NCBI taxonomy): domain Eukaryota; kingdom Viridiplantae; phylum Streptophyta; class Magnoliopsida; order Asparagales; family Amaryllidaceae; genus Allium; species Allium sativum. The sequence continues at coordinate 480,761,813 of CM060924.1, forward strand.
AAATTCTGAATAGTCGCTATGGAATTCAGGCCCTTAAAAATTGAAATTTTGCAAACGACCTCGGATTTCGACGAAACTACTTTTGTTGGGTCCGTGATGTCAAATTATTGCTAGATTCCAAATTTCATAATTTTTCGAATCAATATGTGAGCGTAGCAAAGGAAAACGCGTTTGACAAGTTTTAGTTGATTTTAATCGACTGGAAAATGGCCATTTTTCCAACGGTCTCAGAATTCGACGAAACTAGTTTTGTTAGGACCATATCGTCAATACGATGCTAGAAAATATTTTTCTGGGATTTTTCTAGTTAGTATGTGACCCCAGTAAATTGAAATGCGCGTTTAAAATCAATATATAGAGTTATATGTTGATTTTAACGGAAACTAATCGAAACGATCGAATCAGCCTACGATACATATCCCATTATGTTCGGAATGAGGGTAAAACGCTATAGACGACAGGCGGTAGGCCTCGTTTAGAGGTCGTATGTAAAAGTCAACTTTTTGAATTTAAAATTAATTGAAAATTTATTTCCTCTCTCCTCTCTTTATCCTCTCTCTAACCCCCACCGTATCATTTCAAAGCAGAACGAAAAAAAGAAAAAAGAAAACCTAAATCTAAAATCGCACCCCCTACAGCCAACCCCCTCGTCGCTCCTCCGATCGATTTCCCCCACCGCCGAGCCCCTCCCTAGGCGGCGCGCCGACCGAAGACCCCCCCTCTCGCAATTGCCGACCGAAGCCCCCCTCCATCCTGCGCCGACGTAGCAACCCCACCCACGCACCATTTCCCCCCTCCAGACGCCATGGGACCCACATCCGACGCCCGCAACCGCCGCAACACTGTCCTCCGGCCACCTGTCCGCTCCAACAGCCCCTTCTCCGATTGGAAATCTCCCCTGTAAGTATTTTTATTTATTTATTTAGTTAAATCTATGATTTTTATTTAGTTCAAGCTATGATTTTTAATGCTTTAAAAAGAAAATATACGATTTTCATATATATATATATATATATATCATATAGTTTTTTTTTAAAGGTATGATTTTTAATTTAAACAAAGGTTAGATTTTTGTTCGTGTGAAGTAGCAAATAAAAATATGATTTTTATATTTTTAAGGTATTAAAATATAATCTTTATTATGTAGAAGATGTAAAAATATGATTTTTGTTTATGAAGAGAATTAAAAAATATAATTTTTACATGATAGGAATATTAGAAATATCATCTTTATATGTGTAGAAATATAAAAATGTGGTTTTTATAATGATATATTTGAAAAGGCGAAATCTTTATATAGAGAATAGCGATGTAAAAATAGATTTTTATATATTGAATATGAAAGTAAAAATTCGATTTTTATATATTGAATAGCGAAGTAAAAATTCGTTTTTTATATATTGAATAGCGAAGTAAAAATTCGATTTTTATATATTGAATAGCATAGTAAAAATTCGATTTTTATATATTGAATAACGAAGTAAAAATTCGATTTTTTTATATGTAGTGGCTACGGGCAACGAAAGCGATAAAAAGGCAAGAACGAAGATTTCTCTAAATGAAGTGTCATGGAGTTGGAATAGCTATCGGTGAGAATTTCTCACTCTTCAATTTCTTTTCTAGTTATATATATATACTAGGATGCAGACGGTGCTTAGTAACACCCGACACAATCGTCCACAGACCATGGACTTGTTTGTTTGATTGCAAAAATTAGTTAGATTATTTGATTGAAATTTGAGTTGTTTGGTGAAATGGAATGGATTGATTGATGTGTGAATGGCGTGGGCCTTCACTAGACAGGGGATAAGGCTAGGCCTTGTCCCGTTTCTAGTATCGTGCCGTTATGCCGCCGAAATTTTCTAAAATATGTTAGAAAAATAAAAATATCATTTTATTTGATAAATGAACTGAATAAAAAAATTCATATGTTGAAATAAAATATTTTATCGTTAAAAATATAATTTTTAACGTGAAGTGAATAAAATAAATATTCATTTACAAACCGGACGGTTTGTTTATGTACACCTATTTGAAGGACATTGATTGGGACGATAAATTTTACACATCGCCCAACTGCACGAATAAAATCTGTGTTTGATTGTTTGAAACCCCACATGGGTGTTGGGATGAAATTTGGAGTTCACTCATCCGGATTGACTAAATATGTCGATCGATTGATTGACAGGCTGTTATAAGCGTTAGATATCTATATTTGATGCTTATACAGTGTAGTGCACTTTGGTTGATGGTTGATTATTTTCAATGCTATTATATACGTGTGATGTATGAAAATCCATATAATTAACATTATATGGTGATTGATTGGGCCTCATTCCAATTTAGAAAATAAAAAATATTATAAAATAAATGTTCACGTGTTGACTGTACTCATCCGTTGAGATTAGTCATGTGTTGAACGAAATATTTTAATAATAAAATTTACATCTTTATCAATATAAAATAAATGTTCACGTGTTGACAGTACTCATCCGTTGAGATTAGTCATGTGTTGAACGAAATATTTTAATAATAAAATTTACATCTTTATCAATATAAAATAAATGTTCACGTGTTGACAGTACTCATCCGTTGAGATTAGTCATGTGTTGAACGAAATATTTTGATAATAGAAATATTTGAAATAGAAATATTTTGAAAAAGAAATGTTTGAAATAGAATATTTGAATATTGAAAAACGATTTCGAAATGAATTGAATATAAAACGATTTCGAATTGAATTGAATATAAAACGATTTCGAATTGAATTGAATATAAAACGATTTCGAAATGAATTGAATATAAAACGATTTCGAAATGAATTGAATATTGAAAAGCGATTTCGTAATGAATATTGAAAAGCGATTTCGAAATGAATATTGAAAAACGATTTCGAAATGAATATTGAAAAAACGATTTCGAAATGAATTGAATATAAAACGATTTCGAAATGAATTGAATATGAAACGATTTCGAAATGAATGGAATATAAAACGATTTCGAAATGAATTGAATATAAAACATTTTCGAAATGAATTGAATATAAAATGATTTCGAAATGAATATTATGAAATGATTTCGAAATGAATTGAATATATAACGAATTTGATTTGAATAGAAAACGAATTTGATTTCAATTGAATATATAACGAATTTGATTTGAATAGAAAACGAATTTGATCTCAATTGAATATATAATGAATTTGAATCAAATAGAAAACCAATTTGAATTGAATCGAATAGAAAACCACTTTGAATTGAATCGAATTGAAAACGAATTCGAATTGAATTTAAAACGAAGTGAAATGAATTCAAATTGAATTGAAACTTGAATTGAATAGAAATGAATTTTAAAACGAATTTATAAAGAAGAATTCAATTTTGCTTTGAATTGAAAAGGAGGTTGAAATTGTTTTTGAAACGAATTCAAAACTATTTATATAATTCGTTTTAAATAGAAATCGACGAAATATATATATTATATGTATATAATATAATGGCCTGAATAGAACGCGCCGCGCCGCGACAGTTCGTAAATTTCGACCGTTTATTTCAAACGGACATTACGGGAGATCCGACCGTCGGATTCTCCTAAAACCGGAACCGTTGGGTTCGTATCGAAAAGAGCTTTCTAACGAATATTAGAAATTCAAAATCTAACGGTTGGATTTGGAGGTACATCCAAATCAAATTTGAAAAAGGTCGCCGTAAGTGCAGTTCGATGGCCGTTGATGGAAATCGACTGTACGGGCCTTGATAAAATTATTAAAAATATCAATAATTTGTGTAAAATCAGAAGAAACGATTTGGGAAAATTTGGGATGAAAAACTCCATATTTTAAAAGATAAATATAAATTTTTATCGAAATGAACTAGTTTGAACTCAATTTAAAACCCGGGTTTTTTATTTTTAAATAAATAAATTAGATTTAAAAAGGGGTTTTAAATAATCGGAATTCCTAATATATTTGATTGAACTAGAATTGATTTGTGGGTTTATCGTGAACTATGTTTTAAACAACACTAGTTCTTTAACCCGATGATAAGTAGAATGTGATTTGGGTTTGTCGTGAACTGTGTTTTAAATGACATTAGTTCTTTAACCCAATAAAAAGAGTTTTAATGAATCTGCAATTAGATTGAAATGTGAATTTACAATCTAAATTATCAAATTTAGAAAACGAGCGAGAATGGAGTATCACCAGTTTTGCTCCAAAGCGATAGTTAAATCTTTAATTAGATTTGAACGTGAAATGGTAATTAATTTTACCGATAACACTGTGGTGCTAAATATGGAGTATTGCCAGTTTTGCTTCATGGGGTGAATAGGTTGGGATTGGGAAATAAAATAAATAATTACTTCGGTTTGGTTCGCTAATCTCGACTAGTTTAGAAAACCATAATTTGGTTTGAAATGTCATCCAAAGGAAGATTAAAGGATAAATTTTAAAGAATTTATCTTGGATAAAATTAATGGGAACCTTTCCCTAAAAATGCGATTTTATGAATAAAAGAATATTCTGAGTTGGAATGAGGCGTATGTTGTGTTTGTGTAACATTCGTTTTTAATATACGCGGGTTGTTCGGAAAGTCCGGGTTTATACCCATTCTGAATAACCGATTCGAAGATATGTCGAAGATAAAGACGGTGGTTGAAGACCGGAAGTCTTCACATCGTTTGGGTAATTACTGACGATCCTGATTGGGCTGTACACCCAAGAGGATGGAAATAGTTGGTGGTCGTCCAGACGTACTTGGAGATCGATGGATATGCGAGGAAAGTGCCTCCGGTTTCGTTCAGACCCAAAACAAACTTGAAAATGGATTGTGTGTCTGACATTGGATTTTATTCTGTGTTGATTGATTTCTGTTAAATATATATCTGTTTGGCGGCGGAGAAATAATTCTCTAGCTTAACGCCCTTCTCTGAGACGTACGAGCTTAGTGGTTATATATCGATAGATATCTATCGCATGGCATGAATTGCCTGTGTGGCACGCTAAGATGCAATGATCAAGGCCTCTGTTGAAAAGCAAAGTCTTATGGTCGATGATCAAAGCACGCCTATGTGGTAGCTTTGTGTATAACATGAATTCGCGAGCCTCACACCTCGGTATGAGTTAAAAACGGGATACAGACCGCTGGGAGAGCATGACGTTTCTTTCTAGCTTTGGTGGTGTCAGTGACTTACCAGCCCTGACATTTATATACTTTTCACCTTTGTGGTTGTTGGAATGAGGCGCCTCGATTATATGTCTGTAAGGACCAGGAAACGTGTGTTCAGGCATAACTAATCCTCTAACGTAAGTGAGGACCGGCCCAACCGAATCCGGGGTTGCCCAGAGTGTGTAGTCCCGAGGCATTTGCTAGAGTGTCTCGAAGCGGAGAGGATCTTGCCCCTTGCCTCGACTCATGACGGAAATCCAATTTCCAATACGTGTATTTCGGCTTTATTTGTAGAGCCTAGTATGGCGACATAGTGGGATGAGGCACTCATGCCGTCTATGATTTATATTTATGATTGAAATTGTTTTGACACTATACACTTATTATAGTATCAAATGATTCGTTTTAAACGTACCAAGCATGTCTGGCTGTTATAAGGTAAAACCCTATCCTCCGGCTTGCGTTGCATTATGTGATGGGACCTGGGTCTTATAATAGCTTCATTTTTCGAAAAAGCATTGCGTTGTCTTTTCTATGCACCGGTATTCTTGGGAGGAAACCCGTTCCGTGTTATACGGCGTGGTCCCTTGATTTACCTAACTTTAAAATCAATATTAATAACTGTTTTAGTTCTCACACCAGTCACATGACTGACCTGGAGTTTATTGTTTTAACCTAAACTCTGGGTGCCCCTATTTTCCGCACGGGCAGCTAGTAGTTTTGGGTTTTGCAGATTTATATTCACAGGATCCTGGTTTACAGCTGGAATGATATCCGGAAAGCTCTGTATCCGTATATCACCTTCAGTTGTGCTTTGTATTATTTTCCGCTGCTATGTAATTTATTGTAATCTCTGATATTTAGCGAATGTAATTTATTCATTTATACTCTGCATATTCTTGTATCTGATGGAATTGTTGTAATAGCAATGAAATGTTCTTCCGTCTGCGTTCATTTGTGTGTTGTCCTCACAGTAATTCGTTCTTTCTCATCTCTTCGGAGACCGGGGAATTTCGGGTCGCTTCATATGGTCTTAAATCTTTAATTACCTGAACAAGGGTTGGTTCGGGACTTTTATTAATACCAGAAGAGGATTTCTAGTCTCCAATATTTAATTACCCGAACAAGGGTTGGTTCAGGACTTCTATTAATACCAGAAGAAGATTTCTGGTCTTCAATCTTTAATTACCTGAACAAGGGTTGGTTCGGGACTTCTATTAATACCAGAAGAGGATTTCTAGTCTTTCGTCTTTAGTTACTCGAACAAGGGTTGGTTCGGGACTTCTATTAATACCAGAAGAGGATTTCTGGTCTTCGATCTTTAATTACCCGAACAAGGGTCGGTTCGGGACTTCTATTAATACCAGAAGTGGATTTATGGTCTTTAATCTTTAAAATTACCCGAGTAAGGGTTGGTTTAAAGCTACTACCAAGACAGGAAATAAGTTATCAGCTTTTAATCTGTAATGGTCAAGTAAAGACTGACACGGAAACAGTACCCTGGGGGTTTCTTTATGCAATCCAATGTTAAAGATGATTCACAAATAGAATGAGAAAGAATCTAGAAAGAGAAGTTTGACTTGGAAAGTATAAAACACCCCTTCACTAGGGGGAAAATGTTACTACCAAAATTAACTCTGGAACAGACTGACGATGAAGGGGCAATGGATTGTCATCAACACCAGAAAATTCTTCGAAAGCAAAAGCCAAATAATATTAAGGACCGAAAGCATGAAGGAATAATTCGAGAGCTGCATAAACCGACACCTTCTTTGGAGAAAAGAGCTCAAAATCTATAGAATACCAACAAAGTGTATCCGACCGGGTCTATCCGGCAGGGGGTATCCGGCAGGGTGTATCCAGCAGGATGGTTCTATAATAAGAGGTCATCTAAGTCAGAAGTTAAAATAGAGGGAGGCAAGAGCTCCGCTAATCAAAACCCAGAAATACGAAAGGGTTGTCGGTATTAACATGCTTAACATTGATACATCAGGAGACTAAGGCATTAAAGATACCAAGCCTAAAGCGCCCAGGGGTTATCCAAAACTAGCCCCCAAAATATTCAAGCACCGGGAGGTCATTCTATTGAACAATTGGTAAAATACCGGAAGCCACCCTCTGGAAGGCTAGACTTCATCCGAAAGCTCCACCGGAAGGCAAACTAAAATGCTAGAGGGGACACAGGCTATCCATACTAATCTGCCTAGTACTGACATCTGTAGGGGTTCTGAACCGGCAGCTATCCACATACATCACGAGGGCAAGCTCCTCAAAGTATTTATGAGAAAATCGTAAGCCTACACCCGAAAGCCACAACCGGAAGCAAAAATGGCTTACGAAAGCAATTTATATCGACAAGCTCATATCCATCTCGAAGAAGCTTCAGTCGACCGGGACCCTCATTCCGGAAGTTATAGTCAGCACCACAAAGACGGTCGGAAGCTAAACATCGAAGACCAAGGAGAAAAGCGACCGACAAAGGCTTATGCAAGCCCAATAGCAGAAGGGGCCCTTTATGATGAAATAGGGAGTTAACACTAACCTTTCGTATGAAAGAGTTGTTCACGACACCTTCACAAAGAGGAAGGGCTTCGTGTAAACCCGAAGCCTTCCCCCTTTATCTTAAAGGTTGGCAATGTGAATCATCCCTCTTATAATGAGCCTAATGCTACTCAACTCTGGGAAAAAGGTTGACCACAGGCTTTGGACTCGATCACTGACGCAACCAAAGCCCTTCGGGCTGGCTCGATGCGGAAGGATCATTTGAGTTAATAAGTATCACCGTACCCCTATCCCCCGAATATTGGGAAGCATTAGCTAGTTTTCCTCCTATCACAACGTATATCATTTTACTCGTGATCTAAAAGGTAGCCGATTGCGCAAGGCTTCTGTTGTGCCAAAATAAATAAACCTTTCTTAAAGGAACTATAGAACTCCATAGTCCTGTAAGCGTGATATCCACCCCTTGAGAGAAGGATAACTAATCTTCAGAACGGAGATCTTTGTACTTAAGAAAAGTAGATTTAGCTAAGGAGTGCTGATCCCAGATTGTTTTTCAGTAACCTTAGATCGCTAATGAACCAATTTTCTAAGATATATGCTATATATAACTTATTCCGGGTGTTGACAGAAAATATCGCCAACACTAACCTCGAATGATGGACTTCTACCAAAACTGATTTAGCATTAATCCTTTCTCCTTTTACCGATCAAGGGTTCTATAGTGTCTAACATGCAGGGTGGAGAATGAATGCCCGAAAACTATTTGTGGATTTACTAGGTCTGAAATGCACAATAGTCTCATATTCGTCGTTCTAGGTGATACCAGAAGAATTTATATCCGAAGGATGTATGAATTGGAAGAGTCTCTATCCTTGGTCCAAGGAAGGATCGCCTCTTACTCAGAAAAGCCGAGATGTGAGAAAATTAAAACTAAGAGTTGAAATCTCAGTTGTAGTGATTTATGAATGTCCTATAGTTCTTCTATCCTATGAAATACCAATATTTTTTTAAGGATAAAGACATTTAGAGATGAGCACAAATTAACCTTTGGACCACTGGGTAAGGGAATGCTATGATCCTCATGTCACTTTATATGTTTGTATCGCTCTAGCTATGTCCAATGCTTCTTTGGTTGTTTGCTTGTCAATAAGGGCTTAGATACCATGAATGGTTTCTTTTTATTTAAATTATACAACATTTTATCATGATATTGTTATACGGACAAGATATTTTCAGAGTTTTGTGGAACATGGATATATAAATCTTGCCTTTTTTTTAAGGAATTACCTAGTTGGATATTACTGATTTCTATTAATAGGTTTCGTAAGTGATTGATTTAAAGGAAAGTTTGGTTTTAACCTTAGCTAAAGTCTTGTAGTTATTGTGACATTTGGAGAATAATGCACTTATCTACAAGGCCACGTGTGAGGATGCAATCAATACATAAAAAAGAACAACTGCAGAATTGAGAAGAAATATAGTATGACTCTAAAGCAGGAAGTACATTTCTATGCCTCTATCTACAAAGACATGTCTAAAGTCGGATAGTGCAATGCAATCTCCTATACAGTTGACTGAGATGAGCTTCTTAAGTGGAAAGGAAGAGTGAGGAACTATAATAGCCTAACCCAAAACAGGCCTATATTTCAACCCAAGAAAGACTCACCAAAACTTAGAACAATTCTAAGGGAAGTAATTGGTTTAATAAAAGAAACAAATAGTACAGAGTTGTTATTACACGATCAGATCTTACAACGGATGGATCAGAATATAATATTAAATATATACCTGTTTATTTCCAAAATCATAAATAAAAGAAACTAGTTTAAGTACAAGATTCAAAGAGCCATCATAATGTCACAAAGAAATCTATTATACATAATGTCACAGGTAGATAAAAATAATCATAAAATAATATGTTGCTAATCGCTTCTACCCTCCATGCTTCATCATATTAAAATGCCATTTGGACCTAAATCATTATGGGGAGGGAGTCAAAACAACAAGGTCTGGTGAATAAAATTAAACCGTGTCCTTTACTTATAGTATATGATTTACATGAATGGGTGTGTATATAAAAAATCTACAGAATACATCAAAATTTTCTACTCAATATTATAAGGAAGAGGCGTGTCTTACAATCACTTAATACCTTAAAAGGATGGATCTGCTAACCACTTAATACCTTCATTTCATAAGAAAAGAGGTAGGCCCTCACAATCACTTAATACCCTTGGGGAGATCCGTATGACCACTAATACCTTCATTCATAAGTAGATTGTGTAACCCTTACCCTATATATACACGCACCCTTGATAATGCAAGAAATAATAATATCCAGCTTGTAACGACCCGACTTTTCGACCCTCGAATGTCGACACTAATACATCCACGGTATTCACGTGCCGAGCATCCAAGTGCCGGAAAGACGAAAAGTTTGGGTGAAATAAAATAAAAAGAAAATAGGCTAAGGAAGAAGAGGACACAATACCGGAATCTCACAACGGAACGGTAACATATAATATAAAGAATGATCTTTACAAAATAAAACTGTATGATTACAACTATCAGAGAACAATAACCTATCATCAACTTGGACAGTTATAACAACATGTCCTCATCACTGTTGATGTACAACATATAATGCAGCAGATATAAAAAGTACGGTAAGTTGAACTCCAACTCTCTTCCAGAAGCTCCAAAGCATCCAAAGTAAAACCTGCTATACTCAGTCTACTCGAAGGAGTACGTGAGGGTTTTAGGGAAAACAGAAACTAAGCATCAGACATCAGTCTGGTATGAGAAACTCAAGATACATATTGCATGTAACAACACTGAGGGAACTATGCAGATTACCGCTCCGGTTTTCCCCTCAATTGAAACCAACCATTTATTATGAGAAGTATAGTTGTATTATAAATAATGTCTAGGGTGTAGAATATAAATAAATTCACATAGAAGGAATGGTTACATTGGTTACATTCAACAACTATTAAGTGTACAAACAAAACCGATAAGGCACGTTCGCATATTGGATTTTCCATCGGAGATCTCTCAATATAGATCCGAACTCCATGCACAAGGGTCAGAAAGTAACTCCGAGCATCGTATATCTCTAGATGAAATATACCATAAGGTAAACACAACTGGCCCACGCACGAAAACACCGGAGTGCACCACGTGGAACCAAATATACCCAACTCCCGCGCGCAACTTCAAAGAGCTCCCGCAACGATTCGATAATAAGCATACACTAGATATGGAGTCAATATATCCTGCCGTAGGTTAGCAAAACCCCAGATTGTGCTCCTACTCTGTTTTTATCCATTTCCGATGTCGAGGTTTCGTTCAGCATCGTTCACATGAATCTTCACCACTCGAACAGAACAAGAATTCCCAGTTGGAATCCCACAACTCAATAGATCTTGGAATCACACATATATTTCTTCACAGATCTCGGAATCACACATGGATTCCAATACATCAACAGATCTTGGAATCACACATAGATTCTTTCAGACCTTAGAATCACTATATGTGTTCGAGCATCTCAATAGATCTCGAATCACCACATAGCCTTCACTTCCCAGCCGCTTCCAAACGTAGAACCCGTATACTACTTTTGAAGTGGTTTTCGATAAGTAGAACACTTACCAATCCCGGTCTCCTCAAAACTAGTCGCTAGATTTAAGGTCAAGTTCTATAGTCAATTAACTGACTACAATTCACACAATAGACGATTGTATATGGAAAACAGCCTCGCTTAATTTCCATAACAATTGAATAAACATCCAAGGCACTATCAAGGTTACAAAGCGTGTTAAACAATCAAATCACTATCAAGTCACATTGCATGATAAACAGTTGAAGCACGGTTAACTCATTTAAACGGCTTCTGATCCCATTCCCATTTAATTAACCTTTCATTAATTAAAACTTATGTTATTAGTAAACTCCTTTTATCTAATAAAACTTCATTTGTCAAATACGACTTCGCTTATTAATCAATAACTCATACTCGATTAATATTCCTTTATTAGTATAACTTCTTTTAACTGATAAAACTTCATTTGTCTAACTAGACTTCCTTATTAATCAATAACTCATACTCGATTAATATTCCTTTATTAGTAAACTTCTTTTATCTAATAAAACTTCATTTGTCTAACAAGACTTTGCTTATTAATCTATAACTCATACTCGATTAATATTCCTTTATATACTTGCGTATATATTCAACTTATACATATAAAAGGTGTATATGTATATATTCTACTAATTCACTATCCCTTTATAGTCTTGAATACTTAAAATCGTATTCATATACTTATCCCTCCGGTATAAGTATATCCATAATTCACTTCTAAGATTCCCTCTATAACTTCAATACTACAAAACGTATTCATATACTTTTCCCTCCGGTATAAGTATAACCATAATCAATTTATGAGATTTTTCTTAAAACATAATCAAAGAGGTTAAAACCATTGTTTAATAAAGAACCTCTTCTCTTTTATAAGTTAAACATCTTATTCAATATCTTTATTCTGAAAGATTTCTATACTTATTTCTATCTTTAAAATAAATTATTAAAGATCTAAGTATATTCAAAACCATTAAACCGTATATTCCAGTTTAACTACATTCCAAGGGTTTAAAACAAGTGTTGCTAAAACAATGTTTACAACAAACCCAAAATAATCCTTTATAATTTATCTTTAAATGTTTGTTTAAAGATTCAATTATATTTACTTCCATGATATAATCTGAGAGGGTTAAAGACTAATGTAACTAACACATTGTCACGACAAACCCAAAACCATTTTATGCTTATAGAAATCACACTTCGTGCACTTAACTCGTTTCCGACATTATCAACTTAACTATCCCTCGGTCAAGAGTGAGGCCAGGTAAGTTAGAGCACTGGTTGCATATCACCCCTTGCCTAGACACCCCATTCTTGACACTTACAGATAGATAAGCCTACTCGTCGACTTATTAGAATTAAGCACAATAATCATGATATTCAATAAACAAGTAATTAGCAAGTGCACTTATATGACTATTCTAGCTTTACACACTTTCAAACTTACTTCAATTTAACATATAAGTTAAACAACCATTTTAATATGATAAGAAATCACTAAGGACGTCATTACAAAGTTCCATACAATGTATTGAAAACACAACAATTAAAACTGCATATATAGCGACTATCGCTATAAGTTCACTTTCAAGTTCAAGTCCACAATATGTCAATTCCCTACTAATCCTTATGTGCTTTGTTTCAAATCCATTCCACTTGTTATACAAGTAAATTCAAATACAATTCTAAGTCCATTCAAGTCCAATCCATTAACATGGACCACATATGTCGCTTACTTTTAAAGTAAGAATCAAGTTCACATTTTTAACATAAGTTACCAACATTCAAGCAACTTTAAGCATAGTTAAAAACATGCAAAAGGGTTTATGTTTGTTGTCCTAAATAGTGAGTAAACTCACCTTAATCCTTAGAAAATCCAAGATCCAATAATAAGAATAAAGATCCAAGAATAAGAACAAAGATCCAAGCTAGCAACCTTTTTCCTTCCCTTGTTTTCCCTTGCTTTCTTCCTTATATAGCTCACGACCAAAGATGAAAATTGAGAGGGGCTTGGATTTTTCAACTTCTAACTTGCTAAAATGTCTTGTAATGGCATAAGAAGGCTACACTCAAAGTTTGAGTTGATTTGGAGTTGGTTTGAATATAGTTTTAGAAAGTTAGTAAGGAAGAGGAAGAAGATGAAGATAAGCCATTAAAAAGCTTCACTTTTGCTTAGAAATTTTGTGTAAGAAAGAAGGAGGTATACCCCTCCTTATATAGGAAAAAGAAAGTGGATGGGAAAAGACCAAAATGCCCTTAAAACCCTAAACACACTCATGAAAGAAGTGAAAGGTGTGTAAGAGAAGTGAAAGGTGTGTAAGAGATGGTAAGTTTGCTTTTTTTCAAAGACTTTAAGTAAGCATTCATTTGTATACATATAAGAAGATTATATGCATACACTTAGGATATTTTATAAATCTTTGATGTGACTAATTATGCATACATTTATGTGTATAACCATGTATGTGCATATATATCATACAACGTTGCAACGATGTGAAACAATTTCTATTCAACGATAGGATGTGAATCTGGAAGTTGAATCTCGATCATATTTTTAGTTCTTTATCAAATGATTTATTCAAGTAAACAAAACTTGGAAATAAGTTCATTAACTTATTTAAACAATTAAAACAAGCATACTTAAATTATAAATCACTTATTTGAATATTTAAATACCCAAAATACAAAACTTTCCTTAAATGCTCATTTTTTAAAATGATGACATCATCAAAATAGTTCACCATGAATATGAAAATAATTTTATTTACTAATTACTTTCCTAATGAATAATTAGACATCCACTAAAATTTTCAACAACTTTTATTGAGAAAACAGCCATTTATCAATAAAATGATTTTCGGTCATTTTATCAATATTTTACCAAAAATATATTTTTGAAAGCATTTTTCTAAAATGAGTCTAGTATCAATAATTACTTGTTAAATGATATTTTACAAGGTTATAAAATCACATTTATAACATTTAACAATATTACAAATTGTTACGATATTCGAAGATTAAGTGTTCGATTTTTCGGGTCTTTGCATTCTCCCCCACTTAAAATATTTCGTCCTCGAAATTGCAACACGAGAAACCAAAGAAACAATCAAACATCGATACCTAATAGTATCATACTACGAGCAAACAAAACTCATGGCTTGATCAAGTTCAAACCCCCTCATCGCATAATGATGATAAACAACCTACTAAGTGCGCCTTACGCTCAACAGCCTTAGGGATTACTCAGTCGATAATTCACAATACCTCATAACAAATCAAAGAGTCGTTTCCCAAACCCTCCACTAACTACCAAACATACTAAATCCCATACGATGTTAATAAACCATCCGTACACATTGTTTGATCATATCACTTTCCCGATCACAAGACTTCGTTTCCGAACTAGTATACCACACTTAACATATCTAGTGCGTACTTCGATCTAGTTTCTTGACCAGAAACTTCCATCTTCCTTACATAGCCGTACACTATGATAGAAAACTTCAGGATCATATCAAAAATCCATATCAAGTATTCACAATCAAAGTCTAGTGAAGAACCCTTGTTCGGACCGGTGTAAATCACCTTCAAAATCCTGTACTCGAATCTGTACCAAGATCAACTATGCGAATAAAACGATCTACGTACAACTCACGTATTTTATCCTATTGGTTTCTTAACCACCAATATCCTTTATTAATTCTTCTATATGTATAGTATGCCATTTTATTCTAATATCCTTCCTCTTTTTTCGACATTCAATTATCACTTAGTATTTCTTTATTAATACTAAAACACTTATGAATCATTTCATAAAACTATACTTCAAGTTATTAAACACTGTATAACTTAAGTTTGTACACATATAATACTCTAATACATTCTATGAGTATATCCAAACATCAAATTTGTTGAGTATGTTAATCAAATTTTGAACTTGTTCCAACTTGCTATCTTAATAATTCAAGTGTTATATAAACTCAACTTTATATTTTCACAAGCACTTAACTTCAAGTTCCATAATAATTCAAAAGTTTTCAACTATCCAAAATCGTTGAAAATCCCGTTTCATTTTAACAAATGAAACCGACCAAACTACAAATCATGGCATTATTCACATTTATACAATCTTAATGCATAGACTATATGGTTTCGTAAAATGACTTAATCGATTTTCAATAATTTATATAAAGCACTATTTTATCTAACTTATTTCACAAATTCTTATCATTATTCGGATTATAATAGACGGATCATGTTAAAATTAAATTTAACCTAACATCATCATTAAACACCTTATAGTCAAACTATGAAACTTAATTCACAAGGTGTTCATATCTAATGTTCTCACTTATTCCCATCTACCCAACCCATGTTTTTTAAAAGGTAAACTAGTTATAAGTCAACAAGCAATAGTACATGCTCATAAACTTATCAAGCATAAATAATATTCAATAACTGATAATAGTTGAATATTATCATTCCTAACAACCAGACACATCATAAATAACTATATCAATTTATGAAAGTTTATATTTTATACAAAAATATAAGACTAGGTAAAATTATTTCATTTACCAATTTAAAACCAATATCGTGTCGATTTTCCTTGTTTGAGTATTTAGAAATCCCTATCGGTACCATGGCATCCCACATATCGACCAGAATTCATAAACCACTCAACAGATTAACTAACACAACATAAAATATTTTTATAGCACTAACACATATGCGCTCTCTTATATATAATACACTCAACTCATATTAGGGCATTCCATTACCCTACCTCTTGATGAGTCATACCCAACCAAAGCCAAGGTGTTCGCTCAACCTTGTGCTCTGATACCAAATGTAACGACCCGACTTTTCGACCCTCGAATGTCGACACTAATACATCCACGGTATTCACGTGCCGAGCATCCAAGTGCCGGAAAGACGAAAAGTTAGGGTGAAATAAAATAAAAAGAAAATAGGCTAAGGAAGAAGAGGACACAATACCAGAATCTCACAACGGAACGGTAACATATAATATAAAGAATGATCTATACAAAATAAAACTGTATGATTACAACTATCAGAGAACAATAACCTATCATCAACTTGGACAGTTATAACAACATGTCCTCATCACTGTTGATGTACAACATATAATGCAGCAGATATAAAAAGTACGGTAAGTTGAACTCCAACTCTCTTCCAGAAGCTCCAAAGCATCCAAAGTAAAACCTGCTATACTCAGTCTACTCGAAGGAGTACGTGAGGGTTTTAGGGAAAACAGAAACTAAGCGTCAGACATCAGTCTGGTATGAGAAACTCAAGATACATATTGCATGTAACAACACTGAGGGAACTATGCAGATTACCGCTCCAGTTTTCCCCTCAATTGAAACCAACCATTTATTATGAGAAGTATAGTTGTATTATAAATAATGTCTAGGGTGTAGAATATAAATAAATTCACATAGAAGGAATGGTTACATTGGTTACATTCAACAACTATTAAGTGTACAAACAAAACCGATAAGGCACGTTCGCATATTGGATTTTCCATCGGAGATCTCTCAATATAGATCCGAACTCCATGCACAAGGGTCAGAAAGTACCTCCGAGCATCGTATATCTCTAGATGAAATATACCATAAGGTAAACACAACTGGCCCACGCACGAAAACACCGGAGTGCACCACGTGGAACCAAATATACCCAACTCCCGCGCGCAACTTCAAAGAGCTCCCGCAACGATTCGATAATAAGCATACACTAGATATGGAGTCAATATATCCTGCCGTAGGTTAGCAAAACCCCAGATTGTGCTCCTACTCTGTTTTTAGCCATTTCCGATGTCGAGGTTTCGTTCAGCATCGTTCACATGAATCTTCACCACTCGAACAGAACAAGAATTCCCAGTTGGAATCCCACAGCTCAATAGATCTTGGAATCACACATAGATTTCTTCACAGATCTCGGAATCACACATGGATTCCAATACATCAACAGATCTTGGAATCACACATAGATTCTTTCAGACCTTAGAATCACTATATGTGTTCGAGCATCTCAATAGATCTCGAATCACCACATAGCCTTCACTTCCCAGCCTCTTCCAAACGTAGAACCCGTATACTACTTTTGAAGTGGTTTTCGATAAGTAGAACACTTACCAATCCCGGTCTCCTCAAAACTAGTCGCTAGATTTAAGGTCAAGTTCTATAGTCAATTAACTGACTACAATTCACACAATAGACGATTGTATATGGAAAACAGCCTCGCTTAATTTCCATAACAATTGAATAAACATCCAAGGCACTATCAAGGTTACAAAGCGTGTTAAACAATCAAATCACTATCAAGTCACATTGCATGATAAACAGTTGAAGCACGGTTAACTCATTTAAACGGCTTCTGATCCCATTCCCATTTAATTAACCTTTCATTAATTAAAACTTATGTTATTAGTAAACTCCTTTTATCTAATAAAACTTCATTTGTCAAATACGACTTCGCTTATTAATCAATAACTCATACTCGATTAATATTCCTTTATTAGTATAACTTCTTTTAACTGATAAAACTTCATTTGTCTAACTAGACTTCCTTATTAATCAATAACTCATACTCGATTAATATTCCTTTATTAGTAAACTTCTTTTATCTAATAAAACTTCATTTGTCTAACAAGACTTTGCTTATTAATCTATAACTCATACTCGATTAATATTCCTTTATATACTTGCGTATATATTCAACTTATACATATAAAAGGTGTATATGTATATATTCTACTAATTCACTATCCCTTTATAGTCTTGAATACTTAAAATCGTATTCATATACTTATCCCTCCGGTATAAGTATATCCATAATTCACTTCTAAGATTCCCTCTATAACTTCAATACTACAAAACGTATTCATATACTTTTCCCTCCGGTATAAGTATAACCATAATCAATTTATGAGATTTTTCTTAAAACATAATCAAAGAGGTTAAAACCATTGTTTAATAAAGAACCTCTTCTCTTTTATAAGTTAAACATCTTATTCAATATCTTTATTCTGAAAGATTTCTATACTTATTTCTATCTTTAAAATAAATTATTAAAGATCTAAGTATATTCAAAACCATTAAACCGTATATTCCAGTTTAACTACATTCCAAGGGTTTAAAACAAGTGTTGCTAAAACAATGTTTACAACAAACCCAAAATAATCCTTTATAATTTATCTTTAAATGTTTGTTTAAAGATTCAATTATATTTACTTCCATGATATAATCTGAGAGGGTTAAAGACTAATGTAACTAACACATTGTCACGACAAACCCAAAACCATTTTATGCTTATAGAAATCACACTTCGTGCACTTAACTCGTTTCCGACATTATCAACTTAACTATCCCTCGGTCAAGAGTGAGGCCAGGTAAGTTAGAGCACTGGTTGCATATCACCCCTTGCCTAGACACCCCATTCTTGACACTTACAGATAGATAAGCCTACTCGTCGACTTATTAGAATTAAGCACAATAATCATGATATTCAATAAACAAGTAATTAGCAAGTGCACTTATATGACTATTCTAGCTTTACACACTTTCAAACTTACTTCAATTTAACATATAAGTTAAACAACCATTTTAATATGATAAGAAATCACTAAGGACGTCATTACAAAGTTCCATACAATGTATTGAAAACACAACAATTAAAACTGCATATATAGCGACTATCGCTATAAGTTCACTTTCAAGTTCAAGTCCACAATATGTCAATTCCCTACTAATCCTTATGTGCTTTGTTTCAAATCCATTCCACTTGTTATACAAGTAAATTCAAATACAATTCTAAGTCCATTCAAGTCCATTCCAATCCATTAACATGGACCACATATGTCGCTTACTTTTAAAGTAAGAATCAAGTTCACATTTTTAACATAAGTTACCAACATTCAAGCAACTTTAAGCATAGTTAAAAACATGCAAAAGGGTTTATGTTTGTTGTCCTAAATAGTGAGTAAACTCACCTTAATCCTTAGAAAATCCAAGATCCAATAATAAGAATAAAGATCCAAGAATAAGAACAAAGATCCAAGCTAGCAACCTCCTTCCTTCCCTTGTTTTCCCTTGCTTTCTTCCTTATATAGCTCACGACCAAAGATGAAAATTGAGAGGGGCTTGGATTTTTCAACTTCTAACTTGCTAAAAGGTCTTGTAATGGCATAAGAAGGCTACACTCAAAGTTTGAGTTGATTTGGAGTTGGTTTGAATATAGTTTTAGAAAGTTAGTAAGGAAGAGGAAGAAGATGAAGATAAGCCAATAAAAAGCTTCACTTTTGCTTAGGAATTTTGTGTAAGAAAGAAGGAGGTATACCCCTCCTTATATAGGAAAAAGAAAGTGGATGGGAAAAGACCAAAATGCCCTTAAAACCCTAAACACACTCATGAAAGAAGTGAAAGGTGTGTAAGAGAAGTGAAAGGTGTGTAAGAGAAGTGAAAGGTGTGTAAGAGATGGTAAGTTTGCTTTTTTTCAAAGACTTTAAGTAAGCATTCATTTGTATACATATAAGAAGCTTATATGCATACACTTAGGATATTTTACAAATTTTTGATGTGACTAATTATGCATACATTTCTGTGTATAACCATGTATGTGCATATATATCATACAACGTTGCAACGATGTGAAACAACTTCTATTCAACGATAGGATGTGAATCTGGAAGTTGAATCTCGATCATATTTTTAGTTCTTTATCAAATGATTTATTCAAGTAAACAAAACTTGGAAATAAATTCATTAACTTATTTAAACAATTAAAACAAGCATACTTAAATTATAAATCACTTATTTGAATATTTAAATACCCAAAACACAAAACTTTCCTTAAATGCTCATTTTTTAAAATGATGACATCATCAAAATAGTTAAACATGAATATGAAAATAATTTTATTTACTAATTACTTTCCTAATGAATAATTAGGCATCCACTAAAATTTTCAACAACTTTTATTGAGAAAACAGCCATTTATCAATAAAATGATTTTCGGTCATTTTATCAATATTTTACCAAAAATATATTTTTGAAAGCATTTTTCTAAAATGAGTCTAGTATCATTAATTACTTGTTAAATGATATTTTACAAGGTTATAAAATCACATTTATAACATTTAACAATATTACAAATTGTTACGATATTCGAAGATTAAGTGTTCGATTTTTCGGGTCTTTACACAGCTAGCACCTACGTAAGAGATAGATATTCATCATTTAAGACTTATTTGAGACCGGCTAGGAATGGCAATGGGGCGGGTTGGGGCGGGTTTCTCGTGCCCCAGACCCGACCCAGACTTTTTGAACCCCGCCCCAGACCCGCCCCGTAGGCCCGTTGCGGGTCTAGATTTTTGCCCCGTACCCGAAACCCGTACAGGTCAGGGTAGACCCGACCCGCCCCACGATCCGGTGATATTGTGTTCTAATGTACAAAAATTTATATACTTATATTTTTATCGCTAAATGATAAATTATATACGTATTAGAATGTGTTTACAATGATAAGAGAATTTAAAAAAATGAGTTGTAAGATAATAACTCAAAATGTATGCATTTGTTATTGCATGATTATCATTGATGCAACTTAATAATATGAAAATTTTATATTTTGTTGGTTGAAAAAATATAATACTCAAGTTATAATCATGTATACTTAAGAAAATTAACAAACAATCATTATAGTTACGAAGTGTTTTAATGATGTTTCAATCATGCGGGTCGGGTCGGGTTGGGGCGGGTTAGCCATGCCCCAGACCCGACCCTAGACCCGGAGCTCCAAAAGCGGGTCGCGGGTCTACCCGCCCCGAAGACCCTATGGGGCGGGTCAAAATGGGTCAAAATAGGGACGGGTCAAGCGGGTTAGGACCCTAGAACCGCCCCATTGCCATCCCTAAGACCGGCCTTTCATTACTATCTAGTTTACACTATATGGAAATCCCTAAGCCACTTAATACTTCCCTTAGAGTAGTCATCTCACATGACCATTTAATACCTACCCCTAAGTAGACTCTAGCCCAATAACTTAATACCTAATAAGAAGTAGACCGTTCCAACGATGACATTTTCCTAACCTATTTAGTATTTAATAATTCTTAAGGTAAAAGGAGGGCCCTTTGTCACTTAATGCCTAGCCAATCGAGCAAATCTCGTTCATTGAAATGTATACAACACCCTCCAAAACCCTAGCCAATACCATAAATCAGAGGCTTGAACGATCAATTGCTTATATAGCAACCAGTCGACCTAGGTGTCATCCGCCTGATCGTCTCCAGGTCAATTGTCCTTCTATCTTGGGCGAGAATTTCTTTTTCATTATTTTACTTGATTCGTTTCCCTAATTAAATTCCTAACATTAATTAATTGACTAACGTAACTTAATTCCCATTGAAACACATAATCAAATTTGAAATTCAAACCTGCTAATTTATTTTATATTTTATTCTGAATTCTAATTTCAAATTAATTTAATTGGAATTTGAAAACTCCATCATCTTGTAATTTCTTAATATGGGCTCTGATTTTAGCATATCATACAGAAAAACAAATCCAAATTTCACCATAAATGCTATAAAACCACTCCCTTAACCCAATTCCAGCTTTAATAAAAAAACTGTATTTAGCATTTTTATTATCTATTATTTTGTATTTCTCTATCTATGTTTAGGGTTGATTTTACGAGACGTTATGGAAACAATTATGAGACAAAAGTTAAGGAGTCAGAAGATAGTTATAAGAGAGAGTGAGGGACTTCTTTGGATTGGGTTTCACCTTTCATTTCAGAAATAGAGAGGATTTTTATCATGCACTTTAGGAATGCTGGAGTGAGCACCGACTAGGTCTTGCCGATACTTGATCGTGTGAAGCATATTTCCTTGAGGTGTGAATGCATTTAAGAAAAAGTGTATAATTTAGTGTATGAGTCTTGCTTGGATTCTATAGCCATTTTCAAAGGTAACCTAAATAGAGAAAATCTCATGGAAGAAGTTAAGAAAAAAGGTGAAAGGAATGATAACTGAAATAAGATGTCAACATCCTATAGATGTTCAAAGTGTTTTCAACTTGGTCTGGATTTAGCCTTACTATACAATTATGCTAACTATGTGTATTTTCCTCATGATCATGGGAACGCCTGGATTAGTGCGAATTAATATCCTGATTATGAAGTTGAATGGCTAGCTCTTTTTCCTCATCAAATCGTTGGACCAATGGTTTTGTTGATTTATGAGATTTTTGATTCATGACAACAAAGAAAAGAAGATCAAAGGAAGAGTGATTTAGTATGATAATTTATTTGTGTTTTAGTTATGTTAGAATATGTTAAAATCTATCCTCAAATATCATAGCACAAAAACACACACACACATATATATATATATAGTAGTACACAAGTACTGGACTGTGCGCACTGGCACAAACCAGTCGACTGTTATGCACCAGAGTGCACAACCTAGTGCATTTGTGTGCATATATATATATATATATGTGTGCGTATATATATATATATATATACATATATATATATACACATATATATACATGCTTTTTTCAAGTACCAGTTGACTGATCATTTCTCACTAGTCGACTAATCCGAACCTAACGATCATATTTTTGAAAAGACGTCTCCTTTAATGAAGAGTTATAATTCATTTCTAAACAGAAATGATTGCTTCTTTTCATGAAATCTCTTCATGAACGATTTCCACTCCTCAAGACTATTTGTACATCACAAAATCCACTTTCAAAACCATGGATTCTTGCTCTAATTTCTGATCTTATTTTATATATCTCTTGCATTCTAAAAGCATTCAAATTCATACTTATTGCCTTGAACCGCTGACTCTATTTCATATTTCTTGATTCAATAGGCAATGTACTTCCTTCTAATCTTCACACACATCAAATATCCGAGGATAAGATTATAGGAAGGGTGTACTTAATCCATGCTAATTCGTATTACTTAGAACATATATTAAAGTCAAAGATCTTTTTATATTGTTTAAGTCCTGTTCGATTGCATAGGCGTGTTGTTAAAGTCCTGTTTGGTTTGCTTAGGCATGAAATCCTGTTCAGTTGCTCGGGTGTGTTGTTAACGTATTCCTCCGGGTGAAGTGAGCATGTTGCTGGTGATAAGCCAGAAGAAGTCTGGGACTGGACGTAGGACGTTGCTCTGAACCAGTATAAAAATCTCTGGTGTCATTTATTTTACTTTACAACATTTACATACTGCTTATCTTTGATATCCTTATATTTAGTTTATTAAATTTTTACTTGCATAAGTTTAATATCTCACATTATCTAAGCTTCCACATATTCATATAAATTCGATCCTACTCTAGCACTTTTTTCATTTGGTGTTAGAGCATGACATCTTATAACTATAAAATAGTCATTTGATACTCGATAATATGGATAACAACATGAACACTAACACCAACAATAACACAAGTTTCATAGAAGGTCAAACTACTGCACGACCTCTATTTTTCAATGGCATGAACTATAATGATTGGGCTACACGTATAAGAATTTACATGCAAGAAAATGAT
This sequence comes from Allium sativum, assembly GCA_030737875.1. NCBI lineage: Eukaryota > Viridiplantae > Streptophyta > Magnoliopsida > Asparagales > Amaryllidaceae > Allium > Allium sativum. The sequence goes on from CM060924.1 coordinate 480,785,722, forward strand.
TTTGATTCTTGGAATATTACTCAAAAAGAATATATACACACCCTACTAATTATTCCGAATGGTCAACCAATGAAAAAACAGAAGCTACTGCTAATGCTAAAGCTATGATTATGTTGCATTGTTCCTCGGATAGAAATGAGTTTAACTGGATTTGTTTGTGCAATAATGCATATGAAATTTGGCGAACACTCAAAGTAACACACAAAGGAACTAGCAAGGTTAAACAAAGCAAGATATACATGCTTAAAAATCAATTTCAAAATTTCAAAATGAATGATAATTAATCCATCAATGATATGTATTCTAGATTTCAAAATATTTATCATTCCTTATTGGGCTTAGGAGAAAAATACTATGACTTTGATATAGTATCAAAAATCCTGAATTCTTTGACGGAAAACAGGAAAGGAAAGTCTTGCCTATTCAAGAAGCTAATGAACTTTCAACCATGAAACCAGAAGAATTAATAGGAAATCTTATGTCATACGAAGTTAATTTGCAGGCAAAAAAGGTTCATGCTCAAGACAAAAAGAATTTAGCTTTCCATGTTGAAAAGGATAAATCAGATTCAGATGAAGAAGAAGACTTAGCTTTCATCGCCAAAAATTTCAGAAAATTTCTAAAATACAAGAAGGGATTCAAGAACATTGGAAAGAAAAATCTCAAGAATAATAATAATAAAGATGATCCATCTTCAGTTGAATGTTTTGGTTGTCACAGAACGAGACATTATCAAAAGTATTGTCTGGAACAAAATAAAGAACAACACAACAAAAACAAGAAGGAGAAATCTAAGAAGCGAGCTTTCTCAGTAACTTGGGACAATTCAGACTCTTCATCTTCTGAAAGTGATAATGAAAGCGATAACGAATAAGCTAATGTATGCTTCATGGATAAAGAAACTAAGGTTAGTGATTTTACTTTTGAAGATGTGGTATAAATTAACACGAAAAATTAGAATCAAGAAATAATTTCAAAAGAAAATATAAACAAGGAAATAAGGATCAGAAAAAGGAAGAATCTGAAAAAGATTTGATAAAAGATGAAAAATAGATATTTGAAGATGAAATTAGAAAGCCTCAAGAATCTCTATCCAATGCAAATTCTCAACTTTCCATATTGAGTCAAGAAATTGAAACTCAAAAAGAAAAGAATAATCTTCTTACTTCTGAAAATCATGAATTGAAAACTAGGATTAAATTAATAGAATTACATAATTCTAGTCTGAAAATTAAATTAGATTATATTACTAAAAATGTCGCTAATTTTATTAAAGGAAGAGAGAATTTATCTAATATTATAAAAAATTCTCAACCTGTATCCAGTAAGAAAGGTCTGGGACATATTCAAAAACCGGATATCTTAAAGAAGTCTAATAGAAAGAAACCTAAAACTAGCAAGCCAGTAATTACCTCAATTAAGAAAAATGTTTCTAAAACTGTTAGTATATGGTTTCCTAAAACAAATAATCGTTTGATTAGGAATAAGTATATAAAAGCATTCTTAGAAATTGTTCATAGTAATAAGAATTATATTTACAAAAGGGACATTGAACCTTCTTGGGTTTGGTTTCCTAAGACCTAACTCTTAGGACCCTACGGAGGAATGGGTACAAATGTCATTACATAATTTTTTTAGGTCCCACTCAAGAAAATAGCAAAATGGATACTCGACAATGGTTGCTCAAAACATATGACCGTTTACTTTCGAATTTGTCGACTGGTCTACACATAAACATTTCGAGCCTTGTACGCAATCTTTAGTGACATTCAAATTAATTGGGTTCAATTAATCATGGATCGTCTTCTATCATTCACTCAAAGGACTTAGCAGTATGTTTACGATAGCGAATATCTTATGTAATTACTTACTAATGCTAAAGTTCCCGTATCAACTTCCAAAAAGTTAAAAGTGAAAATTTGAGATAGCAATAATTTGAAAATGATGAAGTTACCTCTGCCAAGACTAAGTATCATGAGTTTAGAAGAGTGGAAGCGAAGAGAAAGGGATCAATCATCTACCACTCCTATTCAAGCAAATCTTGAAGATTTATGGCTTACTACTTCATCTAAATCGACGCGCGAAACTATTGATGTTGTGGCAAGGAATTAGCACCTACTTGAAGCTTGCCTCAAGCAGATGGATAAGAAGTTCAACAAAATTAAGACTTCTCTTGGAAACATGTAAATGCTATTGCATGCTCGAATTCTACATCCACTCAGGCACAGGATCCAGGAAGTAGGCCTGCTTCACCAATCAGTTGGACTACTTCTGAGAGCACAAGTTCTGGCGCCTTTTGAGATGATGGAATGGTGATAAGTTATTTTATATATTTTCATGAACTATTAAGAGACTTGTAGTAAATAGTCTCTCTTGCATTTTGAACACTATTATGTTTGAACATTGTCTAATATTTGCTTATGAACTCTAGTATGTGATGGTTATCATATTATTTATCATATTACTTGATCTTATTAATCGATGACAAAGGGGGAAAATGCTTTTGAAAGGTTAGTGCACTAACAAATTATTGCAGGACAAGTACATCCACACACTCAGGGGGAGAAATAAATTTCCAGCAAAAGATTGCAAGAGGTTGTCATCAATTAAAAGGGGGGAGAATGTTGATTTATGAGATTTTTGATTCACGACAACGAAGAAAAGAAATTCAAAGGAAGATTGATTTAGTAGGATAATTTAATTTTGTTTTAGTTGTGTTAGAATTTGTTAAAACCTATCCTAAGATATCATAGCACAAAAACACAAACACACACACACACACACACACACACACACACACACACACACATATATATATATATATATATATATATATATATATAGTAGCACACAGTCACTGGACTGTGCACATTGGCACAGATCAATCGACTGGTATGCACCAGAATGCATAACCAAGTGCATTTGTGTGCCTATATATGTACACGTTTTTTCAAATACCAGTTGACTGGTCATTTTTCCACCAGTTAACCGATCAGAACCTAACGGTCTTATTTCTGAAAAGATAACTCCTTTCATGAAGAGTTATAATTCATTTATAAACAAAAATGATTGTTTCTTTTCATGAAATCTCTTCGTGAATGATTACCACTCTTCAAGGCTATTTATACATCATAAAATCCACTTTCAAAACCATTGATTCTTTCTCTAATTCTTGATCTTATCACTACAAGAAAATTGATTTTTTTATTGGAAAATTGTTGGCGTTTCTTCTTAAATGCAACCAAAGTGTTTTCACTGATGATATAAACACATCAAAAAATATTTCACATTCCCGCCTTCGTAAAAACAAGTCTGCATGGTTCAAAATAAACGTAACCACCTATTTTCTATTTCTCCCCGCTCATGGTTCAAAATTTTTAACCCCCTTCCCTTTTTCCCAAATCTCTTTTGGTAAAAAACCCTAGCTTTTGTCCACTTTCGTTTATTCAATCTACCGCTTATTATTTCTCTCCTACAACGAGAGAAAGCAGATGATTTGCATTTTCAGCTTTCATCAGAACCTATAACCCTATTTTAACATGCTTAAACCGATGCCTCGAATCTACAACCAATCAGTCAGTATTCAATTTTGGCATCTACCCAATAATTGACTGTGATGCACTCCAAATTTTGGAAGGGGAAATTTATCTGGCAGTCCTACTATGATGGCGATAATTTTGCGTGGTTTTACACATGAATTGGGGTGAGATTTCCGAAATCTGATATTAAATTTAAGTTGGCAAATTTGCTTATAGCCACGAAATTTCACTATCTCTACTTCGGGTGAGCGTTATATCGGTATGAACAATGTCCTCATCTTTCACGGCCTATGATTTTCTACTATTACTTTAGTTTATGGATCTCATTGTTTCGATCAACGAATATATGTACGGATCTGAATCCAATCGCGTTTTGCTATGAATGCAAATTCCTCTTATTTTGGGTTTGTATCACATGTTTGTTTCCTAGAATCATACATAATCAGTACAAGAAAAACCGCAAATAGCGAATGATATTTAGCAACGGTAAGTTTTATTGCAAATTAGCAATAGATTTTCGTGGAATCAGTAAGGGATATTATCTATGAACTTTTATTTTAATTTATAATAAAATATTACCATCGAGTTCTTTTTTCTGTCGCTAAACCATAGCAAATTGCAATGGTTTAACGTCTTCATTTTTTGTCGCTGATTTTCGTTGCAATTTGTGACAGTTTACCGTTATGTATTTTTTGAAACTATTTTGCAGCAGATTTTGAAGGGATTAGCAAGGGATTGATATGCTTATTCTTTATAAAATGTTTTACTTTTATGCTTTTACTAAGTTATTGATAAGTATATATATATATATATATTTGCAAGGCGAGTGAAAATATATTTTAAATAATTAATGTTAATAATAATATGCTAATAACGAAAAATATATAATTACTATTAATAGTAAATAAAGTTCAATAGTTAGAATTGATTAATTAATAATTACTAAATAATTAAGAAACAATAATAACTAATAATACAGATTAATAAGTAAGCTATGACAATCAATGATTAATAAGTAATTTTCAATAATTAACAAGAAAATATATTATCTAGTATCTAAAATTCAATAATTATAATTGATAATTATGTTTAATACATATTAATTAAAAAAACTAAAACTTTCATATTTCTAAAATAAATATAAAGTTTAAACATAAAATTTTGAAGTTTTCATATTTTGAAATAAATATAAAGTTGTAACAAATGCATTTTTAACAATAGTGAGTTTCTGCTAGTTGCAATAAACAAACTTAATTTTCTTGCCAGTTGGAATAAAAATATTTTTTTACAACTGAATTTTGATATTAAAATCAAAATCTAATTTAAATTAATATTAAAATATTGAAAGCATGTGCTTATTTGGTTCAAGTGGTGTATTCCATGTGTAGAGGTAGAAAAGAATCTAGTGTCTATCGCATCCATGGTAACATATCTAAACAGCTCTTTTTATATAAATGAGAAAACGTATTATTTTAGGCCTTCTAATGACATCTAAAACATATAGAACATAAATATAAGTTCTGATTAATGTAAATTGTTATTCGTTTAGTCTCCATATATGTACAGTTCTTTTACACAAATATAAGTTTTGATTTAACTAGTTATATTGGAGATAAATTTGATGGTACATCATCATTTATAGACATTATTGGTAAACTTTAATCTATAAAATTTATTGTCGCTACAATAAAATCACCTTTTTACAACGTTTTCTTACAGTGATTGATAACAAAACGTTGTAAAAAGATGTAATTTTACAACGTTTTGCATAAAAATGTTAGAAAACTTATATTTTCAAAACTTTTTAGAAACATTGTAAAATATAAGCGTTTATAACATTTTCATATAACACAATAAAGCAGCAAGTTTTGACAACATTTGTTCCTATAATTATCTATTAACCTTTTAATAGTTATTCGAAAGCTTATAAAAAACATGGTTCCTACTATAATTGTTTAGAAGTAATAAATAATAATTAAGATACAAATTAATAAATAATTGCTATTTAATAATATTTAATTATTATTAAAAAATTGCTATAATAATTGGTAAGTAATGTGTAACAATCTTTATTTATTATGTGATATTTGAAAATTTCTACTATATAATCAAGAAATAATAATCAATAATTAAGACTATTTTTAATATTTAATAATTATATTTAAAATTTCATAAAATTCCAAAATGTATAAAAACAAAATTTAAAAAATAGTAAGCATTAAGATACAAATGATCACTTTCTTATGTATCTAAAGGTTTCTTTTGTAAATATCTTATAAAATATGTTATGGTAACAAATAATGAAAGTTTGTTAAAAATTATTTTTTCCCGCTAGTATGAAATATTTGTCTCCAATCCTAAAAGGTTTCCCTCCATGATTTCAGCCCATCTGGCCACCTTTTATTTTCTCTCCCTATAAAACACGATTCCTCTTCTCGATAAAAATCAAATACCTCCTCAACAATTCATTATTCTGCCTCATGTTCCAATGCATCTCAACGCTATTCCTTTATTTCTCCTTCACAAATCCTTTACCCTATTTCTCCTCTCTCCATCGCAATTTCAAATTCAATCCACCTCAAAATAATTTGAGACTTCCAGATAAAATCAGTAATTCTAGATCCAATTAATGACTTTCAATTCACAACAATTTGGTTGCGCAACTTTATGGTGTTTGGCTATGGCGATGTTGTTCCTTTGCCTGAATATGGTGTAACTGAAGTAAAGCTAGGCGAAAAGGAGTAAATGTTTGAATCACTCTTAACGTATTTTGATTCATAACATATTAAAAATTGTGTAATGTAGCAAACATGTTTGGCTGGTGAGTCATTATGAACTATGAAGTGACTGTTAGTATAACAGTTTGGTTTACTGCTTGCAAATATTAATTAAGTTAAATATATAATATTGGTTCGAGCTTGAATATTTAGAGATGTGAATCTTATTTAGTGAATGTTTAAATGAATTCATTTTTGGAATAAATGTGCTAAATAACTTGTTATAAGTTGTGCTTTGCTTGACTTGGATTGTGAAATGGTTGTTGCTTAAAATTTAATTGAATGATAGTGATACGTTTCCTGACACTTGTAATTAGAATTGTTAAGTTAAATGTAGAATTTAAATGGTGAATTGAGTAGCTGATCTCGAATGGTACTGAAAACAATTCATTACCTCAAAGTGGTCCTTGAATGCAAAGTTGTGCGCATCCAAATATAAAATGATTTGTAGCAAGGGTGCAAAACCACATCAAATGATCTATGACTGAAATCCACTACACTACAGTTGTGTGATTTATGATTGAATATCTTATTATCTATTTCTATTTTATTTTTTTGAAAGTTAAAGCAACAATATGAAATAAACATCATAAAAATTACAGTAGCAATCATTAAGGCGTGAGAATTATTCAGTTAAGTGGTTACTAGATAGGTTATCATGACACAGTTGTTTTGTAATATGCAGCTTCCATGTGTTTTTTCAGTTTGGATCTTCTGTAATAATTCCTCAACGGGAACAAGAAGAGAAGGCGACTCCATTGGACTATGAGCATAAGTTTGTTTATCTCCCAAGGTATATCTTATACGGAAATCTTTATTGTTTTGCAGTTAATCCTTCTTTTTTAGTTAAGTTTGATTAGTACATGTGGGATGCTCTCTATACTTCATTTGAGTGGAAGTTTTCAACCTTCAAATCTCACGTTTCAGGTACAATATTATTATTCTTCCTATTTGAACATTGTTTTCTATGCTTCCCTCTTTGGTACACTATTGTTCTTCTTATTTGACTTTTGTTTTCATTGCTTTTGTTCGGATACTTATATGCAGTGAAGTGCCTTAAGGCAGTTCTATAGTATCGTGGACCTATCCCAAAAGAAAATGGCAATAATTAATTCATTCTTTCATTTGTAGTTCCAGAGATAAACCACAGAAGCAGGATCTCCAGTCAAAGAACATCTTCTTTGGATGGTTGTAATGTTAAGTGTAATGTTAGGTGATTACCGATTAGATTACTTTTGCTTAAATGTATATTATCAGTGTATGCTTCGATGTATTAAAAAGTTCAAGACAATAAGTAGTTATCAAAGTTGATTGTACTGAGCGAAGAAATAAATCATTACTGGAAATTTATCTTTTTATTTTGGATATGCTATTTATTTCAGTGTTCATAGTTGATTGATATTAGTTCGATAAATATACATGTATGTATTTATGTGTATGTGTATGTGCGTGTGTGTATATATATAAATATATATTTGCAGATTAGAAAGGGAACACCGACAGATTACTAACATATGACATTATATTAAATAATTAAATTAAAATCTGTCGCTAATCCCTTGGCAATTAGTAAGGGTTTACCAACGCCTTTTATAAATAATAATTTATTATAAATTACTTATCCGTCGGTAAGTAGTCGGTAAATAAATTAAAATTAAATTAATAAATAAAATTAATAAATAAAATTATATTTTTATTATATAATTAGCAAAATGACAGAAAACTGTCGGTAAACACATGCTAAATTCTTTTGAAAAAATATAACATGGATACTGTCATGGTTTTTACCGACCACACCATTATGCAGGAAATCCGTCGATAAGGCCTGTTTAGCGACGGATTAGAAGCGGGATACTTGCACTGCTACATGTAGTTTTTCTTGTAGTGGATTTAACACTTCGATTTTACATATGAAGATGTACATGATACCATTACCAAAGTATCGAATCCAGACTTATGGGATCTGTTACCAAAGTTCCGTATATAGCAGCTTCAAAATAGAATAGCTTTGAATTATATTTGTTAGAAGTTTAGAAAGGGGTAGTAATTATTAGCTATGATTGTAGTTGATAGTTTTATAAGATTAGGACCTAGACAACTTATTATAATATCAGGAGGCTATAATCTGAGATGGTAAAATGTGTTTAATAATGGAATACAATGAACTATTGTAACGGCTGGAAATTTCCGACTCCTCGAGAGTCGGAAATTCCGAGACGTTAGTGAAAGAATTTAGAAGGTGAGAAAGAAAAGATAGAACTAATAGAATAGAAGAAGAAGAAGAAGAACATCAGAATCATCAGAGTAACACGAATCTCACAGCGGAACGAATAGCATATAATATATAACATAACTTTGAAGTAAACAGTTATATATATACAATAGCACTTATCAGAGTACAACACTTACAACACAGCGGAAATAACTATAGCTATAAAATCTTGAAGTCTCCTGCTCCAAGCTCTCCAAGTATATCTGTAAATCCCGACTACTTGACTGCCCGTACAAATTTAGGCACCCAAGAGTTTAGGGAAAACAACAAAGTAAACTCCGGGTCAGTCATGGGACTGGTGTGAGTAAAATAGTTTAAAACAGGTATAGGATATCTCATAAGACCACGCCGTGCATACGGAACGGGTTTTCCCTTATGAGTATCTGAACAACTTTGACAAGCAATATCATTGTGATATTATAATAATGTCTAAGTACAAATAGGTATCAACCTAGCAGAAACGCTTGCATCTCACGTTCTACATACATAGTATAAAATCATAAACCGCAGGGCGCTTATCGGAAAATGGATTCCAACAGACAAGGTATGGGAGCACCTTCCAAATAGTGTACTCTAGAGGTGATACACTCAGGTTCAACAAGAACGTCTTGCAACCCGGCCACACATGACCGCTCACTCATTTAGCTTGAGTGTCGCGAATATATTGCCACCACGGTTATAGGCCATCAAACCGTCATCCGAAGATACAGAATCAAAAAGAAGTATAAATATGGATATTCTCTAGATCGGTGACAATACACCCTGCTTGGGGATGACCCAACTAGCCATGCTGCCTAGCCCAACTTTTGTTACTTCCCGGTGTGAGGCTATAAGCTACGTCTATCTTCAGAACATCTGATCACCATTCACTTTGAATGCCACATCGTCATACCCGCCAAATCACAAATTGATTTATCCAAAAATAACACGGGTATACAGCTAAGAGAAACGAATTCCTCCGCCACCAAACGTGAATACGTTTGAACAGATCAACTTACGCGATCCATTGGATATACTCTGTCAGACCTTCTTCCATATACGTTGTCCTGGGACTGGACAAACCGAAGGCACTATTCAGTATATCCATCTTAGTCACTGTTATCTAAGACTTATACAACAGCCCTTGCACTTTACTCCGTCTTCAATTTATCTTTGGCAGATATTGCTCACAACACTTATGCCAATACAGAGTGGTTCTTTGGATAATAATCCAACCGGTCTCTCCATATTAACAACGTTAAAATGGTAAAACTTTGATAGTCTGTGATTCAAATATCAAATGAAAACATGTCGGTGTACAAACAACGATCTTATTTCCAAATGGAAATTCGATCGATCAATCATCATATGTTCATATTTCCTTATTTCATATATTTAGAAAATATATGTTATTATCATTGGAAAACATTTCCATAGCTTATTTTCACATCACTATTATTTCGCAACTATCAGTCCCTAACTGTAACTAGTATGAGGACAATTCTCTAAGTATCAATTCGGAAGGTCGGACCCAACATCAGATCGTCACTTAGAAAACCGTTCAACTTACCCTCTCCAGTCAGTTTCTGAATTTGCTTAACTCTATTTCTTAAATTCTTATCATGAAAACATTTCATTTTCTATGTTTAGAAAACATATCTGACTATATTTGGAAAACGTTTCCAAAACTCATTTACGGATTTCCAATGAACGTTGTATAAAACATCGTTACGCTTAATCCATTAATCGCTTATTACTTAACTATATTTCAAATCAACCTTTTCTATCGAACCACAACTATTCCTTTGTCAATTCTGAAGTCAATCAAGTTGGGGTATAAATACCTCTCAGACCTTAATTGAACAACGTCATTTACTGTGAAATAGATGAAGCTCATCGCTCACTTTTTACAATCATCTGTTTACGCAAATTCTCGGATTCAGGTTACGAATCCACTTCTTATATGACAGTGTTTGATTATAACTATAACGTTATAATTCCTACCCCTATATATTTTATTTCCTAACTCGAATAATTTAACAGACACCTAATTTCTAAATCAATAACTTAATCTTGATTTAAACCCTGGAAAGTAAATAGTACTTTCCCGAATTCGCTATAATCGAATTCGACGTATAACTCTCCTTCGAGTAATCTCTATTTGATTTACTCTTCTTCGAATAACCTATATTCGATTATCTCTCTTCGAATAACTCATATTCGAAATCTCTCTTTTTCGAATAAACAATATTCGATCTCTTTCTTTCGAATATGCTATATTCGAAAATCTCCTTTCGATTTACTAATCGATAACTCCTTTCGATCAAACTAAAATCGATAACTCCTTTAACTCTATTCGAATAACTAATATTCGACTAACTCCTTTGGATCGACTCATTTGATTAACTCCTTCGAATAACTAATTCGGATAACTTACCTTCGAATAACCAATATTCGATTTACTCTAACTCGATTAACTTAATTCTAATCGATTTACTCCATTTCGATTCAACTTAATTCAAATCGATTAACTTAACTCAAATTGATTAACTCCTTTCGAATAACTAAATTCGATTTAACTCTTCTCGAATAACTACATTCGATTACACCTTCTTTCGAATAATTATATTCGATTAACTCTTCGACTAACTCCTTTGGATTAACTAACTTCGATTAACTCCTTTGGATTAGCTAACTTCGAATAACTCCTTTGGATTAACTAACTTCGAATAACTCCTTTGGATTAACTAACTTCGAATAACTCCTTTGGATTAACTAACTTCGAATAACTCCTTTTGATTAGCTAACTTCGAATAACTCCTTTGGATTAACTAACTTCGAATAACTCCTTTGGATTAACTAACTTCGAATAACTCCTTTGGATTAACTAACTTCGAATAACTCCTTTTGATTAGCTAACTTCGAATAACTCCTTTGGATTAACTAACTTCGAATAACTCCTTTGGATTAACTAACTTCGAATAACTCCTTTTGATTAGCTAACTTCGAATAACTCCTTTGGATTAACTAACTTTGAATAACCAATATTCGATAACTACTCTTCGAATAATTAATATTCGATAACTCTTCTCAAATGAATCACATTTGATTTCTCCACTCGAATAAACGATATTCGATAACTCTTCTCTCGAATACACCATATTCGATAACTCTACTTCGGATAAGTGATATTCGACAACTCTACTCGATTAACTCTACTTGGATAACTCTAACTGATCAACTCTAACTGATCAACTCTAACTGGTCAACTCTAACTGGTTTAACCTAACTGGTTAACTCGTCTCGATTAACTGAACTAATCCACTTAGTTTAACTTAGCTAATTCACGTTGATTAACTCTAACCGGTTTACTTAGTTTAACTCAACTAATTTACTTCGATTAACCACTTAGTTAACTTAACTAATTCACATCGATTAATCCTTTAGTTTAACTTACTAATTCACATCGATTAATCCTTTAGTTTAACTTAACTAATTCACATCGATTAATCGTTTAGTTTAACTTAACAAATTCACTTTGATTCACCGCTTAGTTTAACTTAACTAATTTACTTTGGTTAACCACTTAGTTTAACTTAACTAATTCACTTTGATTAACCACTTAGTTTAACTTAACTAATTCACTTCGTTTAGCTCAACCAATTCACTTGGTTAACTCGACCAATTCACTTGGTTAACTCCTATTTATTTAACAAATAAATATCTTCTTTAGTTTAATTCTATTTATTTAATCTCTAAATAAATACCCTTTATAATATTCTATTTATTTAATCTCTAAATAAATATCCTTTATATTTGTTCTAACGAATATAATTCCTTTATATTTGACTAACAAATATATCCTCTTATATTCGATTAACATATATATTCCCTTATATTGATTTACAAATAAAACTCTTTTATATTTGTTTTACCAACTATATTCCTTAATATTCAAAAATCCTTTTTCTTATATATATATATATATATATATATATAAAATCCCTTGATTTTATATAAATAAACTATTTTCAAAATATACTTTGAAAACCCCTCTCCTACAGTCTGGTATTTCTCATGGTATTTAACACACCATATAACAACGATAAATATCGTCCCACCACACATAGTCATACAGATTATATACTTCACATTATATATCACACTATAAAAATCACAGTAAAATACTGTTGAGGAATCCTGTTGGATTCCTCCAACCTGTTTCCCTGCACCATAGATGTTAGACAACACCAGTATAATATTCTGATAAACAGAATCAACATATAACTATTTGACGGTTTATATATATATGTACATATATATATATATAAAATCTCTACTAACTGACTAGCAGTTCATTCAAACAGTCCACACACAAAATCAAACAGACAATATTTAACAGTCCTAAGAATACAACGCGAGAATATAAACTGTTCAGAGGTTGTGAGATTTACTCACATTGGACTGTTATCGTTAAATGACGACAACTGTCGGTTGATTCAGATCACATGTTATATTTCACCGTAAATCCAAACGAGCACCGAGTGACTCCAGGCCAGTTCCCTTTTGTAGTGTGCGTTGATACGATCCCGGCGGATCTTACGGTTCGTAAAACTGAGTCCGTATGATATAGATATGACATTAACGAGTTAATATACCATTTGAATTTGAAACAAACTTAATTATGTTTAAATATGGGCCATACCCATTCGTTCTTGGCCCAAACAGACTTCAACCCGACACAGCACTACCCAGTGCCTTTCTTCCTCAAAACGTCCAGCCCCAGATAACCGCTCCTCATACTTTCTCTTCCCAAATACAAATCCCGTATTACTGTTATAAATTCCATCGCCACACCGTTCATCGGAGCATTGAACTCCTCTCCACAACCGTACCTCCCTGTGTCATCAACACCAGACTCGACTTCCTCCTGCTTCACTGCGTCGCCCAGCATTTTTCCCACCGCCAGAAAACATCGCTTGGAAACACAAACCGCAACGACCCCTGTTTCAACCAGAAACCCACAAAACTCTACCCAGTTCGACTCGCCACCCAAGCCGCCACTGTCCACCGGACTGGCCACAACCACCCCCAAAACACGCGCCACTTCCGCCTCATCCTACGCCACAAACCTCATCAGATTCGACGCCCCCAATATTACCAACACCGGAACCCTAGTTTTCGCCAAATACATGACTGCAAACACAGCTTGTTTCGAATGCTTTAAAACTGACATCGGAATGAAGAGAACGACCTTATGAGCACATAAATATAGGTTAGTGGGTTTATAGGTTTTTATTTCAATTCCTGGAAATTTTTAGAAGTCGCGATATGGTTTTTAAGAAGAGAGACCGACGGCTTCTTTTCGTTACTAGAGATAGAAGAAAGGTATTGGGTCTTAAGGAATTTGGATGAAGTGTATTTATAAAAGTTTGTTTTGAGGGTGTTATCTTTCCACGGTTTTCCCTTTTTGTTTTGTGGCCTTGTGAGAGCCCCGAGTTTGCTTTGAGGACCAAGGAGTACTGATGGTTGAGAAGAATGACCGTGGCCTTTGTTTGGTCGTTAAAATCAGTTAGAATAATTGTTTTACGTTTGAGAGTACCCCATTATGCGAAACTCTGTTTGTCCACGGACTGATATGAAAATATCATTAAATCCAGTAATGTGCCGTGATCCCAAAAATATAATAACACCGGTAGGTGGACTCATATTTTGAAACTTCAAAATGTTGATTACAGGGTGCGAAATACTTCAAATAAAAAGTCACTTATTAAATTAATTAAAAATTACAGTAAAATCCTAAAAATTAAACTATCACTATATCCCAAAAGAACCTTGTCTGAATTCACACCCGATATCTAGTTATTTTGAAATAACCGTTATGGCCGATAACCGATTCTATAGCGACTATTCTGAAATTTGATTTGGACACAAATCAAAATCTACACGACGAAATCCTGATTTCTCTCTTCCATCAGAAAGATATACTTCACTAGCTTCACACGTTTCTTGTTTCACAGAAATCCGGCTTAAAATGAACTCTGTACATTCAGTTGAAGTTCAACTCGCCAAATAACGAACTGCCGCGTCGTTACGCGCTCTATTCTAATTATAATATAATTAATACGTTTTAACGTCGATTATTAAATCGATTCGTTATTCAAATTCAATTCTAAACTGAATTAAATATTTTAGCTGATCCAATTCACACAGTGTAAAGACCCGCAACTTCCCCCTAAAGGAAAGCGTCGGATAGTTCGAGAACAATCCACAACAAAACACATACAGAAGAACATTTCATTGTATATTACAACAATGCATCAGATTACAAGAATGTACAGAGTATGAATCAATATTACAAGAATATACAGAGTATAAATGAATATTACACAGAAATATCAGAGATTTAAATTACATTTAAATACATAGCAGCGGAAAATAATACAATACACAACTAGAAGAGATATACGGATACAAAGCTTTCCGGATATCATTCCAGCTGTAAACCAGGATCCTGTGAATATAAATCTGCAAAACCAAAACTACTAGCTGCCCGTGTCAAAATAGGGGCACCCAGAGTTTAGGTTAAAACAATAAACTCCAGGTCAGTCATGTGACTGGTGTGAGAACTAAAACAGTTAATCTTTATTTTTAAAGTTAGGTAAATCAAGGGACCACGCCGTATAACACGGAACGGGTTTCCTCCCAAGAATACCGGTGCATAAAACAAACAGCGCAATGCTAAATAAAGAAGAATGAAGCTGTTATAAGACCCAGGTCCTATCACACAATGCAACGCAAGCCGGGGGATAGGGTTTTCCCTTATAACAGCCAAAGAATGCTTGATACGTTTGAAACAAATCATTTGATACTATAATAAGTGTATAGTGTATAAAACAACTTCAAATCATAAGTATCAATCATAGGCGGCATGGGTACCATATATCATGTCGCCATACTAGTTTTACAATTAAAACCGCAAAGTCACGTATTTGGAAATTGGATTTCCGTCTATGAACCGAGGCAAAAGATAGTCCTCAACCGATTCGAGACGCTCTAGCCCGCCCCTCAGGCACAGCCGCAACCGTACCTTGGATCGTCAGGGCCGGTCCACACGAAGTGGATTATAATGCCTGAACAATACGTTTCTCCGCCCTTTGGGGCGTAGGTGAGCCAACTAAATGACTCCATCGGTTCGAGAATGACCGATCAATCCGAGGCGCCTCGCAACAGCAACAACCACATAAGTCAAACTCGTCAGGGCGTGTAAAACCACTGACGCCACTTCTAGCTAGAAAGAAAACGCATGTCCCCCCTGAGGTCCGTCTCCCGTTTTTGGTTCATACCGGGTGTGAAACACGCGAGGTAAACGTTACACAAAGCTACGCCACAAAGGCCGTGCTTTGATCATCCCCACAAGACTTTGCTTTTCAACAGAAGCCTTGATCATTTGCATCTTAGCATGCCACACAGGCAAACCATCCTATGCAACCGATATCAGTCACACAGAATGAAATCCGATGTCAGACACACAGTCCATTTACAAGTCCGTTCTGGGTCTGAACGAAACCGGAGGCACCTAGTACCCCGCATATCCATCGATCTCCAAGTACGTCTGGACGATCACTAACTGTTTCCATCTTCTTGGGTGTACAGCCCAATCAAGATCATCAGTTATCACCCAAACGACGTGAAGACCTCCGGTCTTCGACCATCGTCTTCATCTTCGACTTATCGTCGTATCAGTTATTCAGAATGGGATAAACCCGGTCTTTCCGAATAACTCGCGTATATTTTAAATAAGTGTTACACAAACACAACATACGCCTCATTCCAATTCATCAGTCACTAAGCGTAAATTAATCAAGAGAATAATTCCCCAAATATTAACCCCGAAGGCCGAAACCAACATCAGATCAATATCCAGAAAACCATTCTACTTAGCTAACCGACAGTTAGTTTCTAATTTCACATTCATAGGGAAAGGTTCCCATTAATTTTATCAAAGATAAATTCTTGAATTTATTCTTTAATCAACTTTTGAATATCAATTCAAACTAGTCGGGATTAGCGAACCTTACCGAAGTAATCATTTGTTATAATTTCCCAATCCCAACCTATTCATCCCATGAAGTAAAACTAGAAATACTTCATATCTAACACCACAGTGTTATCGGTAAATTCAATTACCATTTCACGTTCAAATCTAATTAAAGATTTAACTATCGCCTGGAGCAAAACTGGTGATACTCCATTTTCGATCCTTTCAATCTAATTAAAGATTCATTAAAACTCCACTTAGTTTTAATCTTCGACTGGGTTAAAGAATCAGTGTCATTTAAAACACGGTTCACGATAAACCCAAAAACACATTCCATTAATTATCGGGTTAAAGAACGAGTGTTATTTAAAACACTGTTCACGATAAACCCAAAAATCAATATCAATTCAATTCCAATTAAATATTATTTAATTGGTACACTTCATTAAATCTAAATAAAAAGATTTAATCTTTTCTCAACTGGGTTCAAGAACAGTGTTAGTGAAGACACCATTCACGACAAACCCAAATCACATTCGATATTCAATACAAGGCTCTGAATAGAAAATATATCGGCCTATATTCAATATCAAATTCTACGATTAACAAATGTCGTATTGGAAATAACGATATAAATATATATCTTTCAAATTTCCATAACAACACCTGTATAATCACGAATTCCAACATCGAAATATTCCGAAGACAATTTCGATTCAAATCCACTCCAATGCAATCATTGGAAATTTTGGTTATTTTCAAAACCCTTTTCGAATTCAATTTATTTATTTAAAAATAAATAGAATTATAATTCTAGTTCAAAACTAGTTCATTTCGATAAAAAATCTATTTTTATCTTTTCAAATATGGAGTTTTTCATCCCAATTCTTTCTAAATCATTTCTTATGATTTTACACAAATTATTACTATTTTTAATAATTTTATCAAGGCCCGTACAGTCGATTTCCATCAATGGCCATCGAACTGCACTTACAGCGACCTTTTTCAAATTTGATTTGGACATAATTCCAAATCCAACCGTTAGATTTCAAATTTCTAATATTCATTAGAAAGATCTTTTCGATACGAACCCAACGGTTCCGGTTTTAGGAGAATCCGACGGTCGGATCTCCCGTAATGTCCGTTTGAAATAAATGGTCGAAATTCGCGAACTGCCGCGGCGCGTTCTATTCAGGCCATTATATTATATATATAATATATTTCGTCGATTTCTATTTAAAACGAATTATATAAATAGTTTTAAATTCGTTTCAAATTCTATTTCAACTTCTATTTCAATTCAAAGCAAAATTGAATTCTTCTTTATAAATTCGTTTTAAAATTCATTTCTATTCAATTCGAATTTCAATTCAATTTGAATTCATTTCAATTCGCTTTCAATTCCATTTGAATTCGTTTTCAATTCAATTCATTTCGAAATCGTTTTCAATTCAATTCATTTCGAAATCGTTTTCAATTCATTTTGAATTCGTTTTCAATTCAATTCATTTCGAAATCGTTTTCAATTCATTTTGAATTCGTTTTCAATTCAATTTATTTCGAAATCGTTTTCAATTCATTTTGAATTCGTTTTCAATTCAATTCATTTCGAAATCGTTTTCAATTCATTTTGAATTCGTTTTCAATTCAATTCATTTCGAAATCGTTTTCAATTCATTTTGAATTCGTTTAAAATCGATATAAACATCGTTCACGTCAAAATGGCGTCAATCTAACCAACACGGCTTCATAAATTTCTATTTTTCAATATTCTATTTCAAATATTTCTTTTTCAAAAATAGTTCTTATTATCAAAATATTTCGTTCAACACATGACCAATCTCAATGGATGAGTACTGTCAACACATGAACTTTTATTTTATATCGATAAAGATGTAAATTTTAATATTAAAATATTTCGTTCAACACATGACCAATCTCAATGGATGAGTACTGTCAACACATGAACTTTTATTTTATAATATTCTTTATTTTTCAAATTGGAATGAGGCCCAATCAATTACCATATAAAGTTAATTATATGGATTTTCATACAACACATGTATATCATAGCATTGAAAAATAATCAATCATCAACCAAAGTGCACTACACTGTATAAGCATCAAATATAGATATTCAACGCTTATAACAGCCTGTCAATCGATCGATCGACATATTTAATCAATCAGGATGAGTGAACTTCAAATTTCATCCCAACACCCGTGTGGGGTTTCAAACAATCAAACACCTATTTTATTTGTGCTGTTGGGCGATGTGTAAAATTTATCGTCCCAATCCATATCAGTCAAATGGGTGTACATCAACAAATCGTTTTGATTTGTAAATGAATATGTTATTTTATTCATTTCTAATAAAAATGATATTTTTATTTTTCTAACATATTTTAGAAAATTTCGGCGGCATAACGGCACGATACTAGAAACGGGACGAGGCCTAGCCTTATCCCCGGTCTAGTGAAGGCCCACGACATTCACACATCAATCAAATCAATTCGTTATGCAAACCACAAAATTTGGAGTAAGAGTCTAACCTAGCCTTACTCCTTCGCCTTATAACGGCGCACGTCTAATCCTAACCAATTTATCGATTCGATTATTCACACCACAAACCACATTCAAACCAATATCGCAATCAATAACCAAACAGCCAAACAAACAAGTCCATGGTCTGTGGACGATTGTGTCAGGTGCTACTAAGCACCGTATGCATCCTAGCATATATATATATAACTAGAAAAGAAAACGAAAGGTGAGGAATTCTCACAGATTAGCTATCCTAGCTCCACGGCACTCCTTTGCAGAAGTCTTCGTCGTTTCGCCTTTTTGTCACCTTCGTTGCTGCTTTCACTACATACGTAAAAATCACATTTTTACTTCGCTATTCAATATATAAAAATCGAATTTTTACTTCGATGTTCAATATATAAAAATTCTATTTTTCTATCGAAGTTCAATATATAAAAATTCTATTTTTCTTTTCGAAGTTCAAAATATAAAAATCCTATTTTCTTTTCGAAGTTCAACATATAAAAATTCTATTTTTAATTCGAAGTTCAACATATAAAAATTCTATTTTTACCTTATATCATTTCTATAAAAATTATATTTTTATATCGCCTTCTTTATAATAAAGATCTTATTTTTAAGTTGCCACTTCATACATAAAGTTCATATTTTTATTCTTTATCCCTACAAAGAAAAATCATATTTTTCTTCATATAAAAATCAAAGCTTTACAGTGTTAAAAATCAAACCTTTACAGTGTTAAAAAATCAAACCTTTTTATTTAACACTTAAAGATTATAACTTTATAAGAATAAAAACCAAGTTCTAGTTTATATTTTCCTTATGCTATGAATATTTATAAAAACAATTTCATATATATATATATATATGTTGTATATATACAAATCATATTTTTGTATTGCTAATTTTATTTTATTTTAAAAATAAATGATATTTATATTTTCTTCATATCTTTAAAATAAAATTTTATTTATTTTCAAAACAACGATTATATATTTCAAAACAGCGATTATATGTTTAAAACACTCACTGTTGAATTTGGAACCCGTCTTCTTCTTGGTATTCACGCACTGCTCCAGGTTACTGTCAAAAACTTCGAACCCAAAGGCACCACTAGGGTTTCACAATCGCTGCCGCTACAATCATGGAGACGACGATCCACGAGCACCTTCCGCTGCGCCTTGGTCTGAGCTGCCTCCGCCGATAGCAACGAGGAACTCGAAGGTCATTAGACGCCTCGATTTGGGGGTTGTGCGGATTTTATTTGAAGGTGGAAGAGGAGAGGGAGGTCGCGGTGGGAGGGAGTCGCCTGAGGTGGTGCGTCGCCATCTGGGGAGGCGCGCAAGTGGGGCGGCGTTCGCTGGTGAGGGGCGACGGCCTCCGTTCGTCATTGGTTTTTTTTTTCAGATCTGTTTTGAACGAACCAGAGAAATGGGAGTGGGGGTTGACCGTATAGGAGAAAAGAGAGGGGGCTTTGTAAATAAATTTATTTATTTTTATTTAATCTCGAAAATACCCTTGTGTTGATACGAACTCGAAATCGAACCCAACAACTGTTGCCCCCAGCCAAATACCCCCATTCCGAACGCAATGGGATATGCTTCGTAAGTCAATTTGACTGTTTGAATCAGTTTCTGTTGAATTTACATTTAAATCGCTATATTGAATTTTAAACGTACATTTCAAATTACCGGGGTCACATACTAACTCTATAAATCCCATAAAAATATTTTCTAGCTTCGTATTGACGATACGGTCCTAACAAAACTAGTTTCGTCGAATTCTGAGACCGTTGGAAAAATGGCCATTTTCCAATCGATTAAAATCAACTGAAACTGGTCAAACACGTTTTCTTTTGCCACGCTCACATATTGATTAAAAATTATGAAATTTGGAATCTAGCAATAACTTAACATCACGGACCCAACAAAACTGGTTTCGTCGAAATCCGAGGTCGTTTGCAAAATTGCTATTTTTAAGGGCCTTAATTCCATAGCGACTATTCAGAATTTTCAACTGGACATATCTCTCGATTTTTAAAGTGAAATCCTAGTTTGTTAACTTCGTTAGAAAGATCTTGTTCATCAGATTCAAATATTTCTTGTTTCGTCCAATTCTGACTTATAACGAATTCTGTATATTCAATTGAAATTAGAAATCGAATTTTCGAACTACCGCGCCTTTTCAGGCTCGTTATATAATTAAAATAAATTTATTCGTTTTAACTTCGTCGAAAATAAATTTTCTCGTCGATATTATTTAAAATAATTCATTTTAAATAATCAAAACTCGCTATAATTGCCAAAATAAAAATTTTAAACTGGCCCAGATTTTACGGGTTGTTACAATCTCCCCCACTTAAAACTTTTCGTCCCCGAAAAGGAATAAAGTCGAAAGTGGTTTGATTATTCAGCTCTACGTTCGATCTGGCTTTCATTCTCCAACTTTTCAGTTTCAGAGAATTTTCTAAAATTTCAAAAATTTGGCTAACACCCTAAATTTTTGAAAAATTTCGCCATAACCTCCCCTGCACCGGGAGCATCGGGGAATTTCAAATAGCTTCCCCGGTCCTTCAGATCTCAAAAAGAAAAAGAAAAAGCCAAGCGGCTAGCCAATAGGCTCACAAAATCATCATCACCCAAACAAAACAGGAAATTATGTAGTAAACATGTACCTATTTGTCGGGCAAACAAATTTTATTCTCTGGCTCTAGCCTCCTTGCTATGACCTGTTCAATGCAAGTATATATATATGCAAGCAAATGCGACCAATTTTCAATACAGTTCAATATTTGATTCAATTGGGCATAATGTTTCAAAATTATCAAACAAATAAATAAACAGCACAAACATCAATCAATTAGTGAATTAACGTTTCAAATTCATAATTTTGATATATAGTCAAAAATCAGATTTTTGATGCCAAATCACAACAATGTATTCTAGCTATATTAGTTTTGGTTCTCACACCAGTCTAATGGAAATATATAGAAAATCACACCTTCGAAACTCGAATACCAATTCTGATGATGTCTAGACTATCATCAGAATCGTCTCCGGGCGACTAGAGTGTGACTCTATATCTATCCAGTATATTAAAACTTTGAATATACGTTTGCAAGGCGTATATGCAAATTCTTTATATACTGAATTGTCCAAAATCAATATAAACAAATAATCAAATACGAATAGTTGATTTAAATTTTCAAAACAAAACTTTGTTTTCATTAAAAAAAAATATACTCTTCACACCCGTTCTAGGATACTACTGACCCTATCTCTAACGAGTCATTCTAATTGGATATTACTAATCCAGTATCTGATGAATCCTTTCATATGGTTCTAATGTGTCTTGTTCTCTGCTTTGTAAACCAAAGCTCTGATACCACGTGTAAAGACCCGCAACTTCCCCCTAAAGGAAAGCGTCGGATAGTTCGAGAACAATCCACAACAAAACACATACAGAAGAACATTTCATTGTATATTACAACAATGCATCAGATTACAAGAATGTACAGAGTATGAATCAATATTACAAGAATATACAGAGTATAAATGAATATTACACAGAAATATCAGAGATTTAAATTACATTTAAATACATAGCAGCGGAAAATAATACAATACACAACTAGAAGAGATATACGGATACAAAGCTTTCCGGATATCATTCCAGCTGTAAACCAGGATCCTGTGAATATAAATCTGCAAAACCAAAACTACTAGCTGCCCGTGTCAAAATAGGGGCACCCAGAGTTTAGGTTAAAACAATAAACTCCAGGTCAGTCATGTGACTGGTGTGAGAACTAAAACAGTTAATCTTTATTTTTAAAGTTAGGTAAATCAAGGGACCACGCCGTATAACACGGAACGGGTTTCCTCCCAAGAATACCGGTGCATAAAACAAACAGCGCAATGCTAAATAAAGAAGAATGAAGCTGTTATAAGACCCAGGTCCTATCACACAATGCAACGCAAGCCGGGGGATAGGGTTTTCCCTTATAACAGCCAAAGAATGCTTGATACGTTTGAAACAAATCATTTGATACTATAATAAGTGTATAGTGTATAAAACAACTTCAAATCATAAGTATCAATCATAGGCGGCATGGGTACCATATATCATGTCGCCATACTAGTTTTACAATTAAAACCGCAAAGTCACGTATTTGGAAATTGGATTTCCGTCTATGAACCGAGGCAAAAGATAGTCCTCAACCGATTCGAGACGCTCTAGCCCGCCCCTCAGGCACAGCCGCAACCGTACCTTGGATCGTCAGGGCCGGTCCACACGAAGTGGATTATAATGCCTGAACAATACGTTTCTCCGCCCTTTGGGGCGTAGGTGAGCCAACTAAATGACTCCATCGGTTCGAGAACGACCGATCAATCCGAGGCGCCTCGCAACAGCAACAACCACATAAGTCAAACTCGTCAGGGCGTGTAAAACCACTGACGCCACTTCTAGCTAGAAAGAAAACGCATGTCCCCCCTGAGGTCCGTCTCCCGTTTTTGGTTCATACCGGGTGTGAAACACGCGAGGTAAACGTTACACAAAGCTACGCCACAAAGGCCGTGCTTTGATCATCCCCACAAGACTTTGCTTTTCAACAGAAGCCTTGATCATTTGCATCTTAGCATGCCACACAGGCAAACCATCCTATGCAACCGATATCAGTCACACAGAATGAAATCCGATGTCAGACACACAGTCCATTTACAAGTCCGTTCTGGGTCTGAACGAAACCGGAGGCACCTAGTACCCCGCATATCCATCGATCTCCAAGTACGTCTGGACGATCACTAACTGTT
Source organism: Allium sativum (assembly GCA_030737875.1). Classification (NCBI taxonomy): domain Eukaryota; kingdom Viridiplantae; phylum Streptophyta; class Magnoliopsida; order Asparagales; family Amaryllidaceae; genus Allium; species Allium sativum. The sequence goes on from CM060924.1 coordinate 480,809,688, forward strand.
TCCATCTTCTTGGGTGTACAGCCCAATCAAGATCATCAGTTATCACCCAAACGACGTGAAGACCTCCGGTCTTCGACCATCGTCTTCATCTTCGACTTATCGTCGTATCAGTTATTCAGAATGGGATAAACCCGGTCTTTCCGAATAACTCGCGTATATTTTAAATAAGTGTTACACAAACACAACATACGCCTCATTCCAATTCATCAGTCACTAAGCGTAAATTAATCAAGAGAATAATTCCCCAAATATTAACCCCGAAGGCCGAAACCAACATCAGATCAATATCCAGAAAACCATTCTACTTAGCTAACCGACAGTTAGTTTCTAATTTCACATTCATAGGGAAAGGTTCCCATTAATTTTATCAAAGATAAATTCTTGAATTTATTCTTTAATCAACTTTTGAATATCAATTCAAACTAGTCGGGATTAGCGAACCTTACCGAAGTAATCATTTGTTATAATTTCCCAATCCCAACCTATTCATCCCATGAAGTAAAACTAGAAATACTTCATATCTAACACCACAGTGTTATCGGTAAATTCAATTACCATTTCACGTTCAAATCTAATTAAAGATTTAACTATCGCCTGGAGCAAAACTGGTGATACTCCATTTTCGATCCTTTCAATCTAATTAAAGATTCATTAAAACTCCACTTAGTTTTAATCTTCGACTGGGTTAAAGAATCAGTGTCATTTAAAACACGGTTCACGATAAACCCAAAAACACATTCCATTAATTATCGGGTTAAAGAACGAGTGTTATTTAAAACACTGTTCACGATAAACCCAAAAATCAATATCAATTCAATTCCAATTAAATATTATTTAATTGGTACACTTCATTAAATCTAAATAAAAAGATTTAATCTTTTCTCAACTGGGTTCAAGAACAGTGTTAGTGAAGACACCATTCACGACAAACCCAAATCACATTCGATATTCAATACAAGGCTCTGAATAGAAAATATATCGGCCTATATTCAATATCAAATTCTACGATTAACAAATGTCGTATTGGAAATAACGATATAAATATATATCTTTCAAATTTCCATAACAACACCTGTATAATCACGAATTCCAACATCGAAATATTCCGAAGACAATTTCGATTCAAATCCACTCCAATGCAATCATTGGAAATTTTGGTTATTTTCAAAACCCTTTTCGAATTCAATTTATTTATTTAAAAATAAATAGAATTATAATTCTAGTTCAAAACTAGTTCATTTCGATAAAAAATCTATTTTTATCTTTTCAAATATGGAGTTTTTCATCCCAATTCTTTCTAAATCATTTCTTATGATTTTACACAAATTATTACTATTTTTAATAATTTTATCAAGGCCCGTACAGTCGATTTCCATCAATGGCCATCGAACTGCACTTACAGCGACCTTTTTCAAATTTGATTTGGACATAATTCCAAATCCAACCGTTAGATTTCAAATTTCTAATATTCATTAGAAAGCTCTTTTCGATACGAACCCAACGGTTCCGGTTTTAGGAGAATCCGACGGTCGGATCTCCCGTAATGTCCGTTTGAAATAAATGGTCGAAATTCGCGAACTGCCGCGGCGCGGCGCGTTCTATTCAGGCCATTATATTATATATATAATATATTTCGTCGATTTCTATTTAAAACGAATTATATAAATAGTTTTAAATTCGTTTCAAATTCTATTTCAACTTCTATTTCAATTCAAAGAAAAATTGAATTCTTCTTTATAAATTCGTTTTAAAATTCATTTCTATTCAATTCGAATTTCAATTCAATTTGAATTCATTTCAATTCGCTTTCAATTCCATTTGAATTCGTTTTCAATTCAATTCATTTCGAAATCGTTTTCAATTCAATTCATTTCGAAATCGTTTTCAATTCATTTTGAATTCGTTTTCAATTCAATTCATTTCGAAATCGTTTTCAATTCATTTTGAATTCGTTTTCAATTCAATTTATTTCGAAATCGTTTTCAATTCATTTTGAATTCGTTTTCAATTCAATTCATTTCGAAATCATTTTCAATTCATTTTGAATTCGTTTTCAATTCAATTCATTTCGAAATCGTTTTCAATTCATTTTGAATTCGTTTAAAATCGATATAAACATCGTTCACGTCAAAATGACGTCAATCTAACCAACACGGCTTCATAAATTTCTATTTTTCAATATTCTATTTCAAATATTTCTTTTTCAAAAATAGTTCTTATTATCAAAATATTTCGTTCAACACATGACCAATCTCAATGGATGAGTACTGTCAACACATGAACTTTTATTTTATATCGATAAAGATGTAAATTTTAATATTAAAATATTTCGTTCAACACATGACCAATCTCAATGGATGAGTACTGTCAACACATGAACTTTTATTTTATAATATTCTTTATTTTTCAAATTGGAATGAGGCCCAATCAATTACCATATAAAGTTAATTATATGGATTTTCATACAACACATGTATATCATAGCATTGAAAAATAATCAATCATCAACCAAAGTGCACTACACTGTATAAGCATCAAATATAGATATTCAACGCTTATAACAGCCTGTCAATCGATCGATCGACATATTTAATCAATCAGGATGAGTGAACTTCAAATTTCATCCCAACACCCGTGTGGGGTTTCAAACAATCAAACACCTATTTTATTTGTGCTGTTGGGCGATGTGTAAAATTTATCGTCCCAATCCATATCAGTCAAATGGGTGTACATCAACAAATCGTTTTGATTTGTAAATGAATATGTTATTTTATTCATTTCTAATAAAAATGATATTTTTATTTTTCTAACATATTTTAGAAAATTTCGGCGGCATAACGGCACGATACTAGAAACGGGACGAGGCCTAGCCTTATCCCCGGTCTAGTGAAGGCCCACGACATTCACACATCAATCAAATCAATTCGTTATGCAAACCACAAAATTTGGAGTAAGAGTCTAACCTAGCCTTACTCCTTCGCCTTATAACGGCGCACGTCTAATCCTAACCAATTTATCGATTCGATTATTCACACCACAAACCACATTCAAACCAATATCGCAATCAATAACCAAACAGCCAAACAAACAAGTCCATGGTCTGTCGACGATTGTGTCGGGTGCTACTAAGCACCGTATGCATCCTAGCATATATATATATAACTAGAAAAGAAAACGAAAGGTGAGGAATTCTCACAGATTAGCTATCCTAGCTCCACGGCACTCCTTTGCAGAAGTCTTCGTCGTTTCGCCTTTTTGTCACCTTCGTTGCTGCTTTCACTACATACGTAAAAATCACATTTTTACTTCGCTATTCAATATATAAAAATCGAATTTTTACTTCGATGTTCAATATATAAAAATTCTATTTTTCTATCGAAGTTCAATATATAAAAATTCTATTTTTCTTTTCGAAGTTCAAAATATAAAAATCCTATTTTCTTTTCGAAGTTCAACATATAAAAATTCTATTTTTAATTCGAAGTTCAACATATAAAAATTCTATTTTTACCTTATATCATTTCTATAAAAATTATATTTTTATATCGCCTTCTTTATAATAAAGATCTTATTTTTAAGTTGCCACTTCATACATAAAGTTCATATTTTTATTCTTTATCCCTACAAAGAAAAATCATATTTTTCTTCATATAAAAATCAAAGCTTTACAGTGTTAAAAATCAAACCTTTACAGTGTTAAAAAATCAAACCTTTTTATTTAACACTTAAAGATTATAACTTTATAAGAATAAAAACCAAGTTCTAGTTTATATTTTCCTTATGCTATGAATATTTATAAAAACAATTTCATATATATATATATATGTTGTATATATACAAATCATATTTTTGTATTGCTAATTTTATTTTATTTTAAAAATAAATGATATTTATATTTTCTTCATATCTTTAAAATAAAATTTTATTTATTTTCAAGACAACGATTATATATTTCAAAACAGCGATTATATGTTTAAAACACTCACTGTTGAATTTGGAACCCGTCTTCTTCTTGGTATTCACGCACTGCTCCAGGTTACTGTCAAAAACTTCGAACCCAAAGGCACCACTAGGGTTTCACAATCGCTGCCGCTACAATCATGGAGACGACGATCCACGAGCACCTTCCGCTGCGCCTTGGTCTGAGCTGCCTCCGCCGATAGCAACGAGGAACTCGAAGGTCATTAGACGCCTCGATTTGGGGGTTGTGCGGATTTTATTTGAAGGTGGAAGAGGAGAGGGAGGTCGCGGTGGGAGGGAGTCGCCTGAGGTGGTGTGTCGCCATCTGGGGAGGCGCGCAAGTGGGGCGGCGTTCGCTGGTGAGGGGCGACGGCCTCCGTTCGTCATTGGTTTTTTTTTTCAGATCTGTTTTGAACGAACCAGAGAAATGGGAGTGGGGGTTGACCGTATAGGAGAAAAGAGAGGGGGCTTTGTAAATAAATTTATTTATTTTTATTTAATCTCGAAAATACCCTTGTGTTGATACGAACTCGAAATCGAACCCAACAACTGTTGCCCCCAGCCAAATACCCCCATTCCGAACGCAATGGGATATGCTTCGTAAGTCAATTTGACTGTTTGAATCAGTTTCTGTTGAATTTACATTTAAATCGCTATATTGAATTTTAAACGTACATTTCAAATTACCGGGGTCACATACTAACTCTATAAATCCCATAAAAATATTTTCTAGCTTCGTATTGACGATACGGTCCTAACAAAACTAGTTTCGACGAATTCTGAGACCGTTGGAAAAATGGCCATTTTCCAATCGATTAAAATCAACTGAAACTGGTCAAACACGTTTTCTTTTGCCACGCTCACATATTGATTCGAAAAATTATGAAATTTGGAATCTAGCAATAACTTAACATCACGGACCCAACAAAACTGGTTTCGTCGAAATCCGAGGTCGTTTGCAAAATTGCTATTTTTAAGGGCCTTAATTCCATAGCGACTATTCAGAATTTTCAACTGGACATATCTCTCGATTTTTAAAGTGAAATCCTAGTTTGTTAACTTCGTTAGAAAGATCTTGTTCATCAGATTCAAATATTTCTTGTTTCGTCCAATTCTGACTTATAACGAATTCTGTATATTCAATTGAAATTAGAAATCGAATTTTCGAACTACCGCGCCTTTTCAGGCTCGTTATATAATTAAAATAAATTTATTCGTTTTAACTTCGTCGAAAATAAATTTTCTCGTCGATATTATTTAAAATAATTCATTTTAAATAATCAAAACTCGCTATAATTGCCAAAATAAAAATTTTAAACTGGCCCAGATTTTACGGGTTGTTACACACAGTATTGTGAATTCGGTGATTTCCGATTATTTTGACATTATAATATATTATTATATTATTTATTTTAATTAAATATTCAATATTATTTAATTCAAGTCATCGATATCGCCCAATCGATATTTAATAATTAAATAAATTAATTATTCGACAGCTAACAAAACGCGCCATTACAGACTTCCCCCCTTAAAATAATTTCGTCCTCGAAATTGCTAAGTTGGAGGTTGACCCTATATATTGGAACTCCTAAGATTGGTTTACCCCTTATTTCTGATTTCAACCGAACCACTAAATATCGACTGAAATATTTATTCTTCCGACTAATTAAAATTTTCAAAAATTCTGAAAATTTTCTAACACTTTAAATTTTCGGAAAATTTTGCCATAACCTCCTTTGTACAGCCCTATCGGTAAAACCACAACTCGCCTCTCTAGGCCATCTCCAACCCAAAGAAAATCAAACAGCCAAGCGGCTTGCCAATTCGGCTCATAAAATCCAAACTCATATATGATATAAACTTGTACCTTTTTGTCGGTCGTATCATTGTATCCTTTTGATCTGTTATCACTTCTGCATATATCATGGTCATTCCACTCAGTTTATATCCTCAAATCCAAATCGAATTTCATTCGAACTCTAATATCAAATTCCAAATTATTGACTTATCAATTTGGTTTCATTCTAGATTATCTCTAATCCCAATTCAATTTTATTTAACTCGGTTCAAGTTAAATTTATATTTATTTTTACCATCTCATTTTATTTAACTTCATTAGTTAAATTTTAATTCCAGAACTTAAGTTCCTGGGTTTCTTTCAAATCAATTTGAAATCATAATGCCAATTCAAAACCTTTGAATTTCTAAACAACTTGTTTCCTCAAAACAATTCAAAAACAAAACCTTTGGTAGTAATCCATCACTTAGAACTCGAAAATGAACACTGATGATGTCTAAATTCATCATCAGAATCTATTTTCCAGCTATCGAAGTGGGTTCAATACTATATCATTTTAAATTTGAATTTTTTTTTCAAATCTCCCAGGAACTTAAAATTTCCTTATTTTAAATTCCAAATTCTGATTTAAATTCATATTTAATTCAAACTATTTCATATATTACATTCATATGAATTCTGATTGGTCATTTATAACCATTTCACCCCTTTATAATCTTATTCGATTATAATAACAACCAACAAAATCAATATACTATAATAATTTCAAGATATATATTTCTTCTATAAACAAATATATTTTGGGGAAAAATTATTTCATTTACCCACTTTCAAAACATACCATGACGGTTCATCGTATTCGAGTGTTTAGTAACCCTTATCGATGCAGTGGATCAACTGATCGACCAGAATTCATAAGCCACTCAACCAATAAATCTCCACAATATAAAACTATTTTATATTGAATAACAATTACGCGCTCATATATATACACTCAAACTCAATCTAGGATATTACTAATCCCATCTCTATCGAGTTATGCCACAGAGCCAAGGTAATCACTTAACTTAAGCTCTGATACCAACTGTAACGGCTGGAAATTTCCGACTCCTCGAGAGTCGGAAATTCCGAGACGTTAGTGAAAGAATTTAGAAGGTGAGAAAGAAAAGATAGAACTAATAGAATAGAAGAAGAAGAAGAACATCAGAATCATCAGAGTAACACGAATCTCACAGCGGAACGAATAACATATAATATATAACATAACTTTGAAGTAAACAGTTATATATATACAATAGCACTTATCAGAGTACAACACTTACAACACAGCGGAAATAACTATAGCTATAAAATCTTGAAGTCTCCTGCTCCAAGCTCTCCAAGTATATCTGTAAATCCCGACTACTTGACTGCCCGTACAAATTTAGGCACCCAAGAGTTTAGGGAAAACAACAAAGTAAACTCCGGGTCAGTCATGGGACTGGTGTGAGTAAAATAGTTTAAAACAGGTATAGGATATCTCATAAGACCACGCCGTGCATACGGAACGGGTTTTCCCTTATGAGTATCTGAACAACTTTGACAAGCAATATCATTGTGATATTATAATAATGTCTAAGTACAAATAGGTATCAACCTAGCTGAAACGCTTGCATCTCACGTTCTACATACATAGTATAAAATCATAAACCGCAAGGCGCTTATCGGAAAATGGATTCCAACAGACAAGGTATGGGAGCACCTTCCAAATAGTGTACTCTAGAGGTGATACACTCAGGTTCAACAAGAACGTCTTGCAACCCGGCCACACATGACCGCTCACTCATTTAGCTTGAGTGTCGCGAATATATTGCCACCACGGTTATAGGCCATCAAACCGTCATCCGAAGATACAGAATCAAAAAGAAGTATAAATATGGATATTCTCTAGATCGGTGACAATACACCCTGCTTGGGGATGACCCAACTAGCCATGCTGCCTAGCCCAACTTTTGTTACTTCCCGGTGTGAGGCTATAAGCTACGTCTATCTTCAGAACATCTGATCACCATTCACTTTGAATGCCACATCGTCATACCCGCCAAATCACAAATTGATTTATCCAAAAATAACACGGGTATACAGCTAAGAGAAACGAATTCCTCCGCCACCAAACGTGAATACGTTTGAACAGATCAACTTACGCGATCCATTGGATATACTCTGTCAGACCTTCTTCCATATACGTTGTCCTGGGACTGGACAAACCGAAGGCACTATTCAGTATATCCATCTTAGTCACTGTTATCTAAGACTTATACAACAGCCCTTGCACTTTACTCCGTCTTCAATTTATCTTTGGCAGATATTGCTCGCAACGCTTATGCCAATACAGAGTGGTTCTTTGGATAATAATCCAACCGGTCTCTCCATATTAACAACGTTAAAATGGTAAAACTTTGATAGTCTGTGATTCAACTATCAAATGAAAACATGTCGGTGTACAAACAACGATCTTATTTCCAAATGGAAATTCGATCGATCAATCATCATATGTTCATATTTCCTTATTTCATATATTTAGAAAATTATGTTATTAATCATTGGAAAACATTTCCATAGCTTATTTTCACATCACTATTATTTCGCAACTATCAGTCCCTAACTGTAACTAGTATGAGGACAATTCTCTAAGTATCAATTCGGAAGGTCAGACCCAACATCAGATCGTCACTTAGAAAACCGTTCAACTTACCCTCTCCAGTCAGTTTCTGAATTTGCTTAACTCTATTTCTTAAATTCTTATCATGAAAACATTTCATTTTCTATGTTTAGAAAACATATCTGACTATATTTGGAAAACGTTTCCAAAACTCATTTACGGATTTCCAATGAACGTTGTATAAAACATCGTTACGCTTAATCCAATAATCGCTTATTACTTAACTATATTTCAAATCAACCTTTTCTATCGAACCACAACTATTCCTTTGTCAATTCTGAAGTCAATCAAGTTGGGGTATAAATACCTCTCAGACCTTAATTGAACAACGTCCTTTACTGTGAAATAGATGAAGCTCATCGCTCACTTTTTACAATCATCTGCTTACGCAAATTCTCGGATTCAGGTTACGAATCCACTTCTTATATGACAGTGTTTGATTATAACTATAACGTTATAATTCCTACCCCTATATATTTTATTTCCTAACTCGAATAATTTAACAGACACCTAATTTCTAAATCAATAACTTAATCTTGATTTAAACCCTGGAAAGTAAATAGTACTTTCCCGAATTCGCTATAATCGAATTCGACGTATAACTCTCCTTCGAGTAATCTCTATTTGATTTACTCTTCTTCGAATAACCTATATTCGATTATCTCTCTTCGAATAACTCATATTCGAAATCTCTTTTTCGAATAAACAATATTCGATCTCTTTCTTTCGAATATGCTATATTCGAAAATCTCCTTTCGGTTTACTAATCGATAACTCCTTTCGATCAAACTAAAATCGATAACTCCTTTAACTCTATTCGAATAACTAATATTCGACTAACTCCTTTGGATCGACTCATTTGATTAACTCCTTCGAATAACTAATTCGGATAACTTACCTTCGAATAACCAATATTCGATTTACTCTAACTCGATTAACTTAATTCTAATCGATTTACTCCATTTCGATTCAACTTAATTCAAATCGATTAACTTAACTCAAATTGATTAACTCCTTTCGAATAACTAAATTCGATTTAACTCTTCTCGAATAACTACATTCGATTACACCTTCTTTCGAATAATTATATTCGATTAACTCTTCGACTAACTCCTTTGGATTAACTAACTTCGATTAACTCCTTTGGATTAGCAAACTTCGAATAACTCCTTTGGATTAACTAACTTCGAATAACTCCTTTGGATTAACTAACTTCGAATAACTCCTTTGGATTAACTAACTTCGAATAACTCCTTTTGATTAGCTAACTTCGAATAACTCCTTTGGATTACCTAACTTCGAATAACTCCTTTGGATTAACTAACTTCGAATAACTCCTTTGGATTAACTAACTTCGAATAACTCCTTTGGATTAACTAACTTCGAATAACTCCTTTTGATTAGCTAACTTCGAATAACTCCTTTGGATTAACTAACTTCGAATAACTCCTTTTGATTAGCTAACTTCGAATAACTCCTTTGGATTAACTAACTTTGAATAACCAATATTCGATAACTACTCTTCGAATAATTAATATTCGATAACTCTTCTCAAATGAATCACATTTGATTTCTCCACTCGAATAAACGATATTCGATAACTCTTCTCTCGAATACACCATATTCGATAACTCTACTTCGGATAAGTGATATTCGACAACTCTACTCGATTAACTCTACTTGGATAACTCTAACTGATCAACTCTAACTGATCAACTCTAACTGGTCAACTCTAACTGGTTTAACCTAACTGGTTAACTCGTCTCGATTAACTGAACTAATCCACTTAGTTTAACTTAGCTAATTCACGTTGATTAACTCTAACCGGTTTACTTAGTTTAACTCAACTAATTTACTTCGATTAACCACTTAGTTAACTTAACTAATTCACATCGATTAATCCTTTAGTTTAACTTACTAATTCACATCGATTAATCCTTTAGTTTAACTTAACTAATTCACATCGATTAATCGTTTAGTTTAACTTAACAAATTCACTTTGATTCACCGCTTAGTTTAACTTAACTAATTTACTTTGGTTAACCACTTAGTTTAACTTAACTAATTCACTTTGATTAACCACTTAGTTTAACTTAACTAATTCACTTCGTTTAGCTCAACCAATTCACTTGGTTAACTCGACCAATTCACTTGGTTAACTCCTATTTATTTAACAAATAAATATCTTCTTTAGTTTAATTCTATTTATTTAATCTCTAAATAAATACCCTTTATAATATTCTATTTATTTAATCTCTAAATAAATATCCTTTATATTTGTTCTAACGAATATAATTCCTTTATATTTGACTAACAAATATATCCTCTTATATTCGATTAACATATATATTCCCTTATATTGATTTACAAATAAAACTCTTTTATATTTGTTTTACCAACTATATTCCTTAATATTCAAAAATCCTTTTTCTTATATATATATATATATAAAATCCCTTGATTTTATATAAATAAACTATTTTCAAAATATACTTTGAAAACCCCTCTCCTACAGTCTGGTATTTCTCATGGTATTTAACACACCATATAACAACGATAAATATCGTCCCACCACACATAGTCATACAGATTATATACTTCACATTATATATCACACTATAAAAATCACAGTAAAATACTGTTGAGGAATCCTGTTGGATTCCTCCAACCTGTTTCCCTGCACCACAGATGTTAGACAACACCAGTATAATATTCTGATAAACAGAATCAACATATAACTATTTGACGGTTTATATATATATATATACATATATACATATATATATATATATATAATCTCTACTAACTGACTAGCAGTTCAATCAAACAGTCCACACACAAAATCAAACAGACAATATTTAACAGTCCTAAGAATACAACGCGAGAATATAAACTGTTCAGAGGTTGTGAGATTTACTCACATTGGACTGTTATCGTTAAATGACGACAACTGTCGGTTGATTCAGATCACATGTTATATTTCACCGTAAATCCAAACGAGCACCGAGTGACTCCAGGCCAGTTCCCTTTTGTAGTGTGCGTTGATACGATCCCGACGGATCTTACGGTTCGTAAAACTGAGTCCGTATGATATAGATATGACATTAACGAGTTAATATACCATTTGAATTTGAAACAAACTTAATTATGTTTAAATATGGGCCATACCCATTCGTTCTTGGCCCAAACAGACTTCAACCCGACACAGCACTACCCAGTGCCTTTCTTCCTCAAAACGTCCAGCCCCAGATAACCGCTCCTCATACTTTCTCTTCCCAAATACAAATCCCGTATTACTGTTATAAATTCCATCGCCACACCGTTCATCGGAGCATTGAACTCCTCTCCACAACCGTACCTCCCTGTGTCATCAACACCAGACTCGACTTCCTCCTGCTTCACTGCGTCGCCCAGCATTTTTCCCACCGCCAGAAAACATCGCCTGGAAACACAAACCGCAACGACCCCTGTTTCAACCAGAAACCCACAAAACTCTACCCAGTTCGACTCGCCACCCAAGCCGCCACTGTCCACCGGACTGGCCACAACCACCCCCAAAACACGCGCCACTTCCGCCTCATCCTACGCCACAAACCTCATCAGATTCGACGCCCCCAATATTACCAACACTGGAACCCTAGTTTTCGCCAAATACATGACTGCAAACACAGCTTGTTTCGAATGCTTTAAAACTGACATCGGAATGAAGAGAACGACCTTATGAGCACATAAATATAGGTTAGTGGGTTTATAGGTTTTTATTTCAATTCCTGGAAATTTTTAGAAGTCGCGATATGGTTTTTAAGAAGAGAGACTGACGGCTTCTTTTCGTTACTAGAGATAGAAGAAAGGTATTGGGTCTTAAGGAATTTGGATGAAGTGTATTTATAAAAGTTTGTTTTGAGGGTGTTATCTTTCCACGGTTTTCCCTTTTTGTTTTTTGGCCTTGTGAGAGCCCCGAGTTTGCTTTGAGGACCAAGGAGTACTGATGGTTGAGAAGAATGACCGTGGCCTTTGTTTGGTCGTTAAAATCAGTTAGAATAATTGTTTTACGTTTGAGAGTACCCCATTATGTGAAACTCTGTTTGTCCACGGACTGATATGAAAATATCATTAAATCCAGTAATGTGCCGTGATCCCAAAAATATAATAACACCGGTAGGTGGACTCATATTTTGAAACTTCAAAATGTTGATTACAGGGTGCGAAATACTTCAAATAAAAAGTCACTTATTAAATTAATTAAAAATTACAGTAAAATCCTAAAAATTAAACTATCACTATATCCCAAAAGAACCTTGTCTGAATTCACACCCGATATCTAGTTATTTTGAAATAACCGTTATGGCCGATAACCGATTCTATAGCGACTATTCTGAAATTTGATTTGGACACAAATCAAAATCTACACGACGAAATACTGATTTCTCTCTTCCATCAGAAAGATATACTTCAGTAGCTTCACACGTTTCTTGTTTCACAGAAATCCGGCTTAAAATGAACTCTGTACATTCAGTTGAAGTTCAACTCGCCAAATAACGAACTGCCGCGTCGTTACGCGCTCTATTCTAATTATAATATAATTAATACGTTTTAACGTCGATTATTAAATCGATTCGTTATTCAAATTCAATTCTAAACTGAATTAAATATTTTAGCTGATCCAATTCACACAGTATTGTGAATTCGGTGATTTCCGATTATTTTGACATTATAATATATTATTATATTATTTATTTTAATTAAATATTCAATATTATTTAATTCATGTCATCGATATCGCCCAATCGATATTTAATAATTAAATAAATTAATTATTCGACAGCTAACAAAACGCGCCATTACAACTATGATTGTAGATATTTAAAATTGAGGAAGAAAATTTCAACCATTCTTAATCATTACACTTGTTGTTAAATGAAGCATGATAGTTTTTTCTTGCAAAATGTTCAGCTTAAACAACCACATTGCTTAAAGTTATAACACATCATTCGTTTGCTATTCTTTTCAAACGACATTGTACATTGAAAATGGTTGCTCCATTATTTATGGTTATTACTTGGAGTGGCATTTTGTGTAGTAATATATGAAATGTCAAAAAATTCTCCAACTCAATGCAAATATATCCAAAAAAATATCCAGCTGGATGAAATATGTCCGAACCTTTCCCTATTTTGGATGCCAACTAGTTTGAAGTTATATTTACAATTTACTTTTAGATAAAAAAATTTCTAGTTGAAGGCTTATGATTTGTTTGCTATCAAAGATAATTCAACTTGATTGTACCATTGAATCCATTGATGATTACATCTATGTTTTCTCATTATTTGCTAGAAGTATTATTATACAAGTATTGTTTTCTGTATGGTCTGTGGGAATTTTCTTTAACATTAATTTCGATGATACGCCGATGAACCGATGCAAAATGCATTGAATTTTTGGCATTCTCAATGAAATCTTATTTTGATTTAAATCTTTAATCAAAAAGCTTTCTACGCTTTAGACAGAAGTCTGATTTAAAAAATATTTGAAAATAGAGCGGGTTCGGGGAATGACTGGATATGGAGCGATATGCTAATGTATAAAACCCAGTTACAGAATCATATTAATAATATCAAGCATTAAGTACATAATCCTTTTGTTTATGGATAGTGACAAAGTTTTATTTCAAATTTTCATTCGCAAAAGATTTAGCTCTATTTTATATTCTGCAATCATGTTGCCAAACACTACAATATTCATTTCTCCTTCTCCAGTAAAATTTTATGGGTACCTTAGGATTTTCTGGTTCATATGTAGAATAAAGAGCTTAACTCAAATCGAAAATTCACTCTCAATTTTTGTTGTTAATAGATACGATCTTCTATAGAAGGATGTGTTTATGGATATGCTATCTTAGATTAATAATAAAGTTTCATCCAAAGTGGGCTTGGAATTGTTTGTTTTTACTTGGAAGTAGTTTTTTCTTTCTTACAATTGTTTTGCTATTATTATTATTCATCTGTGCATTTTTCATCAAATATAAGGTGGTAAGCTTGATTGCTCTTTGCTTCCTTATTCCTTAAAATAAGATTTTATATTTATGGTGTCTTGTATCACTTCCATAAGCTCTAGGAATTTCAGATGGACAACTAGTGGAGAGGACGATGAAACGTGGTGCTTCCGATGATCCAGGGAACCAATTGCACTAATGAATGAAACATGACTCCAAGTCTATGTAGTATAAGTTTGCAGCAATCTTGGGTGGTATGACTAAATTCATTGTAATCTTGCACTATTTATATGTGATCTTTTGGTGCGCAATAACCATTTCCATGTCTGCATGTTGTATCCACTATCTAGCATTGCCAACTTGTGTTAGGAATATATTACATACAATTTATGTAACTCTACCTAAATGCTTTACAATTGAAACAACAAAACAAATATAGCGCACCTTCCCTTCTAAATATCACTCGCTGCAGGCTATGCTATTTGGAATATCCCCATTAAATAATACTTCATCTATGCAGGTGCTTGCTGAAAAACTTCCAGAATTACTTGACTTCCCTAAGGATCATGTCAGCCTAGAACTACTTATAAGGTACTCATACATAACACTTTTTAGGCACAGTGTTTCACTGACAATTTAGACAATATCCAACACCAAATTATTTTGTTGATACAACTGAAGGCGTTAGCTGAAGAAATGGAATCAATATACAAAGATTTGGTAAAGGCCGAGCAAGAATTAACAGCTTCTGAGAACGATGGGTATATTTCAGAAGGTTTTCGGAATGTATATTCCATTCAATGTGCATTTGATCTAGCTATGACATAAGAGGTATATTCTAAATACGAATTAAATATCAATTGTCCTTAAGAAATGAAAAGCGTTTTCACACACCAGACATTCAGATGTTTACCTGCGATATTGTTATGGAATGACCCCTGCAATTAAAGTATTCAAAACTAGTCAGGTTAAATGTTATATAAAGCTTAGGGTAATCAATCATATGAGATGACAAATATGATTCCACTCTGATGTTGGTTAGACATTCAAGTATCAGTATTTTTTGGATGAAAATTCATGATACCGTTATATTAGTACCTGAATTAGAATCTCATTATAATTTCTTTTTCTTTCGAATGGGTTGAGCGACATGTAGGGTAAATTATATATTCATAAAATGATCAAAAAAATTAGATTCAATATTGATTTAGAGAGAAAATGCAATCCCTTTAACATCATATTCAATATTAATCTTAAAAAATTAAAATGAGGGATGTAAAATTTTTTTAAAAGGAGAGGGATGTGAGATTATTTTTTAAAACAACAAGCCAAAATATCAGAATATGCATGCTTTTCAGTCGTATACATATAATGTAATGTAAGTAAATTTAAATGCTTTTGCTAGAAGCTAGCTGAACTTCAAGATGGTATCTAGTTTATGATATTATGGAACTAGCAGTGTGGTGCTTCTAACGAAATGTAACTTGTTTAGCTGATTGCAGTGCAGTTCGCTAATTTCACCTTCCTTGTATAATAAAATCAAACATAGTCCACACAAGATGTTTTTGCAGGTTACTTCTACAAATTTGTTAATATGTCTGACTAACCAATATGCATTATATCAGACTTTAAAGGATTTTTTATTGGTTCTGAAGATGAAGAAAGGTCCCTAACTTCACTCTACACTAACGTGGTATGCAACTTTTCTATTACCGAAGTGAGTAGTTCTTTTTCTAAATTTCTACTAAAAGAAAAAGAAAAATCAGGGAAGAAATGCAAATACTTTAGCCCTTTATCTTGGAGAAGATCCCGCCTGGTGTCAAATTGAGGAAGGTAATCTAATTATATTAAAACACTCAAATATTCTAGTTGTATCTAATTTTTTTGTCTATAGATTTGATTAGGTATACCATTTAACTTTTCAACTTCTAAATTACTTACTTTGTTAGTATGATATTTTTCCACGATATCCTTGCATGATGAAACATAAAATGCTTAGTAATTTGTAACACCCCACCTCCGTTAAGGTCACTCACAAAGGGAATGCCTTAACTTTGGTGGAGCATTTTGGTAAACAGAATAGAAACTTACAAGACAGATAAAACAGTACTTGAAAATTTTTAACTTTATTACAGCGGAAACAGAAATTAATATGGTTACATCCTTTCAATTTCAGAATTCAAGTACAAAATATCAGTCTTGTAAAAAAGCCTTCAAAATGCATAGTTTAAAATCATAATCCCCATGGAACGGAAGCTATACCGAGCCAAGCCATACTTTAAGCACTTCAAGCAAAGAGAAATCCGGATCAAGCTAAAGTATTTCCCTCCTTGGATAACCTGGGGGGGTGGGGGGAACGGAAGAAAGGAGGCGAAACAACAAGGGTCAGACAAAAAGTCTGGCAAGTCCAGTGACTTTCAGCATATGAACAGATAATAATAATATGATATGAACATAAAACTGGATGTGAGATAACTATAACAGGTGTAGCAGATACAACAGAAAAACAGAATGATATAAACTATTGTTTTACACTACTCTGCACTAATACTAGTATAGCAGAATTAGGTGTCTCCCTAATGTCTAAATTGAAGCAGGAACGGGTACAGAATACTTTAACAGAAATAGAATGCTAATAATGGGCCTTTACTACCCGATCAGGAACAGACAGAAGCAGGAACAGATTTATCTCTACGGAAACAGAATGTAGAATTAGGTGTACACTAGTAATGGGCCTTTACCACCCGAACAGACGGTACCACACAGAAACAGACAGGTGTTACCACCCAACAGAAACAGACGGTACCAACAGAAACAGACAGAACTAAGCGTACCCTAAAACCCTACCCCAAGCGATCGGCTCCCTAATACATAAATATCCTGTGTCGGCCCCACAGTAGGGTGTATCACTCCCTAAAGTGACAACCAATTGGCACAGACCTATTTACAGATGTCACGGCGTCTTACATCCTCAGAGGCAGACCGGGATCCATGCACGCACATGACCCGGTTGGAACGCACCATCAACACCCCTCGCCATTATCAGAATGAACCACTTATAATTAGTTCAGTAAGCGTGCCTGGACCCTACCTACTGTTGGGTCAAAGTTTTGATACCAGAAAGGGTTACTGACTAATATGGGTCCCAAACAACAGATGACACAAGTAATTCCCCTCCTAACCTTGTGTCCCCAGACTAACAGATCTCAGATTAACTTGTTTACAAGTTCAAACATACAGAATTCGGATTTACTAGTTCATAGATTAAGTTAACAAGTTTTCAGACTAACAGATCAGATGTACAGATTTTTCAGATTTGTCTAACTTTGTATTGGGCCTACAGATTCATGGACGGGTTTACTACACCTATTAATCCAGTTGGTTTAACCCTATTTTCCCCCAATACGTTTTAGACGTCATTCTTATCTTAGATTTGCATTAATTAATTATTAATGCCCAGACCTCTCACATTAGGTCGCTAGCTTGTGGCCGCTGGATGGGCCGGGCGGTTCCGGGCAGACTTCTGCCACAAGCCAGACCTAACCTCGTGTCTTAAGCAGGCTATGACTAACTTCTCACATTAGAACCTATTGTTTGCGGCTACTGGATGTGCCAGGCGGTTCCGGGCAGAATTACGCCGCAAACTCATTCTAACCTCGAGTTAGCCATGTTTATCTTTGCGGCCAATTAATTAGTAATTTACCGTTTATGCGCACGCCCAATATATATACCAATTCAGATTATATCAATAACAGGATGATTATATCAACACCGCAGATAACAGATTTTAGCAGGTAACAGATTTTATATGACTTAACGGATTTAACAGATTTAGCAACTTAGCAGATTTTGGCATATAACAGGTTAGGCATTTCAACCGACAAATTTAACAGATTAGGCATTTCAACCTAATTAGCAGTCTAGGCAATATAACAAAACTAGCAGTTTAGGCAACTTGGCAAATTAGCAGATTTAGAAAATTTAATATTTCTAAAGGTTCCATTTACATGCCTTGCCTAAACATAAATTAGGCCTAAGTTCATATGCCTAAATAATGTCATGATTCACAATATGATCATATACTTCCATGGTTGCATACATTTACATAGCGCAGAATATGGACATAATTTACCCTATAACATATGTTCCAATTTTTGTTAAACTAGCATTTTACAGCAGATTCACATATAAATTATACCAAATATAACCATTAATTCCAATGCATGCCATATATCCAAAAATCCCTATTTAGGTGTAATCACAATAATAGATATCCTAATTAATGTAAATCTTTTACACCTAAGCTTCCATATCTTCTTCTTTTTAAGTCATGAATCATTATGCAAACTATACCCAACAATCTAAATCTTAAATCATATCTTCTAAAAATCAAATCTTGACTTTTATATGCATTTTGTCCAAAGTCTCAAATCATATGTAATCTTACAGTGGTTCCTCTTCTTCTTTTATCACAGAATATGCATAGGTCTAAAACTAGTTTATAACATATGCTTATTTTTCTAATTAATTACAGATCTAAATAACATATGTTCATTTCTCTAATTAGTTACAAATCTAAATTACAACATACTCTATGCATGCAATATATAAATTACATGTTCATAGCCAAATTTATGCATCCAATCCCAAGTCACATGTCCAATATATTTTATGCTTCAGATCTAAAGTCATACGTTCAATTCAGTCTTGTCAAATTTCGCATCATTCATTAATTGTTCCAAATTTTGCGTTCATACGTTAATCTCTTTATGAGATTGGGCACAGGCTCGTGGTAGCCTGGCTATAGAAACAGAAAAGAAGAAAGGAATACAGAACAGTCACAGAAAACAGATCCAATAGAAGAGAATATATATACAACCTCAAACTCAGTTTTAAATGCATATCAAAATTATAATTAACGTTTATAGCGGAGAATAACTATACTTGCCTTGATTGGATTAAAGAAAGGACTTTAGTTGTTACAGAATTGTTGCAGAAGCTTTTATCTCAAATTTGAATTTAGGATGATGTTGATTGACTTCTAGTTTTGATTCTAGCATAGTAGCGACGGCATTTTTATTTTTAATTAGAAGAAGAGAGCAATGGAGGCTAGAGAATTGTGTTAGAGACTTAGGTTAGGTAGAGTCTAGGGTCATTTTTATAGAGTTTATGAACTGATTAGGACCATCGATGTTGCTTGGATTGATCGTAGCCATTCATTCGAAAGAGAGACCAATTAGATCCTGCCACCTAGCCCTAATGACAAAGCATGCTTCTGAAAATCGACCAACATAGACTAGGCCAGCCAGGGTGGACTGGGTTCGACCTGGGTCTGGACCAGGTCTACAACCCTGTCGACAGCCCTGTCAACCTGGCTAGACCAGGTCGACAGCCCAGTCGACCTGG
This sequence comes from Allium sativum, assembly GCA_030737875.1. Taxonomy (NCBI): domain Eukaryota; kingdom Viridiplantae; phylum Streptophyta; class Magnoliopsida; order Asparagales; family Amaryllidaceae; genus Allium; species Allium sativum. The sequence goes on from CM060924.1 coordinate 480,829,548, forward strand.
GTGTCTTAGGCGGGAATTTTCCCGCCCTGGCCAATTGGGCCCGATTTTTAATTTTAAACTTAATTCAGAAACTTCCGGAGGCTATATCTTCTTCATACGGACTCCGTTTTTCGAAAACTCGGACTCTATTTCGCGTATTTTTCCGAGACGAACGCAATGGCGTATCCCGTTTCCCTTAGTCCTTTGATTTCAAATTAATTATACTTTAATTTGTTAATTCCACAGTTATAGAATACACAGGGTGTTACATTCTCCCCCACTTAAAAGGATTTCGTCCCCGAAATCTTCAAGTTAAGAAGAATGTGTCCTACCATCCAATCACCCATCTACTCAACCATCATCCACAAGCATCCATTGTCCTTAGAAAACTTCTATTGTTGTATGAACATATGCAAAAGTGTGTGTATATGTTCCTTATCTAATGCAAAGATCAGGCGGTCTACTGATTTAGTTGACCTCCTTAATGCGAATTATGTCGGTGCCATGAGTCCAACATGTATGCAATAGAATTATTTCTATATGAGTGCACAACCATTCACTCAAATGCAACATCCATGTGCTGAATCAACCATTTTGCATCCACAAGAATTGAAAAATGCTCACCCATCCATATGCAGTATGAGAGTGTTTTCGAGCCGATCTAGTGCCTAGTGTGTGTATATGCATCCACGGGCAACCACTAGCAACCACTTGCATCCACTTGCAACCATCAAACATAACATGTCTCAAACACATGTTTACACCCATTAGTTTCTACCTAAAGTTCGAAGATTCAATCGATAGGATACAGTCGAATGATGGAAGCGAGTATAGATAGAACGAAAATTTGGTTCCCATTAGACATGGGTCCTAAGTATCGGCCCCAAAGACCGAAACCAACATCAAATTGATACCCCACGAAAACTCAGAATGTATGCGTCATACTTGACGCCTAACACAGATATCCCTCAAACCCCAGTCTCAAACAGATAATCCATAACCCTTATGGGTCTGAGTCTATAGCGGAATTCAGAAATAATACTAGCATTAAAGTGCAGAGTATCGATTACAAAATCAAAATACCAAAATCAGAAAAAGTCACAATCAGAAAAAGAAATTAAACCTACTATAGAAATTTTCCTATTTCTATCCTAGCCACTAGCCTCAAGGGTGTTCGCCTGCCCTCCTTGTCCTCGTTTCTTCGGGCAGTCCCTAGTGAAGTGTCCCATCTCCCCACAGTTGAAGCAAGCGCCCTTCCTTTTTCTGCAATCCTTGTTCAGATGAGTTGAGCTCCCACAAGTAAAGCACTTTTTCCCCTTCTTATCTTCAGACTTCTCATCCTTCTTTTGTGTTTCCTTTTTGGGCCCCGCTTTCTTATTCTATGGTTCTTCCTTCTTTGTCTCTTTCGGGCCCTTGTCTTCCTCGTGCAGTAGTGCCATATCCACCAATTTCTCGTAAGTTGCTCCCATGGGTACATGGGTCATGGCTAGGCTGTGCAGTGGCTCATTCAATCCTTTAACAAAGCGGAGAGCCTTTTTATGCTGAGTGTTGACTAAATCCAATCCGAATCTTGCTAGTTGGTTGAACTGGTTGACGTATTCCTTGACCGTCATACTTCCTTGCTTAAGAGACAAGAACTTTTCCAATTGTAAACTTCGTTCAGCTTGCGAGAGGAATTTTGTCTCAAACCTTGTTCTGAAATCCATCCATGTCTCAACCGGCCTCTCGGCGTTAGTGACTTCCCACCAGTAGGAAGCTTCGTCTTTGAGCAGCCATACTGCCAACTGTACCTTCTGCCTATCGTCCACCTCGAAGATAACGAATAGATCCTCAGTTTCTTTGAGCCAATTCCTTGCTTCTACGAATGATTCAGTTCCTTTGAAATCCTTCCCACCCATGGCCCTAAAATCTCTACAGATCTTTGAGAAAGCAATTGCACGAGGAGGGGGTGGAGGAGGGGGATCATTTGCTGGACCTGCAGCGGCGGTCCTAGCCTCAAGATATTGACGAAACCAACCGGGTACATGGACACCCTCTGGTATCTCAGATGTTTCAGACATGCTGAAACGAAAAAGGAAAGGTTCAATACAAAAAGGGACTGAAAGAAAGATATATGGCTCTTGGGGATCATGTTTTTCAAAATAAGCTTTAATTTTGAAAATACTTCATTTTAAAACCTTTTTGAAAACAGTTTTCAAAAACTTTACCCAATCTGGTAACCTTCAGTTCTGATACCAAGTGTAACACCCCACCTCCGTTAAGGTCACTCACAAAGGGAATGCCTTAACTTTGGTGGAGCATTTTGGTAAACAGAACAGAAACTTACAAGACAGATAAAACAGTACTTGAAAATTTTTAACTTTATTACAGCGGAAACAGAAATTAATATGGTTACATCCTTTCAATTTCAGAATTCAAGTACAAAATATCAGTCTTGTAAAAAAGCCTTCAAAATGCATAGTTTAAAATCATAATCCCCATGGAACGGAAGTTATACCGAGCCAAGCCATACTTTAAGCACTTCAAGCAAAGAGAAATCCGGATCAAGCTAAAGTATTTCCCTCCTTGGATAACCTGGGGGGGAAACGGAAGAAAGGAGGCGAAACAACAAGGGTCAGACAAAAAGTCTGGCAAGTCCAGTGACTTTCAGCATATGAACAGATAATAATAATATGATATGAACATAAAACTGGATGTGAGATAACTATAACAGGTGTAGCAGATACAACAGAAAAACAGAATGATATAAACTATTGTTTTACACTACTCTGCACTAATACTAGTATAGCAGAATTAGGTGTCTCCCTAATGTCTAAATTGAAGCAGGAACGGGTACAGAATACTTTAACAGAAATAGAATGCTAATAATGGGCCTTTACTACCCGATCAGGAACAGACAGAAGCAGGAACAGATTTATCTCTACGGAAACAGAATGTAGAATTAGGTGTACACTAGTAATGGGCCTTTACCACCCGAACAGACGGTACCACACAGAAACAGACAGGTGTTACCACCCAACAGAAACAGACGGTACCAACAGAAACAGACAGAACTAAGCGTACCCTAAAACCCTACCCCAAGCGATCGGCTCCCTAATACATAAATATCTTGTGTCGGCCCCACAGTAGGGTGTATCACTCCCTAAAGTGACAACCAATTGGCACAGACCTATTTACAGATGTCACGACGTCTTACATCCTCAGAGGCAGACCGGGATCCATGCACGCACATGACCCGATTGGAACGCACCATCAACACCCCTCGCCATTATCAGAATGAACCACTTATAATTAGTTCAGTAAGCGTGCCCGGACCCTACCTACTGTTGGGTCAAAGTTTTGATACCAGAAAGGGTTACTGACTAATATGGGTCCCAAACAACAGATGACACAAGTAATTCCCCTCCTAACCTTGTGTCCCCAGACTAACAGATCTCAGATTAACTTGTTTACAAGTTCAGACATAAAGAATTCGGATTTACTAGTTCATAGATTAAGTTAACAAGTTTTCAGACTAACAGATCAGATGTACAGATTTTTCAGATTTGTCTAACTTTGTATTGGGCCTACAGATTCATGGACGGGTTTACTACACCTATTAATCCAGTTGGTTTAACCCTATTTTCCCCCAATACGTTTTAGACGTCATTCTTATCTTAGATTTGCATTAATTAATTATTAATGCCCAGACCTCTCACATTAGGTCGCTAGCTTGTGGCCGCTGGATGGGCCGGGCGGTTCCGGGCAGACTTCTGCCACAAGCCAGACCTAACCTCGTGTCTTAAGCAGGCTATGACTAACTTCTCACATTAGAACCTATTGTTTGCGGCTACTGGATGTGCCGGGCGGTTCCGGGCAGAATTACGCCGCAAACTCATTCTAACCTCGAGTTAGCCATGTTTATCTTTGCGGCCAATTAATTAATAATTTACCGTTTATGCGCACGCCCAATATATATACCAATTCAGATTATATCAATAACAGGATGATTATATCAACACCGCAGATAACAGATTTTAGCAGGTAACAGATTTTATATGACTTAACGGATTTAACAGATTTAGCAACTTAGCAGATTTTGGCATATAACAGGTTAGGCATTTCAACCGACAAATTTAACAGATTAGGCATTTCAACCTAATTAGCAGTCTAGGCAATATAACAAAACTAGCAGTTTAGGCAACTTGGCAAATTAGCAGATTTAGCAAATTTAATATTTCTAAAGGTTCTATTTACATGCCTTGCCTAAACATAAATTAGGCCTAAGTTCATATGCCTAAATAATGTCATGATTCACAATATGATCATATACTTCCATGATTGCATACATTTACATAGCGCAGAATATGGACATAATTTACCCTATAACATATGTTCCAATTTTTGTTAAACTAGCATTTTACAGCAGATTCACATATAAATTATACCAAATATAACCATTAATTCCAATGCATGCCATATATCCAAAAATCCCTATTTAGGTGTAATCACAATAATAGATATCCTAATTAATGTAAATCTTTTACACCTAAGCTTCCATATCTTCTTCTTTTTAAGTCATGAATCATTATGCAAACTATACCCAACAATCTAAATCTTAAATCATATCTTCTAAAAATCAAATCTTGACTTTTATATGCATTTTGTCCAAAGTCTCAAATCATATGTAATCTTACAGTGGTTCCTCTTCTTCTTTTATCACAGAATATGCATAGGTCTAAAACTAGTTTATAACATATGCTTATTTTTCTAATTAATTACAGATCTAAATAACATATGTTCATTTCTCTAATTAGTTACAAATCTAAATTACAACATACTCTATGCATGCAATATATAAATTACATGTTCATAGCCAAATTTATGCATCCAATCCCAAGTCACATGTCCAATATATTTTATGCTTCAGATCTAAAGTCATACGTTCAATTCAGTCTTGTCAAATTTCGCATCATTCATTAATTGTTCCAAATTTTGCGTTCATACGTTAATCTCTTTATGAGATTGGGCACAGACTCGTGGTAGCCTGGCTATAGAAACAGAAAAGAAGAAAGGAATACAGAACAGTCACAGAAAACAGATCCAACAGAAGAGAATATATATACAACCTCAAACTCAGTTTTAAATGCATATTAAAATTATAATTAACGTTTATAGCGGAGAATAACTGTACTTGCCTTGATTGGATTAAAGAAAGGACTTTAGTTGTTACAGAATTGTTGCAGAAGCTTTTATCTCAAATTTGAATTTAGGATGATGTTGATTGACTTCTAGTTTTGATTCTAGCAGAGTAGCGACGCCATTTTTATTTTTAATTAGAAGAAGAGAGCAATGGAGGCTAGAGAATTGTGTTAGAGACTTAGGTTAGGTAGAGTCTAGGGTTATTTTTATAGAGTTTATGAACTGATTAGGACCATCGATGTTGCTTGGATTGATCGTAGCCATTCATTCGAAAGAGAGACCAATTAGAGCCTGCCACCTAGCCCTAATGACAAAGCATGCTTCTGAAAATCGACCAACATAGACTAGGCCAGCCAGGGTGGACTGGGTTCGACCTGGGTCTGGACCAGGTCGACAGCCCTGTCGATAGCCCTGTCGACCTGGCTAGACCAGGTCGACAGCCCAGTCGACCTGGGTGTCTTAGGCGGGAATTTTCCCGCCCTGGCCAATTGGGCCCGATTTTTAATTTTAAACTTAATTCAGAAACTTCCGGAGGCTATATCTTCTTCATACGGACTCCGTTTTTCGAAAACTCGGACTCTATTTCGCGTATTTTTCCGAGACAAACGCAATGGCGTATCCCGTTTCCCTTAGTCCTTTGATTTCAAATTAATTATACTTTAATTTGTTAATTCCACAGTTATAGAATACACGGGGTGTTACATAATTTTTCAAGAATTCGCATATGACATCTTGTAATACGGATTCCATAAAAATATTTAATATATTCTTTGCATATGCACACATGCAAACACTCACGACAAAAATGCAATTTTTGTTGGTGTTCAGTTATATTGCAATATATTGTTAATAAACCTATTTATATGCAAATTTACTTCGCTGAATTTTCTATGCTTAGTGATTTCTATGCTTCGTAATTTTGTGAAGATGTTCGTTTGTGCCCACGAAGAAAACTGCAAAAATATAGAAATGGAAAAGAAGAAGACTTAGAAAGAAGCGAATAATGAAACAATGAGACTAAATGCTCAAAAAAGGGACAGTGATGCAGTAAATTCTCCTTGAAGAAGCCCAAGGTCACTGAATTTCTTCAGTTAAGTCTTTCATGTGTATGACAACAGTACAAGTCTGGATGTTCTTCACCCTAAGCTTGGTGAAATTTGTAAAGGAGATTTTATTTTTGTTTTTCTTCTTGTAGAAATTACAGTGGATAATTCAGCAATAAGGTAAATAAGCATTATGTGTGCTTATGTTGAAAGCAAGTGATAGGAGCATGTCTATGCCTGTGTAGAAGGATCCTGCTTTAAAGAAGATATTTCAGCATGTGTACGTTGCTGAACCCATCTTGGCTGATACCAATAGTATTTTGAGAGGATTGAAGGAGAGGTATGAAGGACATCTTGGTAGTCACATTCGAAATAGAGCTCTTGTTGTTGTTCAGTTTTACGCATGTTATATCACTAATTTGTCTATTTCTCGAAACCCTCTGCATACTTAGGCTTTAATTGTCAGTTTATTAATCATGTTAGATGGAGCACTGATTGGTCATTGTGTAGTATAATAACATTATATGTTTACTTAGGTTCATATCGACTGTCCTAATATATATGTTGGCATATTTGTTTCTCTTTCCATTACAATCTCTAGAAGAAGAAAAAAAGATTGTATGTATTTGAATTATACTAAGATTGCATATTTGTTTCTTTTTAAGCTTTATGCCTGATTGAGAGCATACCTACTGAATCAATATTTTGTTTTGCCCATAACGAATTTGTAAGTAGTATTTATGTATCACATGTATTGACCTAGTTATGTATGTCTTGATAATATCAACATGGCAATGTATACCACAAGTTGTGTTGTGTAGTCTTACATTATGTAGTGTTACGTTCAGATTTTGACCTGCTCTTTCTTTTCCTTAAGTTATGTTTTGTTATTTTTTTTAGTAATTACTTATCATTATTTTCTCAGTCTTTTGTTCGGTATTTTGTTTACAAGTAGATCAACCTTTCTGAAGACATTAACAATAGCAACACTACTTTGTTTACATGTAGATGTTTATTTCAGTGATTAATGTACTTTGGCTGCATGCTGCTCGGTTATGACATTGTTAATAGTAGTTTGGTTGAGTAAATGTATGACTATCTTTTTGTCCTGACACTTATGTATGTTGTGGATGTTTGAATGTGTATGTATCTTGTGGATCTTTGAATGTGTACGTATATTGTGGTTGTTTAGTATGTTATGTTCAAAAGTGTATGTGTTTGTGTATTACGTTGTTATATAATTGGAGGCAAAATTATGGGTAGGTCTGGAATATTATGATACAAATTTTGGCGTTTACTAAATGCTACAAAAAAAAAAAAAACAAGTGAACGCCATTAAAATAGTATCGTAGTGAAGAAACCCTTTTCGGTGGCATTTCAGAGACATTGCAAAAAATAACATTTGTAACGCTATTAAAAATATATATTTAGTGGCGTTTAAACAAAGTCCAACTAATACTCAATGATTTTTAGTTGCATGTTTTCTCGTAATGATTATCAAAACGCCACAAAAAATGCTCGGTAGCATTTTTTGGACACTACAAAAAATCTATTTCTTGCAGTGTATTTTCTATATCTCTTATATTCTAAAAGCATTCAAATTCATACTTGTTGCTTCGAATCGCTGACTATATTTCATATTTCTCGATTCAGTAAGCAATATACTTCCTTCAAATCTTCACACACACATCAAATATCTGAGGATAAGATTATAGGAAGGGTATGCTTAATCCGTGACTAATTTGCGTTACTAAGAACACATATTGAAGTCAAAGCTCTTTTTGAATTGTTGAAGTCATATTCGGTTGCACAAGCATGTTGTTGAAGTCCTATTCAGTTTACTTAGGCGTGAAATCCTGTTCGGTTGCTCGGGTGTATTGTTAACTTGTTCATCCAGAGAAGTGAGGGTGTTGCTAGTGAAAAGCCAGACAAAGTCTATGACTGGACGTAGGACGGTGCTCCAAACCAGTATATAAAAATCCCTGGTGTCATTTATTTTACTTCACTGCAACACAGCAATTTGCGACGACAAAAAAAATATTGGTGGCTGTCGCTAGCCGTCGCAAAGAGCCGTTGCAATTTTAGTTGTCGCCAACAGAAAAAGTGACAGCTCGGTCACTTATTTAGCAACGGCTTGCAACGACAATTTATCCACGTGGCATCGAATGCGGGAGGTAGTTTGTTTCCCTGGAAGCTGTTAAAATCCGTTGCAAAATTAGCCATAGTGAGCCGTCACGATCCGTTACAAATTTGGACATGTAAGTCGTCGTAAGTCTGGGTAATTTTTGTTGCACTATACAGTGATTCCATTCCCTCAAACCACAACCGTATAATCAGTTCATCAGTACCATATCTCATCACTATCATTTCATCATAACATACACCAAATCCAATATAACACGACCAAATCATAATATATATCAAATCCATAAAACTTCCAATATCATTCCATCATAACATACTGTCATAATATATACACAACGACTACCATCCGGTTTAAGTCCAATAAAATCCAAAACACAACCAAATTCGTTAACTATGCAATAACTACCATCATCGTGCATCAAGCATAAAAACAACCAAGTACGTTACCAGTAAAATATGTACATACCCATAAGAACAACCAAACTGCTCGTCCTCCTCCTCCTTGTCCTCGCCTTCGTCTTCTTCGTCCGCAACAGCATCTCCCTCCCCGGGCATCGACCCATGCTCCTGATAGTACGCTGCAATGCGCTCATCCAGCTAGCTTTTTCGTCAGTCATTCAACTCATCCAACTGCTGCTGCATCCGAGCTATAGTCTCTTCCTCCATGGACCTCCTGTAACCTAGTTGAAAAGTATTAGCATGCGGAATAATTCAAGTGCACATTAAAGTTAATAATTCAAGTTATACTCATGATGGTATCACATAAGTCAAGAAAAGGTTTATGTCCTGATTGCCAAAGCCATATCGCCTATTTCGAGTAAGCGGATCTATAATAGAATCCCATATAAGATTGAATTCTACAACCGTAAGCTCCTCTCGTCTGCTAGCCTGTGTCACTCTAGCCGACTCCACGTCATATTTTTCCTACAAAACCAATATAAATTTAACACGATTTCTATATAATTTACTTATATACTGTGATATAAATGAATATGAAACATTTTAATTATGGATAGCATATTTACCATTACACCCATAACCTTGTGGTCCGCCCAAATCACATGTAACATTCCCTTCTTCATCAGTCTGCTCCACCGCATGTGTATGTCTAAAAACTTCTATCATCGAAGGCTCCCTTCCTAACCTTGTTGGTCACATTTATAAAATAAACGTGTTTAATTGTTTGAATTGTTTTGTTAATTGGTTGATGTTAAATAATCATTATTTACAGTTATAGAAATCATCAGTTAAATGGAATTGAATGATTTTATTTGAGATAACCTTTTTGGATGCAGGGAAGAATAGGTTGAAGGGATCCAACTAGATTCCTCAAATATATTAAATATTATTTATTTTCATATTATCATTATATGAACTGTTCGGATTGGATCATTGATTTGATTGTTGATCATTGACTGGAAATTCAACATTACTATTGTTTTAACCAGTGGGAAGTATTAGTTGAGTAATTGGCAACATATGGCCTATAAATCATTCCTTTTGTAAATATTGATTTACCGTTAAGTGAATGGACGGGAATTGAGTTATAAAATTTATTTTACAGCTGACGATAGATTTTTAAATATATTATTTTGAATAAAAGTTATTAAAAGGAAATAAATATTTATTATTTAAATTTACAAGCGAGTATTAAATGATTTTATAAATTAAATTCTTATGTTAAGAAGATTTATAAGCAAGTGAGTAGAAATTAACCTGACCGTTAGGAGCTGAATAATTGTTTTTAAGAAACAATTAAATGGAATTATTTAAATTAATATTATATTACTAATTTAAAGGTAGGACTAATTGGAATTGGTTAACGAGATAACTGTGTTTTGAAGTTGACTAAGCCAACCGTTTTAACTGAGACTGATTATGAAATTGGTTTGTCTTGAACTAATCTAATGAAATGGTTTAGCGAATAATTGTTTAACTTTAATAAAATTTTAAAAAGAAATTTATTATTTAAGTTAATTAATTATACGATTGTTAACGGTGAAGTAAATTATTGATTTAATGAGTAATAATTTAAGAGATTACTATTTAAATGAAATTCATTTATGAAAGTAAATCAAATTATAATGAAATATAATTGAATTGTAAAAGAAGTTTATAAAGGGGTTTTATATTAAAATCGAGTTTTATAACAAAGTTATCAAAGGGATTTCAAGCGAATACGATAGCCTAAATTAAATTTTTTACTTAATATTTGAAGTTAGAAAAAGAAATTGAGAAGTTAGGAAATGGTATGAAATGGCTAAGTAAGGTTCATTCCGTGGTTCGGTATGTGATATTCTGAAGTTCGGAATGGTCGACGAAGTGAGATTTATTTCAAGGATCGAAATGCTATGTTCCGAAGTTCGGAATGTTAATCGAAGGTGAGAACATAAGCTAAATGTTTTGGAAATGGCAACGAACATAAGTTGCCGTAAATGATTTACAAATGATTTTGTAAGTTGAAATTAAGAGTTTAGAAATGTAACCGAAATATTAGTTATCGATAATAATTTACAATTGGAATTTGTAAATGAAGTAACAGTTTTGAAAAACGAATTTGCAACAATTGTTACAAATAGTAAATTGAACTATTTGATTTACAAACTGAAAATGTTATAAAAATCGCTATGTGATTTAAGACAACGCATAAGTTGTTGGAATGATTTATAAAGGGTATCATTAAAGAAATTAAAAAGTTTTGAAATGAAATTTGTACGGTTGTTATAGATGAATTTATTTGATAAAAATAAATATAAGGATTCATAAGAGATGTCAATATAAGAGTTGTGAAAGATATAAATGTAAGATCTGTAAAGATATTTATATAAGATTGGTAAAGATATTTATATTAGATTTGTTAAAGACATTTATATATGATTCAAAAAAAAATAGTATTGCTGAACAAAATTTATAAAGAGATTTGGAAGAAATTTTATAAAGGATTCTATTTATAATGGAATCGAAACTCGAGTATAATATTATAAAGGAGTAGTAAAGATTAATAGAGAAGTATAATAATTGTTTACTTAAAAATTTATTAAGTAAATATTGTTGAGATTTAAATAAGGCTTTCAAAGGAAAATGCGTGGTTAATAAACTTCAATCTATTCTGAAGATATGAATGTTATTGGTCAAGGTCTAAGAGGTAAATAAAATACCCCAACTTGAACGATTTCACGATTATTCAAGATTGGTATTGGATTATAAACGAGAGCAATTGAAGGAAACATAAGTTATGATTTCCGTAAATAATATTAAAAACTGTATTTGAGGAAGTTCATAAGTGAATAAAATGATTTTTAAGAATATTATTATTTATAACAAGAAGTAAAAGATAAACTCCAAACATTGGAAGATTTAAAGGATATAATTAACATATGTTTAGTTAAAGAGGCCATATAATGCCAAATACAGAATCAGTGAACTCATTTATTTTACATGATTGTTTACTTGATAGTTAAATAACCGACCATCAAATTTGGCCAAATACGTTGTTGGTATGGAAAGACCGGGATCGAATTTATATTTGAAAACCATTCCGACCAACAAACACGTAACATTGAGGATAGAAGATGAAGCAATTAAAGACCATGGATCTTCGTAAGCGGAAGGATTGCTTGTCTAATATTCTCTATGTTGCAACTGGAGGTATTCTGACGTGATTTAGTCGTGAGTGAAATTTTATGGATTTTCCAGGACTTCTCGCTACAGGTCCATAGGGTAACTCAAGTATGCAGTAGGAGGGTGCCTTCTGTTGATCTTGTTCCTGGATGACTTGTATGGACGGATTTCTGTTGGGGGCAGAGAAGATACCTTCTCCTAGCTTAACAACTAGAGTATTTTTGTGGGCGTCAATTAGTGATATCTGGCGGATCAGACGATGTGGCATTCAAAGTGAATAGTGGACAGATATTCTATAAATAATAATAAAGGAAAATAAATATATAAACAAATTATGACCTCAAGCCTCATCAACCGAGAAATGGTATAAAATCGGGTAGGTCGCATGGCTATGTGAGTCGCACCCATTAAAAGGGTATATCATTACCTGATCTGGAGAAATCAAATGCCTTCGGTTATCCCTTTTATTTTTGTATGTATGTTATCGACTCGGTTGGTCGTCCCCCAACCGTGGTGATGATATATTATGTACTCTAAAGCGAAGTGAGGGGTCGGTCATGTTTAGCCTGGGTTACAAGATGTTCTTGTTGAACCCCAATGTATTCATCTCTGGAGGTATATTGTCGGAAAGGTGGTTGCCCATACCTTGCCATGGAAATCCGTTTTCCAATAAGAGCCAGTGGTTTTGATTGTATACTATGTATGTGGAGCGTGATATGCAAGTGTTCCGCTAGATTGATATTTATTTGTATTTAGACACCATTCTAATATTAGAAAAGATATTGATTTCAAAAACGTTTTGGGTTATCATAAGGTAAAAACCATCCGTATTTATGTGTGGATTTAGTCTTACGATTATCCTTTTCTTTTGAAAGTATTTTAACTTTGAAATCAAGTTGGATGTTACCCATAAACTTATTGCGTTTTTCCCACTCTGGTTCACCAAGATGATCTAACGTTTGTATTGCTTGGGTTAGATCGGGTTGTACAGGTTCGGGTTATCGGATGCAATGAAGAGACGAGCTGGATTAGCTCAGACGTATGATATTATATAGATACTTTTCCGGTGTGTGTTGTATACGAGGACAGATTATTATAACTATGTACATTTTTATTACATCAATTTCTTCTCATCCGCTTTGGATTAGGATCTTATATTTTATGCCAGAATAACTGGGAAACACCCTGAACAATAGACCATTTCTCAATAAAAAAAGCAGACAAAGAAGACGGCCTTAGGTGTCGATTCTGGTTGGATTCCCAATTAATATGTATAGCAAAGCTATATTATTCTTAGAGTTTTGGGTAGTAGTACCAGAAGAAGTATCCTTATTGAGTGAACATCAATTCTTTCCTGTCAACTTGACAGAAACCATTACCCCAATCACGACAACGAGGCGTGGCGTAAAGTGAAGATTGGGGGGAGTAGAGCGAAATCCCCATCTGGGGTATTCCAAAGGTGTAACCTAGGCAACGAAAAAAGGGCCCGATACTTCAACTATAGGAGCGACCTGTTGGTTCACCAAACCCCGACCTAGCGTCACACGTTCTCCAGGTCCGAAGGGATCCAGTGCCCAACTACCGACTCCTCCCGGAAAGATACTCGAGTAGATTTAGAATGTTTTCATGGTCCGTCGATGCGATCATTTCTAATTTTCTTTCTCTTTGACCGAGTTCAGACTTTTCAAGCCTTGTTCGGTCGTTCATAGATGGGTGGGGTTGTAGATACTTAGTTCATCTCTCGGTAGAACAAGGCCACCACTTAGGTGGGTTCGACTCCCAAGGGAGCGCACATTGCCAATTATGTGTTGATGTGCTCTGATGATTGTAAGTATTTTTGAAACGCTCTTAGTAAAGATTTATTTCTATATTATATTTTGTTCCACTGTGATGTGAGACTATGATTCTGTGTTGTGTTGGTTCTTCTTCTTCTTCTTCTATTCTTATATTTCTTTCTTTCTTTTCTCATCCTCTAATTTCTTTCTAATAACCATATGTGTTTTTCAATACTTGGGTTCTGGCAAGTGATATAGGAATTATTGTTGGAATTCCGACGTCGAATTCCCTAAGTTCGTTACAGTGGTATCAGAGTTATTGGTTTAGTAATAACATTGGCTCTGTGGTGTAACTCGATAGATATAGGTTAGTGATACCCTAGATTGAGTTGAGTGTACATACGAGAGAGCATATTTGTAGATTTCATATACAAATGGTCTGTATTGTGTTGGTTGATCGGTTCAAGTGTTGAGAAGCATTGAACTGGAAATGGATACAATATTGTTTTATAAAGAGGCTGAATGAAATAATTTTACCCAAAATATATATTTGTATAGAAAAGAATTAATTTTATTAAATTATTAAGATACGATCTGTTTGATTGATTTGAATGGAATTCAAATTAGATTAAGGATTTGAATTGGAGCTTAACCTGGTTAAGTTAAATTAAATTAATAATGATAGTAAAACTAAATAAAATAAATTTGGAATTTAGAAATTCAACGAATAATAAATTAAATAAAAACCAATCGAATATTGACCGATTGATGTTCAAATATGTTAAACCAAAGTAAATGTTAATATTGAATGTAAATTCAATCTATTTTATTAAGCAGGTTGTGCATAGGTCGTTGATTGTTTGGTTAGTTGAATAAAATTCATCAATGGTTTAAAATAAAGTTGAATGAACTGAAAATCTAATGCCAGTATAATAAATTGGAATGAAACCACTTATGAATGTGAATTAAATAGTTTAGCCTTGTATTTGCACATGAATGATGCCTCATGTTTGATCTTAGGAATTGGTGAATTTATGCTTGTTGATTAATGAAGTGTTGTTTAATATTTCATGAAATTGTCACTTACAAGTTGAACTGAGATAAGTGCAGGATCTAGATGGCTATGGGAATTAAGTTTGGTTGCGTAGGTTGCACGTAAATTGAGCAAGTATGCTTAATAGCGCACGTAAAAGGTACGTCTAAGCAAAAATATAAATATTTGGTTTTTGATTTTTGTTTTCCGACCGTGTGGGTCGACGTATATGTATTATTTTTTCCTGCGATATCGCAGAAGTCACTCCATACAGAGGAGGCTCTGTTGAATTTTTCTGGGAATTTAAAGTGTTAGAAATTTTTTGATATTTTTGAAAATTTTATTTTACCATAATTAATTGGTTTTCAATTTAATTTAAATTGGATTTTAGAATAGTAAATGGGTTCGTAACATTTTTCTTACCTTAGAAATTTCGGGGACGAAATTCTTTTAAGGCGGAAAGAATGTAATTTCCCGTATTTTTGGTAGTCGGATATTTAATATATTTTATTATTTTAAATATTATATTTGATATACTAATGGATTTTTAATATTTAATTCGTTATTCAAAAACAAAGTTTGAACATTTAATTTATATATAATTTACAACGAGCTTGAAATGGCGCGGTAGTTCGTAATATTGAGTTTTGAACTTCAATTGAATATACAGAATCCGTTTTAAGTCGGATTTCTGTGAAACAAGAAATATTTGAATCTGGTTGATTATAATTTTCATATGAAAGAGAAAAATCGAGATTTCGTGTTATAGATTGTTAGTTATGTCCAAATCAAATTTTAAAATAGTCGTTATGGACTCTAGCCCATTAAGCCTTTACCCTTTGGGGCTCTTCGATTTGAATACTCTATCCGACATACACCAAATTCAAAGTGTTGCTACTTCAATTAATCCCTCTGACGGGCCGGATGAATACTTGTGGGCTTTAAACCAAAGCAAAGGTTTTTCTATCTCTTCTTGCTGCAGCTTTCTATCCCACCCAGGGCGTTCTTTCATCTTCCCACGCCTCTGGAAATGTCGGTTCACCTCGTACGATCTTCTTCCAATGGTGTCTGGTACACAACCGAATCAATACCAAGAGCAGACTCTATAAATTACACATCATTGATGATCCCACGTGTACATTTTGCTACGCAAATGCAAAAACAATTTAGCACCTTTTCTTCCACTGTGATTTTTCCTTCAAGATTTGGGCTGCGACCAGCTCATTTCTTCTCGGCTTCATACCCAACGTTTCCTCCTTCTTTGAGTATTGGCAACACAACCCACCAGACTAATTGATGGATTCCTTCTTGTCGATCTTTAGTTGGGTCATATGGATTGAACGTAATGCACACACCTTTAATAAACGAAAGATGCACTACTATGGCACCTGCAACTTCATCATTCACCAGTTTGAAACATATACAGGGACTTCTAGACACGCTCGCTTCAGACACACCCTCCAGGCGCCATCTTCTCCGGGTACCCAATGCAGCAGCTCGGCCCAGCGTGGATAAATGCTTATGATGTTTAACTATTTTTGCTTCACAAGACTTATGATATATGCTTCATGATGTTCAAACTGTTCAGTTATTACCGCATGATACTGATATTTTGGGATGTACTATATATATCTACACTATGTAATAGTATATTTAAACTATTATTGGGACGTATTTCGTCCTAACCTCTATGCCACTGGTTGGGCTGTCAACCAGACTATTATACATTAATATTATGCTAATCGGTTGTATAGCCCCGTGCTGCATAACCGTCTTCCTCAAAAAAAAAATAGTCACTATGGAAATCGTTATTAAAATATAACGTTCATTATATATTTGGATATCATTTGACTCGAAATGTTGATATTGAGTTGTACAATCCATATTGGTTTATAACTGGAGATATATGATATTTCTCTTTGTAAATTTACGATAATAATAATTTATTATTATTTAATTGAATCTATTTCGGAATTTAATTAATATTTTATCGATATTTTATAAGCATTAAAAATAGCGATTTTGCAAACGGTCTTGGTTTTCGGTGAAATAAGTTTCATTGGAACCGTAGCGTTAAATTATTGCACGGTATTAAATTTCATGGTAAACCGATGTCGCATGTGACAACGGCGGCCGTAAACTCCCAGTCATTTTCTAAAGCGTGTAATTAATTTAATTTAATTAAAGGGTATTTGTGTATAACTTGACCAGACGATCGAGTTAATTCCGTTGAGTTCGTATCGATGACTAGAGTCGGGATAGTTAGGTAGTTTGTTAGTTTTGAACATCGGGTATTTCTGTGTCCAAAGTAGCGTTGTTTGGCGTATAAAAATAGCGTACCAGGAAACAGTCTTGGAATTCTACGCAACTTGTGTCGTTGGATACGTATTAGTTAATTATTGTAGGATTTCGATTTTCGTGTCAATCGGACTTATCATTTGATCGTGGCAACGACAAACGCCTTAATCATTTATATTATTTTGGCCCAATCGGGTAAAGGTAAATTTAAAGAAATAAAGGGCTGGCCAAGTGGACTCTGATTTTAATGAAACAAATTTCATTGGATCCGTAAGGACAAGGACTAGTAGAATTTCAAAGTTTCAAGTTAATTGGATTTATTTTGTGATCTTAGGAAATTTAAATGCGTGATTTTTCATGTGTGGATTAGAAATGGATTTTACAAATGACTTCAAAATTCGACTAAACCTGTCCCATCGTGTCCGGAATATTTTTTATGATAGGATTACAATTTTCATTACGGTTGGAGGTTATTTGTGGTTGTTTTAAACATTACTTCGTGCCAAAGTTAGGATTAAAAATAAATTATTAATATACATGTCCTATAAATACCATTTATTTGCGTCAAACCCTAGGTCCGTTTTTGCATGGTCAATTTCTTTTCCGCCGCCTTCTGTTGAAACCAATGACCAGTAATTCCCAAACAATTTCCCTTCCGATCTATTTAACCATGCTTCGATATAAAAAACCTCCAACAACAAACTCGATCATCTCGGCGAGCTATACAATATGGTCGGTGGATACCATCTGGGGTTAACCACAGTGGCCAGAATACCACTGTTTATTGTTTATTGGTTATTGGTGATAGGAAGAGCTAGGTTGCGTCATACTTCGGACGGGGGATGATTATGTCAAGGAGCATCGATCAACGACTTCAGATGGTGCTCCGATGATCTTTATGGGCCACGGCGGTGAGAGAATCGAGGGGAGCTAGGTAAGTCCCGAGTGAAGAACCATGGAGCAGTAAAGGCGTGAAGTGTTTAAACTATACAGAGAACGTTTAGGTCAGTCCGGTAGTTTAAGCAAAGTAATAAGCTTAAATAGTTTCTTAGCTAAGGATTAACTAATTTAAATTACACTTGACTAGGACGTGAATTATGCAGGCAGTACTGGAACAAATTTCAAACAAAACAGAAAGCATGAGGGAGAAGGAAATTGGATAGGGCCATATTTTGTTTCTTAAATAAATTATTTGGCCTAGTTATGGGAGTTGTGCATATTAGGAGTGGTCTGAATGAAGGAAATTGCATACGAGGAAAAAGGAAGAATTATCGGCCTGATTATCGAATGTAATTGTTCATTAAATTTTTAATTAAGAATTAATTATTTAATATCAATTGTGAATGCTTATAAATTATATAATTCTCTCATATGTTATCAGAATTCAACTAAACAGGAAACACTGGAACCTTATCGAAGAACATAACATTCTGAAATAGAATTGGATGGAATTGGAATCAACTGGATTTTTCTGTTAAAATTAACACTAGTTTAATTTAATTGAAATGAGTTGTTTAAACAGCGAATCAGATCAAGGTGAGTTAAACTCACCGAGTTCTTCTTACTTATATTTTGTATAAGTCGGGTTTTATAAATTGTGTGCTATGACTGTTAATGGTTGATTGTTATTAATTATATATTCATATATTGATTGAACCAATGAAATTAAACGTTGTTTAATTTCAGTGAAAAACCAAATTGTTTTTTAACGATTGGACCCAATGGAGGTAACTTACCTTGTTGGTCACGTTTATAAAATAAACGTGTTTGATTGTTTGAATTGTTTTGTTAATTGGTTAATGTTAAATAATTGTTATTTACGGTTATAGAAATCATCAGTTAAATGGAATTGAATGATTTTATTTGAGATAACCTATTGGGATGCAGGGAAGAATAGGTTGGAGGGATCCGACTAGATTTCTCAAATATATTGAATGTTATTTATTTTCATATTATCAATATATGAACTGTTCGGATAGGATGATTGATTTGATTGTTGATCATTGACTGGAAATTCAACATTAGTTTTATTTTAACCAATGGGCAGTATTGGTAGAGTAATTGGCAGCATACATAAATCAATCGTTTTATAAATATCGATTTACCGTTAAGTGCATCGACGGGAATGGAGTTATAAAATTTACTTTATAGCTGAAGATAGATTTTTAAATATATCATTTTGAATGAAAGTTATCAAAAGGAAATAAATATTTATTATTTAAATTCATAAATGATTTTATAAAGTAAACTCTTTTGTTAAGAAGATTTATAAGCAAGTGAGCAGAAATTAACCTTACGGTTAAGAGATGGATAATTGTTTTTAAGAAACAATTAAATGGAATTATTTGAATTAATATTATATTATTAATTTGAAGGAAGGACTAATTGGAATCGGTTAACGAGATAACTGTGTTTTGAAGTTGATTGAGTCAATCGTTTTAACTGAGATTAGTTATTAAATTAGTTTGTCTTGAACTAATCTAATGAAATGGTTTAACAAATAATTGTTTAGTTCTAATAAGATTTTAAAAAAAATTACTATTTAAGTTAACTAATTATACGGTAGTTAACGGTGAAGTAAATTATTGATTTAATGAGTAATAATTTAAGAGACTACTATTTAAATGAGATTCATTTATGAAAGTAAATGAAATTGTAATGAAATCTAATTGAATTGTAAAAGAAGTTTATGAAGGGGTTTTATATTAAAACGAGTTTTATAATGAAGTTATCAAAGGGATTTCAAGCGAATACGATAGCTTAAACTAAATATTTACTTAATATTTAAAGTTAGAAAAAGAAATTGAGAAGTTGGGAAATGGTATGAAATGGCTAAGTAAGGTTCATTCCGAGGTTCGGTATGTGATATTTTGAAGTTCGGAATGGTTAACGAAGTGAGATTTATTCCAAGGATCAGAATGTTATGTTTCGAGGTTCGGAACTTTAACCGAAGACCAGAATATAAGCTAAGTAAAAGGTTTTGGAAATGGCAACAAACATAAGTTACCGTAAATGATTTACTAACAATTTTGTAAATGGAAATTAAAAGTTTAGAAATGTAACCGAAATATTAGTTGTCAATAATAATTTACAAATGGAATTTGTAAATGAAGTAAGTGTTTTGAAAAATGAATTTATAACAATTGTTACAAATAATAAATTGATCTATTTGATTTATAAACTGAAAATCTTTAAAAAGATCACTATGTGATTTTAGACAACACATAAGTTGTTGAAATGATTTAAAAGGGCATCATTAAAGAAATTAAAAAGTTTTGAAATGAAATATGTAACGGTTGTTACAGATGATAGGTTGAACTGATTTGATAAAAATAAGTTTAAGGATTTGCAAGAGAGAAGTCAATATAAGAGCTGTGAAAGATATAAATGTAAGTTCTGTAAAGATATTTATTTAAGATTGGTAAATATAGTTATATTAGATTTAAACAAATATAGTATTGTTGCTGCAAACAAGTTGAAGAAAATTTATAAAGAGATTTGGAAGAAATTTTATAAATGATTCTATTTATAATAGAATCAAAGCTCGAGTATAACATTATAAAGGATTAGTAAAGATTAATAGAGAAGTATAATAATAGCTTACTAATTTTTTTATTAAGTAAACGTTGTTGAGATTTAAATAAGGCTTTCAAAGGAAAACATGTGGTTAATAAACTTCTATCTATTCTGAAGATATGAATATTGTTGGTCAAGGTCTGAGAGGTAAATAAAATACCCCAACTTGAATGACTTCATGATTATTCAAGAATGGTATTTGCTTATAAACGAGAGCAATTGAGGAAAACATAAGTTATGATTTCCATAAATAATGTTAAAAACTATATTTGAGGAAGTTTATAAGTGAATGAAATGATTTTTTAGAATATTATTATTTATAATAAGAAGTAAAAGATAAACTCCAAACATTGGAAGATTTAAAGGACATAATTAACAAATGTTTAATTAAAGAGGCCATACAATGCCGAGTATTGAATTGGTGAACTCATTTTATTTACACGATTGTTTATTTGATAGTTAAATAACCGACTATAAAATTTGACCAAATACGTTGTTGGTATGGAAAGACTAGGATCGAATTTATATTCGAAAGCCATTTCGACCAACAAATACATAACATTGAAGATAGAAGATGGAGCAATTGAAACCGTGGATCTTCATAAGATGAAAGATTGCTTGTCTAATATTCTTTGTGTTGCAACCAGAGGTATTCTGACGTGATTCAGTCATAAGTGAGATTTTACGTATTTGCAAGAACTTCTCGCTACTGGTCCATAGGGTAATTCAAGGATGCAGTAGTAGGATGCCTTCGGTTCATCTTGTTATTGGATGTCTTGTATGGACGGATGTCTGAGAGAGTATTTCAAAAAGGGTCACGTACGTTGATTTCTACAAACGTATTTCTGTTTGGGGCGGATAAGACACGTTCTCTTAACAACTAGAGTATATTTGTGGGCGTCAATTAGTGATATCTGGCGGATCTGACGTTGTGGCATTCAAAGTGAATGGTGTCCAGATGTTCTAAAAATAATAATAAAGGTAAATACATAAACTATGACCTCAAGCCTCATCAACCGGGAAATGGTATAAAATTGAGTAGGTCGCACGGCTATATGGGTCACACCCATTAAAAGGTTATATCATTACCTGATCTGGAGAAATCAAATGCCTTCGGTTGTCCCTTTTATTTTTGTATGTATGTTATCGGTTCGGTTGGCCGTCCCCCAACTGTGGTGATGATATATTCGGTACTCTCAAGCGAAGTGAGGGGCCGACCATGTTTAGCCTAGGTTGGAAAATGTTCTTGTTGAACCCCAATGTATTCATCTTCGGAGGTACATTGTCGTAAAAGTGGTTGCCCATACCTTGCCATGGAAATCTATTCTCCAATAAGCGCCCACGGTTTTGATTGTATATTATGTATGTGGAGCGTAAGATGCAAGCGTTTCGCTAGATTGATATTTATTTGTATGTAGACACTATTATAATATCAGAAAAGATATTGATTTCAAAAAAAAATTGGTTTATCATAAGGTAAAAGCCATCCATATTTATGTGTGGATTTAGTCTTACGATTATCCTTTTCTTTCAAAAATATTTTAACTTTAAAATCAAGTTGGATGAAACTTATAAACTTAGTGTGTTTTTGTCACTCACCAGACTGATCCGGTGTTTGAAATGCTTGGGTTAGACCGGGTTGTACAGGTTCAAGTTATTAGATGCAGTGAAGAGACGAGCTGGATGAGCTCAGACGTATGATATTATATAGATACCTTTCCGTTCTGTGTTATATACGAGGACAGATTATTATAACTGACCAGATGTGTTGATGTACTCTGATGATTGTAAGTATTTTTAAAAAGATCTCAGTAAATATTTATTTCTATATTATATGTTGTTCCATTGTGATGTGAGACTCTAATTCTGTGTTTTGTTGATTCTTCTTCTTCTGTTCTTATATTTCTTTCTTTCTGTCTCATCCTCTTATTTCTTTCTAATAACTATCTATATTTTTCGATACCTGGGCTCTGGCAAGTGATACAGGATTTGTGTATTATTTTTGGAATTCGAGCATCGAATTTCCTCAGTTCGTTACAAGCATAATCAAGAAATTGGCTAGGAAGAATAAGCCGCAGCAGTATGTGAAAAGACCACCAACAACTAACACCTCTTCAGCTGCTCAATGACAAGTTCAAGCTAATGACCGTTGATTGGGTTCAAATGCCCAAAGCATGGAATAACGACCATTCATGTCAACTCTTTACTAAAAACATTGTTCATGAAAAGTTGTAATAATTTCTTTTTATAAGTATATACCTCCCATATCAAAAGGGCATATTGTAACTAAATATCATCTATGTTGATGAAAACATGCCTGCTTATCTCAATCATATACTTGCAAATTTTTGATAAGATAATTCAAAAATTGCCTAATATCGATTTGATATTTCAAGCTACATAGAGAGCGCTCGCTTCCTTACAGTCCGAAAAGACCTGGTGACCTTCATAGCACATCCCGATAAAGATAACTCAAGTGTCGAGTTCTACAACATCATTCAGCACATACGCGAGGATGTAATGCACCACCTTGTAGATCGAAAGGGGGAGTCATTAAGATTCAAACGACGAGAGAAGGATCAAGCAAGCATATAGAACAAAGAGCCCCCTCAAGCAAGGCACTCAACGAGATCACCAGAGCAAGATTGACTTGGCCCGATTGCGACACATGTTGAGCGAAAACCAAAGTCTTCCTTACGCTAAAGGGCTTAGTGAAGTCTCCGACGCCATTACTTGACCGGATGAGCCGAGCGCTGGGGCAAATTGAAGTCTTCCTTACGCGAAGGCAAACAAAAGTCTTCCTTATGCGAAGGCGCCCAGTCAAATCTCCGACGCCATTACTTGGTCGGATGAGACGAATGCTGGGGCAAACTAAAGTCTTTCTTATGCGAGGGCAAACAAAAGTCTTCCTTACGATAAGGAGCCCAGTCATGTCTCTGACATCTTTACTCGGTCGGATGAGATGAACGCTGGGGTAAACCAAAGTCTTCCTTATGCGAAGGAGCCTAATCAAGTCTTCGACGCCATTACTCGGTCGGATGAGACGAATTTTGGGGAAAACTAAAGTCTTCCTTACGCGAAGGCAAATTAAAGTCTTCCTTATGCAAAGGAAACCAGTCAAGTCTCCGACGCCATTACTCGAATGTATGAGATGAACGCTGGGGAAAACTAAAGTCTTCCTTATGCGACGGCAAAACTAAAGTCTTCCTTATGCGAAGACATCCAATCTAGTCTCCAACGCCATTACTCAAGAAGATGAGACGAACGTTGAGATAATCAAAAGTATTCTTTATGAGAAGGCATCCAACCTAGTCTCCGACACCATTACTCGACCGAATGAGATGAACATTGAGATAAACAAAAGTCTTCCTTATGTGAAGGCATCCAACCTAGTCTCTGATGCCATTACTCAGCCGGATGAGATGAACATTGAGATATACCATAGTATTCCTTATGCGAAGGCAACCAATCTAGTCACCGAATCCAGATTTACTCGGTTGGGAGGGACGAACTTTAGGTAAAAGACCTCTACGGGGGTACCCAGTTAATTCGCTAGCGCCTGATTTACTTGGTTACGACAGATGATGGGATAAACCAAAGACTTCTATGGGTCACCCAATGAAGTCTCTGACACTTGAATTAATTAGTTTAATTATAGACGAAAGTCTTCAATTCCCGAATTAACTAGCTGCATTGTAAACGAATGTTGGGAAAAAATATAAGACTTCCCACGCGGGGCACAAGAACTAAAGACTTTTCAAAGGAGAAGTGCAAGATTAATCAGCAAAGGTGGGTTTCTTAATGAATTGGCAAACTTAGAAGTTCTTAACATACCGGAAGAAGCAAATAGACTTCGCCAACGAAGTGGAAGCTTTTAGTGCGTCAATCAATATCAAAGAAACTCCACAAACTGATCACATACAGCTCTTGCAGCTCATGATGACCCATGGTATGGGGGAAACACAACCACATCGAGATTGGACAATGCTCTAAAAACATACCATGGGTTCATCACATCATCGCAAAAAGCAAAAAACTAACTTACACTCGACAAAAAGGCGAGTACATTCGGAAATATATAAGCCGAAGTGTACAAAAAAGTAAGATCTCTCCTTAGAATCTTGAAAAAAAGACCTCACCTTTAAGAGTAGGTCATCTGAAAATTTGACAAATCGATATGCTTGATACGTCAATGAAGCTAGTTGCAACGGTAAAATTCAACCTCGGAAGTCCAACTAGTTAGCATTGACTGGTTGCGAGTCTCAGAAAGGAGGAAAAGTGGATACATCGGTCAAGTCACGCTAAAAGCAATCTCTTGCGAGAATTAATTCCTTTATTGAGCAAACATAGAGTCTCTCAACACAAAGACCTCTCCTTCTGTAAAGCTCCAATCATAGATAACTCAAAATACCCGATGGAATTCTTCTTCAAACCTAAATATAAGCGATGCTTGAAAGGCGGCTGTGTGAACGTGGCATAGTTCAAACCCAATAGAGAAATAACACTTCCCAAGGAATTAAAGCTAATATCCACCAGCAGTGTCAACATGAGATATAAAAAGGAAGATCAAGCAATAGTCATGAACCGGGGGCAAGCCATTATGAAGTTAAGATCCAAATTTTTATACAGCCCGGGATGATCCATGGTATCAAATACTGTTGGAAGAGATAACAATACCACGAGGATAAAATATACAAAAGGCATCCTAGAATATGGAGAAAGTCAATACGTGTGGCAGGAATAACGCAAAAAGTGATTCATTTCTGCACAACATTTATATTCCAAGACCTAGCTCCAAGGATCACAATCCTAAGGATGGATGCTGCAGAAGTAGAATATGAGATGTCTGCTTAGTAAACTTATTAAGCGATACACATAAGGTACTTAGTTGCTCGAAAATCCTACGGTCAATGCCACCCAAAAGAATTGGTGGAGAACATGAGTCATGCTTACCGGGGCATCGCTAAAAATTGTCTGAGCCAGGCTTGACCCAAAATTTTCATTAGACAAATTATCAGGTACGCACCTTTCATAAATAATGAACGTTATGCAATGATAATTCAAAAAGACAATGCTTAGAACTTGTAGTCTGAAATCTTGTCTGACAAGTCTCAAGTGTTGTCGACGAGCAAACTAGGTGTGTTACTAATGTAAACTGTATCTAGTAAGTCATAAAATCTCAGGAAAAACAGTCTCACGTTGATAACACACTCGAGTTATAAATGATTCTCATAATCCATCTCCTTTTTTTGGACTAACCCATTGTCCTCTTGAGCAATCGACCACGAATTTGTCGCCAAATGGGTCCAAAAGCTCTTCGTTACAGGTTCTCTAGAAGAGCACACACGCCAAGAGAAACTTGCCAAAAAGATTTGGCCAATGTTGCACTACTGTTCATCGAAATAAGGCAAAGGGCTAGAAGAGTCCAGTATGCATCATCGACTAGTTTAAAAGCCATGTGCAAATTCAAGCTCAAAATTCTGAATATTATATTTCACCAACCAAGCTACTGCAACAAGCCTAAAAACGAAAAATCAGCAAATCCCTCTTTCCCTGCAATTTTGCACCAGAGTCGGAAATGCCAAATTGGTTAGCACAAAAGGTCATATCTCCACAAATTGTTAAGAGGACTGGGAATAACCAAAGACTGATTCATTTACAGCCCAGAAGCTGCAGTTGTCATAGCTCCAGTAACTTGAGCAGAAACTTCAATTTGGGTAGATGTAGTAGTTTCCTCATACAGTTGTCGAGATTTCTGTCGGGCATCCATTCTACACAAGGAATCATGTTTTTAAATAAACCACAGGTGCGCATTTCCTAAGTAAGAAGTGTTGTGCATAATTAAACAAGTCATTAAAAAGCAAAGCGTGAAATTTACAGTCGGCATGTGTCAATTAGTTGGTCTCAAGTGTCGTTGCGAATTTCAGATTAGAATGTCATATTTATGCAGGTGATGTTCGACAAGTCACAAATGGTTGAGTGAAACAATTCTGTGTAGATACGTCGTTCAGTTCAAATCATAAAATTCATTGTACTTAAATTTTTAGTAAATAACTAATCTGCTGTCGATGTGGATAGTCGATGAAAAAATGTTGGCCTAGAAACGTGTAAGTGTTTTTTTGTTAGAGGACAAGTAGCAGTAAAAAGGCATGATAAGTTTATAAGTTGCAATTTGAAGTTGTTGATTGCCTTAAAACCTGGATCACTTTAGAAAAACTTAATGGTCAAAAGGATCTCTAAGGCATAGCAATACAGCGATTGATCATAAACACACGACTCATGAAAGGATTAGTCGTACCCGATCCATCATGGATCGGCTGCGTCTGATCCATCGTGGATCGGCATCATTCGATCCATATAAGCCGTGTCCAAATGCAATGGAAAATCTGAAGAGCATGAGTGATCAAGTTTGTCAACCAACATGCAAATGCGCTAAGTCAATATTAGGGCATCAATTAACATAAGAATTCACATGGCCTCACAAATTGGGACGTTCATCATCAAAACCGATCAACGGTCAAAAAACTCAACTACTGCAAACATCAAGTTGTCGAGTCTATGTTGAACATGAAATCACCAGTCATAAAATTTATGCATAGAAAATTCGAACAACAATTTGTTAAATTCAAGCATATAGTACAGGAGTACAAATTACAATTGTTCGACATCAAACAGTTGGCAAATCATAATTAAAATACAAAAGGTTGAGAGCGCAAGGTTATTCAAAGGCATTCACACAGATTTGCAACAAAATCACACCAAATTTAAGAATTGATGCTCTGAACATCAAACTAAGTAATTGACGCAAGAAATTCATACATCATTGCCAAAGTACAGACAACTAGAATATTAAAATTGTTAAATTGTTGGTCATCACTAATGGGTTTTGCTAAAAAATTACACAAATTTTGAATCACATTTCATTCATAGATTGACAAATTCAAACCAAAGAGCAGTTCATCATTATATACAGAATTATGACCAAAACCTGTTACATCAAACGTTGGGTTGCCGAATTCAATTCCAAACACATTATAGCAGCTCAAAACAATTCAAAATCCATGTCATACAAGAATTCGTAACACACCACATCACTGCTAAAGCTGATTCAGGGAAACGTTCATCAACATACTAATTGCAAGTCAACATATAGGTTATGATCGAATTTTAGAATATTAAATGCCAAACTGCCAAATTCATCTCGGCATAACAGTTTTGATTGAATTCTATCATCTCAAGCAATAAAACGCCAAAACTAATCCCAAGTATGGATCATCAAAACACACGGCAAATTAGTAAATCACCTCATATATTATAAAGGCCTAAATACAGTGCAACAGGAAAGACGACAGAAAAATTAGCACCTACTATGACTGAAAATGGCCAGAAATAATTGGATTTTGGCGTCGGAAGCTTAGAGAACGCGGGCGAGGTGCGGCGGTTCAAATCTGAAAGAAGAGAATCTTGAGTAAATTCGAGATCAAGTGAAACTATGGCGGACTAGATTCGAAAACAAACCCAAGCTTGTTGACAGACGCCGTTGATAATAGTGTTGCAGATCTGACTAGTGAAGAAGCAAACTCGAATTAAATCAGTGCGGTTTTCTCAGAAAAAGGATTTCGCCATTGATGAATTTTCGACCCAAGAAAAGATAATGTAAGTAGTGCAGGTCTGAAAAAGAAATATAAAGCAACTTTCAATGGTTTTGTACGATCCATTAGATAAGGCCCGTACGACCCTCGAAAAACACCAGGTCTCCGATCCATATAAAGCAGCTAATAACATCCCATCAAAATATGTTGAAGCAAGTTGTGTTAAAATCGAAGCCGGTATTTCTTTTAAGAAACACAAACTTCGAGGGACAAATGTTAGCCCCGTTATTAAAATGCATTTAAAAGTCATATGTTGGATCGTCAAGAGATTATGGGTCGGTTATGAAATCAATGTGTTATGCAATGGGTCGATTACGTTCTTTTCAGGCACGTTTTGCGTTGATGGATTGGTCGTACAATAGCTATGGGTCGGTTATAATAATTGTTAGGCCGACAACATAATGCATGTCAACGTGGCATAATTGGATCACCTGTACCATTAACACATGAATATTGGGTCACCAAATCATAAATAATGCATAAATGGAGCGTGCCATAAACAATGCATGGAGTGATTCACATGCAGTACACGTGGCATAAGGCAGCAAAAACCTGGATCGGCTGTAATCAGAATACTCACAACCCATGAAGAAGAAAATATGGGTAGGTCACTATGATATGGATCGACTGTATTTATCCAAACGATGAATCGGTTATTATGACATCATGGGTCGTCAACGACTCATTGGATTAGTGGCACTTGTATGGTTCGTACAAGCATGGTTGTGCTGGACACAACAGGTTGAATGCATTTTCCTATTAAATGTTATTTATGTAGAAAACCATCAAAGAATGCGTGGGATGTGGCAAATATAAATTACTAGATCACTGCAATGAAATATGGGATGGTGAAGTGGAATAGTGCCACGTGGACATGAATGGGTCAGTGGTATTTATACATAGATGGATCAAGCATATTTTATGACCATGGATCGGGCAGAAGTTTGCTTCATGGATTGGCATGCTTTATAAAGTTGGATCGGATATGTTTTTATACAGAGAGGCACCAACATGTTATAATGGATTGACAGGCATATGCTGTTTGCATGGGAATGTACGCAACATGGATCAGTAGCCGATCCATGACCCTCTATACACCAAATTACAAGATTGCTTTTCCATTCAAACTTCGTCTATAAATACCTTGCCTTCTCACATACATTAATGGGATGGAATTCTCCCCTCCCGAAGAGCTGCATTTTCATTTCTCAAAACTTCTCAATCATCTCAAACTCCATTAAAGCTCTATCAAGCTTTTATCAATCATCTCCATCACCGTGAAATCATCAAAGATCATCCCCAAGCTCGATTAAGAGAATGCATTAAGTTTCGTGAAGCGTTATAGGTAAACAGAAATAGAAACATTACAAGACAGATATAAAAGCAACAGCGAAATTCAAATTTTTATTTCAAACATAAATCATAACATCGTGGTCCAAAATATCACAAGTCTGAAACTACATAAAATCCATAACAAAAATATAAAACTTTCTGTCTTGTTCCATCAGAGTACATAAAAACCATAACTCCCCAAAAGAAGACAAAGCCATAGTAGAGATAAGAACTTGAGCAATACTTCAAGAGAAGTTTCTAGCAAGATAAAGCAGAATCACGGTCAAGCTTGAGTGTTCCCGCTCTGAGACCCTGGAGGGGAAACGGAAGAAAGAAGAGGAAACAAAAAGGGTCAGGCACAAAGTCTGGCGATTTCAGTTACTTTTAGCAAGTAAATAAATAAAAGTAGCATGATAGGCATATAAAGTGGATAAGAAAGATGACATCACAAAAAGTATGTACGACAAGGTAACATGATAGAGTGTATACGCTTCCCTAAACATTACTCTGCACTATTACTAGTATAACCAGAATTAGATGATCCCTTCCACTATAAGGTGGTAGACTTAGGCATACGTCCAAATGTACCCTAACTACTACCCTAATCGATCGGCTCCCTGATCCGCGTAGATACTCTGTGTCGACCCCACCGTAGGATGTATCACGTCCTAAAGTGGCAACCCTTTGCGGATATGCATAGCCCCATATCTACAGGTGTCACGGTCGTCTTATCCCCCTCTGCCCAGCCCATGCACGCACATGACCCGGTCGGTTTGCGCCGCCCATTACGTTAACCACGTTTGGATTTCTTACAATCAGTTCAGTAAGCGTGCCCCTTCACTGAATTAGTTCGGAGTACTTTGTTTGATACCTACTCTGGGTTACTGACTGAAATGGGTCCCATACAATATGATACAAGCTCTCCCCTTTGTCTTGTATCCCCACTAGGATTTTCACTGGTTATATTTACCATAAAAGGTGTCTTTAATTATATAACACCAATCTTTCTACCCCCCAATTGGTTAAGTTTTGTGGGCCTATATTTAAATATTACCCACCCATTTCAGATATACTTAACATAACCCTCCCATTGTTCAATGAAGTTTACTTAACCCATATTCATGTTTATGTTCATCCAATCCTTATGGATTCAAATAGGTTAAGTATTTCATTTCCTTACCATGTCCATTTATGGTTTATAATGGGCTAGACCTCCCACATTAGGCCTACAGCTTGTGGATGCTGGATATGCCGGTCGGACCCGGGCAGACTTCTTCCACAGGTTGGGCCTAACCTCGTGTCTTAGCCTGTCTCGTATTTGTGCACTTAGACCCCTCACATTAGATTCAACATTTGCGGTTGTTGGATATGCTGGTCGGTTCCGGGCAGACTTCCACCGCAAATGCAATCTAACCTTGTGTCATAAGTGCAGTTACAGTTTCTAATTACTGTAATCCTAGGCATTTTAATTATTAACCAATTAATTAAACCATGTCTCTATAGGTGTTCATGCCCATTTACCCAATTATATTCATAACGGATTATATGCCCAAATTCATGTTCATAAACATTATTCATGTTATGCCGATTTCAATATTTTCCTCCATTCCCTAACTAACGCATTCGCACATATTTGACGGCATGCCTAGGCTAGAAAGTAGCCTGGCCATAAACAATAAAAGGGAAAGGTGATCGGAAGATGACAATAGTGATTATTCTAACAAAACTAGCATGAATATATATTGACATAGACATGTAATTGGAATAGTGATAAGGTGGACATATAAAAATAGATCTAGTGAACATGTGATAATAAAACTAGATCTAACATACTAAGGATGTCATAGTAGGCATGAATAGATCTAAATAAGGATTCATATGTCCATTTAACGACAAATCTAAGTTAACCACAACATGATAGGTACAAGATGATTTAGATAGAGAATTAGATCTAAAAAAGGATTTAACTGTCCAAATAATGACATATCCAAATTAACTACAGACATAGATAAAGGTCAAGATCCACAAATGTGACATGACAAATTAACCACAAGTGAATTAGATCTATAAAGGTAGATCTAGTATGATAAAGTTTAAGATCCAAGAATATCATAGATTCACAATTTATAAAAGATCCAAATCACAGTCATGTCACATTTTACTTTTAATCATTTAAATCTAAAAGCAACTAAACTTACATTGTTTGGATTTTAGAAGATAGAAGAGAAATTGTTGGTGTTGAATCTCAGATCTATACGTGAATCTCTAACCGATTAGCTCTTAGTTGATTGTTGTTGAAGAAAAGGATTCATTTCCGGCACTGGCAGCATTTGGCTTCCGTTGATTTTCAGTGAAAAAACAAGAGAAATGGACCCTTATTTATAGCTGCCATCCCCCCAGAAATTGACTCCCACCTCAGCCCTAGGGGTGTCGACCCCCCTTTATAAGATCGACCCCCTTTATGGGGTCGACACCCCTGGGGCGAGAATTTTACCGCCTACGGGATTTTCTAAATTTGAACTGAAATTTTGAATTCTTGATCCCTATATATATAATTATCTTGCGCGTATACAAACTTCAAACCTTCATAACTTCTTCGTACGATGTTCGTTTTACGCAAACCAAATGTCTATCTTGACCAGAGTTTTGAGACGGATGCAACATCATAGTCTGTTTCCCTTAATTATGATCATTAAATTAATTATTATTTAATTTATCCTCTTTAATGTTTTTGAAATTACGGGGTGTTACATTCTCCCCTACTCAAAGGATTTAGTCCCCGAAATTTTCAAGTTAAGAAGAGTATATATCCTACCATCCATCACCCATCTACTCATCCAACAATCACAAGCATCCGTTGTCCTTAAAGACTTCTAACGCTTATATGAACATATGCAAAGGTGTGCATATGTCCCAATATTAATGCAAAGACTCGGCGGTCTACTTATTCAGTCGACCTCCTCAATGCAATGTATGTTAGTGCCATTAATCCAATATGAATGCAAATAATCCTATTATAACATGTAAGTTCTATATGTGTGCACACTCATTCATCCAAATGCAACATCCATATGCTAACACATCCATTTTCACCCACTAAAAGAAAAGTAAAATGCGCATACATCTATATGCAGTATGAGAGTGATTGAGCCGATCTAGTGCCTAATGTGTGTATATGCATCCATAGGCAACCACTAGCAAACACTTGCATCCACTTACATCCATCAAACATAACATGTCTCAAACACATGTTTATATCCATATGGTTCCTATCTAAAGGTTGAAAATACTATTGATATGACATACTCAAATGATAGAAACAAGCATAGATAAAATTTTGGAAAAGGAGTTAAGGACATACCCTCGAAAAAGAAAGGGTACGAAGCACGAATATTTTCTTTGGTCTCCCAAGTCGCATCCTCTGTGTTATCTCCCTATTGAACCTTTATCAGCTTGATTTCTATATTGCGTAGCTTCTTAACTTCTAATCCAAGAATATGGGTAGGGACTCGTCTGAATGTCGCCTCCCGCTCCACTTCTACTTCCTCTAATA
The DNA here is from genome assembly GCA_030737875.1 of Allium sativum. Classification (NCBI taxonomy): domain Eukaryota; kingdom Viridiplantae; phylum Streptophyta; class Magnoliopsida; order Asparagales; family Amaryllidaceae; genus Allium; species Allium sativum. The sequence continues at coordinate 480,862,736 of CM060924.1, forward strand.
TACTTGGTTCAACAATTTTCGCGGTGTCATGCAAGCACTTCCGTAGATGAGAAACGTGGAAAACATCATGAGTGCCTAATAGATTTTCTGGTAGCTTTACTCTATAGGCCATTTGATCGATCCTTTCGGTTATGGGAAACGGTCCCACAAATATGGGTGCCAACTTCCTTACAGATCTGAAGCGAACCACATTCCTTAGAGGTGATACTTTAATAAAAATAAGTCTCCCACTTCAAATTCGATGTCAGTACTTCTCTTATCCGCATAGGATTTCTGCCTATCTTGAGCTGTCTTCATTCGTCTTCGAATAAGGTCAATCTTCTTGGACGTTTCTCTAACCATATCTAGTCCAAGTAATAATCTTTCTGTAGATTCCCACCAACAAGTTGGTGATCTACAAGGTCGTCCGTACAATGCTTCGAAGGGTGCCATACCAATGCCAGCTTGATAACTGTTGTTGTAGGCAAACTCTACTAAAGGAAGATGCTCTTCCCAAGTCCCTCCGAAGTCTAAGATACACAGCCTTAAAAGTTACTTAAGAATTCTATTCACCCTCTCCGTCTGCCCATCGGTATGAGGAAGATAAACGGTGCTCAGACACAACTGTGTGCCTAATGCTTCTTGCAAGCTTCTCCAAAATTCACCGGTGAAGATGGGGTCACGATTGCTTATGATGCTGGAAGGTACTCCATGAAGACAGACTATCTCACGAACATAAATTGCTGCCAACCATGATGTCGTCCTCTTACTCTTAACTGGAATAAAATGAGCGCTCTTAGTAAGTCTATCCACCACAACCCAGATACTGGTGTTGCCTTTCTTTGATCTAGGAAAACCATCTATGAAATCCATGGAGACACTCTCCCACTTCCACTGTGGAATCTCAAAAGAATGAAGTAGACCACCGGACTTCTTTTGCTCAGCTTTGACTTGCTAACAAACCAAACATTAAGAAACAAACTCTGCCACATCTTTCTTCATCCCATCCCAAAAGAAAACCCTCTTTATGTTTCTGTACATCTTATCACCACCTGGATGAATAATCATTTTAGAATGGCGGGCTTCTTTTAGGACTATCTTTATCAAGCTTCCAGTTTGAGAAACACAAAGCCTTCCATCTTGTTGCAACCACCCTTTTTCATCCTCGGAATATCTACTTAGGTGACTAGAAGTCTCCCCTTTTCTGAGATTATCCATAACATCTAAAATCTGTGGAACATTTTGCTGCGAAGCTCCTATCCGATCCATAAGAGTTGTCGTATTTCTAGTGATGAAAATAAATCATGCAAAATCTCGATGGAGGGTCTAAAGCGAAAAGTTGATATGAACTTGAAGTTATTCCTTTCCACAAACAGAGGAGTTAAGGCCTTCCTCTGCCTACTTGGTGCGTCAGCCACCACATTACCGTTGCCAGGGGTATAAGCGATTTCAAAATCACAAGAATCTAGGAACTCCATCCACCTTTGTTGCCTTAAATTAATACCCTTTTGCGAGAATATGTACTTGAGAGATTTATAATCGGTGTATACTTCGAACTTCTCTCCAAGTAAATAATGACGCCACGTCTTAAGCGTGAATACTATGGAAGCTAGCTCTAAATCAAGAGTAGGATAGTTCTTCTCATGAACTCATAACTGTCTACCCCTATAACACACTACCTTTTCTTCTTGTATCAAAACTGCACCAAGCCCTGTACCACATGCATCCGTGTAAACCGTAAATACTTTGCTCCCATCAGGCAAGGTCAAGACTGGGTTGTTGTCAGAGCCCTCTTCAAATGTTGGAAAGCAACATCACAATCTATATCCCATGAAAATGCCAAATTCTTCTTCGTCAGCCTAGTGAGAGGGGCTGATATCTTTGTGAAGTCCTTAATGAACTTCCTATAATAGCCTGCCGATCCAAGAAAGCTTCTCACCTCTGTTGTATTTCTTGGAATATGCCAATTTTGCATTGCAACTACCTTTGCAGGATCTATAGCTATCCCTTCTTTAGAGACCACATGCCTTAAGAATCTCACCTCCTTTCTCCAAAAAGGGCATTTGGAGAACTTTGCCTTCAGCCGATACGCACAGAGAGTTTTTTAAACTTCCCCCATGTGTTGGGCAAGCTCTTCTTCGCTTTTGGGGAAGATCAAGATATCATCACACAAAGACCATGACAAATTTATTTAGAAGCTCCCAAAACACCCTACTTTTAAGATCAACAAAATAAGCGGGTGCATTTATCAACCCAAAAGGCATAACTAGCCATTTAAAGAAACCATCCGGAGTTCTAAAATCAGTCTTGTCTATACTGTCCTCTGCCACCCTCGGCTGATGAAACCCCATGTCCAAGTCTAATTGAGAGAATACCGAGGCACCAACAAGCTGGTCAAACAAGTCGTCTATCCTCGGAAGTCGGTGTCTATTCTTCTTTGTGAGTTTGTTCAACTCACTATAGTCCACATAGAAATGAAGTGAACCATCTGCCTTAGTTGCGAATACAACTGGAGCACCCCATTCAGATATGCTTTGTCTGATAAATCCTTTCTCAAGTAGCTCCCCTACTTGCTTACTCAGCTCCCTCCTTTCCTTCGGAGCCATATGGCGCACTGGTAATGCAATTGGCTTTGCATTGTCCACCAAATATATACGAAAATCAATCTCGCGCGTCGGAGGTAAACCCCGTACCTCATCAAAAACATCCGAATAATCTCGGACTACTGGAACAGATTGTTGATCATCATTAGATGCATCAAGAGACTCTAGGAAACTAAGTATAACCGACCCTTGCGGGCCACAAGAAATCTTGAGGGTCTTCCCATGATAAGACAGAAGCCTAACGACCCTCCTCTCGCAATCTAGAATGGCACCACACATGGTTAGTTAATCCATCCCTAGAATCAACCATAAACCATAAACCCGAGAACATACGCGTCGTACTCAAACTCGAATCCTAAGATAGATATCATCAAACCCGGACAAATCATAGACAAATGAGCCGAACCACCAATGGGGTTTGAGGCAACAACGGCATCCACTACCATTTTAGTATTTCAGTGCAGAGATTCAACCACAGAGCTAGATATAAATGAATGTGAAGTGCCAGAATCAAAAAGTGTTCTAATAGGATGATTTGAAAGAGAAATTAAACCTTCCATAGAAATTTTTCTACCTCTATTAGGAGCACTGATCGCGAGAGCATGCACCTGCCCTCCAAAAGTTCCTGGCCTTTAAACTTGTCCCTGTTTCTTTGGGCATTCCCTAGCAAAGTGTACGACCTCTCCCCAATTGAAGTAAGAATTGTTCCTTCTTTTGCAATCCTTCACCAAGTGACCCTCATGTCCACAACTGTGACACATTCTCTTATCTTTAGCCTTGTCATTCTTTCCACCCTTCTTCTGTTGCTGCTGCTGTTGTCCTTTCTTGGGCCATATCTTCTTGTTTTGTGTTGTTTCCTCATCTTTAACCTCCTTCTTTTCTCCCTTGTCCTCCTCATGCATCAAGGCCATATCAACAAGCCTTTCAAAAGTTGCCCCTATTGGACTATGGGACATACCTAACCCACGAAGGGGTTCGTTTATCCCTTTAACAAACTGCAAAGCCTTCTTATGCGGAGTATCCACCAGTTCCAGTCCAAATCTTGCTATTTGGTTGAATTTGTTAACATAATCTTTAACAGTCAAGCTTCCTTGTTTGAGTGCTAAGAACCTCTCCATTTGCATGCTTTTCTCAGCTTGGGAAAGAAACTTCATTTCAAACCTCTGTCAAAAATCATTCCAAGTTTCCATTGGACGGCCTTCTTGGGTTACTTCCCAGAAAAAAAAAAGCTTCATCTTTCAGACGCCAGGCAGCCAACTGAATCTTCCTTCGATCTTCTGTTTCAAAGATTACAAACAAGTCCTCAGTCTCCTTGAGCCAATTCCTTACCTCTATGAATGTCTCGGTTCCATGGAATGGCTTTCCTCCCATAGCATGGAAATCTTTGCAGGTCTTGGAAAAGTTGTCTGCACGTGGAGGAGGAGGAACAATGGGTGCAACTGGGGGAGGAACGTTTCGTTGGCCTTCGGCAGGCGCCGTAGCCTCCAGATATCTACGGAACCAGCCTTGTATCGTAACGCCCTCTGGAATATTAGGTTCCCCAGACATGCTGAAAAAGAAAAGGAAAGGGATTCAGACAAGGGATCGAAAGATAATACTTATGGCTTTTTGGGGAATGTTTTTAAAAACAGACTTTTCTTTTTGAAAATGCTTTCTTTTAAAACCTTTTTGAAAATAATTTTCAAAAACTTTTATCTAATCCGGTACCCTTCAGTTCTGATACCAAGTGTGACACCCTACATCCGTTAACGTCACTCATTAAGAGAATGCATTAAGTTTCGTGTAGCGTTATAGGTAAACAGAAATAGAAACATAACAAGACAAATATAAAAGCAACAGTGGATTTCAAATTTTTATTTCAAGCATAAATCATAACATCGTGGTCCAAAATATCGCAAGTCTAAAACTACATAAAAGACATTACAAAAATATAAAACTTTCTATCTTGTTCCATCAGAGTACATAAAAAGCATATTACTTCAAGAGCAGCTTCTAGCAAGATAAAGCAAAATCACGTTCAAGCCTGAGTGTTCCTGCACTGAGAACCTTGGGGGGGACGAAAGAAAGAAGAGGAAACAAAAAGGGTCATACATAAAGTTTGGTTAGTCCATTTACTTTTAGAAAGTAAATAAATAAAAGTAGCATGACGGGCATATAAAGTGGATAAGAAAGATGACATCACAAAAGGTAAGTATGACAAGGTAACATGATAGAGTGTATATGCTTCCCTAAAGATTACTCTACACTATTACTAGTATAACCAGAATGAGATGATCCCTTCCACTATAAGGTGGTACACTTAGGCATACGTCCAAATTTATCCTAACTACTACCCTAATCGATCGGCTCCCTGATCCGCGTAGATACTCTGTGCCGGCCCCACCGTACGATGCATCATGTCCTAAAGTAGCAACCCTTCGCTGATATGCACAGCTCCATATCTACAGGTGTCACGGTCGTCTTATCCCCCTCTGCCCGGCCCATGCATGCACATGACCCGGTCGATTTGCACCGCCCACACCATCCTCCACGTTTGGATCTCTTACAATTAGTTCAGTAAGCGTGCCCCTTCTCCAACCTAGTTCAGAGTACTTTGTTTGATACCTACTCCGGGTTATTGACTGAAACGGGTCCCACACAATATGATACAAGCTCTCCCCTTTGTCTTGTATCCCCCACTACGTTTTCCACAGGTTATATTTAAACTAAAAGGTGTCTTAGGTTATATAACCCAAAATTTTCTACCGGTTAGGCTTACCTATAGGTGTCTTTAATACATAACCCCCAATTAGTTAAGTTTTGTGGGCCTATATTTAAATATTACCTACCCATCTCACATATCTTAACATAACCCTCCCATTGTTCAACCAAGTTTACTTAACCCCTATTCATGTTTATGTTCATCCAATCCTTATGGATTCAACTAGGTTAAGTATTTCAATTCCTTACCATATCCATTTATGGTTTATAATTGGCTAGACCTCCCACATTAAGCCTACAGCTTGTGGATGCTGAATATGCCGATCGGTCCCGGGAAGACTTCTTCCACAAGTTGGGCCTAACCTCATGTCTTAGCCTGTCTCATATTTGTGCACTTAGACCCCTCACATTAGATTCAACATTCGCGGTTGCTGGATATGCCGGTCGGTTCCGGGCAGACTTCCACCGCAAATGCAATCTAACCTCGTGTCATAAGTGCAGTTACAGTTTCTAATTGCTGTAATCCTAGGCATTTTAATTATTAACCAATTAATTATACCATGTCTTTATAGGTGTTCATGCCCATTTACCCAATTATATTCATAATGGATTATATGCCCAAATTCATGTTCATAAACATTATTCAAGTTATGCCAATTTCAATGTTTTCCCCCATTCCCTAACTAATGCATTCGCATATATTTGGCGGCATGCCTAGGCTAGAAAGTAGCCTGGCCATAAACAATAAAAGGGAAAGGTGATCGGAAGATGACAATAGTGATTATTCTAACAAAACTGGCATGAATATATATTGACATAGACATGTAATTGGAATAGTGATAAGGTGGACATATAAAAATAGATCTAATGAACATGTGATAATAAAACTAGATCTAACGTACAAAGGATGTCATAGTAGGCATGAATAGATCTAAATTAGGATTCGTATGTCTAATTAATGACATATCTAAGTTAACCACAACATGATAGGTACAAGATGATCTAGATAGAGAATTAGATCTAAACAAGGATTTAACTGTCCAAATAATAACATATCCAAATTAACCACAGACATAGGTAAAGGTCACGATCCACAAATGTAACATGACAAATTAACCACAAATGAATTAGATCTATAAAGGTAGATCTAGTATGATAAAGTTTAAGATCCAAGAATATCATAGATTCACAATTTATAACAGATCCAAATCACAATCATGCCACGTTTTACTTTTAATTATTTAAATCTAAAAGTAACTAAACTTACATTGTTTGGATTTTAGAAGATAGAAGAGAAATTGTTGGTGTTGAATCTTGGATCTATACGTGAATCTCTAACCGATTAGGTCTTAGTTGATTGTTGTTAAAGAAAAAGACTTAGTTCAGGAACCGGCAGCATTTGGCTTCCATTGATTTTCAGTGAAGAAAACAAGAGAAATGGACCTATATTTATAGCTGCCAGCACCCTAGAAATCGACTGCCACCTCAGCCCTAGGGGGATCGACCCTCCCTTTATCCCTACTGTGGGGTCGACACCCCTGGAGCGGGAATTTTATTGCCTACGGGATTTTCGAAATTTGAACTAAAATTTTGAATTCCTGGTCCCTATATATATATATTATCTTGCGCATATACAAAATTTAAACCTTCATAACTTCTTCATATGGTGTCCGTTTTATGCAAACCAAATGTTTATCTTGATCGGAATTTCGAGACAGACGCAATGGAGCAATCTGTTTCCCTTAATTATGATTATTAAATTAATTATTATTTAATTTATTCTCTTTAATGTTGTTGAAATTATGGGGTGTTACAATAGACCTAATCCATGATAATCACTACTATTAGCGAGATCTAAGCATTTCTACGGTGAATTCAAGAGATTGTAGAGAAAGGATAAAAAATAATCAAGAAAAAAGAGAGAATCATTATAAGAAAGAGAGAAAAGCGTACAAAATGAGATCGATTATGTACCTTGTAACGAAGATGATAATGAAATTACCTTTCAAAGTGGTCGTAGGCCAAAACTGAGGACGAACCACTATAAACGCTCTCTACTTTTACTATTTTTCTGCACTTCCTTGTTCTCACCCTTGTTTTGATTAATCGTGAAGTGTCGAAACACCTCTTGAGGTGTTAGTGCTATTTTTTTGCATTAACAGTCTACATATTATTCAGACAGAATCTTTCACAACCCTTGTTAATGGCGGCGGTGCAATCTTCATCTTTTTCCCCTCCTTCCTCTTTTGCCTTCGACACAACCTTTCCACCTCTTCAATCTCACCCTCCTCCCTCTAAGCCCCCTGACCCACCTCCATCTCCAGAAAATCCTTCCTCCTCGTCAGATGCTTCTCCAGTTATCAATCCTGAGAATCCTTCGAGGGCTTCTTTTCCTTCATTCGTTAAATCAGATTATGCTTCCCTATTTAGATCTACCCCGCACAATGCAGGGTCGTATAAACCTATCCATTTTGATATCGTGAGAGATGGTAAAAGGAAATCGATTCCAGATCTTGTCAAGAAGGAAGGCCTTAACTACTGGAGCAATTTTTTGATTGGTTTTTTTCCTAGACGGCACGTTATCATTCCCTACAGTATCTAATTACTTACATAAGCATTGGTAATTATTGGGCGAAGTTGATATTAAGTCGAATGGACAACATTTTTATTTCAAATTCTCCAATGATACTGATCATGAGAATATTCTCCGATCTGATCCTACTTTTATTCGCAGTAGGATATTTATAATTTCAGCTTCGGATCCCTCTATAGGCAGTGCCCAATCACAAATTAATAAAATTCCGATATGGATCCATCTATACCATATCCCGATGATTATTTAGACTCTGATTGGTATAAATTGGTTAGTTAATCATGTTGGTAGGCTGATTTGCTATGATACTAGTACCGAAAGAATGGATAGGTTTAGATATGCCAAAGCCTTGGTGGAAGTATCCCCTGAATATCAATTATCTGAAACAATTGAAGTAGATGGCTTGGGTGACGTCTGTCCATTTGTGATAATTGGATACGATTGGAAACCTAAGATCTGTACTTATTGTAAGATTTTTGGCCATGATTCCAAAAACTATGAGTTAAATGCAAACAATAATGATGAGAACACCAAGCAGGTGAAGGCTGATTTTAAGGATTTTAATGATGAAGAGCAAATGAACTCTGCTAAGCCTAATAGAAATTACCATTCTTATGCTAATTATGATAAATGGACAAATGTTCATACCAAGAAGAAGAAGTATTGAAGAAGAAGGATATAGGTAATAATAGGACAAATGCCACCAGTACTGCTATAGTAGGAAACATAGATGAGAATCCTTTTGCAAATTTAGACAATAGTGGGGGTGATTTTAATGAAGTTAATGGTTTTAATGGTTCACATGTTTGTAATAGTGATGGCGTTGTTCGGGATATGGTTAACAAGGATTATTCTGAACAAATATGAGTGTTAACCATGAGGAAGATGTCACGGTTATTAAGGATGTCAATGTGGGTATGCCTTCAAATGTTGGCGATAAGAAGGACAATGTTATTGGGAACTTATTTGATGAGAATAATGATCATTTGAATAATGCTCAAGAGACAACAAGTTACACTTCCAGTTCATATTCTATATGTTTGAGTCCAGCAACCTCTACTTCTTACACTGGTTTACTTGCCTATGTTTCTTCTATTGCTGGCACAATGTCCTGTTCTTCTACCTACAACCACAATTCACCTTTGTTAGCCAGTTCTTCATCGAATGAAACTTCAGTTATGTCAAGTCCAACTAAGTCTGGTGTGAAGCAGTTATCCCCGTGCATTGATAGCAAATCTGCTAATGGTAATTCAGGCATGTCAATTTCTGCTACTTCTTGTGGTTCGATGAGTACCAATGTTGTTAATTCAATCACTTCTAGATCAACTCCTATTGCGACAAAATCCTACACCTCAGCAACTATATCTTCTTCACTCTCACAATCTTCCTCTTATTGTAACTTGAAACCTCCCTCAAACTTTTAGCTACCACCACCAAATGTAACAGGATCAGGTCTGACTTTCCCTGTTGTTAACTCTGCTCTGCTATCCTCTGCGGTGCTTATAAGCTCGCTTACAACATCTAAATACAAAGATAAAAAACAGAAAGGAAAGTTCTGGGTTAATGATGATCTTGATGAAGGGATTGATTATGGCTTGGAGGATGTGATGCCTCTCAATAGTAAACTGAAAACTTCAAGACGGCATACATGGAAAAATCCAATGTGTAATCCTACTCTCACTTAATGTTTACATTGGTGAAGTAGATGTGGCTTTTAAAGTTTAATGCACTCTGCGTCTGCAAGGAAGATGTTGATATGCAGCTTTGGTACTGCAAGGCAAGGAAATTGGTTATAAGCTCTAGTTTTAGTTATGTATGCAAAAGGCATGTGAGTCAATAATGTATGGTGAGGGTCTAAGTGGAGATGTGTATAGCTGTGTAGTTATAATTTCGATGTTATTGTAAACTGTAGTTATCTCATTAGTAATAAAATTTTATGCCGCCTTTCAAAAAAAACAGTTTACATAATATTTTTTAATACGTTCAATAAATATTTGTTAACTACGGTTTCAATTTTAAAACGTACTGCAATTTCCATTCAAAAGCTTAAAATTTGAAAAATAAACACGTAATTCAAAATTTAGCCAACTATGTCAAAATTTTAATTACGGTTTTTTTATAGAAAATCAAAAGCTAGCACTATTAATAAATTAAATTCTAATTATTTTAACTTATGCTAATACACATAACTAACACACGCTAGCAATTAGTTATAATATATATAGTACATATATTTTTGCCTAAATGACAACAAACATTGTGATATTCGCATGAACTTATCAGTAATCATGTTAATAAATAGTACACATTAATTTTCGAATCACCCAACCAATCAACAATTCTACACCAACTAACACAATAATCATGACAACGACAATGTGATAATTATCATTGTTTTCAACCTCCAAATCGATTACAATCACTCCTAAATCAACCTACAACATAATCATCATCATAGTCATCCCATATGAAAATCAATTTCATACTTATAAACAATAAATTTTTAAACCTATATAAACATACAACTAAACCCTCTAATTAACCCTAATTAAACATAAAATAGGGTAAAAAGACATACTGGCACGAAATTAAAAGTTTGGAGGTGAGTTTGGAGGGTTGGAAGCGCTGCAGAATGGGGGGAGACGGAGAAAGGCTTTAGGAAATAATTTTAGTGGAAAATGAAATGGGGAAGATGAAGTAACGAATGTTGTATGTATTAGCAGACCATGCAATGGCATGCGATGGCTTGCACCGACTGCTTTTTTAGCCGTCGCAAACCGTTGCCAAGGGTCGTCGCAATTTCCTATGCGTCTTGTAGTGTTAGACTTTCTTAGGTTATGTTGATGTAGAGCAATTATAACTGGTTTTATCCCGATCGTAGTAAGTTAGAGTCATTTATTAATAGTTGTATGTAAATATCAATTTAGATTTTACTGATACCTAGCAGATCTTTCGAGTGTTTCATGCCCTCATCCATTATGATTCCGAGGAAGCAATCTTTCCTATATATATCATTTCTTTTTTTGTCAAAGGTGCAATTATTTTGTGCACTTGACCTGGTCTTCCCTTCTGGCTGGGGGAAAAGAACTGGATTTTGTGCGTATGACATAGCCATTTAAAGAGTAGGGGAAGATGAATTGAATTTTTTGTATCTAGCATGGCCTTCCCTGCACCAAAGGGCAGACAGATGGAATTTTATGCGCTTGACACCTCCTTTCCTATCACATGGGGGTAGAGAAATTGAATTTCATGTGCCTGACACAACCTTCCCTACGGTATTGGACAGGCAAACTGATTTTTTTTACAACAAAGTCAAGTTATGTAAATACAACCTCAAAACTGTGCACATATGATTTATTTAACCAGTTCTCCTTAGTATCTGTATGTACAATGTAGCGGTTTTGGAGAAAAATTTCCAAAGACATCGATTTATTTATACCAGCAAAGATCGTCTAATATCCTCACTAGTTCATTATGTAAAAGATTAACATAGATGTTTCTTTATATGGTGATGTCGTCTAATATCCCTATGGGTTTGTTATGTTAAGAGATTAACATAAAGCTTTCTTCATACTAGTGCACAAATATCTAATATCCCCACCGGTTCATTGAAGAAAAGAAATATACGTATTTCAATACCTTTGTAGAATATAAGATTAAATTCTTATATACTTCCTTTTTTGAGTCATTCTAGGCTTGTCGGAGTCTTCCATGCGATGTTAAATTACTTTCTTTATTGATTTTAGTCAATGTCTTTGCCTTTTCTTTGTCTCTCTTTGCGGACCTTTGCTCCAATCACAAGTACATACATAACTCCTTTCATAATGAAGCAAAAATGGCCCATACAAAGAAGAAAGTTTACAGATGTTGGCGAGGAAGAAGCACCCATCAAGAGGGACGAATAGTTTAAGCTTATTGAGCTTTTACCACCTTCTTTATGTCTCGATAGTAATATTATCTAGAGAACGTGTTGAATCATCTGAGTTGTTACACCTTCGCTGCTTGTTTGCTTTACCTCCTCTGATTTGCATAAGTATTCATATAAAAAGATGTTATGGGCTTCCTTTTTCTAGTTGGAGAGGCATGGTAGTTGTCCTTAAGAGTAATTTGATTCATTCTATCAAAAAGATTTTAGTCTAGGTACTGCTAGTCGTACAGTGTTTCAGACTTTTATTCCCCAACATTCACAAGTCCTCTTATCCCTAGTTGGGTTCAGGACTGAAATAGGAGTTTGGAAAGTATATACGGGGTTTAGAGCTCCAGGCATGGTCTATGAGATTAAGTCCATGGAAGACATTCCCAATAAGGTGAAATCTAAGAATCGATCAAAACAAAAGATGGATTTTAGAGTTTCCAGCCCCTGCCTAGTGCAAGAAATATTAGTGATTTTTTTTTGTCCCATTAGCACTCAATTGATGTTTTCAAAGTAACAAAATCAAGTGAAGTTGATTTGTTCTTTTTGAAGCATTTATGTCATGGTTCACGTTCACAACCCTAGGGGCTGTTTATTGTGATTGTCATTTATGAAGCGAGATATATAAGATACATGTGGAATACAAGCGTGTAAAGATGCATAGAGATTTTTACGTGGTTTGGATCTTAATTGGTTTTAATTCCATGGGTAATACACTATATAAGATGTATCTTACAAGCATACAATGTTGTATTATACATGTTTTTCGAGAAAAATCACTACTTTCTTCAGAGGAGAGAATCCACTTTTTCGTCTTCCAGCATCCTCTTTTTTATCCTAGGAGGTCATATGTTATGTTCCCCACCTTAGTATTTATCCTAGATTTTGGTACTTCGCATCTAAAATATTTATCCATTTTCCTTTGATTGGTGGCATGTTTCTTAGCAAGAGACACTAGCTTGGGTGGGAATTCTTGAAATTTATGTGGGATTTTAAATAAATTTAGTAGTAAGTTATTTGATTGGTGATTGACTTATTATTTTTCCTAGAAGGTCGGGTCATGCTTGGTGCGATGTTATAAAGTTACCCCGAAATAAGGCATCTTTATAAAACAATATGTGCATCTTCACCCTAGAGCTTGTGGGTTGTGGATTAAGTAGTTTGTTGTGTTGTTTGCAGAGGTGGCTCTGTGTATGCTGGAAGGCTATATCTGTAGCCTGTCGAGGATACCCTAGGTGTTATAGGTCCACCTTGGTTTCCTCTTGAGTGCTCCCTAATGCAGACTTATAGTAGGGTCTATGGAAATATGGCTCTATTTGCATTGATTCGATTCATTTTGTGGCCAGGTTCTTGATGAAACCCTTCATATTTTGTCATCCATTTTTTGGTTTGCTACTAGGATGAGGGCTTTCGATGTTTTAAAGCCAGCTTAAGTCTTAGTTTATTTAGTCCTTATTTTCATGTGAAAATTGGTTATAGCAGTGACAATCCTCGATACTTATCTATTCTCGTCTTTCACGCCATATACCAGCTCCAACCTATCCCAGATTTCACACTTGAGTCGAACAATACACCCCATCAATGGCCGATGTCAAACTTCCATTGGGTCAAATTCTTGGGATCAGCATCGATCATTGGCCCTTAGTCCTAATACTTAGCACATTTTGATGCCTATGATCCGATCTCACTAATCCCCCTGCAAGTCCATCTTTAATCTATCATAAAATCTGTATACGAACTTTAAATGAATTAGAATTTGATAATAAATTTAAAAGTGGTCTTCTTTGTCATGCTCTATGGATTGTAGTTGACTTTGAGCATTTTAGATTCTGGGGTCTTCGATGATCCAGTGTCAATGATCCCGTTATAGTTCCATCTTCCGCCGACCACATCTTATTTATATGAACACCAAATGATCTAAAATTTGACGAGTAGCCTTAAAGGTCCTTCCTTATCTCCCTCACTGGATCATAGGCTATTATTATTCATTTGAATTTCTTACAATCACTAATTCAATTCCCGATTAATATAACATTTGTTTTGCATTTTTGCCCATTCAAACATAGAGAAATCATACATTCAACATATGTAAGAAATGAAAATATTTTTAACAATCAATATCAACAAGTTTGAAAGGATTTAGATCAAAGATAGAATTTTATAATCCACAAGAATAAATTAGGGATCAATAAAAACACTTTTTTGCAAATCAAATCTAAACCACGTAAAATTCACACATATGATTTAAAATAGTACAAAAGAATTTCATACATGTTTAAATTATTTTTTGGATAAGACTTAGGATTAAAACACTAATTAGTAAGTGAGATATCTAACCACTCAACTTAGCCTATGCAATCCCCTTATCACAACAAATGGAATGGATCTCAATTTCCTAATAACTGCAGTTCTCAAATCTCTTGAATATATCTTGTTTGTCTTTTCTTATTCAAATTATTAGGCAAAGGACTTAGAGTTTTTAATGAATTTTTACTTAGAAAATGTTTTGATGAAGGTTAGGTGTATTTCAGTAAGAAGTGAAACGAGAGAAATGAAGTTACTATAGCTGATTTAGCCTCCTGATCTTATAATCCCAATTAATTATGGGTCCTATCACCAATGTCCCTTAATTTCTTATTGAAGTTATTTAAAACAAAACAAAGCTTAAAATAGCGGTAACTTTGAAATGATGAGTCTGTTTTCTTGATGTAACCAATATGCACAAAGGAAAACCATCGTTTTGATAAAGTAGAAGTGGATTCTAGTTCAATTTCCATTCCTTTCAAAAATTATTAGTAAATAAGTTTTGGTATGGACAAAACATCACAGAAATGTTCAACAAAAATTCTAAGATGAGAAATATACTTTATAGTCATTCTCTAAAATTATATAACCATACAACCTCCTATGAAAATAATATTAATATTATACATTTCGCTAATACGTAAAATATGGGTTATTACACTATCCCCCTCTATCTATAGGAATTTTACCTTGGAAATTTTATAGGCAAGTCAATAGAGTCATAATGCATGCCTAACTGCCATGTATAATCATCCAAATCAAACATGCATGACACTATGATTAGGCACATTAATGATACCATAAGGGAAAATAAAGCGATGAAATAGAGAGCCCTACGAAGCGAGCTACAGATGAGACATCCTCTCCTCGGTATTCCAAGTGCAACTGCCTTCATTTTTATTCCATTGAACCTTCACTAATCACATTGCTTTCCTTTTGAGTTGTTTCATATAATGTATGACAATACGAATAGGATTATGAGGTCTCAAAGTCTACAACTTGATTTTAATATCATCTACTTGATCTGGTGCGACAGTTTTGCTTAGGGCGCGCAAAAATTTCTGTAACTAAAACACAAAATACAATGTGCACTCCTTTCATCTTCTAAGGTTTAGTATAATCTATAAGCCTAGCCCTTAATTCTCTATAGAATTGAAAAGGATCCTACAAATCTCGGTGCTAATTTTCCATTACAAGCAAATCAAATGATTTTTTCGAAGCAGGAATCTTGACAAACACTACCAACGAAGAATTCCAAATCTTGATATTTCTTATCAACAAAACTCTTTTGTTTATTTTAGGCAACTTTCATTTGTTGTCAATTATCTCAATTTTTTCCGGAGCCTCCCTTACAATATCTAACTCGAGTATCAGTTTCTAAACCGTTACTCACCAACATAAAGGACCATCACATTATTGGCTATATAATGCTTCGAATGGTGCCATATCAGTGCTAGACTAATAACTATTATTGTAGGTGAATTTAGAGAGGTGCTAATTGTCATTCTATGAGCCCACAAAATCTAATACGAAAGCATATAAGAGATTCTAAGATATAATTTACTCTCTCGGTTTGTCTGTCAGTTTAAGGGTGTAAAGCTGTACTGAGAGGATGTCCAGTCACTAGTGCCTTTTGTTAGCTTTTCTAGGATCATTAGTTAACAACAGTTTTTGATCGCCAACATTGCTCTTTGTACACCAGGGAATCATGCTGCCCACTTCACGTATAAATTGATCAGTTTTGTTGCTATCCTATTCGACTTAACAGGTATGAATTTGGCACTCTTAATCAATCGATCTTCTCTGACCCAAAGTATTTCGTACCCAGTTCAAATCTCGGCAATCCATCGATGAAATCCATTGAAACTTGATCTTATTCCACCGAGGAACATTTAGCGGTTGCATCAGACAACTAGGCTTCATCTACTCTTTCTTAACCAGCTGACAATCCTTGCACTTGGAGATGAAGGTCCCAATGTCCCTCTTCACCCGTACCAATAATTAGCATGATTCATGCCCAGGTACATCTTATTATTGTAACTCCCTACCCAAGACCTACCCTAATAAAGAGCATTATTGAATAATAATGTATATTAGAGTGGAGAATGGGGCTGGTTATAAGCGACCATCCGTAATCTTGTATTAGACGAGTATCGAATATGTTGATCGAGTGTAATTTTTTTACTTTCAGAGGATCGACATACTCAATCCATATAATATAAAACTAAGATGACTAAGGACCCTATTTAGAATATAGTACAAATATATAACACATACAATAGATCACATGTGATTACAAAAAGCCAAATCATAACAACACATGTGTTACAAATGACCATATATAAATACAACGAATCTTAAATAAATATACATCATATGACTCAAGCATTAGAATAAACAACCCAGGTATTAGCTCCAAAATTAGCAATTCAGATTGATAGTAGAATAACTGTGGATCCACAGATTTACCTAAAATAATTAGTCTGACCTGAACCGAGCATAAATACATGGGTCAGTCTAGCTTAAACATATTAGTTATCAAGTGATAAATGAATTATATAACATATAGATAAGAGTTTTTTTACATAAAAGGAACGATGCAAACTCAAATCATCTAACCGTTCATGAGATGTTAAACTGGATTAACTTATAAAAGGGTCTCATGAACTAGATAATGACATAAGAACAAATATTCTCATTATCCGTGACACCCCATGTAAGTTAATGTCACTCTTTTAACAGAATGCATTAAGTTCCATGAAGCTTTATAGGTAAACAGAAACAGAATCTCACAAGACAGATATAAAAATAGCAACGAAAATTTAAAACTTTATTATTTAGCAGTAAACATCGTAGTCTCAAAACCAGTTACAATATCATGCTAAAATGCTGAAACCAAGTGCATCAAACCAAAACATCTTTCCTACATCAAAATACATCAGAGTACAGAATTGTAAAATCATAATCCCTAGTAATCGCCATAATAAAGTAGACAAGTTGTAATGACCCGTACTTTCATGGGGTAATAATTAATTAATTTAATAATTTAAAAGGTGATTAAAAGGATTTAATGGTCGTGGAATTAAATAATGGTGAATATTTAATTAAATACTAAATTAAATAATATATTTAATTCTGAAATAATCAGAATTGACTGAAATGGCGATATGGCGTGAACTGGATCATCTGTGATATTTAATTCAGCTTGGAATTTAATTTGAATAACGAATATATTATTTGAACGACAGTTTGAACGTATAATTATATTATAATTAAAATCGTGCTTGAAATGGCGCTGCAGTTCGTAAATTGGCGATTCGAACTTCAACTGAATGTACAGGATTCGCTTTAAGCCGGATTTCTGTGAAACAAGAAACGTGTGGAGCCGGTGGAGTATATCTTTCTAGTGGAAGAGAAAAATTGGGATTTCGTCATGTAGATTTTGATTCACGTCCAAATCAAATATTAGAAAAGTCGCTGTGGAATTCCTTTATAATTTATAAAGGAATTATTTATATTTTAAAAAGGAATTTCAATATAAATCGAATATCGGGTTGACCCAGAAGTGAATATCGAGTTAGAAATCCATATAGGATTTATTCTGAGTTGTATGGTATTCCTCTGTGAATATAGACGATAATATTTATTTTTAAATATTAACTTTAATTATATTTAAATATATTTATATATATTTAAATAGGCCATTCAGAGCTGTAAAAATAAGCCACTTTTGCAAACGAAGTCGGAATTCGACGAAACTAATTTTGTTGGATCCGCAATGTCAAATAGTTGTTAGATTTCCAGTTTCGTGATTTTTAGAGTCACTGTGTGGTCGTACGGATTTTTAGAGTGAAAAACAGTCAGTATTTTGATGGTTAAAAATACGCTGTGTGAGCATACGAAGTCGGAATTCGACGAAACCAGTTTCGTTGGGACCGTAATGTCGAACTCTAGAAACATGTCCAGTTTGGTGATTTTTGGGTATCGTATATGATCACAGAAATTTTAGAGGACAGAGAAAAATAGCGTTGGCTTATAAATTAATATATATATTCGAATAAAAAAATATATCTAAATCCTACTCACTATAAATAACAGTTAGCTACCACCCTTAAAACCTAACTCTCAACTCCTGTAGTCAAAGAAAAATGTGCCGCTGTTATTTTCCTCTTTCAGTAAACTATCGATCTTCAAAAAAATTCCAGGAAAAACAAATACTATAAATTATAAAACTTATATACTTTGGTTCCATGAGGATTTCTCTTCAGTTTGGTACTGCTTTTGGGTGGTGCGATGCATGCTTGAAGAAGTCGGAAATTTACAGCGTGCGTTTCTTCGATCCTAGGGTTCGAGAAACCAAAGGAAGTAAGCATTTGCACTTGTATTGGTAATTAGTTTTGGATCGAGAATGTAAACCCGGGTTTGGTTGCAAAGTTTTGGGGTAGATGGTGAATATTTCGTTCGGTTATTTCCCTATACCTGCGAAAAAAGCCTTGAACGACGGGATCCTCAAATGGTGAACGAGTTATATGAAATTGATATGGGGATGGAGTATTTTGAATGAGAAGTATTTTGGTGATTTTTGTTTGGGGTTTTGTTGATCGATGGAGGAGAACGATGGGATCAAAGTTGCAAAAATGGCCAGGAGTTTTAGGAGTAGGTCACGGCATTTCTTGGTTTGGGGGAGATGAAGTGAAGTTCGGGTCTGGTACTTTTAAAGGATAATGGGCCGGCAAAGTGAAGTTAAGCCCATTTAATTTAGTCGAGTTTTATTTTAAATTAGTTCAAACTTTAAAAGTGTATATCTATCTCATACGATATCAGATTGACGAACCGTAAGTTGCGTTGGGACCGTATGGATGAGAGCTTCACCATGAAGTTGACTAGAAGTGGATTGGGGCCCATATGAATTTATGGCGAAATAAATTGTTTGATTCAACTCAAACAACAGTTTATCGTTCTTTAACGATGAACTGCAAATGTGAGTAAATCTCACTAACTCTGAACAGTTTATAATTTCATGTTGTATTTTTAGAACTGTTAAATATTGGCTGATTGACTATGTGTTGACTGTTTGATTGAACTGTTAGTCAGTTAGTTGAATTTCTATATTGATTCTGTTTAACAGAATATATCATATGGAACTGAAAGTGATGTTATCTATATTGTTTAACATCTGTGATGAAGGGAAACAGGTTGGAGGAATCCGACTGGATTCCTCAACAGTTATTTTATTGTTTTCATATATTGTGATATATGATATGATATATAATCTGTTGTTGAATATGTGTGTTTGGACGATATTTATCGTTGTCATATGGTATGTTAAATACCATAAGAAATACTGGACGGGGGAAAAGGGATTTTCAAAGTGTATTTTGAAAATGAATTATTTATATAAAATCGATGGATTTTATATAGAAAAGGAAAAGGATTTTTTTTAAAAGAGATATTTATTTAGAAATAAATAAATAGGATTATAAAGGTTATTTATTTAGAAAATAAATAAAGGAGTTAAAAGGAAGATATGCGTAAAACAGATAAAGGAAGATATTTGAAAACCAAATGTAAAGGGAAATATATTTGAAAACCAAATGTAAAGTGAAATATATTTGTACAACAAATATAAAGGAAAATATTTGTCAAACAAATAGAAAGAGAAATATTGTAAACCATTTACAAATAAAATAGAGGTAAAAAGAAAATATTTGTAAAACATTTACAAATAGGATTTAAAAGGAAATATTTATTTGTTAAATAAATAGGAAAGATAAAAGAAATATTTATTTATTAAGTAAATAGAATCGAGAAGGGAATAGTTATTTGTTAAGTAAACAAATAGAAAGGGTTAAATAAAAGGAGTTAATTCAAATGAGTTAATAAAATATTAGTTATTCGATTAGAGTTAATCAAAGAGAGTAAATGAGTTAGAGTTGACCAGTAGGGTAAATCAATTAGGGTTAACCAGTTAGAGTTAAATCGATAGGGTGAGTTAAAAGGGTTAATCGAATATTAGGGATCCGAATAAAGTTAAAAGGCGTTAAATCAAATATTATTTATTCGAATAGAGTTAAATAGAGTTATCAAATATTAGTCTATTCGAAAAGAGTTAAAGGAAAGGAGTTGTCGATTAGTTTAATCGAAGTGAGTAATCGAATATAGTTTATTCGAATAGAGTTAAAAGAGTTAATCGAATATAGTTTATTTGAATAGAGTTAAAAGAGTAATCGAATATAGTTTATTCGAATAGAGTTAAAAGAGTAATCGAATATAGTTTATTCGAATAGAGTTAAAAGAGTACTCGAATATAGTTTATTCGAATAGAGTTAGAGGAGTAATCGAATATAGTTTGAATCGAAAGGAGTTAAGTAAGGAGTAAGTGAAAAGAGTTAATCGTTTTGAGTTAAAAGACGAACTTACCCTGTTTCAAGAATTGAAATGTCGTTCAGTTAAGGTCTGAGAGGTAGTTATACCCCAACTTGATTGACTTCGTTTTAAATTTAGAAATGGCTAAAGTTCGAGAGTGAAAGTGGTTGAAGTGAATTTAGTAAATAAGTATAGTAGTTTGAGTTGGCATCGCGATGTTGATTTAAACATCTGTTTAAATCCAAGTATAGAAGATTTGGAAATGTTTTCCAAATAGAATCAGAAACGTAATCAAATATTGAAACAAGGAAAATATGAATATATGTATATATATATATATGATTGATGATTGATTGATAGAATTTCCATGTGGAAATAATATCGTTGTTTGCACACCTGTTTTTCTTTGATAATTAACTCACCGACTATCGAAGTTTTGACCATTTTAACGTTGTTAATATGGAGAGACCGATTGGGTTATTATCCAAAGAACCACTCTGTATTGGCATAAGCGTTGCGAATCATATATGCCAAAGAAAAATTGAAGACGGAGTAAAGTGCAACGGCTGTTGTATAAGTCTTAGATAACAGTGTCTAAGATGGATGTATTGAATAGTGCCTTCGGTTCATCCTGTTTCTGGATGACTTGTATGGATGGATGTCTGATAGAGTATTTCCAGACGATCACATATATTGATTTCTCCAACCGTACCAAGAGTGGAAGGGGAGAAGGAAACTTCTTTTAGCTAACACATAATATATGGTTGAAGACGTCAATCGGTGATTTGATGGATTTGACGATGTGACATTCGAAGTGAATCTGGTGTGATGATAAAGCGTAGCTTCAAGCCTCATCAACCGGTAAATGACCGAAATCGGGAAGGCAGCATGGCTAAGTCGGTCGCACCGAAGTAGGGTGTATAATCACCTGATCTAGAGTTTCATTTATTTCTAAAAATCTATTGTTGATGCTGTCCCATTCGGGAAACGGTTGCTGATCCCAACCGTTGGTGATATACATTCAATACACTCAAGCGAAATGAGTGGTCGGTCATGTGTGGCCGGGTTGCAAGATGTTCTTGTTGAACCCAGTGTATTCCTCTCTAGAGGTACACTAGCGAAAGGTGGTTCCATACCTTGTCATAGTTGGAAATCCATTACCCAATACGTGCTTGCGGTTTTGATTGTATACTATATATGTAGAACGTGAGATGAAAGCGTTTCTGCTAGATGATTATTATATTGTGGTTGATAGACATTATTATAATATCAAAGGTTTTTGATATAATGATAATTTGGATTCTCATAAGGGAAAAACCCGTTCTGTTATACGGCGTGGTCTTATGAGATATCGATTACCTGCTTGAACTGTTTTAAACTGTTTTACTCATACCAGTCTCATGACTGACCCGGAGTTTATTTGTTTGTTTCCCTAAACTCTTGGGTGCCTAAATTTGTACGGGCAGTCAAGTAGTCGGGATTTTACAGATACACTTGAAGAGCTGGAGCAGGAGGCTTCAGGATCATATAGCTATAGTTATTTCCGCTGTGTTGTAAGTGTTGTACTTTGATAATGATATGTATATTCAAGTACAGATTTGTATTTCAAAGTTATGTTATGAAATATATGTTATTCGTCCCGCTGTGAGGTTCGTGTTACTCTGATGTTGTGTTTTTCTTCTTCTTCTATTCTAATTTTCTGTCTTATCTTTCCTCATCCTCTAATTTCTTTCATTAATGATCGGTATTTTTCGATGTTTGGTTAGTCGTCATCGTGTTTATGGCGATAACCGAAGTCGACAAAAACCCGGGTCATTACAGTTGGTATCAGAGCTTAAGTTAAGTGAATTACCTTGGCTCTGTGGCGTGACTCGGTAGAGATAGGGTTAGTAATACTCTAGATTGAGCTGAGTGTATATATACGAGTGAACGTATTTGTAGATGATATAAAAATAATTTTATATTGTGAAGATTTATTGGTTGAGTAGTTTATGAGTTCTAGTCAATCAGTTTGACCACTGTATCGGCAGGAGTTTATAAACACTCAAATACGATGGGTCGGCACGATATGTTTTGAAAAAGGGTAAATGAAAATAATTTTACCCAAAGTATATTTTGATACATATTGGATATATTGGTTGATATTATAATCAAGTAAGATTATAAATTAAATGGTTATGTAAACAACCAATCAGAATTCATATAAGTGAAATACGTGAAATCAGATGAGTTAAATCTGAAATTTTAGCTAGAAATTGAATTAAAATTCTGGAAAATTGGATAAGTGTTTGTAAATGGATTTGGATTAAAAATAAGGAAAATTTAAGATCCTGGGAGATTTTAAATTGTTTTACAAGCAGTGTGAATTATATTTTGAAATGAATTTCAAAGTGGAAATGTTTAGAAATGGTTTTATAGTATTGAACTCACTTCGATCGCTGGAAAATAGATTCTGATGATGACAGCAACATCATTAGTATTCATTTTCGAGTTGTAAGTGACGAATTACTACCAGAGATACTGTTTTGAAATTGTTTTGGGAAAGACAAGTTGTGTTGAATTTCAAAATGGGATTTATAATAAAGAATGAATAAAGAAAGTTTGAAATAGAAATTGATAGAAATTGAATATAGAAATTCAAAGGGAGTTTGAATATATGAAATTCAATGGAAGTGAAATAGAATTTGAATATAGAAATTCAAATGGGGTTTGAATATAGAAATTCAAATGGAATTCAAATATAGAATTTGAATATAGAAATTCAAATGGAATTCAGATATAGAATTTGAATATAGAAAATATAAAGGAATTCAAATATAGAATTTGAATATAGAATTCAAAAGGAATTCAAATATAGAATTTGAATATATGGAATTTGAATATAGAATTCAAAAGGAATTCAAATATAGAATTTGAATATATAGAATTTGAATATAGAAATTCAAATAGATTTTGATATATAGAATTTGAATAATAGAATTTGATATATAGATTTGAATAATAGAAGTGATATAAAATTTGAATATAAATTTAATATAATTAACTAAGTCGAAGGGGAATTAGTTAATCGAGTTTTGAATTTGAAGTTGAACTTTGAAAGGTGAATTGGATTTGTAAATGGATATTCGAAATCGAATATAGAACTTAAATTTGAAATTTGGATTCAAATTAGTTAATAAGCAAGTTAAAATATATTTGAACATGTCATGTTCAAATGTAAAAGTGAAATAGACTAAAGAGTTAATTAACAAATTAATTAACGAATTGAGTTAAAACGATCAGGTATAGTTAAAATAGATTGGGCAGGTATAAATATACATGAGATAGGTATGGATAAGGTATGAAGAGTATAAATAGAATGCTCGACGAAAAGGTACGTATTTAATTCATATATGAGATTTTATGCGCCGTATCGGCTAGCCGCTTAGCTTTTTCTTTTCTTGGATTGGTGAGGGCCATAGGAGGCTATTTGAAATATCCCGATGCTCCTAGTACAAAAGAGGTTATGGCGAATTTTTCTGGGAATTCAAGGAGTTAGAATATTTTTAAGATAATTTGATAGTTAGAAATCAACGTATCGATATATATATAGAAGTCGATAAGGAAACGAACTTAGAAATAGAATAGTAAAATCAAAAAGGAAGACTAAGAATAAAATCTAGTAAGAATAGAAAGAGAAAGCGTATAAGTGTTTAAAAGTGAATAAGTAGTTGTATGGTATTGATTATTCGAGTAAGTAGTCATATCTGTTTTGACGTTATAAATGTTATTCAGTCAAGGTCTGAGAGGTAGTTATACCCCAACTTGATTGATGTCATTATTAACAAATAAATAGTAAGATTTCAGGCTTGAAGATCAATGTTGAATAAGAGTTAGTTGAATATAGTATTTGGGTTGTCGTAACGATGTTTTACACAACATCCGTTTTAACCCAATTAAGTGTAAGGTTGGAAATATAATAAAGAATATTTCCTAAGTATAGAAATAAACGAGATCGGAAAAGAGATAAGTAATTGTAATATTTTCCAATTATAAATAGTATATTTTCTAAGGTTTAGAAAATAAAGGAAGGCGATATTCGGAAATGTTTTCCAAATAACATAAAAGGCCAATATGGTTATTGAAAATATTTGGTTAACAAATATTGATAAAGAAATAGAGAAGTGATTTAACTAATGGAATATTAATTAAGGGCTCAGTGACATGTTCAAAAGGAAAATTTGATTTTTGAAAAGAGTAAACTGTTTAAAAACTCCCAGGGAAAGTTTGAATTAAAAACAAATTTAACAGAAATTTGTGAAAGCAAATTTGAATTAAAGTAAAGCCAGTAAAGTGGTAATGGAGATTGAATTAGAATGATATCAAGACAAATTGGATTGTGAGATTCAAATTTGAAATGTAATGTGATAATCAAGTTAAGAGTTGGGAATCGAGAAGAATCTCGAGTTGAAATGATATTTGGCTCGGATATAAGCGAATGGTTGTGTTGTGGATAAAAGCAGATTGGAATTTGATTGGGATAACCCTTGTATCCGCTGAATTGATAACAGGTGGAAAGGATATAATGATATGCCGACAAAAAGGTACAAGTTTATATTTCTATTGGATATAATATTTATGAGCCGAATTGGCAAGCCGCTTGGCTGTTCGATTTTCTTTTGGGATGGAGGTAGCCCAGAGAGGCGAGTTGGAGTTTGACCGATTGACCAGTACAAAGGAGGTGCTGGCGAAATTTTTCGAAGAGTTAAATCGTTCGAAAATTTTCAGGATTTTTGGAAATTTTCATTGATAAGAGTTAATTAATAATTTAATTGAAATTAAATTGGTTCAGTTGAAACTGAAGATTTAGAAGTAAACAAATAAGTTATAACCAGTTAATAGGGTCGTTCTCTACCTTAGCAATTTCGAGGACGAAATTATTTTAAGTGGGGAAGAATGTAATGACCCATACTTTCATGGGGTAATAATTAATTTATTTAATTATTTTAAAGGTGATTAAAAGGATTTAATGGTCGTGGAATTAAATATTGGTGAATATTTAATTAAATAATATATTTAATTCTGAAATAATCAGAATTGACTGAAATGGCGATATGGCGTGAACTGGATCATCTGTGATATTTAATTCAGCTTGGAATTTAATTTGAATAACGAATATATTATTTGAACGATAGTTTGAACGTATAATTATATTATAATTAAAATCGAGCTTGAAATGGCACTGCAGTTCGTAAATTGGCGATTCGAACTTCAACTGAATGTACAGGATTCGTTTTAAGCCGGATTTCTGTGAAACAAGAAACGTGTGGAGCCGGTGGAGTATATCTTTCTAGTGGAAGAGAAAAATCGGGATTTCGTCGTGTAGATTTTGATTCACGTCCAAATCAAATTTTAGAAAAGTCGCTGTGGAATTCCTTTATAATTTATAAAGGAATTATTTATATTTTAAAAAGGAATTTCAATATAAATCGGATATCGGGTTGCCCAGAAGTGAATATCGAGTTAGAAATCCATATAGGATTTATTCTGAGCTGTATGGTATTCCTCTGTGTATATAGACGATAATATTTATTTTTAAATATTAAATTTAATTATATTTAAATATATTTATATATTTAAATAGGCCATTCAGAGCTGTAAAAATAAGCCACATTTGCAAACGAAGTCGGAATTCGACGAAACTAATTTTGTTGGATCCGCAATGTCAAATAGTTGTTAGATTTCCAGTTTCATGACTTTTAGAGTCACTGTGTGGTCGTACGGATTTTTAGAGTGAAAACAGTCAGTATTTTGATGGTTAAAAATACGCTGTGTGAGCATACGAAGTCGGAATTCGACGAAACCAGTTTCGTTGGGACCGTAATGTCGAACTCTAGATACATGTCCAGTTTGGTGATTTTTGGGTATCGTATGTGATCACAAGAATTTTAGAGGATAGAGAAAAATAGTGTTTTCTTATAAATTAATATATATATTCGAATAAAAAAATTTATCTAAATCCTACTCACTATAAATAACAGTTAACTACCACCCTTAAAACCTAACTCTCAACTCCTGTAGTCAAAGAAAAATGCGCCGCTGTTATTTTCCTCTTTCAGTAAACTATCGATCTTCAAAAAAATTCCAGGAAATCAAAACAAATACTATAAATTATTAAACTTATATACTTTGGCTCCATGAGGGTTTCTCTTCAGTTTGGTACTGCTTTTGGGTGGTGCGATGCATGCTTGAAGAAGTCGAAAATTTACAGCGTGCGTTTCTTCGATCCTAAGCATTTGCACTCGTATTGGTTATTAGTTTTGGATCGAGAATGTAAACCCGGGTTTGGTTGCAAAGTTTTGGGGTAGATGGTGAATATTTCGTTCGGTTATTTCCCTGTACCTACGACGAAAGCCATGAACGACAGGATCCTCAAATGGCGAACGAGTTATACGAAATTGATATGGGGATGGAGTATCTTGAATGAGAAGTATTTTGGTGATTTTTGTTTGGGGTTTTGTTGATCGATGGAGGAGAACGATGGGATCGAAGTTGCAAAAATGGCCAGGAGTTTTGGGAGTAGGTCACGGCATTTCTTGGTTTGGGGGAGATGAAGTGAAGTTCGGGTCTGGTACTTTTAAAGGATAATGGGCCGGCAAAGTGAAGTTAAGCCCATTTAATTTAGTCGAGTTTTATTTTAAATTAGTTCAAACTTTAAAACTGTATATCTATCTCATACGATATCAGATTGACGAACCGTAAGTTGCGTTGGGACCGTATGGATGAGAGCTTCACCATGAAGTTGACTAGAAGTGGATTGGGGCCCATATGAATTTATGGCGAAATAAATTGTTTGATTCAACTCAAACAACAGTTTATCGTTCTTTAACGATGAAATGCAAATGTGAGTAAATCTCACTAACTCTGAACAGTTTATAATTTCATATTGTATTTTTAGAACTATTAAATATTGGTTGATTGACTGTGTGTTGACTATTTGATTGAACTGCTAGTCAGTTAGTTGAATTTCTATATTGATTCTGTTTAACAGAATATATCATATGGAACTGAAAGTGATGTTATCTATATTGTTTAACATCTGTGATGCAGGGAAACAGGTTGGAGGAATCTGACTGGATTCCTCAACAGTTATTTTATTGTTTCCATATATTGTGATATATGATGTGATATATAATCTGTTGTTGATTATGTGTGTTTGGATGATATTTATCGTTGTTATATGGTATGTTAAATACCATAAGAAATACTGGATGGGGGAAAGGGGATTTTCAAAGTGTATTTTGAAAATGAATTATTTATATAAAATCGATGGATTTTATATAGAAAAGGAAAAGGATTTTTTTAAAAGAGATATTTATTTAGAAATAAATAAATAGGATTATAAAGGTTATTTATTTAGAAAATAAATAAAGGAGTTAAAAGGAAGATATGTGTAAAACAGATAAAGGAAGATATTTGAAAACCAAATGTAAAGGGAAATATATTTGAAAACCAAATGTAAAGTGAAATATATTTGTACAACAAATATAAAGGAAAATATTTGTCAAACAAATAGAAAGAGAAATATTGTAAACCATTTACAAATAAAATAGAGATAAAAAGAAAATACTTGTAAAACATTTACAAATAGGATTTAAAAGGAAATATTTATTTGTTAAATAAATAGGAAAGATAAAAGAAATATTTATTTATTAAATAAATAGAATCGAGAAGGGAATAGTTATTTGTTAAGTAAAAAAATAGAAAGGGTTATATAAAAGGAGTTAATTCAAATGAGTTAATCAAATATTAGTTATTCGATTAGAGTTAATCAAAGAGAGTAAATGAGTTAGAGTTAACCAGTAGGGTAAATCAATTAGGGTTAACCAGTTAGAGTTAAATCGATAGGGTTAATTAAATAGAGTTAAAAGGGTTAATCGAATATTAGGGATCCGAATAAAGTTAAAAGGCGTTAAATCAAATATTAGTTATTCGAATAGAGTTAAATAGAGTTATCAAAAATTAGTCTATTCGAAAAGAGTTAAAGGAAAGGAGTTATCGATTATAGTTTAATCGAAAAGAGTTATCGATTAGTTTAATCGAAGTGAGTAATCGAATATAGTTTATTCGAATAGAGTTAAAAGAGTTAATCGAATATAGTTTATTCGAATAGAGTTAAAAGAGTAATCGAATATAGTTTATTCGAATAGAGTTAAAAGAGTAATCGAATATAGTTTATTCGAATAGAGTTAAAAGAGTAATCGAATATAGTTTATTCGAATAGAGTTAGAGGAGTAATCGAATATAGTTTGAATCGAAAGGAGTTAAGTAAGGAGTAAGTGAAAAGAGTTAATGGTTTTGAGTTAAAAGACGAACTTACCCTGTTTCAAGAATTGAAATGTCGTTCAGTTAAGGTCTGAGAGGTAGTTATACCCCAACTTGATTGACTTCGTTTTAAATTTAGAAATGGTTAAAGTTCGAGAGTGAAAGTGGTAGAAGTGAATTTAGTAAATAAGTATAGTAGTTTGAGTTGGCATCGCGATGTTGATTTAAACATCTGTTTAAATCAAAGTATAGAAGATTTGGAAATGTTTTCCAAATAGAATCAGAAACGTAATCAAATATTGAAACAAGGAAAATATGAATATATGTATATATATATATATATGATTGATGATTGCTTGATAGAATTTCCATCTGGAAATAATATCGTTGTTTGCACACCTGTTTTTCTTTGATAGTCAACTCACCGACTATCGAAGTTTTGACCATTTTAACGTTGTTAATATGGAGAGACCGGTTGGGTTATTATCCAAAGAACCACTCTGTATTGGCATAAGCGTTGCGAATCATATATGCCAAATAAAAATTGAAGACTTGTATGGATGGATGACTAAGATGGATGTATTGAATAGTGCCTTCGGTTCATCCTGTTCCTGGATGACTTGTATGGATGGATGTCTGACAGAGTATTTCCAGACGATCACGTATATTGATTTCTCCAACCGTACCAAGAGTGGAAGCGGAGAAGGAATCTTGTTTTAGCTAAGACATAATGTATGGTTGAAGACGTCAATCAGTGATTTGATGGATTTGACGATGTGACATTCGAAGTGAATTTGGTGTGATGATAAAGTGTAGCTTCAAGCCTCATCAACCGGTAAATGACAGAAATCGGACAGGCAACATGGTTAAGTCGGTCGCACCGAAGTAGGGTGTATAATCACCTGATCTAGAGTTTCATTTATTTCTAAAAATCTATTGTTGATGCTGTCCCATTCGGGAAACGGTTGCTGATCCCAACCGTTGGTGATATACATTCGATACACTCAAGCGAAATGAGTGGTCGGTCATGTGTGGCCGGGTTGCAAGATGTTCTTGTTGAACCCAATGTATTCCTCTCTAGAGGTACACTAGCGAAAGGTGGTTCCATACCTTGTCATAGTTGGAAATCAATTACCCAATACGTGCTTGCAGTTTTGATTGTATACTAATGTAACACCCCGTAATTCTGTAACACTAGGATTCACAAATCAAGGCAGAATTAAATTTTAAAATCAAAATCAAGGGAAACGGGTTGTGCCATTGCGTTCGTCTCGAAATTCTTCTTGGAAACGAGTCTGAGTTTGCGAGAATCGGAGTCCATATGAGGGAGATATGACCCTTCAAAGTTTCAGGAATTTTCAGAATCGAAAACAGCTCGAAATTCGAATTCGAAATTCGCAAACCCAGAAGCAGGCTGGGCGGGAAAATTCCCGCCCAGGACCCAGGTCGACTAGGGAGTCGACTGGGTAGTCGACCCCCACTGACCAAGTCGACTGCACAGTCGACATGGGTGTCGACCTGGGTGCAAAACCCATTTTTGGGCCTGGGTGCATTCTGATGTACCTAGTCTCGTTTTCTGCCTAGATTCGTCCGCCGAATCCTATATAAACAGCCTCCTTCTCTCTACACCATTTCATTCTATCCTTATGCTGCCTCTGAGAAAATGTATAAATAAATAAAATAATATATATAAAATAAATCAAGACGAGGAAATGTTGCTCAAGACTTTCAAGAGGAGATTCAAAACAAGCTAGGATTCAAGTGAAGATTTAAACGACTTCAACGACTATTTTTCTACGAATCTAATCTAATCTAATCTCTGTAAGTTGGTTACTTTTTAGATTTGAACGTTTTTCGCTATTCGTGACATGAAATTAAAGGAATAAAGGAATATGCCTAATCTCTTCACTTGGATTTGTGTTTATACATGTTTCTAGACTTGATTAAGGACTGATCGTGGTTCGATGACCAATTAGGTCTTGCCTATGACTATGAACATTGCCTATGACTGTGACTGTGACTATGAGAATTATTTCCTTTGACTATGAACACAAGCCTATGCCTTTGATTAGGAAACATAAACTATTTCCTATGACATAACAAGGACAACTGTGACTAAACACCTATGATTCATGACTAGGAAAGTGTTGCTTAAGTTTTGTGACTGTGAAATTGGGTCTAAACCTGATTATCTATTCTGTCTATTCTTGATTTTCTTTGGTTTTTGATCTTGGGAATTTACCTATTAAGTTAGGTCTACCCATGTTCTTGAACCTACATCGTTATTCAACCCTTTTTATGTCACAACATTTTCAGATCTATAGGCCTTCGATGTTTTAGATCAATTTATTTCAGTGTAATTCGTTAGGTCTGTCATTAGTAAATTATCATTTTATGCCAGTTATTATGTCTTTCTTTTTCATAGCATCTTTGGTTCATTCCCTATTTTCTACGAATCTAGATTTATCTATAATCTAGATTGAATCACGATTATACGAACGATGGGAATACGATTTGGGCAAAATATGAAATTTACAAAAACGTAGTTATAAACTTGGAAATTGGCATAAATTGGGAACATGTATTATGGCATGTTTATAAAAATGCAAATTGGATAAATTTGACATGAATAATAGGATGTGTAATTTGAATCTAGTATTGACTTGTAAATCTAGCATTTACGTGAATTGTGAACTAGAATAATAAGTCTAGTTTGACATGAACTATAATTAGAATGTTAAATCAGAATTGGATTAGCTAATTTGGCATAATAAGTATATTGGTATAAATTTGAAATTGGCCATAATTGTCATGTTTAGCAAAATCATGGTTAGTGACACTTAATTTGGTATAGTTTACATACCAAAAAGCATAAATATGATATAAAGGGGAAAATGGGCCATAATAATAAATGTTGACAATTTACATTAAGAGAGTAATTATGAAATAAGTAAATTAGGAATAATTTACTTATAGAATTTGTCCTAAATGAGAAAATGTAAATTTAGACAAATTAGAGGTTTATTAACGACATCTCTTAATAACACACCAGAAAGTTCTAGGGTGACAGAGAGGATAGTGTCTAGGCTTGGGTTTGGAAAATACAAGTTTCCTGCTCTCCCTGGCTATCCCTAACTAATCCGACGGACGGGATGGTTACTTTCAAAACCTGATTTGAAAATTAATCAAAACCCTTTGAACTTAGAAAACACGAATATGCCTAACCCGAGGTTAGACTGAGTTGCGATGTAAACTTGCCCGGAACCAACCGGCACATCCAGTAATCGCAACAATATCTGTCTAATGTGAGTGGTCGCGACTTTAATTTATTTAGTTAAGGCTAGAACAAGAATGGTAGGGTTAAGTTAACTAAGACACTTAACCAATTCAACATGATAACCAAATCGATGGGTGGGGTTAGGTTCATACAGACACTTAACACAGTTAAGCTAGAATGGGAGGGTTAAGTCCATAGGAACACTTAACCAACTTAACACAGTTAAGCTAGAATGGGAGGGTTAAGTCCATAGGAACACTTAACCAAACTTAACATCGTAACAAGACAAGATTTGTAGGGGTTAAGTAACTAAGAAAACACTTATCCAAATTAACATGTTAACTAGACTAGAAGGTGGGGTTAAGTAAAGTTAATACACTTAGCCAAATTAACATGTTAACTAGACTAGAGGTTGGGGTTAAGTAAAATTTAATACACTTATCCAATTTGATATGTTAGCTGGACTAGACCGTAAGGTTAAGTAAACTTGAACACTTAACCATCAGATTGTGATAAATGAATAGGGTTAAGTCTAAAACATGAAGGGATAAAACTTAACCATTAAAAAAGTGTTTGTTAAAACAGATGGCAAGGTTAAATTAAAAAGGAACACTTAACCAATACAGGATGAATGAACAGGGTTAAGTAATAAGAAATACTTAACCAATATAACTTGGTTTGTGGTAGGGTTAAGTCAACATGAATTATTGATAACACATAACCAGTTTATCAGGATAAATGAAGAGGGTTAAGTTAGCTTGAATTGACTAAGGACACTTAACCAATCCAAATTGACGAGAAAGAGAACTAAGTAGTAAACCTTAGTTAAGAAAACAACGATTCTGGAAACTAAGTGGTAAACCTTAGTTAGCAAAACTAAGTAGTAATTCTTAGTATAACACGGGAAGGAGCGAATGCCCGTCTGATTAAAACGAAGGCTCCAACGAATTGGGTTACGAAGCCCGAGGCTTCGAGGGGACGTGAGGGTACTCTTGGTATCCCTCTGTGAGGTTGCAGATGATCCGCCTGGGCTCACATAGGTTAAGTTCTACGGTAGAAGAACCAAGGGTATGCCTTGGTTGCAAAATATGGCAACCTAAAGACTAGGATGGACCAGCGTGATTCGGCGAGAAACCGGTAGCCCTTTGATAGCAACTCGTCGTCTACCATCCATCTTGAGTCAATCGAGATACGTGAAGCGGAAAGGCGGAGAACTCCAAAAGACCAAATACTTGCTATCTAGTTATGGGTGAGGATGGCCATAGGTTAGTGGGGCATAGGGGGCCTGCGTATAATTCTCATTTTTCAAGGTGTGCCTTTCATTAGTTGAGGGAGGGGTCGAGTGGGACCATAGCCACTGGAATAAAAACAGACCTTAGCATCCGCATCGGCAGATATCTGAAAGCTCCCGACTGAGTCCTGTGTTTCTTGATTTGCCCTGCCACAGGACTCGAGCCGTACATTACAGGACATGTGCATCTAGACAAGCGATAACGATTCGCGATACATGCGTGGGGAAGTCTAGGAACGTATACCACTCTAGGTAGTGTGTCCTAGACTTGGGGGCATCGTTCGACAGGTAGCATAATCCCTAGTTGGACTAGGTGGCATAAACCCTGAATCCGAGAAGCGTTCAGCAGATAGCGTAAACTCTAGTTGAATCTAGAAAGCACTTGATAGAAAACCCTAGATTAGATCTTGGTAATAAATAATAAATGTATGCCTGAAGGCAATGGAAAATACAGGGATTGGGATCATGTTATCGTTACTAGTTGGGACACTAGTTAGGTGGTGCATAGATATATAAACCAGTATAACAAGGAAATAGCAAAGCAGCGAAAGTATTAGAGCATATCCAGTTTATCTTATCTTAGCATATCTTGTGTTAATCTTGTCTAATCTTGCTGACCCTATCATCATGGTGTTATCTTATGTTCAGTTAATTCATGTCGTTTTGTTTTTCCATGTTCACATGCTAGAAGTAACTGAACTTACTCAGGCTTTATGTCTGACTCTGTTTTTCTTTCGTCTTCTTTTCTTCCGTTTCCCCCACCCCCAAGGTAGTAAAGGAGGGAATAGTATAGCTCAGGTTAAGTTGGACTGTCACTCTTTCCCAGCTTGAAGATTTGTCGAAGTTTTTCTTGGATTCTCTTTTCAGATTCTATGGCTGGCTCTTGCTACATTGGGGAATATAAATGTTGTTTTATGCTTCTTTATTTTGTAAGATAGATGATACTCTGATATTGTAAAGAAATCGTTGTACAAACTATTTTATCAATAAAGCAAAGTTTTATTTTCCGCTGTTTTAATTTTTGTCTGTCTTGTAATTCATCTGCAACTTTTACCTTAAAATGCTCCACAGAACTTAGTGCATTCCCTTTTGTGAGTGACACTAACGGATGTGGTGTGTTACAACTATATATGTAGAACGTGAGATGAAAGCGTTTCTGCTAGATGATTATTATATTGTGGTTGATAAACATTATTATAATATCAAAGGTTTTTGATATAAAGATAATTTGGATTCTCATAAGGGAAAAACCTGTTCTGTTATACGGCGTGGTCTTATGAGATATCGATTACCTGCTTAAACTGTTTTAAACTGTTTTACTCATACCAGTCCCATGACTGACCCGGAGTTTATTTGTTTGTTTCCCTAAACTCTTGGGTGCCTAAATTTGTACGGGCAGTCAAGTAGTCGGGATTTTACAGATACACTTGAAGAGCTGGAGCAGGAGGCTTCAGGATCATATAGCTATAGTTATTTCCGCTGTGTTGTAAGTGTTGTGCTTTGATAATGATATGTATATTCAAGTACAGATTTGTATTTCAAAGTTATGTTATGAAATATATGTTATTCGTCCCGCTGTGAGGTTCGTGTTACTCTGATGTTGTATTTTTCTTCTTCTTCTATTCTAATTTTCTATCTTATCTTCCCTGATCCTCTAATTTCTTTCATTAATGATCCGTATTTTTCGATGTTTGGTTAGTCGTCATCGTGTTTATGGCGATAATCAAAGTTGACAAAAACCCGAGTCATTACACAAGTAGTCGAAGCAATACATCAAAGCAGATCCAGATCCAAGCAAAAACAGAAGAGATAGAAAGTCCTAATCACGCCTGAGCGTTCCCGCCCTGAGAACCTGAGGGGAAAGGAAGAGGGAGAAAATGAAGCAAAAAGGGTCAGACATAAAGTCTGGCGAGTCCGGTGACTTTTGACATATAAAGAAGTAAAAGTATCATGACAAGTACATAAACTGGATGAGAGATGACAGTAACATAAACAAGTATCAATAGGATTAGCAGAATAAAAAGTGTATATGGACCAAGCTATGCTTCTCACTTACTATTCTCTACACCAATACTAGTATATAGGATTTAAGATAGGATTAGGTGTTCCTTAATATAACAGAAACAGAATGATCCCAACAGAAATATAATGGTAGTTTTAGGTGTACTTAGGTTATGTAATGGGTTTCTACCCCAACAAGAAATAACAGGTACCTCAACAGAATATGATGGGTGTTACCCCAAATAGAAATAACAGGTACCTACATAGAAACAGGCGGGACTAGATGTACCCTAATTACTACCCACAAGTGATTGGCTCCCTAACATGTAAATACCCTATGTCGGCTCCACAGTAGGATGTATTACTTCCTAAAGTGGCAACCTATAGAAGGACACAGACTTATTTACTAGTGTTACAGCGGATTAGTTTCCCCCACAGACTGGACCCATGCACGCTCATGACTCTGTTGGAACGTGCCCATATACACCCTCTATCCAGATGAACCTCTTACTATCGGTTAAGTATGCGTTCCCTAGCCCCTACCTAATGCGGGGACCCCCTTTAATACCAAAATGGGTTACCGACTAATATGGGTCGTACACAGCAGATGACACAAGCTAAACCCTAAAACTTGTGTCCCCCTAATTTACTAAGGATTTTTAACAGGTTAAGCCTTACATATTAACAGGTTCGCCTAACCCCACATATTAACAACTTAAGTTTAGGTTAACAGGTTCATATAACCCCAACATATTAAATAGGTTTACTTAACCCTTAATATATTAAATAGGTTTACTTAACCCCAAAAGATTAAAAAGGTTAACGGGTTCATGTAACCCTAACAGATTAAACAGGTTAAGTATTACGGATTAACGGATTTATGTATAACCCCAACAGGTTTACTAGATTCCCCAAGTCACTTACAGTTTGATTAACATGTTCCGCTTAATCCTTGAATTAAGCTTACAGATTTACATGTTTACACCCTAAATTTCAGTTATATTCCATAATACAAGATATACCCCAATTTTTAGTCATGTTCCACAGTACAAGATATGCCCCAATTTTTCATTCCTAAACATTCCCCAGTTGTCCCAATTTTGTTCTTACGAGATTGGCCTAGGCTCGAAGATATCCTAAGCTTATAAAATAAAAAGGGAATAAGAGAGGTAAAAGAACAGAAATAAGCATGATAACAACAGAAATAAGCATATAATAACAACTGAACAGCAGAACATGTGTATAGAAAAATACATGTAATTATAGCAGAACTATTTAGATATGAATCAGTTTCTTAACAGGCATAAACTCATATTCATGTTTATTAACATGTCAGGGTTACTGTTAAATATTTATATCTAAAAGTAACATGAACTCATAGAGATTGGATCGGTATACAAGAAACGTCTCAGATGTATGTATAGGCTGGTGTTGTAGAAGATAGTTTTGATTCAATCCAAGGTAAGGCAACATCTCATTATCTCCATCGTTTTATGTGTAGGAAAACAATAGAAATGCTGGCCATCATATAGACTATCTCCAACGAACCCAGTAAACAAACAAGTCCAGGTTCAAAAAAAAGCACTTGATTTGATCTTGTGTGGGTCGATCCACCCCCACCTAGGTCGACCCATCCGACTTTGGGTCGACCCAGACCAGACATGGGTTGGCCCACAACGGGTCTGGTTCTCGCTTTCGTTTTCTGCTTCTTTTATTTGATTTGTTTTGAATTTCTAGTCTTATTTTATTTATACATAAGCCTCTTATACGTATATAAACATCTAACCTTTATATCTTTCTCATACGATGTCCATTTTACGCAAACTCGGAGTTTATCTAAACCAGAATACCGAGACGAACACAATGGTACAACCCGTTTTACTTAATCCCCAATATTTAATTAAGTATCCCTTTAGTTTATTAGCATTCTATAAAATTACGGTCTGTCACATTCTCCTCTATTTAAAGGATTCCGTCCCTGAAATCTCAAAGTCTAGGAGAACGTTACTATCTAACATCCACCTACAATCATCTACTCATCCATCATCCACGGGCATCCATTGTCCTTAGGAATTTCTAATGCTTGTATAAACATATGCAAAGGTATGTATATATGTTCCTGTGCTAATACGAAAATCAGCTGGTCTACTGATTCAGTTGACCTCCTTAATGCAATATATGTTTGTGCCATGAATCCAAAATGTATGCAAATAGTCCTAGTATTCATGTAATTTCTATATATGTGCACAATCATACGTCCAAATGCAATATCCATATGATGATACATCCATTTTCACCCATAAAAATAAAATCCACACACATCCATATGTAGTATTAGAGTGTTTGATTCGATCTAGTGCCTAGTGTGTGTATATGCATCCACGAGCAACCACTTGCATCCATCAAACATAACATGTCTCAAATGCATGTTTACATCTATTGTTTTCTACCTAAAGGTCGAAGATTTGATCGATAGGATATACTCGAACGATAGAAGCAAGTACGAATAAAAGATAGGAAAAAGAAATTAAGAACATACCCTTGAAAAGAAAAGGGTATGAAGTGCGAATTTTGTCTCAGTCTCCCAAGTTGCATCCTCGTGGTCTTCTCTCCAATGCACTTTCATCAACTTAACCTCTCTGTTGCGCAGTTTCTTAACCTCTGATCTAAGTGTATACGGGTAGGAACTCGTCTAACAGTTGCCCCCTTTTCTCCTCCACTTCCTCCAGCATGCTCGGATCAACCACCTCTGCTGTATCGTGTAGACATTTCCATAAATGGGAAATGTGGAAAACATCATGAACACCGGCCAATCTCTCTGGTTATCTCACCTTATAATCCATTTAGCTTATTCTCTCTACTATGGGAAATGGCCCTACAAACCTTGGCGCCAATTTCCCTATAGAACCAAAGCGAACCACATTCCTTAGAGGCAATACTTTGATGAAAACCATGTCTCCTACCTTAAAGCCACTGTCAGTCCTTCTATTATCTGTGTAGGATTTCTGCTGTCCTGAGCTATCTTCATACGTCTGCGGATAAGATCAATCTTTTATGAAGTCTCTCTAATCATCTCAGGTTCAAGTAAAAGCCTATACGTAGTCTTCCATCAACAAGTCAGTGATCTACAAGGTCGTCTGTATAGTGCCTCGAAGGGTGCCATGCCTATATTAGTCTGTTAGTTGTTGTTGTAGGCGAACTCCACCATTGGGAGGTGCTCCTCCCAAGTCCCTCCGAAGTCTAGGATACAAAGCCTCAAAGGATCCTCAAGAACTCTATTCACCCTCTCAGTCTGTCCATCGGTCTGAGGGGTGATATGCGGTGCTCAAACATAACCGTGTACCTAATGCCTCTTACAGGCTCTTCCAGAACTCACTAGTGAAGATGGGATCACGATCACTTACTATGCTAGAAGGCACTCCATGTAGACGGGATATCTCACAAAGATAAACTGATGCCAACCATGCTGCGTTATCTTGCTCTTAACTGGGATGAAATGAGCGCTCTTAGTAAGCCTGCCTACTATAACCCAGATATTGGCGTTGCCTCCCCTCGCTCTAGGCAAACCATCGACGAAATCCATAGAGACACTCTCCTACTTCCATTGTGGGACCACCAAAAAATGAAGCACACCGCCAGGCTTCTTTTGTTCATCTTTTACTTGCTAGCAAACTAAACATTGAGCTACCAAACTGTGCTACATCTTTCTTCATCCCGGCCCAAAAGAAAATCCTCTTCACGTCTTGGTACATCTTATCGCCGCCCAGATGGATAGTCATCCGAGAATGATGGACTTCCTCAAGAATGGCCTTTAACAAACTCCTACTCGGGGAACACAAAGCCTCTCATCTTGCCGTAGCCACCCTCCCTCATCTATGGAATATCTACTAACGTGACTAGAAATCTCTCCTCTATGGAGCCTACCCAAGATTTCTGTTATATGTAGGTCCACTCGCTGCGAAGATCCTATCTGATCCATAAGAGTAGGTCACACCTCTAAGGATGCCAACAAACCAGGTGTAAGATCCGTAGGTGGCCTAGAATCGACGATCGATATGTACTCCAAACTCCGCCTCTCTACGAATAGAGGACTCAAGGTCATCCTCTGCCTACTCAATGCGTCCGCCACTGTGCTATTCTAGCCAGGAATATAAGCAATCTAAAAATCATAGGACGCTAGGAACTCCATCCATCTCTATTGTCTCAAATTTAGATCCTTCCGCGAGAACAGATACTTGAGCGACTTATGGTCCGTGTAACTCGAACCTTTCTCCAAGGAGATAATGCTGCCAAGTCTTAAGTGCGAACACTATAGCAGCCAACTCCAAATCTTGGGTAGGGTAGTTCCTCTCATGGACTCTCAAATGTCTACTACAATAGCATACTACCCTTCCCTCTTGCATCAAGACAACACCAAACCCTATACTGCATGCATCAGTGTACACTATAAACATCTTGTTCCCATCAGGCAATGTAAAAATTGGGACTGTTGTTAGAGCCCTCTTCAACCGCTAAAAAACATCCTCACAATCAATATTCCAAGAAAAGGTCAGATTCTTCTGCGTCAAGCTGATGAGTGGGGCTGATATCTTTGCGAGGTCCTTCATAAACTTCCTATAATAGCCCGCCAAACCAAGAAAACTTCTCATCTTCATTGCATTCTTTGGAACCTTCCAATCTTGGACTGCAACTACTTTTGCGGGATCCACCGCTATCCCATCCTTGGAGACCACATGCCCTAGAAACCTTACCTCCTTTCTCCAAAAGTGACACTTGGAGAATTTCACCTTAAGTTGGTGTGCTCTGAGAGTCCTCAAAACATCTCCTAAATATAGGGCATGCTCTTCCTCGCTCTTCGAGAAAATCAGTATGTCATTCACAAAGACCACCACGAACTTATTCAGAAACTCTCTAAACACCCTACTCATCAGATCCAAAAAATACGCGGGCACATTCGTCAATCCAAAAGGCATGACTAGCCACTCAAAGAAGCCGTCTGGAGTTCTGAAAGCGGTCTTGTCTATACTGTTCTTGGTTACCCTAACCTGATGAAATCCCATGGCCAGATTTGACTACGAGAAAATAGGTGCGCTAACAAGCTGGTCAAACAGATCGTCAATCCTCAGGAGTGGGTGCCTATTTTTCTTGGTGAGCTTATTCAACTCCCTGTAATCCACACATAGGCAAAGTGAGCCATCCACCTTCGTTGCGAAGACGACTGGAGCACCCCATTATGATATACTTTTCCAACTAAACCCCTTCTCAAGTATCTCCCCTACTTCTTGCTAAGCTCCCTCCTTTCCCTAGGAGCCATGTGGCGCATAGACAATGCGACTGGCTTCGCATTTTCCACCAAGTATATCCGGAAATCAATCTCATGACTCGGAGGTAATCCCCGGACCTCATCAAAAACATCTGGATACTCATAGACTATGGGTATCAATTGCAAATCATCGGGATAAGCATTAAGTGATTCTGGGAAGCTAAGCATGACAGACCCCTTTGGGTCACAAGAAATCTCGAGATTCCTCCCATGGCAAGTCAAAAGACTAACGACCCTCTTCTCACAGTCTAGGATGGCACCATACATGGCTATCCAATCCATCCCTAGAATCAGACCATAACCCATAAAACCAAGCACATATGCATCGCACTAGAACTCCACGCCTAACACAGATATCCTCAAACCTCGACATATCATAGATAGATGAGTCGTGCCCCCAATAGGGTTTAAGACAATAGCTGGATCAGAAACAATACTAGTACTATGACGTAGAAACTCAACCACAGAATCAGATATAAAAGAGTGAGAAGCGCCAGAATAAAAAAGAGTCCTAACTAGATGATCGAAAAGGGAAATCAAACCTTAAATAGAAACTTTCCAACCATTATCCGGTCCACTGGCCTCGAGAGCATGCACCTTCCCTCTAGAAGGTCCTTCCCTTTGCCCCTGTCTGTGCTTCTTCAGGAATTCTCTAGTATAGTGTCCAACTTCACCACAGTGGAAAAAATCATTCCATTTTCTGCAACACTTGACCAAATGCCCCAAGCTCCCACAACCATGACATTTCTTCTTGTTCTGAGCTTTGTCGTTCTTTCCACCTTTCTTTGTGCTTCTTTCTTGGGCCACACTTTCTTGCTTTGAGTCTCATCAGTCTTAACCTCTTTCTTTTCATCTTTACCCTCTTCGTGCATCAATTCCATTTCAACAAGCCTCTCATAAGCTGCCCCCATAGGTATATAGGACAATGCCAATGCTTGGAGAGGTTGATTTAATCCTCTCGCAAGCCTTAGAGCTTTCTTGTGCAGGGTATTCACTAATTCCAGCCCAAATCTTGCCAACCGATTGAACTTGTTGAAAAAATCTTTAATATACATACTTCCTTGCTTAACTGCCAAGAATCACTCCATCTGCATACTCTTTTCTACCCGAGAAAGAAACTTTGCCTCGAATCTCTGTCGGAAATTAGCGCAAATATCAATTGGATGCCCTGCTTGTGTCACCTCCCACCAAAACGAAGCCTCATTCTTATGTTGCCATGCAGCCAACTGTATCTTCCTACGGTCGTCGACATCAAAAAGTCCAAACAAGTTCCCTGTCTCTCGCAACCAATTTTGTGCTTCCACAAAGCTTTCAATTCCATGGAATGGTTTTTCTCTCATAGTACAGAAGTCTTTTCATATCTTAGAGAAATTATCTACTCATAAAGGAGGAGGAACAACGGTTGCTGCTGGGAGAGGGCATCTCCTTGGCCTTCGACAGGTGTCGTAGTCTCAAGATATCTACGGAACCAAGCTGGTATCGGAATGCCCTCAGGAAGATTCGGTTCCCCAGATATGCTGAAAAGAAAAGGAAAAGGGATTCAAACAGAGAACTCAGAAAGATATTTTATATGGATTTGGGGAATATGTTTTTCAAAAATAGACTTTTCTTTGAAAATACATTATTTTTGAAAACAATTTTCAAAACTTTTATCTGATCTTGTAACCTTCTGCTCTGATACCAAATGTGTCACCCCGCATCCGTTAATGTCACTCTTTAATAGAATGCATTAAGTTCCATGAATCATTATAGATAAACAGAAACAGAATCTCACAAGAGATATATAAAAATAATAGCGAAAATTTAAAACTTCAATATTTAGCAGAAAACATCGTAGTCTCAAAACCAGTTACAATATCAGGCTAAAATAATGAAACCATGTACATCAAACCAAAACATTTGTCTTATGCTAAAAACCATCTGAGTATAGAAATGTAAAATCATAATCCCTAGTAATAGCCATAATAAAGTAGACAAGTAGTCGAAGCGATACATCAAAGCAAATCCCGATCCAAACAGAAACAGAAGAGAGAGAAAGTCATAATCATACCTAAGCGTTCCCACCCCGAGAACCTGGGGGGAGGGGAAGGAAGAGAGAGAAAAGGAAACAAAAAGGGTCAAACATAAAGTCTGGCGAGTCCATTGACTTTTAGCATATAAAGAAGTAAAAGTATCATGACAAATACATAAACTGGATGAGACATGACAGTAGCATAAACAAGTATCAGTAAGATGAACATGATAAATAGAATAAACAGAGTATATGGACCAAGCTATGCTTCTCACTTACTATTATTTACACCTATACTAATATACAAGATTTAAAACAGGATTAGGTGGTACCTAATGTAATAGAAACAAAATGATCCCAACAGAAATATAATGGTAGTTTAGGTGTACTCTAGTTACATAACGGGTTTTACCCCAAACAGAAATAACAGGTACCTCAACAGAATATAACGGGTGTTACCCCCCAAACAGAAATAACAGGTACCTACACGGAAATAGGTAGGACTAGATGTACCCTAATTACTACCCCCAAAACGATCGGCCCCGTAACATGTAAATACCCTGTGTCGGCCCCACAGTAGGGTGTATTACTTCCTAAAGTGGCAACCTACAAAAGGACATGGACTTATTAACTGGTGTTATAGCGGCTTATTTCCCCCACAGACCGGACCCATGCATGCTCATGACTCTGTTGGAACGCGCCAATATACACCCCCTTTTCAGATGAACAACTTACTATCAGTTCAGTATGCGTGCCTTGACCCTTACCTAGTGCGGGTCCCCCTTTAATACCAGTATGGGTTTCTGATATGGGCCCTACACAGTAGGTGACACAATCTAAACCCCTAAACTTGTGTCCCGCAATTAACTAGAATTTTTAACAGGTTAAGCCTTATAGATTAACAGGCTCGCCTAACCCCCACAGATTAACATGTTAAGTTCAGGTTAACGGGCTCGTATAACCCCAATAAATTAAACAGGTTTACTTAACCCCTAACAGATGAAACAGGTTTACTTAACCCCAACATATTAAATAGGTTAACAGGTTCATATAACCCTAACAGATTAAATAGGTTAAGTATATAGGTTAACAGGTTTATATATAACCCCAACAGGTTTATCAGATTTCACAGGTTACTTACAGTTTCATTAACATGTTCCACTTAATCCTTGAATTAAGCTTACAGATTTACATGTTCATACACCCCAAATTTCAGTCATATTCCACAATACAAGATATGCCATAATATTTAGTCAAGTCCTACAATACAAGATATGCCCCAATTTTTCATTCCCAAACATTCCCCAATTGTCCCAATTTTGTTCATACGTATGTCTCTTACGAGATTGGCATAGGCTCGAAGGTAGCCTAGGCTTATAAAATAAAAAGGGAATAAGAGAGGGAGACGAACAGAAATAGGC
This sequence comes from Allium sativum, assembly GCA_030737875.1. NCBI lineage: Eukaryota > Viridiplantae > Streptophyta > Magnoliopsida > Asparagales > Amaryllidaceae > Allium > Allium sativum. The sequence continues at coordinate 480,906,822 of CM060924.1, forward strand.
ATAATAATAACAGAAATAGGCATATAATAACAACTGAATAGCAGAACAGGTGTATGGAAAAATACATGCAATTATAGTAGAACTATTTAAATATGAATCATTTTCTTAACAGGCATAAACTCAGATCCAGGTTATTAACATGTCAGGGTTACTACTAAATATTTATATCCAAAAGTGACATGAACTCATAGAGATTGGATCGGTATACAAGAAATGTCTCAGATATATCTATAGGATGATGTCGTAGAAGATAACCTTGATTCAATCCAAGGTGAGGCAACATCTCATTATCTTAGTTGTTTTATGTGTAAGAAAATAATAGAAATGCCGGCCTTTATATAAACTATCTCCAATGAACCCAGCAAATAAACAAGTCCAGGTTTAGGAAAATGCACTCGACCTGATCTTGTGTGGGTCGACCCAACCCCCTTGGTTGACCCATGGGTCGACACATCTGACCTTGGGTTGACCCATAGGTTGACCTAGACCAGGCGTGGGTCATCTCACAATGGGTCTGGTTCCCTCCTTCGTTTGCCTCTTCTTTTATTTGATTTGTTTTGAATTTCCAGTCTTGTTTTATTTGTGCATAAGTCTCTTATATGTATACAAACTTTTAACCTTTATATCCTTCTCATACGATGTCCGTTTTACGCAAACTCGGAGTCTATCTGAACCAGAATTCCGAGATGAGCACAATGGTACAATCCATTTTACCTAGTCCCCAATATTTAATTAAGTATCCCTTTAGTTTATTAGCATTCTATAAAATTACGGGGTGTTAACATTATCCCAAAAGAGGGAAGTTACGACATGAAGACTCAATGTTGTAGGAAAGATGACACAAGGATCACACTCAAAGCTAAGAGTTTAACTCCAACATAATTTTGCGAAGCTCACAAGCTAATAAAAAATGGGTATAAAATATTAATGACAACGTCACACTACACAAAGGAAATAACCATCACAATATTAATTAGAACCCATTCGAGAGTTCAAAGTACATGAATGAGATCACCTAAATAATTAACATCATTAATCCACCGGCTATATAAAAGATAAACACCATCAATAGGGTGAAAACATTCAAAATCACCTAAATTCTAGAAATTAATAGAAAGAAATCTGGAAAGAAGTAATAATATATAACCTTGGACCCACCAGTCCAATATATGGCTCACTAGCTTGCTAATGCATAAGAGACCCACCGGTCTCATATAGGACCCATCAGTCTAGATTTAGCCCACTGACTATAAATATCTATATAGGACCCACTGGTCGAAGTACCGGCAATAATACAGCAGAAAGACGTGTCAGAGACCCCCAAACAGTAATTCAAATAATGAAAATAACATGTCTCATACCGTACGTTTTCACTAATCGATCTACTATAAGTTAGCCAATTTCACCCTGCAAGAAAACAATTGACTTAAATTAGTGAGTAAGGAATTAATTGATGCAATTAGTCTATGCATCCCATACCATGTGATTAATTATACCATTTAAATCATGTCATCGCTTTCTTGAAGTATGCAAAAATGTGTAATTTTATATACGGAAAATATTTAATTAGAATAACGAGTTAATAAAATGGTTTAGAAAATATTTGAGTTATTTCTTTAAAATCTGTATATTACGAATAATAATGCTTTTGATATTGCCGTGAGACGATTTTTATTTATAAAATCTAAACATGGAAAAACCATTGTCACAAGGCTATATATAGATTTTTTGAAATCATTTTCTAAAACAAGTTTGTGTGTAAAATCACCTCAAAAAAAATCAATAGTGCAAAATAAAATGTTTATGAAAATCCATTCAAAAGGATATCCCAAATTCATTAAAATTTTGGGCTACAAAGTAAGCCTCAATGATCAACAACAATTTATTTAAGGAATTTGGATAGAGATATGAAGAAAAACTAAGCTTCATAAGTCAAGTAGAACACCCGGAGAAGCAACGAAATTAGGCAGGAAATAGGCAATGCTTGCCACACATTTTGCACTGCCTGTGTTGACAAAGGCAAGGCCCTACATTGACAGAGGATATAGGAATTTGCAGATTTGGTTCATCGTTGGTGAACCCAACTTCAGTCCACTATTTATATGATTAAACAATAGTATTAGGATCTAGAACTTTTCAGATATGAACTACAACATTCAGGATACATGCCGGAGAAGGAAAAACTTGAATCCGACATGAAATGAAGGAGTTATTCAACCAAGAAAATAGACCTAGACACAATTTTTTGCACTTAGAAAATTCACGGAAACAAGATATTGTAAACACGATAACACACAGAAACACTTCCAGATGACTTAGATTCAATCAAATTAAATATTTAAACTAGAACGTGTGAGTTAAAAAACTCACCTTAACTGAATTCAGAAATATTCGGCTTGAAGTGGTTGCAAGATGATTGCTTTTTGACCCGAAAGGCCTGTAAGATGAAAATCACTAACATGCAACTGAGAAACCTGCTATAAGCTTTCCTCTTCTTGTAACACACCGTAAAAGACATAAATATTAAATATAAATATAAATAAACAATTTAATAATAAGGTCGGAAAATGAGATTTTGTAGCTTTAGGAATTTGGCTACGAAAATCTTCTATTTGGATTCGTGATAGAATTCTGAATCGTTGCCATATATAATATGTTGAAAACGGTCGATGTATGAAGGAGATATAAGCAAATGAATTTGGACAGTAAAACGAAGAAAACAAATATATATAATTAGATGAGTAATATATATATATATATATATGTCCAAAATATATTTAAATATAAAAGGGAGAATTTGAAATTCAAACAAAGGATAAGATTATGGGGACAGAGAATATTTCAAGTAAGGAAAGAGATTAAGAAAATTAAGTAATGTATAATTTTTGGCAATGAAAGCTAGATCTTCTTCATCTGAGTCGGATTCATCCTTTTCTGCATGGAAAGCTAAGTTATTTTTAACCCGTGCATGTACTCTTTTTTCCAGCGAGTTTACTTCATACGACATTAGATTTCCTATTAACTCTTCAGGTTTCATGGCTAAAAGATCGTTAGCTTCTTCAATAGCCAAGACCTTTCTTTCCTAATCTTCCGTTAAAGAGTTTAGGATTTTCGATACTATATCAAAATCGGAATATTTTTCTCCTAAGCCCAATTATGAATGATAAATGTTTTAAAATCTAGAGTACATATCATTAATAGATTCATTTTCATTAATTTTAAGATTCTAAAGTTGACTTACAAGCATATATACATATCTTGCTTTTTTAACCTTGTTTTTTCCTTCGTGAGTTACTTTGAGTGTTTACCAAATTTCATATGTAGTATTGCACATACAAATTCGGTTAAATTCATTCTATCCAAGGTCAATGCAACATATTCATAGCTTTAGAATTTGCAGTAGCTTTTGCTTTCTCATCGGTTGATCATTTGGAATAATTAGTAGTAGGGGGTGTATAACCCTTTTGGGTAATATTCCATGAAACGAAACCATTGGCTTGCATATAAATTCTCATTCATATAGCCTAGTAAGTATATTTCATGCCATTAAAAAGCGGAGGTCGTGTACTGGATTGACCTTCTGTGAAGCTTGTGTTTGTGCCGGTATTAATGTTATTATCCATATTATCGAAATATCAAATAACTGTTTTACGGTTATAAGATATCCTGCTCTAATACCAAATGAAAATGCTATAAAAGTAGGATCGAGTAATATGGAACTGAGTGTATATGCAGAAGACTTGACAGTGATATATTATACTTGATATAGTTATGCAAGTAAAAATTTAATGAGAAAAACTATATAAACTAATATCACAGATAAGTAGAGTAAATGCAGTAAATAAAAATAAACAACACCAAGAATTTTTATACTAGTTCGGAGCACCGTCCTACGTCCAGTTTCGAAGGGCTGCTATCTTCATTTCTCAACATTGCTCAATCATCTCAAACTCCATTAAAGATCCATCAAGCTTCGACCAATCATCTCCATCATCGTGAAATCATCAAAGATCATCGTCAAGCTCGATTACCATAGATCTAATCCACAATAATCACTGCTATGAGTGAGAGCTAAGCATTTCTACAATGAATTCAAGAGATTTTGAGAAGGGATACAGAATAATCAAGAAGAAAGAGAGAATCAATATAAAAAAGAGAGAGAAATGTACAAAATGAGATCGATTATGTACCTTGTAATGGAGATGATAATGAAATTACCATTCAAAGTGGATGTAGGCCAAAACTGACGTCAAACCGCTATAAACGCTGTCTACTTTTACTATTTTTCTGCACTTGTTCTTAACCTTGTTTCGATTAATCATGAAGTGTTGAAATACCTCTTGGGGTGTTAGTGCTATTTTTTGCACTAACAGTCTACATAATATTTTTTAATACGTTCAATAAATTTTTGTTAACTACAGTTTCAATTTTAAAATGTACTGTAACTTCCATTCAAAAGCTTAAAATTTGAAATATTAACAGTAATTTAAAATTTGGCCAACTATGTCAAACTTTTAATTATGGGTTTTTATAAAAAAAATCAAAAGCTGGCACTTTTAATAAATTAAATTCTAATTATTTAACTTATGCTAATACACACAACTAACAAACGCCAGCTAGAAATTAATTATAATATATATATATATATATATATATATGTATGTATGTATGTATGTATATATGTATGTATAGTTAGTGTACATATTTTGCCTAAATGACAACGGATATTGTGAACAAATATTCACATGAACTTATCAATAAATATGTTAATAAATAGTACACACTAATTTTCAAATCACCCAACGAATCAACAATTCTACATCAACTAACACAATAATCACGATAACGGCAATGCGATAATTATCATTATTTTCAAACTCCAAATCGATTACAATTACTCCTAAATCAACCTACAACACAATCATCATCATAGGCATCCCACATGACAACCAATTTCATACTCATAAACAATCAATTTTCAAACCGACATAAAAATAAAAATAAACCCTCTAATTAACCCTAATTTAACATAAAATAGGGTTCAAAGACATACCGACACAAAATTAAAAGCTTGGAGGCGATTTTGGAGGGTTGGAGGCACTGCAGCAATGAAGGGTAACAGTGAAAGGGTTTGGAAAATAAATTTGGGGGAAAATAAAATAAGTAAGATAAAGTAATGGCTGTTGTATGTGTCAGCAGACCGTGCAACGGCTGCTTTTTTAGCCGTCACAAGCCGTTGCCAAAGGTCATTGCAATTTCCTATGTGTATTTTAGTGTTGGCCTTTCTTGGGTTATGTTGATGTAGAACAGTTTTAACTGGTTTTAGCTCGATTGTAGTAAGGTAGGGTCATTTGTAAATAGTTGTATGTAAATATCTATTTAGATTTTACTGATACATAGCAGATCTTTTCTGTGTTTCATGCCCTCATCTTTCTATGATTCTGAGGAAGTAATTTTTCCTATATATATCATTTCTTTTTTGTCAAAGGCACAATTATTTTTTGCACTTGACATGGTCTTCCTTTCTGGCTGGGGGGAAACGAAGTGGATTTCGTGCGTGAGACATAGCCTTTCAAAGATTAGGGGCAGATGAATTGAATTTTGTGTATCAAGCATGGCCTTCCCTACACCAGAGGCTAGGCAAATTTAATTTTATGCGCTTGACACTACCTTCCCTATAACATGGGGGCAGGTAAATTGAATTTCATGTGCCTCACACAACTTCCCTACGGTATTGGACAAGCAAGCTGATTTTTTTACAATAAAGTCAAGTTATGTACATACAACCTCAAAACTATGCACATATGATTTATTTAACTAGTTCTCCTTAGTATCCGTATGTACAGTGTAGCTATGTTGGAGAAATATTTCCAATCATAGAGATTTATTTATACTGGCAAAGGTCGTCTAATATCCTCACTAGTTCAATATGTAAAAGATTAACACAAATGTTTCTTTATATGGTGATGGTCTAATATCCCTATGGTTTATTATGTTAAACGATTAACATAAAGCTTTCTTCATACTGGTGCAAAATATCTAGTATCCTCATCGGTTCATTAAAGAAAAGAAATATAAGTATTTCAACACCTTTGTATATTATAAGATTACATTCATATATACTTCCTTTTTGAGTCATTCTAGGATTGTGGGAGTTTTCCATGCGATGTTGAATTGCTATCTTTGTTGATTTCATTCAATGTCTCTGCCTATTCTTTGTCTCTCTACGTGGACCTTTGCTCCAGTCACAAGTAGAGACATAATTCCTTTCGTAATGAAGCGAAAATGGCCCATACAAAGAAGAAAGTTTCCAAATGTTGGCGAGGAAGAAGCACCCATTTAGAGGGACAAATAGTCTAAGTTTATTGAGCTTTCACCTCCTTTTTTATGTCTCAACGGTAATGTTATCTTGAGAATATTTTAAATCATCTGAGTTGTTACACCTTCATTGCTTGTTTGCTTTATCTCCTCTAATTTGCATAAGTCTTCATATAAAAAGAAGTTACGGGCTTACTTTTCTTATTGGGGAGGCATGGTAGTTGTCCTTAAGAGTAATTTGATTCATTCTATCAAGAAGTTTTTAGTCTAGGTACTGCTGGTCGTACGGTGTTTTAGACTTTTATTTCCCAACGTTCACAAGTCCTCTTATCCCTGGTTGGGTTTGGGATTGAAATAGGAGTTTGGGAAGTATATATGGAGTTTAGGGCTCCAGGCATAGTCTACGAGATTAAGTCCATAGAAGACATTCCCAATAAGGTGAACTTTGAGAATCGATCAAAACAAAAGATGGATTATAGTGTTTCTAGCCTTTGTCTAGTGCAAGAAATATTAGTGAATTTTTTTGTCCCATAAGCGCTCAGTTGATATTTTAAAAGTAACAAAATCAAGTGAAGTTGATTTGTCCTTTTTGAAGCATTTATGTCGTGGTTCACGTTCACAACCCTGGGGAGTGTTTATTGTGATTGTCATTTATGAAGCGAGATATATAAGATACATGTGGAATACGAGGAGGTAAAGATGCATAGAGACTTTTACGTGGTTTGGATCTTAATTGGTCTTAAGTCCATGGGTAATACACTATATAAGGTGTATCTTACAAGCATACAATGCTGTATTATACATGTTTTTCGTGAAAAAATCACTACTTTCTTAAAAGGAGAGAATGCATATTTCCATCTTCCAGCATCCTCTTTTTTATCCTAGGAGGTCATATGTTGTTTGCTAATTTTACCCTATGTTTCCAACCTTAGTATTTATCCTAGATTTTGGTACTTCGCATCTAAAATATTTATCCATTTTTCTTTGATTGGTGGCATGTTTCTTAGCAAGAGACACTAGCTTGGGTGGGAATTCTTGAAATTCAGGTGGGATGTTGAATAAATTTAGTAATAAGTTATTTGATTGGTGATTGACTTATTATTTTTCCCGGAAGGTCGGGTCATGCTTGGTGCGATGTTATAAAGTTACCCTAAAATAAGGCATCTTTACAAAACAATATGTGCATCTTCACCCTAGAACTTGTGGGTTGTGGATTAAGTAGTTTGGTGTTTTGTTTGCAGAAGTGGCTCTATGTATGGTGGAGGGCTTTATCTGCAGCCTGTCGAGGATACCCTGGGTATTATAGGTCCCACCTAAGTTTCCTCTTGAGTGCTCCTTAATGCAGACTTATAGTAGGGTCTATGGAAATATGGCTCTGTTTGCAATGATTCGATTCATTTTTTGGCCATGTTCTATATGCAGCCCATCATATTTTGTCATCCATTTATTGGTTTACTACTAGGATGAGGGCTTTCGATGTTTTAAATCCTGCTTAAGTCTTAGTTTATTTAGTCCTTATTTTCATGTGAAAATTGGGTATAGCAGTGATAATCCTCGATACTTATCTAATATTCTCGCCTTCCACGCCATATACTGGGTCCATCCTATCCCAGATTTCACACTTGATCCTAACAGTACACCCCATTAATGGCCGATGTCACACTTCCATTGGGCCAAATTCTAGGATTCGACATCGATCCTTGGCCCATAGTCCTAATACTTAGCTCATTTTGATGCCTATGATCTAATCTCACTGATCCCCCTTTAAGTTCATCTTTAATCTATCATAAAATCTACATACGAACTTTAAATGAATTAGAATTTGATAATAAATTTAAAAGTGGTCTTCCTTGTCATGCTCTATGGATTGTAATTGACTTTGAGCATTTTTAGATTTTGGGGTCTTCGATGATCCGATGTCAATGATCCAATTATAGTTCCATCTTCAGCCGACTGTATCTTATTTATATGAACACCAAATGATCTAAAATTTGACGAGTAGCCTTAAAAGTTCTTCCTTATCTTCCTCACTGGATCATGGGCCATTCTTATTTGTTTGAATTTCTCACAATCACTAATTCAATCCCTGGTTAATTCAACATTTGTTTGGCATTTTCGCACATTCAAACATAGAGAAATCATGCATACAACATACATAAGAAATGAAAATATTTTTAACAATCAATATCAACAAGTTTGAAAGAATTTAGATCAAATATAGAATTTTAAAATCCATAAGAATAAATTTGGGATCCATAAAAACACTTATTTGCAAATCAAACCTAAACCATGTAAAATTCACGCATATGATTTAAAATAGTATAAAATAATTTCATACATGTTTAAATTAATTTTTGGATAAGGCTTAGGATTAAAATACCTTAATTAGTAAGTGAGAGATCTAACCACTCAACTTAGCCTATGCAACTCCCAGATCACAACAAATGGAATGGATCTCAATTTCCTAATAGCTGCAGTTCTCAAATCTCTTGAATATATCTTGTTAATCTTTTCTTATTCAAATTATTAAGTAAAGAACTTAGAGTTTTTAATGAATGTTTACTTAGAAAATGTTTTGATGAAGGTTAGGTGTGTTTCAGTAAGAAGTGAAACAAGAGAAATGAAGTTACTATAGCTGATTTAGCCTCCTAATCTTATAATCCCAAATTAATTAAGGGCCCTATCACTAACGTCCCTTAATTCCTTATTGAAGTTATTTAAAACACAACAAAGCTTAAAATAGCGGTAACTTTGAAATGATGAGTCCTTTTTCTTGATCTAACCAATATGCATAAAGGAAAAACATCGTTTTGATAGAGTAGAAGTGGATTCAAGTTAAATTTCCATTCCTTTCAAAAATTATTAGTAAATAAGATTTTGTACGGACAAAATATCACAGAAACGCTCAGCGAAAATTCTAAAGATGACAAATATACCTTATAGTCGTTCTCTAAAATTATGGAACCATACAACCTCCTATGAAAATAATATTAATATTATGCATTCCGCTAATACGTAAAATATGGGTTATTATACTACCCCTCTCTCTCTATAGGAATTTTACCTTGGAAATTTTATAGGCAATTCGATAGAGTCATAATGCATGCCTAACTACCATATACAATCATCCAAATCAAATATGCATGACACTATGATTAGGCACATCAATGATACCATAAGGGAAAATAAAGCGATGAAATAGAGAGCCCTACGAAGCGAGCTACTGATGAGACATCCTCTCCTCGGAATTCCAAGTGCAACTGCCTTCATTTTCATTCCATTGAACCTTCACTAATCACATTGCTTTCCTTTTGAGTTGTTTCGTATAATGTATGACAATACGAATAGGATTACGAGGTCTCAAAGCCTACAGCTTAATTTTCATATCATCTACTTGATCTGATGTGACAGTTTTGCTTAGGGCATGCAAAAATTTTTGTAACTGAAACAAAAAATACAATGTGTACTCCTTTCATCTTCTGGGTAAGTATTATCTATAATCCTAGCCCTTAATTCTCTTTAGAATTGAAAAGGATCCTACAAATCTCGGTGCCAATTTTCCTTTACAAGCAAACCAAATAATTTTTCTAAGCAGGAATCTTGACAAACACTACCAATGAAGAATTCAGGATTGAAATAGGAGTGGCTCTGTGTATGCTAGAAGGCTTTATCTACAGCTAGTCGAGGGTACCCTAGTTACCTATGGGTCCCCACCTAGGTTCCCTCTTGAGTGCTCCCTAATGCAGACTTATAGTAGGGTCTATGGAAATATGGCTCTATTTGCATTGATTCGATCAATTTTGTGGTCAGGTTCTTGATGCATCCCTTCATATTTTATCACCCATTTTTTGGTTTGCTACTAGGATGAGGGCTTTCTATGTTTTAAATCCGGCTTAATGCATAGTTTATTTAGTCCTTATTTTCATGGTGAAAATTGGGTATAGCAGTGGCAATACTTGATACTTATCTAATATTCTCGCCTTTCATGCCATATACTAGCTCCAACCCATCCCAGATTTCACACTTGAGCCCAACAGTACACCCCATCCATGGCCGGTGTCACACTTTCATTAGGCCAAATTCTAGGATTCGGCATCGATCATTGGCCCTTAGTCCTAATACTTAGCAAATTTTGATGCCTATGATCCAATCTCACTGATCCCCTGCAAATCGATCTTTAATCTATCATTAAATCTACATATGAACATTAAATGAAATAGAATTTGATAAGAAATTTAAAAGTGGTATTCCTTGTCATGCTCTATGGATTATAATTGACTTTGAGCATTTTTAGATTTTGTGGTCTACGATGATCCGGTCTCAACGATCCAGTTATAGTTCCATCTTCAGCTGACCACATGTTCTTTCTATGAACACCAAACGATATAAAATTTGATGAGTAGCCTTAAAAGTCCTTCCTTATCTCCCTCACCGGATCATAGGCCATTCTTATTCGTTTGAATTTCTCAAAATCACTAATTCAATCACCGATTAATTCAACATTTGTTTCGCTTTTTTTTACATTCAAACATAGAGAAATCATGCATGCAACATACATAAGAAATAAAAATATTCAAATAATCAATATCAACAAGTTTGAAAGGATTTAGATCAAAGATAGAATTTTAAAATCCTTAAGGATAAATTAGGGATCCATAAAAACACATTTTCGCAAATCAATCCTAAACCACGTAAAATTCACACATATGATTTAAAATAGTATAAAAGAATTTCATACAAGTTTAATTGAATTTTTGGACAAGGCTTAGGATTAAAACACCTTAATTAGTAAGTGAGAGATCTAACCACTCAACTTAGCCTATGCAACTCCCAGATCACAACAAATGGAATGGATCTCAATTTCCTAATAGTTGCAGTTCTCAAATCTTTTGAATATATCTTGTTAATCTTTTCATATTCAAATTATTAGGCGAAGAAATTAGAGTTTTGAATGAATGTTTACTTAGAAAATGTTTTGATGAAGGTTAGGTGTGCTTCAGTAAGAAGTGAAACGAGAGAAATGAAGTTACTATAGATGATTTAGCCTCCTAATCTTATAATCCCAAATTAATCATTAGACCTATCACCAACGAACCTTAATTTCTTATTGAAGTTATTTAAAACACAACAAAGCTTAAAATAGTGGTAACTTTGATATGATGAGTCTGTTTTCTTGATGTAACCACTATGCGCAAAGGAAAACCATCGTTTTGATAAAGTAGAAGTGGATTCAAGATCAATTTCCATTCCTTTCAAAAGTTATTAGTAAAGAAGATTTGGCACGGACAAACCGATCACAGAAATGTTCAACAAAAATTCTAAAGATGAGAAATATACCTTATAGTCATTCTCTAAAATTATAGAACCATACAACCTCCTATGAAAATAATATTAATATTATGCATTCTGCTAATTTGTAAATATGGGTTATTACACTGCCCCCCCCCCCCCCCTCTGTCTCTATAGGAATTTTACCTTGGAAATTTTATAGGCAAGTTGACAGAGTCATAATGCATGCCTAACTACCATATACAATCATCCAAATCAAACATGCATGACACTAGATTAGGCACATCAATGATACCATAAGGGAAAATAAAGCAATGAATAAAGAGCCCTACGAAACGAGCTACAGATAGACATCCACTGCTCAGTTTTCCAAGTGCAACCACCTTCATTTTCACTCCATTAATTGAACCTACACTAATCACATTTCTTTCCTTTTGATTTGTTTTGTATAATGTATGACAATACGAATAGGATTATGAAGTCTCGAAGCCTATAGTTTAATTTTCAGATTATCTACTTGATCTGGTGCGATAGTTTTGCTTAGGGCACACAAATATTTATGTAAATGAAACACAAAATACACTGTGCACTCCTTTCATCTTCTGGGTTAAGTATAATCTATAAGCCTTGCCCTTAATTGAAACACCCCACCTCCGTTAGGGTCACTCTCAAAGGGAATGCCCTAATTTTGGTGGAGGTTTATAAGTACAAGTCACAGATATACAAGACAGATTATAAGAACACATATTTGTAAAACAGCGGAAGAACAACAAACTTTATTTCATTAAGTCAAATACGTGTTACAACAACATCCTTTCCAAAAACATAACATAACACTTTCATAATCTGTCTTGAGTACATTATTTAAAGAAGCATAAATAAAACATAGATAAACTGCAAAAGCCCCTTGGTGGATTGTCCAAAGCCATAGTTCAAAACAGGAAAGTCCAAGCAATACATTTCTCTTCTTCAAGCTGGATGTTGAGGCTGGTCAAGCTGCTGTGTTCCCTCCCTGAGGACTTGGGGGGGGGGGGGAAATGGAAGAAAGAAGACGAAAGAAAAATAGAGTCAGACATAAAGCCTGAGTAAGTCTAGTACTACTTTGTCTATGAATAAAGAACTGGGTATGATAAGTAAAACAGGAAGTGGGCAAACACTATGAACTTGGTTAAGTTATCTAGGGTCGAATATGCTATCGTACCCCATGTTAATCTCTGAACCCATATAAACTAGTTTCCAATTTGCACCCCATAATCAGGGTGATGTGATCCATTCAATGATGATCGGCTCCTACTCGCAAAGTTACATGTGTCTTACGGCCCCTGATGTCTGTAGTTACCTATGCTGGTCCCACCATGGGGTGTATCAAGTCCCATAGTGGCAACCCGACACAACCTTAGAGTGCACAGGTATGCTACTGGTGTCCAGTGCCTTATTTTTCTGCGCCGGAGTGTGTGCACACCCGCACTCCGTTAGAACCTACACTGCTACACCACCGCCGTCGCTTTGACCTCTTACAATCAGCCCAGTAATCGTGCCCCACCCTGCCTAGTTTTAGGGTATCATGATACACCTTTTAGGGTTACTGCTGAAAAGGGTCCCCCGTTACTAGGTTTTCTATCTCTAGCCAACATGCTAAGTTGGTTAAGTGTTTCCTACCTAACCCCACCAGTCCGTTTAGTTTAGCATGTCCCATTTTGATTAAGTCTTTAGTTCACTTAACCCTAACAATCCTGACTCAGCCTTAATTGTCTTATTAAGGCCCTGACCTCTCACATTAGACAGGTATTGTTGTGGCTGCCTGTTGCCGGTTGGTTCCGGGCAGTCTTACGCCACAACTCAGTCTAACCTCGGGTCCTTGCTGGGCTCCATGTTTAACCTCCCACATTGGATAGGTATTGTTGTGACTACTGGACAGCCGGGCGGTTCCGGGCAGGTTTACATCACAACTCAATCCAACCTCGGGTTAAACACATCGTATGTTCTACATTTACATATTTTGTCATTCTTCTTTATTTATATGTAAATATTTGCGGCCCATTATTAAGTTAATGGTGTAAAGATTACACCAATCACGGGCCCAACCCATACTTGAATTTGGGCCCTTCTATTTTATATTTTCATTCATTAATTTATTTTTAACCCAACGTTATTTTCCCCCGTTTTACACGTCCGTTTATATATATATTGGGCTTAGCCTTTTAAAGCCCAATTTAGCCATGCGAAAAGGGGAGGCTTATGGCGTATACACAAAGAGGGGAAGGTGAGCGCATGAACTTGCAATACGACGTTGGAAATACAAAATAGAAATTGGTGTACTTGCATAGTGGTAACATAGGTGACATGAATCAAAGCATGTGAACTTGCATAGGTTTAACTACAACATGAACCTATATTCTTATTTAGGCATAATATCAAACATAAGCATGTCATAAATATTCCTAGCATAAGCATGGCATAATGTCAAACATAAGCATGGCATAAATACTTCTAGCATAAACATGGCATAATGTCAAACATAAGCATGGCATAGGTAAAGTTCAATTTGTTCATGGCATAAACATAAACAAGTCATGTTCATAAGGTTTCTACATGTTTACAAAGGGGATACTTTGTTACTAACACAAAAGCATAGTTCAACTTAATCATGGTTTAAGTCTAATCACATAACGATGGTATAAATATACTTATGCATAAATATTCCTAATCATGGTGTTTGCTTTAAACTTGCAAAAAGGGATTTTTGAGTCTAACCTAGCCATGTCTCACATATGTCATCATATAATTCTTTTAAACAAGATAGACTTAATCATAGATTTCAATTATGCCAAATATCATTCATAGCCTAGCCATATTCATAAGCATGACTTAATACATGGATTATGGTGTCAAAATTCCAACATAGTTTTCATATGAACTATAACAACCAAACTTGTCTCAATTGCTTGCAAAACGATTTATGCACAAAGTATACATCATGACGACATAATAACAAAGCCCCAAACTTGCATAAATTTCACTCAACTACATACATGTAGCTTCAACATAGATTACATAATTTGCGCAATATTCCAAACGTATATTTGCATAGAACTACCGCATGTAGTTCTTTATAATGAATAACATAATTTTGCACAAACATGAATTACTTCCATTGCCACAATCCAAGCATACACATCAACACAGTTGTTTATTATACCAAAGTAATACTCTACTTACAATGGTTGCGGCGAATTCTCTAATATGATTCCTTTGTTGAATTGATTAGCTTTAGGTTGCTTGAATTGCTTTAGGCTTAGAACTTTCTTCCTAATTCTCTCTCTAGGCGGCGGCTAATCTTTGTCATTCCTCAGCAACATGGAGGCTATAATCTTATTTTGAATGAATAGATTAGGGTTTAGTCTAGGGTTGTTTATATAGAGGTTAGGAATTGATTAGGACCATTGATGTTGCTAGGTTAGATCGTAGCCATTCATTAGGAAGAGAGACCAATAAAAACTCGCCACCTAGCCCTAATGACATAGCAGACCACAGAAATTCGACCACACACCGACCTGGCCAGCCAGGGCTAGACCAGACCTGGCCAGCAGGTCATTTTTGACCTGGGCGCACTTGGCAGGTGCGCCAGGTCAAAAATGTACTGGCGCACTTCACAGGTGCGCCAGTTCATTTTTGTTCTGGCGCACTTCCCAAGTGCGCCAGTGCATTCTGGCCCTTTTTCGGTTTTTCGCCCAACTTCGTTCGTCCATAACTTCTTCATACGATATCCGTTTTTCGAAAACTCGGACTCTATTTCGCGTATTTTTCCGAGACGAACGCAATGGCGTATCCTGTTTCCCTTAGTTCTTTGATTTGAAATTAATTATACTTTAATTTGTGAGTTTCACAGTCATAGAATTCACGGGTGTTACATTCTCCCCCACTTAAAAGGATTTCGTCCCCGAAATCTTCAAGTTAGGAGGAATGTATATCCTAACATCCAATCATCCATCTACTCATCCATCAAACACGAGCATCCATTGTCCTTAAAAGACTTCTAATGCTTCATGATCATATGCAAAGTGTGTGTGTACATGAACTTATCTAATGCAAAATCAGGCGGTCTACTGATTCAGTTGACCTCCTTAATGCGAATTATGTAAGTGCCATGAATCCATCATGTATGCAAATTTTCCTATTTTGATTCTACATGAGTGCACAATCATTCAATACAAATGCAGCATCCTCATGACAATACATTAAAGTTCAACCACATATGAGTGCAAACATATATGCATATGCAATATGAAGTGACTGAGCCGATTTAAACCCTAGATTGTGTGTGTATATGCAACCACGAGCAACCACTAGCAATCACTTGCAACCACTTGCAACCATCATCCATAACATGTTTCAACTACATGTTTCCATCCAAAGGATTTCTACCTAAAAGATAAGGTCGAGGAAATATACCTAAGAAGATAGATAAAAGCGCAACTTAAGGAAAAGGAAAGATCAAGGATGTACCCTCGAACAGAAAAGGGTAGGCAGTGCGGATTTTAGCTTCAGTCTCCCAAGTCGTGTCTCCCTCGGCGTCGCTCCACTGAACTTTGACGAGCTTGACTTCGCGGTTGCGTAGCTTCTTCACTTCCGTTCCTAATATGCGGGTTGGAACTTTTCTTATGGTTGCTTCGCATTCCCCTTCGGCTTCTTCGAGGATGTTTGGCTCTACCACTTCAGCAGACTCATGTAGACATTTTCGGAGATGTGAAACGTGAAAAACGTTGTGGACTCCAGCCAACTTCTATAGGCCATTTTCCCAATTTTTCCTATCTAAAGGTATAGTCGAAGTAAAAACTTTGTGCCCATTAGGCAATGTCAAAACTGAAAACCTATGCCTCATATATATTGATTAGGAGAAGAACTCCCTAAGCATCAGCCCCGAAGACCGAAATCAACATCAGACTGACACCCAAAGAGTTACTCAACCCAACCACCATATATGATTCTAGGCAACTAAGCATGATGGACTCCTTTTAGGTCATAAGGGAGTCCCTTCCTAAGACCAATCTGTATCCTATAAAACCCGAAAACTTTAGTCAAACCGATGAACACCCTCGAGCCCCAACATGTGTTACTAACAGATGAGTCATACTCCCTATGTGGTTTGCAACAGAAATTGGACTGAGAATGGGACCGAGAGGATATACAGAAAAGATACCATGCAAGTAAGCTCTACAGGAAGAGAGGAATCAAGGATATACTCTTAAGAAGAGATACGATGCACGAATCTAGTCTTCAATCTTCTAAGTCGCACTTCCTTGAGCTTAACTCCATTATGCTTTGTCCGTCTATAACTTCACAATTTCGTAGCTTCTTAATTCTTGTTTCCAAAATATGAGTTGGAACCTATTTCTCGTTCCTCTTTCACTTATTCTCCTTCTAGTATACTTGGCTCAAGCCTAACTGCGTACTCATGGTTTCATGCAAGCTCTCCAAAATTCACTAGTGAATCTTGGATCTTGTTCACTTACTAGAAGGTATTCCACATAGATGAATTATCTCTTGAAAATAAACAAATGTCAACTATGTTGCCAAATGTACTTACTAAGGTGATTCTTTGCAACTCATGCATCAGCGAAATGAACCTTCAGCCTTAGTGGCGAACACTACTGGAGCGCCCTATTCTGAAATGCTCCTCCTAATGAACCCCTTCTCTAGAAGCTCTTTAATCTGTTTACTGAGCTCTTTCCTTTCTCGTGGAGCCATGTGTCTAACGGGCAACGCAACGGGCGTTGCATTATCTACAAGATATATGTGGAAGTCTATTTCCCGCTTTGGAGGCAAGCCCTTCACCTCTTCAAAGACATCCGGATATTCCCGGACCACTCTAACTGATTGCAAATTTTCAACTGAGGCATCTAGCGATTCAAGATAACTAAGCATAACCGCATACGAGGGATTACAAGAAATTTCCAAAGTATTACCAAGCTGGGTTAGGAGCCTGACAACCCTTTTCTCACAATCAAGGATGGCCCCATTACTGGATAGCCAATCCATACCCAAAATCAAACCATACCCCGAAAAGCCCAAAACAAAGGCACTACATTGAAATTCAACACTTAGAATAGAAATTTTCAATCCCACACAGATCATAGACAAATGAGCTGGGCCCCCAATTGGGTTTGAAACAATTAAGGGGTCCTCTACCATACTAGTTTTTAGGTGCAGAGATTCTACTAAAGCAGACGAGATAAAGGAGTGTGATGCGCCAGAATCAAACAAAGTGCAAACGGGGTGATCATAAAGATAAACTACACTTTCTACAGAAGTGTTTGTACCTCGCTGTTGCAGAGGTGGCGCTTCCAGCACATGAACCTGTGCCCCTGGGGTGGATCCATCCCCCTGCCCCTGTCCTCGTTTCTTTGGGCAGTCCTTAGCCCTATGGCCCGTCTCACCGCAAGAAAAGCACCCACCGTTCTCCTTGGCCTTCTTTTTCCGGCAGTCCTTTACTAAGTGCCCCACTTTGCCACAGAAATTACATGTCCTCTTCTCTTTGTTGCCTTCCCCGCTCTTCTTAAAGTCTGTCTTCTTGGGCTGCAAACCCTCTTTCTTCCCTTGAGAGCTTTCTGCCTTCGTCTCCTTCTTGCCCTTATCCTCCTCATTCAGCAATGCCATTTGCACCAATCTTTCATACATGGCTCCCATGGGTATATGGGTCATGGCCAAACTGTGTAATGGCTCATTTAACCCTTTGACAAAACGGAGAGCCTTCTTGTGCGGGGTATTGACTAGGTCAAGCCCAAACCTAGCCAGCTCATCGAACTGATTCACATATTCTCTGACAGTCTTGTCTCCTTGCTTAAGAAATAAGAATTTTTCAAAACTTTTTATCTTATCTGGTAAACCTATGCTCTGATACCAAGTGAAACACCCCACCTCCGTTAGGGTCACTCTCAAAGGGAATGCCCTAATTTTGGTGGAGGTTTATAAGTACAAGTCACAGATATACAAGACAGATTATAAGAACACATATTTGTAAAACAGCGGAAGAACAACAAACTTTATTTCATTAAGTCAAATACGTGTTACAACAACATCCTTTCCAAAAACATAACATAACACTTTCATAATCTGTCTTGAGTACATTATTTAAAGAAGCATAAATAAAACATAGATAAACTGCAAAAGCCCCTTGGTGGATTGTCCAAAGCCATAGTTCAAAACAGGAAAGTCCAAGCAATACATTTCTCTTCTTCAAGCTGGATGTTGAGGCTGGTCAAGCTGCTGTGTTCCTTCCCTGAGGACCTGGGGGGGGGGGGAAACGGAAGAAAGAAGACGAAAGAAAAATAGAGTCAGACATAAAGCCTGAGTAAGTCTAGTACTACTTTGTCTATGAATAAAGAACTGGGTATGATAAGTAAAACAGGAAGTGGGCAAACACTATGAACTTGGTTAAGTTATCTAGGGTCGAATATGCTATCGTACCCCATGTTAATCTCTGAACCCATATAAACTAGTTTCCAATTTGCACCCCATAATCAGGGTGATGTGATCCATTCAATGATGATCGGCTCCTACTTGCAAAGTTACATGTGTCTTACGGCCCCCGATGTCTGTAGTTACCTATGCTGGTCCCACCATGGGGTGTATCAAGTCCCATAGTGGCAACCCGACACAACCTTAGAGTGCACAGGTATGCTACTGGTGTCCAGTGCCTTATTTTTCTACGCCGGAGTGTGTGCACGCCCGCACTCCGTTAGAACCTACACTGCTACACCACCGCCGTCGCTTTGACCTCTTACAATCAGCCCAGTAATCGTGCCCCACCCTGCCTAGTTTCAGGGTATCATGATACACCTTTTAGGGTTACTGCTGAAAAGGGTCCCCCGTTACTAGGTTTTCTATCTCTAGCCAACATGCTAAGTTGGTTAAGTGTTTCCTACCTAACCCCACCAGTCCGTTTAGTTTAGCATGTCCCATTTTGATTAAGTCTTTAGTTCACTTAACCCTAACAATCCTGACTCAGCCTTAATTGTCTTATTAAGGCCCTGACCTCTCACATTAGACAGGTATTGTTGTGGCTGCCTGTTGCCGGTTGGTTCCGGGCAGTCTTACGCCACAACTCAGTCTAACCTCGGGTCCTTGCTGGGCTCCATGTTTAACCTCCCACATTGGATAGGTATTGTTGTGACTACTGGACAGCCGGGCGGTTCCGGGCAGGTTTACATCACAACTCAATCCAACCTCGGGTTAAACACATCGTATGTTCTACATTTACATATTTTGTCATTCTTCTTTATTTATATGTAAATATTTGCGGCCCATTATTAAGTTAATGGTGTAAAGATTACACCAATCACGGGCCCAACCCATACTTGAATTTGGGCCCTTCTATTTTATATTTTCATTCATTAATTTATTTTTAACCCAACGTTATTTTCCCCCGTTTTACACGTCCGTTTATATATATATTGGGCTTAGCCTTTTAAAGCCCAATTTAGCCATGCGAAAAGGGGAGGCTTATGGCATATACACAAAGAGGGGAAGGTGAGCGCATGAACTTGCAATACGACGTTGGAAATACAAAATAGAAATTGGTGTACTTGCATAGTGGTAACATAGGTGACATGAATCAAAGCATGTGAACTTGCATAGGTTTAACTACAACATGAACCTATATTCTTATTTAGGCATAATATCAAACATAAGCATGTCATAAATATTCCTAGCATAAGCATGGCATAATGTCAAACATAAGCATGGCATAAATACTTCTAGCATAAACATGGCATAATGTCAAACATAAGCATGGCATAGGTAAAGTTCAATTTGTTCATGGCATAAACATAAACAAGTCATGTTCATAAGGTTTCTACATGTTTACAAAGGGGATACTTTGTTACTAACACAAAAGCATAGTTCAACTTAATCATGGTTTAAGTCTAATCACATAACGATGGTATAAATATACTTATGCATAAATATTCCTAATCATGGTGTTTGCTTTAAACTTGCAAAAAGGGATTTTTGAGTCTAACCTAGCCATGTCTCACATATGTCATCATATAATTCTTTTAAACAAGATAGACTTAATCATAGATTTCAATTATGCCAAATATCATTCATAGCCTAGCCATATTCATAAGCATGACTTAATACATGGATTATGGTGTCAAAATTCCAACATAGTTTTCATATGAACTATAACAACCAAACTTGTCTCAATTGCTTGCAAAACGATTTATGCACAAAGTATACATCATGACGACATAATAACAAAGCCCCAAACTTGCATAAATTTCACTCAACTACATACATGTAGCTTCAACATAGATTACATAATTTGCGCAATATTCCAAACGTATATTTGCATAGAACTACCGCATGTAGTTCTTTATAATGAATAACATAATTTTGCACAAACATGAATTACTTCCATTGCCACAATCCAAGCATACACATCAACACAGTTGTTTATTATACCAAAGTAATACTCTACTTACAATGGTTGCGGCGAATTCTCTAATATGATTCCTTTGTTGAATTGATTAGCTTTAGGTTGCTTGAATTGCTTTAGGCTTAGAACTTTCTTCCTAATTCTCTCTCTAGTCGGCGGCTAATCTTTGTCATTCCTCAGCAACATGGCGGCTATAATCTTATTTTGAATGAATAGATTAGGGTTTAGTCTAGGGTTGTTTATATAGAGGTTAGGAATTGATTAGGACCATTGATGTTGCTAGGTTAGATCGTAGCCATTCATTAGGAAGAGAGACCAATAAAAACTCGCCACCTAGCCCTAATGACATAGCAGACCACAGAAATTCGACCACACACCGACCTGGCCAGCCAGGGCTAGACCAGACCTGGCCAGCAGGTCATTTTTGACCTGGGCGCACTTGGCAGGTGCGCCAGGTCAAAAATGTACTGGCGCACTTCACAGGTGCGCCAGTTCATTTTTGTTCTGGCGCACTTCCCAAGTGCGCCAGTGCATTCTGGCCCTTTTTCGGTTTTTCGCCCAACTTCGTTCGTCCATAACTTCTTCATACGATATCCGTTTTTCGAAAACTCGGACTCTATTTCGCGTATTTTTCCGAGACGAACGCAATGGCGTATCCCGTTTCCCTTAGTTCTTTGATTTGAAATTAATTATACTTTAATTTGTGAGTTTCACAGTCATAGAATTCACGGGTGTTACATTAATTCTCTTTAGAATTAAAAAGGATCCCACAAATCGGCGCCAATTTTCCTTTACAAGCAAACCAAATGATTTTTTTCGAAGCAGGAATCTTGACAAACACTACCAACGAAGAATTCCAAAATTGGTATTTTTTATCAAAAAAATTCTTCTATTTATTTTGGGCAACTTTCATTTGTTGTCAATGATTTCAATCTTTTCTGGAGCCTCCCTCACAATCTCTTGCTCGAGTATCAGTTTCTAAACCACTATTCACCAACATAAAGGACCGTTACATCATTGGCTATATAATGCTTTGAATGGTACCATATCAGTGCTAGACTAATAACTATTATTATATATGAATTTAGAGAGGTGCTAATGGTCGTCCAATGATCCCACAAAATCTAATATGAAAGCACATAAGAGATTCTAAGATATAATTTAATCTCTTGGTTTATTTGCCAGTTTGAGGGTGTAAAGCTGTATTGAGAGGAAGCCCTGTCACTAGCACCTATTGTTAGCTTTTCCAAAACCATTAGTTAACAACAGTTTTTAGTCACTCACATTGCTCTTTGTACACCAAGGAATCGTACTACCTAATTCACAATAAATCGATCAGTTTTGTCGTTCTCCTACTCGACTTAACAGGTATGAATATGACACTCTTAATCATTCGATCCGCTCTGACCCAAATAATGTCGTACCCAATTCGAGTCCTCTGCAGTCCATCGATGAAATCCATTGAAACTTGATCTTGTTCCATTTAGGAACATTTAGCGGTTGCATCAAACAACTAGGCTTTATCTACTCTTTCTTAACCAGTTGACAATCGTTGCACTTGGAGTTGAAGGTCCCAATGTCCTTCTTCCTCCTACCAATAATTAGCATGCTTCATGCCCTGGTACATCTTATTATTGTAACGCCCTACCCAAGGCCCACCCTAATAAGGAGCATTATTAAATAATAATGTATATTGGAGCGGAGAATGGGGCTGGTTAGAAGCGATCATCCGTAATTTTGTATTTGACGAGCATCGAATATGTTGATTGAGTGTTTTTTTTCACTTTTAGAAGATCGACATACTCAATCCATATAATATAAAACTAAGATGACTAAGGACCCTATTTAAAATAGAGTACAAATATATTACACATACAACAAATCACATATGATTACAAAAAGCAGAATCATAACAATACATGTTTACATACTCAAATGGTACAAATGACCATATATAAATACAAGTCTTAAATTATACATCATATGACTCAAGCATTAGAATAAATAACCCAGGTATTAGCTCCAAAATTAACAATCCAGATTGATAGCAGAATAACTGTAACACCCCGTATTTTAACAACACTAAAAGAGGATAAATTAAATAATAATTAATTTAATACTCCGAATTAAGGGAAATGGACTGCGTCATTGCATCCGTCTTGAAATTTTGGTCAAGATAGACATTTGGTTTGTGTAGAACAGACACCGTATGAAGAAGTTATGAGAGTTTGAAGTTTGTATATACGCAAGAGAATTATTTATATACATATAGGGTCTAAGAATTCAAAATCAGGTCTAGAAAGTTCAAAATTCCATAATACGGGGTAAGCGGGAAATTCCCACCCAGGAGAGTCGACCCCTTAAGGGGGTGTCGACACTAGGGTCGACACCATAAGGAGTGGGTCGACCCCCCTAGGGCTGACGTGGCTAAGTCGGTTTGGGGGATGACAGCTATAAATACAGGCTCATTTCTCTTGTTTTCTTCACTAAAAATCAATGGAGACCTAAGTGCTGCAGATGCCTGGACTAAACCAAAGCTCTTTCTTCTTCTGCAATCAAATTTAGAGATCCAAGCGTAGATCTGAGATCCATTAACTATTTGTTTCTCCTTCTATTATTCTAGATCCAAACGCTGTGAGTTTTTGTTGCCGTTAGATTTAAATAATTAAAAGTAAATGTGATATGACTGTAAATTTGGATCTATGCCTGTGACTGAATCATATCAGATCTATTATAATTTATGAATCCATGATATTGTAATTTGGATCTGTGCCTGTGACTGAATCATATCAGATCTATTGTAATTTGCAAATCTATGACATTTTGAATATACTATGACCTAGATCTCAACCCTTATCATGTCAGATCTACTTTTAATTATGGATCTAATTTGTTATTTGGATCATCTTATGATTACCATGTTGTGGTCAATTTAGATCTGACATTAGTCGGACATCTAAATTCTTATTTAGATCTAATCATGCCTATTATGACATCCCTACTATGTTAGAACCTGTTTTATTATCACAAGTTAACCGATCTGTTTTTATATGTCCATCCTATCATTATGCCATCATATGCTTATGTCAATTTGTTAGAATAAACATCTCTGCCATCTTCCTTTCACCCTTTCCTTTTTATTTTATATAGCCAGGCTAGTTTCAAGCCTAAGCATGCCGCTAAATTATGCGATTACGTTGGTTTAGGAACGAGGGGAAAATCATTGAAATTGGGCATATCTTGTGAATTAGGAATTTGGGCATAGTTGGTAAAAAGGTGAAATTGGCATAATTTGAATAATGTATATGCATATGACATATAATTTACTATGAACATAATTGGGAAAAAAGGGTCATGTGACGGCCCGCCCCGCACCAACCGACATTTACTCCAAAAGTGCGCTGTACACATGTCCAGTTAGCATGGAACGGGTCATGAGAAGGAAAGGGAAGAAGGAAATGAACATACAAAGAACCTGTAGAATGTCTCACAGCGCATAGAATAAAATATAATAATAACATAGTTGACATAAAACAGGAGAGACAATGCATAAGCTAAACATTAGAACTAAGCATCATTGCAGTGAAAATCCAAAATATAGCTTATTACAACTTTCAAACTGTCTCAAAGCAAAAGTAAGATAAAGGAGGTACACTACTAATGCCCAAGTAGCGACCACCAACGACATAGGGAGAATGTGTGTATATATATATATCATACGTGAAAGCCTCCTGCCCGCCTCCGAATCAGCTACCCGCGCATCACCAGCTAACCTGTCTCTAGTATGCTCGTGTGAGCACCCAGAGTAATAAGAGTAGATATAAAACTCTGGGTCAGACATAAAGCCTGGTATGAGCGATAAGCATCTAAAGTGAACAATAACTGGTAGACTAAAACATACCTGGACCTGGACCTGCAACCAAAGAGTTAGCACTACATACTATACAACACTCTAAGGTACCATATCAAACGGTATAAAGATACGGAGGTGGGGGAGGTGTGCATGTCATAATGATGGCAAACAATCAAACATAGCATCCATCCTCACATCTCTCACTCAGTGCGTAAAGCATACGATATTCACCACTTCGATCACCCAACATACCTTGCTACGATCACTCTGCCCCATGAAGTCATAAATGGCTTCACTGCACTGATAACGTAGCCACTAATTCCTCGCTATGTCCACTTGCCCCATGGAGTTATTCACCCCATCTGCGCTGGCTCATAGCCTTACCAATCCTTACTATGTCCACTTGCCCCATGGAGTTGTTCACCCCATCTGCGCTGGCTCATAGTCTTACTACGCATCACCTTGCCCCTCAGGTCATAATGACCCTACTGCACTGATAACGTAGTCTTGCTACCATCTCCTTGCCCCTCAGGTCATAATGACCCTACTGCACTGATAAGTAGCCATCATTCATTTTTAGTGGTGAATCGAAGTTATGAACGTCGACAACTCCTTAGCACACGTCCCGCAGCAAAGCCCAACCATGAAGTGAACTCATTGGTTCCCAACTGGATCTTGAGCTCTAACTTCCCATATTGGACTACCTTTGCATCTCGGGTTATTGGTCAATACTGGATCGGGTCGGGTTCTCTTCAAGTTATCGGTTCAGGTCGGGTGTCCCCCATTGGTTTGGGTCGGGTCCTCTTCTGATACGGTTCGGGTCGGGTGTCTCTCCTTGGTTCGGGTCGGGTGCTTTACTTCGGGTCGGGTCGGGTGCTTTACTTCGGGTCGGGTCGGGTGTCATCCCCCTCCAGTTCGTGCTTCCACTCCGATCCGTCCTCCTTAATCCTTCACATGCTCCTATCCTATCCATCTTCATGCTTCCACTCTGATCCGTCTTCATGCTTCCGATCCGATCCTAGTTCAGTTAGCGTGGCCTTCCTTTTTGCCACTTTTCCCAAGTGTCAGGTTCCGATCCGATCGAATCCCTTGCCCAGTCCAACATATCCGATCCAAGCCCCGTATCCGATCCGATCCGAAACCTGCATTGTTTTCTGAAACTGTTTCAGCAAGTGTTTACGCCATTCGACGACGTTTTCGACCATTCTAACTATTGAAACCAATCACAAGGCATTTCATACAATCATAGCAACATGCATAATCAACCACAAACATCAAAACATCAATATAATAGGTTAAAATGGATCAAACATACCCAAAATCCCATATTTCCCCTTAAGCATGTTTAGGTGAAACTAATGATAGGATTAACAAAACTTAACCAAATTAACCCAAATTCATATCAGAGGTCTAAAACATCATTTAGGAATTTATGAACATTTTTCCCAAATTTTATCATGCTTAAATTCGCTAATTAACACTAATCACCCCTAACTAGCCATAATTAGTGCAAAACTATGCAAATCACTCACCTTAGCCACAAATAAACTAAGATATGAAATAAATCTCTGATTTGATGTGAATCTCTATACTAAACAGCAGCTCCAATGTTGCTTTGGTGTAGATCTTCCTTGATTAGGGGTTGCTAAGCCAAATCCTTGACCAAAAGATGATTTGGAGGTGATTTAGAGGTTGGAGGCCATTTTTAGGGTTCCTTGGTGATAAGTGGAGGCTAGAAAACTGAAATGGAATGATCCTCTATCTCATTTCAGCCTCCCCATAACCCTAATCCCGAAATGGGTTATGGGCCTACTCACTAATCACCCGATTTGGCCCAGTTAAGCAGTTTTTCACCCTCCAAACCTTATTTCAGCCATATCTCCCAAACGGTAAGTCCGTTTGGCTATTATGACCACTCTACGGAAAGGTAAACCATCAAACAAATCCAATGGAAGTGGTTTTAGGTCAAAATTCCTTTCCAATCAAAAGTTATGTCCAAAACAGTACCAACTAGGGGCAAAATGGTCATTTAAAAATCGACAAAAATCATGAACATGGGAAATGACTCTAATGGATGTTTCCCAAAGTTACATGACCATACGACTTCACATGGGAAAGAAATAAATATTCTACAATCCTATGATGTGTAGAATACGGGTCGTTACACTCCCCCCCCCCCTTAAGAAATTTCGCCCCCGAAATTCCCTAATCCAAACACACACAAAGGTCCTGCATGCCTATCAATCATAAAACAATAATCAAACATGCAAAACAAGTAAAACAAGTCTACCCTAGCATGCGAAAAACTAAATTGCAAAGTAAATCTTACCAGGCAAAGAGTTCTGGATATGCCTTCCTAATGCTCTCTTCTGTCTCCCAAGTACAATCATTCTCGTCCTCGCCCTACTGAACCTTGACTAGTTTCACCGCCTTCCTTCGAAGTTGCTTCGTATCGTGCCCCACAATACGAATCAGCTTGCGGTTCCCAACCGCCTCAGGTTCTACTTCGAAGTCCTCTAACTCATCAGGTGAAATAGTCATATCTGAGTCGTGAACGAACTTCCTTAGTTAGGAAACATGAAATACATTGTGAACTCCCGCCATCTTCTCTGGTAAGCCAACTCTATATGCCAAATTCCCGACTAGTTCAAGAACAGGGAATGGGCTAACAAATCTTGGTGCTAATTTGCCTCTCCTGCCAAATCGTATCACGCTCTTCAACGGAGAGATCTTGACAAACACCAAGTCACCAATGGAGAATTTCAAGTCTCTTCTCCTCTTATCAGCATAGCTCTTCTGCCTATCTTGGGCAGCTTTCATTCGTTGCTGAATGATCTTAATATTATCCGAAGTTTCTCTCACCACATCTGGTCCAAGCACAAACTTCTCGCCAGTCTCTATCCAACATGATGGTGAGTTGCACGGTCTTCCGTACAAAGCTTCATATGGAGCCATACCGATACTGGATTGGTAGATATTATTATATACAAACTCTACTAGATGCAAATGGTCATCCCATGATCCACCAAAATCCAATATACAAGCTCTCAAGAGATCTTCCAATATACGATTCACCCTCTCCGTCTGACCGTCGGTCTGAGGATGATATGCGGTACTGAGATGTAATCCTGACCCTAGAGCCTCTTGTAAGCTCTTCCAAAACCCACTAGTGAACAACGGGTCTCGGTCACTCACAATGCTTTTGGGTACTCCATGAAATCTCACTACCCACTTCATATACAATTCTGCCAACTTGGCTGCCATTCTGGTCGATTTGACTGGTATAAATCTTGCACTTTTAGTCAATCGATCCACAATTACCCAAATGCTATCATATCCCGATCTAGTCCTTGGTAAGCCATCGATGAAATCCATCGAGACTTGCTCCCATTTCCATTCGGGAATTTCTAATGGTTGCAACAACCCACTAGGCTTCTTTTGCTCGGCTTTAACTAGCTGGAAATTCATGCATTTGGATATAAACTTCCCAACGTCTCTTTTCATCCCTTCCCAGTAGTAAGTCTGTCTCATGTCTCGATACATCTTATTACCACCGGGATGTATAGTCAGTTTTGAGTGATGACATTCTCTAAGCACTTCATCTCTCAATCCATTGACATTGGGTACAACCAGTCTTCCATTCTTTCGAAGCCATCCATCTCAATCAAGCCCATACACATTCATCTCCTCACCGTCGATGTTCATCTCCAACTTGGAGATGATTTCTAATAGATTAGGATCGTCCCTCTGGCTAGAACCAATCCGCTCTATCAAAGTGGGTCTGATCGTCAAATTAGCTAACATGACTGGATCCAATTCGCACTTTGGTCTGAAATCAAACCCCGCGATATACTCCAGTTGCTCCCACTCAAGAAACATTGCCCCTAAGATGGCATATCTCCTACTCAAGGCATCGGCTACCGCATTACCTTTCCCAGGTGTATATGCGATATCAAAATCATACGAGGCCAAGAACTCTAACCATCTCTGCTGATGGAGATTCAGATCTTTCTGAGAGAAGAGATATTTCAACGATTTATGATCGGTAAACAACTCAAATCTTTCTCCCAAGAGATAGTGTCTCCACATCTTCAGCGCAAATACAATCGCTGCCAATTCCAAATCATGGGTAGGATACTTCTTCTCATGCGGCTTTAGCTGTCGACTAGTATAAGCTACAACCCTACCTCCTTGCATCAATACAGCACCAAGTCCGGTACCACAAGCATCCGTGTATACCGTCATCTCTTCATTCCCTTTAGGAATGACTAACACTGGTGCACGCGTCAACTTCTCCTTTAGACTCTTGAAGGCATCCTCACACACTCCGTCCCAGACGAAGGACTGATTCTTCTTAGTCAACTGAGTCAACGGTGCTGCTATCTTGGAGAAGTCCTGGATAAACTTACGATAATATCCAGCTAATCCCAAGAAACTTCTTACGTCTGTCGCATTCTTGGGCGTAGGCCAATCTTGTACCGTAGCCACCTTCGTAGGGTCCACGGCAATACCACTCTCTGAACCAACATGACCCAAGAATCTCACTTCCCTTCTCAAAAAATGACACTTAGAGAATTTCGCTTTCAATTGGTGTTTCCTCAACACCTCCATCACTATCCTCAAGTGTCCCTTGTGTTCCTCCTCTGTCCTTGAATAAACAAGGATATCATCCAGGAACACAAGCACAAACTTATTCAACTGATCTCTGAATACTCGATTCATAAGATCCACAAAGTAGGCTGGTGCATTGGTCAACACAAATGGCATGACCAACCACTCATAAAATCCAGACGGCATCCTAAATGCCGTTTTCGGAACACTCTCATCTGCTACTCGAAGCTGATGAAATCCTGTCGCGAGGTCCAACTGGGAGAACACTCTTGCTCCTTCCAGTTGATCAAACAAATCATCTATCCGCGGTAGAGGATACTTATTCTTCCTCGTTACCTTATTCAACTCGCGATAGTCCACACACAAACGAAGGGAACCATCTGCCTTAGTGGCAAACACAACTGGTGCTCCCCACTCGGAGACACTCCTTCTAATAAATCCCTTCTTCAAAAGATTGCTGACTTGCACCCCGAGCTCTCACTGCTCCTTTGGTGCCATACGACGAAGTGGCATCACTATAGGTCTGGCACCTTTCGCTAAATCAATACGGAACTCAATCTCTCGGTGTGGTGGAAGCCCGGTCACCTCCTCGAAGACATCCGGATACTGGCCAACCACGGGCACATCTGACAACTCATCCTGCGGGATGTCGAGGGAATTTACAAAACTAGCCATATCCCCATCACTAGGTAGACTACCAAACACTACCCTCCGCCCATCATCCGCCCTCACTGTCACCAAAAAGCCCTCACAGTCTACCACCACCCCGTATCTTTGGAGCCAATCGACTCCCAATATAATGTCATACCCAGTAAAGCCCAAAACAAAGCAATCACATACAAACATACATCCATGACTCGATAAGACCAAATTCCTGCAAATCATACTAAGGCTAGTCGAACCACCAATCGGGTTCGTCACAACCAATGGTCTATCGACTATCTCGGGTTCCAGTCCCAGCCTATCTACCAGGTCACTAGATATGAAGGAACGGGAAGCCCCAGTATCAAACAAAACTCGAACTGGTACATCATAAATAGAAAGCATACCTTGAGTAACAACATTCTTTCCTTTCTCCGCCGCAGTTGGGGCATCCGACGAAGAAGGAACAGCATCAATAGCATATGCTTTCACAATCTGCTTCTCCTTAAGAGGTTGCGGACACTTATCCTTCTGATGTCCCACTTGACCACAGTTGTAGCACTTCCTTTCCGCTGGCTTGGCCCGACATTCTTTAGCATAATGGCCCTTCTTTCCACAGCTGAAGCACTCAACATCCTTCTTGCTCTTTTTCTGGCCACCTTTAGGTTGGTCCTACTTCCTCTTATTCTGAGAATTATTCTTGCCTCAACCGCCTGCTTGCGGCTTTGGCCCTTCTGCAGATGCAGCCTCAGTCTTTGACTTAGGGTAAAGAATCTCTGATCTCAAAGCTTTCCCCACAATCGATTCAAAAGTCTCATCGATGTGGTTGATAAGCCTTTCCCCCAAGTATCCATCCAAACCAGTAATAAACTTCTCATTTTTCTTCTCAGGAGTATTGATAAGAGATAGTCCATACTTCGACAAAGTGTCGAACTCAGCAATATAGTCAGAAACTGCCCTTCCGTTCTGCTTGAGTTCCAAGAACCTCTTAAACAATACTGACTTCTGGGCAGCTGGAATGAACTTCTCGCTAAAGCGAGCCTTGAACTGAACCCAAGTAACCTGGTCCTCTGGAGTAGCTGTTCTAATGGCATTCCACCAGTTCATCGCTCGCCCTTGCAGTTAACGAGACGCTAGCCTTCTCTTCATCGCATCCTCAAGACCCAAGTCATCAAAGATACAATCACAGCTATCCATCCAATCTTGAACATCTATGGCCGACTCCGTCCCGTGGAACGGCTTCCCACCAAGATTAGTGTAATCCTTGCACAACTTGGCGAAATCGACCCTAGGCGCCTGCACTACTGGGCCAACACCAACTCCGGGATTGGGAACTGCCCCTTGCACTTCTCTAAGCATGTCTCTCATGAGGTTAGTAAACATCGCCCTCATGTCAGCGGCATTCCCTTGGTTGGTCCCTTTACCAGCACCCCTCGTGTCTCGGCTCATCGTCAATCTGAAAAAGGGAAACGATTAACGACCCCATAGTGGTGCTAGTGCAGTGCGACTTCATTCTTATATTACTAATAGTATATATATACATAGCTTTTGAAAACCAAAGTAATCACAAATACGCGCTCTCATATACGTACTAACTCTCCCTGGTGTCTTTCCCTAGGTTAACTACGCAACCTAGAGCTCTGATACCAAGTGTGACGGCCCGCCCCGCACCAACCGACATTTACTCCAAAAGTGCGTTGTACACATGTCCAGTTAGCACGGAACGGGCCGTGAGAAGGAAAGGGAAGAAGGAAATGAACATACAAAGAACCTGTAGAATGTCTCACAGCGCATAGAATAAAATATAATAATAACATAGTTGACATAAAACAGGAGAGACAGTGCATAAGCTAAACATCAGAACTAAGCATCATAGCAGAGGAAATCCAAAATATAGCTTATTACAACTTTCAAACTGTCTCAAAGCAAAAGTAAGATAAAGGAGGTACACTACTAATGCCCAAGTAGCGACCACCAACGACACAGGGAGAATGTGTATATATATATATATATCATACGTGAAAGCCTCCTGCCCGCCTCCGAATCAGCTACTCGCGCATCACCAGCTAACCTGTCTCAAGTCTGCTCGTGTGGGCACCCAGAGTAATAAGAGTAGACATAAAACTCTGGGTCAGACATAAAGCCTGGTATGAGCGATAAGCATCTAAAGTGAACAATAACAGGTAGACTAAAACATACCAGAACCTGGACCTGCAACCAAAGAGTTAGCACTACATACTGTACAACACTCTAAGGTACCATATCAAACGGTATAAAGATACGGAGGCTCAATGAATAAATAATGTTCATTCCCATCACCCAACAATTCAACTTATCAAACAAGAACCAAGGTGTTATTTATGAATTTAAGTTAATCCTTGTTCAATGAATGACCTAGTTCATAACATTTGATTGCTGATGTAATGTAAATCCCCCCCCCCCCCCACACTTGAGTGTGACTGTGTGCTCACAGTCGTTAATCAGACATATCTTAGTGAAAGGGAAATAAAATAAGAGGGTCAGCACGGCTTACCGAGTGCACATGCAGAAAATACGCAGTCATCGAATAGATGAACCGGTCCACAATGGACCAATGGATCAGCCTCATTAAGATTATGGGACACAGCTTCAGCACAAAAAACCAAATCATAAAGAATTTTATATCTCGTTTTAGATTTGGAGAAACAAATTTTGTTTTTTCAAAAGTTTGAGTTACAAATTTTAAAATTTTGAGCTTATAATTGATCCTAAAATCAAATTGAATTTCTGTATCAACTAAAGAGAGGTCATCGAGTTGGGGTTCAGTAAAAGTTTCAAAAACAAAATTTGATTTGTTCAGATGATGTATAAATTGAGAGACGTGCGCATCACTCTCACCCCCACCCTTGTTTTGAGAAATATTGTTCGGTTTTACTTTGATATTTGAAATTTTGTTAACTAAAGGTTCATTCGTAAACCTAAAGTTAAAACCAAACAAATGAATTTTCAGTAAATTTCGAAATCGTGTTTTCTCAAAAACAGTGTTATTCCAAAAGGAGTTCATATACTGCAGAAATTTATTAGTGAAAAACGAGTGATCACAGTGTGGTTCAGTTGAAATGATCAAGTCGCAAGGATTTTCAACAATTTTAAAAAAATTGTCAATGTGTTTAAGATCATATTCAGCAGTTTCGTTGTTTTCAACATCAAGAATTTCAAAGTTTTCAAAAGTTTCATTTTCAGTTTTAGACCCAACAACATTATCGTCAGTTAATTCAATAAGTTCTCGCTCATCAATGTCGTCCTCACTCAAATAGTTGTTACCAACTTCGTCATTTCGTTCAAGTTGACAATCTAAAGTTGTTAAATTTTCAAAATTTTCAGAATCTGAGAGAGGAAGATCAAATTGATGATTGACGTCTTTGTTTTCAAGGGAATTTAAATTCAAATCAATTACAGAGATTTCAACAACTTCATTAAGATTTTCATCAATTTCAAAAGTTGTTAGTTGAAATTTTTTTATTTCAGTAAGAGTTGAATTTTCAGCAGAAGCATCAGTTTGAGTTTGAATTTCAGTTTCGCAGAAGTCAGAGTTTTGCACCAGAGATTTTTCAAAATTTTCATTTTCATCAACAGTCATATCGTCAGAATCATCAATAATCGTTATGTACTGTTGTGATGAAGTTAATGGCTGACTATTTGTTTCAAAAGAAACAATGATAGAAAGTTGTTTGTCACTAGATTGGGATTTGTAGTTGTTGTACAAGTTCGTAACTTCAGTTTGAAGAAGAGAAATGTGATAAACTATCCTAGTGCAACTTTGTTTGCTGTCTGTTATTCTTTGAGCAAGTTCTTCGACGTAAGTCAAGCCAAGTTTCATTAAATCCTCAAATTCATCAACATCATCAATTCCCTCAAGTAATAAATTCTCTAGATTTTGCCAAAGTTCAATAGTGTACTGAGCCAGTTCTTCAATGTTACGCATGTTTTCGATATATTTATTTTCAGAATCTTGTGTTTAATCTAAAATTTGTGCCCATTCCTTGATGTCCTCACGACAATTCCAAATGTCATCTATTAATTGATCAATTTCACTCAGGCTCTCCTCTATCAAATTGGTAAACACACCAGACTTCAAAATGTTGTTTTTTAGATTCGTCGTTTCTATGAGTTCCTCACTGGTTGACCTTAAAAATTCATCCACCTCATCTCTTAGAAGTCGTCCATTATTTATTTTCCAAAACCAACATCGCCAAAAATTTAGCTTGTTCGCAACACATTTTTCATATTCGATAACCAACATTTGACATTCACTCGTATTATGAAAATCATTTTGGTTTTCAAAAATTTCGTTAAAACCCGTGTTGTAATTGTTTTGATTTTCAGCACTTTGCTTAGCCATTTGCGCTAACAGTCGTCTCGCCTCAGATAAATTCTCATTAATCATAGAATGACAGTTTTCATATTAGGGTACAACCGTTTGATGAAATTGGTGGAAATTATTTGAAAAAATTTCAGCTTGAAATTCAGTCTGATTTGAATTAAAACCAAAATCATTTAAAGCTTGAAAAGAATTGCAATTTTGGTTGTACATGAGGCAAGCGCGCATGTACTAGAGTAGAGAGTTTTTCGTCGAAAAATCAATTACAAAGTCGTGGCTCTAAAGAAGCTCCTTAAAAATATGTTAAAATCAACAACTTCGGATTATATAAATACAAGTCTGGGCCGGGTTCGGACAGGGATTATCAGTGTTTCACGAATCACCGTAGAAACATGACTAAAGGTTTAAGAACCTGTTTGAGTTCTAGACTCTACCGTTCCTTAGACACCTCAGAGAGTATCAATTCTAATTGTCAATTTAACGAATATTTTGTCCTATAAGCTTTGGGGAATCCTCGATTCGATTTCAAAAATAAACTTTTCAATTAATCCCACGTTTGTTTTAAAATTTTAAACCACACATCAACAGGCAAAATATTCAGTCATAGAATGAACAGTCTCAGAACAGTCACAGAACAGAAAATTGCAGAAATAAATTTTTTTACAAGCAATCCGATCTCCTGCAGAAGATTTTTACAAGCGATTTCTATATACTTTTCTTTGCAGCAGCAATCCCTGTAGAGTTAGAAAATACTCACCAGATTGGCGGTCCGTCCAGTGCAATTGAGTCGCGCTAGCGCGTTCACACCCCACTTGGTGTGCAACCGCTCGAACCTTGAATAGTTCGCTGCTTTCTGTTGTTGTCGCCTCCTATTAATTGTTTGACTGCGCTGCGGCACGGGTTCGGGCTAGGAGCCCGAATTTTTTTTAAAGACCTTTTTCTAATTTCCACTGTACCTACATGCGAAAAATTTCTCATTTAATTTTTTTTTGTTTTTTTTGAGAGAAAGGGAAAGAAATCAAATTGTGAAAGAAAGAGAGGAGGAAAAGAAACACTAGAAAGGAAACAAATCAATCAAAAGAAGGAATTTTTTTCTTTTTTTAAATAAAGACCAACAAAAAAGCAATTAGAAAAGAAAGTGTTGAAAAACAGCTCAACAAGAACAAAATAACTAACTGCTTTGCTTAAAATCAACACAAGCCTTAACGACTAACCCACTTGTTAACTCAAATAAAGCCCATCTACCAACCAAAAGGAGGCCTATAGAACAAAAGCAGTAGTATCCAAAAAAAAAAACAAAAAAAACACTTGACAGACCAAATCAAAACATTCCTCAATAGTCAGATAGGAAAATTCAAACCAAAGGAAATCATGTACTCAGTACCATGCCATTTTATTAATTTTGGGCAAACCATACCCGAACTCAACAAATCAAAATTGTTTGCATACCTCAAATACGCAGTCAAAAAAAAAACACTCCCTTTTTCTTAAAAAAATATGAGTCTGAACTCGATTAGGTTTCAGATCGATATGATAAATAATATGTTTGTTGACTGATTTCGGATTTGGTTTTTATGGGTTCGAATCGGAATTAAATCTTTAAGTTGCGATGGAGGGAGAAGGTACAGCTGAGGGTGGATTTCGGATTTGGGTTCGCGGCAGTTGTTGCGGTTACGAGAAGAACTGGTGTACGGTTGAACTGCAAATATGGTCGTATGTGAGGAGATGGTGGCTTGAATCGATGGTTGGAGTAGATTCTTGGCAGAGGAGTGGGTGATGGAGCGTTGGTTTGGGGATAAGTGTTATCTGATGGTTTATGGACTGAGAAAATAGGGAAGAAGTTTGTATGAAGAGGAGATGTAGTTGATGAGCATGGTGCTGATGGGTATTTGTGATGTTTCAGTGGATGACTGTGCGGATAGGAGGGTGGTGAGGAGATTGTATTTGTGAAGAGGGGTTGAGTTATGGTTGCTGTATGAGATGGCGAGGCTTGAAGATGATCAGAAAGGTTCGTGAGGCTGCGGATTTGTGGACAGGTTGCGTTGCAGTTCGCTAGTAAGGAGGAAGTAGTGGTTTGGCGAAGTAGTTGCTGCGTGGACAGTGGGTGTTGTTGAATAGTGGGTCTGAGTGTGAGAAAATGGAGTTATGGGAAGGGTTATTTTGGTGGAGAAGTTGCGGAGGTATGTAGACTGAGGATGTTTCTGGTAGACGGGAGGGTATTAAGGATGATGTATATGAATGGATGTAGAGGGAAGATTGGTGCTTTTTGACAGAAGTGGTGGTGATGGTATATGGCCAGAAGAAGGTGAAAATCGGTAGTGAAGAAAGAAGTATAGAAGATTGTATTTTTTTTAATTTGGAAAGATAAATAGAAAATGTAGTAGGAAAGAAATCAAACCGTGAAACAATTGCAAGGAGGAAGAGATACAGATGAGAAGGACAGAAAATCACAAAAAGATTTTTTTTTTAATGTAAAATTGTAAAAGGAAAGAGATTGTAAACAAATCGGAAAGAAATCAATGAAAAATAGGGAAAGAAATTATTGAAAGAAAAGGAAGAAATTCTACTGAAAACAGGAAAGAAATTGGAATTAAAAGGCAAATGTTTTTTTTATAAAGGAAAAATAAAAAGAGAAAAACAAAATAAAATAACTAAAAAATATAACTCGAAGGAATTGCTAATAAAAATGATTTTGGTCCCCGGCAACGGCGCCAAAATTTGTTTGCGAACAAATTTTACAATTGTAAACTACTGTAAAATCCGTTCGGCTTTCCTAAACAACAAGGACTGTTGTAGAGGGTGTCGAACTCTAGGACCAAAAATATTTTAATTAATAAATCCAATCAAGTTATTCCAGGATTTTGATTGATAGAAAACACAGAAAATAACAGCAATTAAATAAAAAGGGAGATTTATATAATAAGAGAAAGCAATTAGGGGATAATGACATAGATTGGATTCACACTCATCAATAGCCAACAAATAAATATAGATCTAATTCATGTCTCTGTCACACACATGAATCAACGATAATTAGGTTCTTATAAACAAATAAGTAAATAACGACAAGCATAGCCTATGCAGGAGCTGAGCTCTTAAACAACCATAGACTATCAGGACAGATTCACTAATTAATTTCTAAAACCCTAAAATTAGATCTAAATCTGATAATTGTTAGATCGAACACGAATATACCCTGTGAAGGAGCATAGATCTTAAACGACACAGAATATGAAGGTTCAGATCTAACCCTTGATTCAGATCCAGATCTACATGTATAAAGTCCTCATCTATTGGCTATGTGATTCATGTTGAATCATATCTATTAGCGTCATCACCCCCTGAGAAATGAAAGCAGAATCACGGTCAAGGCTGAGTATTCCCACCTGAGAAACTGAAGGGGGGCGGGGACGGAAGAAAGAAGAGGAAACAAAAAGGGTCAGACATAAACTATGGCGAGTCCAGTTACTTTTAGCAAGTAAATAAGTAAAAATAGCATGACAGGCATATAAAGTGGATAAGAGAGAGAGAGAGATAACAACATATAAGGGAGGTTTGATAAGGTAAACATGATAGAGCGAATGTGCTTCACTAAAGATTACTCTGCACTAATACTAGTATAACCAGAATGAGATGATCCCAACAACTAAAGGATGGTAGACTTAGGCATACTTCCCAATGTATCCAAACCACTACCCTAATCGATCGGCTCCCTACTTCACATAGAAACTCTGTCTCGGCCCTACCATAGGATGTATCACGTCCTATAGTGGCAACCTTTCACTGATATGCATAGCCATACCTATAGGTGTCACGGTCGTCTTAGCCCCCTCTACCCGGCCCATGCACGCACATGTCCCCGATCCGCTTGCGCCGCCAACGCCGTCTTCCTCGTTTGGATCTCTTACATTCAGCCCAGTAAGTGTTCCATAACTCCGATCTAGTTCGGAGTACTCGTTTGATACCTATTAAGGGTTACTGACTGAAATGGATCCCACATAATTTGATACAAGCTCTTTCCCTTGTCTTGTATCCCCACTAGGATTTCCATCGGTTATGTATACCACTAGGTGTCTTTAATTACACAACCTTATCATTTCTACAAGTTATGCTTACCCTATAAAGGTGTCTTTAAATACATAACTCTAATATTTCCATCTATTATGTATACCACTAGGTGTCTTTAATTACATAACCTTATCGGGTTAAGTTTGTGGGCCTATATGTAAATATTACCCACCCCCTCAGATTTACTTAACCCACCCACTGTTCAATCAAATTTACTTAACCCCAACTTAAGTTTATATTCATACAATACCTATGGATTCAATTAGGTTAAGCATTCAAGGTTTATTATCATACTTTGATTTATGGTTATGATATGCTAGACCTCGCACATTAAGCCTACCGTTTGTGGATACTGGACATGTCGGGCGAGTCCGGACAGACTTATTCCACAAATTGGGATTAACCTCGTGTCTTAGCATGTCTCATATTTGTGCACCAAGACCTCCCACATTAGATTCACCACTTGTGGTCGCTGGATATGCCAGGCAGGTACGGGCAGACTTCCACTACAAGTGCAATCTAACCTCGTGTTTAGGCGCAATTACAATTCCTAATTACTGTAATCCTAGGCATTTCATTATCAGCCAGTTTTTCCTATGTCGTTATAGGTTATTGGTTTCATGCCCCCTTTTTCCCCAATTATGTTCATAGTAAATTATATGTCCAAATTCATATACATATACATTATTCAAATTATACAAATTTTCACCTTTTTACCAACTATGCCCAAATTCCCAATTCACAAGATATGCTCAGTTTCAATGTTTTTCCCTTCGTTCCCAAACCAACGAAATCGCATAACTTAGCGGCATGCCAAGGCTCGAAATTAGCCTGGCTATATAAAATAAAAAGGAAAGGGGGAAGGGAAGATGACAGAGATGTTTATTCTAAGAAATTGACAAAAGCATATGATGGCATAATGATAGGATGGAAATGTAAGAACAGATCGGTGAGCTTGTGATAATAAAACAGGTTCTAACATAGTAGGGATGTCATAATAGGCATGATTAGATCTAAATAAGAATTTAGATGTCCAACTAATGTCAGATCTAGATTGACCACAACATGATAATCATAAGATGATCCAAATAACAAATTAGATCTATAACAAAAGTAGATCTGACATGATAAGGGTTGAGATCCAGGTCATAGTCAATTCAAAATGTCATAGATTCGTAAATTACAATAGATATGGTATGATTCAGTCATAGGCATAGATCCAAATTACAATATCATGGATTCATAAATTACAATAGATCTGATATGATTCAGTCACATGCATAGATCCAAATTTAAAGTCATATCATGTTTACTTTTAATCATTTAAATCTAAAGGCAACTGAAACTCACAGCGTTTGGATCTAGAACAATAGAAGGAGAAGAAAATAGTAGATGAATCTCATATCTACGCTTGAATCTCTAAATTTGATTGCAAAAGAAGAAAGAGTTTTGGTTCAATCCAGGCACCAGCGGCACTTAGGCTTCCATTGATTTTTAGTGAAGAAAACAAGAGAAATGAGCCTGTATTTATAGCTGCCAGCCCCCAAACCGACTTAGCCACGTCATCCCTAGGGGGGTCGATCCACCCTCTTAGGGGGTCGACCCTGGTGTCAACACCCCCCTTGGGGGGTCGGCACCCCTAGGGGGAATTTTTCCGCTCACCCCGTAGTCCGGAATTTTGAACTTTCTGGGCCTGATTTTGAATTCTTGGACCCTGTATGTATATATATAATTCTCTTGCACGTATACAAACTTCAAACTCTCATAACTTCTTCATACGGGTGTTCGTTCTTCGCAAACCAAATGTCTATCTTGACCATAATTTCGAGACGGATGCAATGGCGCAATCCTTTTCCCTTAATTCTAAGTATTAAATTAATTATTATTTGATTTTTCCTCTTTTAGTGTTGTTAAAATACAGGGTGTTACATTCTCCCCTACTCAAAGGATTTCGTCCTCGAAATCTTCAAGTTAAGAAGAATGC
Source organism: Allium sativum (assembly GCA_030737875.1). NCBI lineage: Eukaryota > Viridiplantae > Streptophyta > Magnoliopsida > Asparagales > Amaryllidaceae > Allium > Allium sativum. Next base: position 480,947,386 of record CM060924.1, read on the forward strand.
AATCCTACCATCCATCACCCATCTACTCATCCACCAATCGCTGGCATCCATTGTCCTTAAAGAATTCTAGTGCTTATATGAACATATGCAAAGGTGTGTGTATATGTCCCAACACTAATGCGAAAATCAGGCGATCTACTGATCCAGTTGATCTCCTTAATGTAATGTATGTTAGTACCATGAATCCAATATGTATGCAATTAATCCTATTATAACATGTAAGTTCTATATGTGTGCATAATCATTCGTCCAAATGCAACATGCATATGATGATACATCCATTTTCATCCATAAAATGAAGAAAAATGCACACACATCCAAATGCAATATGAAAGTGATTAAGCCGATCTAGTGCCTAATGTGTGTGTATATGCATCCATGAGCAACCATTAGCAAATAGTTGCATCCATCAAACATAACATGTCTCAAACACATGTTTACATCCATGGGATTCCTACTTAAAGGTCGAAGATTTGATCGATAGAACATACTTAAATGATAGAAACAAGCATAAATAAAGAACTTTGGAAAAGGAGTTAAGAGCATACCCTCAAAAAGAAAAGGGTACGAAGCACGAATCTTGTCTTCGGTCTCCCAAGTTGCATCCTCTGGGTTATCTCCCCACTGAACCTTCACTAACTTGATTTCTTTATTGCATAGCTTCTTAACTTATGATCCAAGAATACGGGAAGGAACTCGTCTGACTGTCACCTCCCGTTCCACCTCTACTTCTTCCAATACACTCGGCTCAACTACTTCTACGGTATCATGCAAACACTTTCGCAAGTGAGAAACATGGAAAACATCATGAACACCGGATAATCTCTCTTGCAGCTTTACTCTATAGGCCATTTGGCCAATCCTTTCTGTTATGGGAAATGACCCTACGAATCTTGTTGCCAACTTCCCCTACAGATCCAAAGCGAACCACATTCCTTAAAGGTGACACTTTAATGAAAACCATATCTCCTACTTCAAATTCAATGTCAGTCCTTCTCTTGTCTGCGTAGGATTTATGTCTATCTTGAGTGGTCTTCATTCGTCATCTGATAAGATCAATCTTCTCGGACGTTTCTCTAACCTTATCTGGTCCAAGTAATAGCCTTTCTGTAGATTCCCACCAACAAGTTGGTGATCTACAGGGTCGTCCGTACAATGCTTCGAAGGGTGTCATGCCAATGCTAGCTTAATAACTGTTGTTATAGGCAAACTCTACTAAAGGAAGATGCTCTTCCTAAGTCCCTACGAAGTCTAGGATATACAGCCTCAAAAGATCTTCTGGAACTCTGTTCACCCTCTCGATTTTCCCATCAGTCTGAGGATGATAAGCGGTGCTCAAACGTAACTGTGTACCTATTTCTTCTTGCAAACTCCTCCAAAACTCACTAGTGAAGATGGGGTCACGATCGCTTACAATGCTGGAAGGTACTCCATGAAGACGGACTATTTCTCGAACATATACTGCTGCCAACCAAGCTACTGTCCTCTTACTCTTAACTGGAATAAAATGAGCTCTCTTAGTAAGTCTATCTATCACCACCCAAATACTGGTGTTTGCTTTCTTTGATCTAGGCAAACCATCTATGAAATCCATAGAGACACTCTCCCACTTCCACTATGGAACCTCCAAAGGATGAAGTAAACCACTGGGCTTCTTTTGCTCAGCTTTGACTTGCTAACAAACTAAACATCGAGAAACAAATTCTTCCACATCTTTCTTTATCCCAGCCCAAAATAAAACCCTCTTCATGTCCCTATAAATCTTATCATCGTATGGATGAATAGTCATCTTAGAATGATGGGCTTCTTCTAGGACTGCCTTTAACAAACTTCCAGTTTGAGGAACACAAAGCTTTCCACCTCGTCGCAACCACCCTTTATCGTCGATGGAATATCTATTGAGGTGACTAGAAGTATCCCCTTTACTGAGCCTATCTAAGATGCTTGAAATTTGTGGATCATCTTGCTGCGAAGCTCCTATCTGATCCATAAGAATAGGTCGTATCTCTAGCGATGCAAACAAACTAGGTAAAAGCTCGGTGGAGGGTCTAAAATCAAAGGTCGATATGAACTCCAAGCTTTTCCTTTCCACAAACAGAGGACTTAAGGCCATCCTCTGCCTACTTAGTGCATCTGCTACCACATTACCCTTACCAGGGGTATAAGCAATCTCAAAGTCATAAGAAGCTAGGAACTCCATCCACATTTGCTACCTTAAATTAAGATCCTTCTGCGAGAACAAATACTTGATAGATTTACGATCGGTGTACAACTTGAATCTCTCTCCAAGAAAATAATGATGCCACATCTTAATCGCGAATACTATGGCAGCTAGCTCTAAATCATGGGTTGGGTAGTTCTTCTCATGGACTCTTAGTTGTCTTACTCCATAACATACTACCCTTCCTTGTTGCATTAGAACTGCACCAAGCCCTGTACCACATGCATCGGTGTAAACTATAAACACTTTATTCCCATAAGGCAAGGTCAAGACTGGGGTTGTTGTCAGAGCCCTCTTCAGTCGTTGGAAAGCAACATCACAATCTATGTCCCATGAAAACGCCAAATTCTTCTTCGTCATCCTGGTGAGTGGGGCTGATATCTTTACTAAGTCCTCAATGAACTTCCTATAGTTTCCTGCTTACCCCAAAAATCTTCTCACCTTCGTTGCATTCTTTGGAATCTGCCAGTCCTGAACCGCAACCACCTTTACGGAATCTACTGCTATCCCTTTTTTAGAAACCACATGCCCTAGGAATCTCACCTCCTTTCTCCAAAAGTGGCATTTGGAGAATTTTGCCTTAAGCTGATGCGCACGGAGAGTTTTCAAAACTTCTTCCAAATGTTGGGCATGCTCTTCCTCACCTTTTGTGAATATCAAGATATCATCAACAGAGGCCATGGCAAATTTATTTAGAAACTCCCGAAACACCCTACTCATCAGATCAACAAAATAGGCGGATGCATTGGTCAACCCAAAAGGCATTACGAGCCATTCAAAGAAACCATCTGGAGTCCTAAAAGCGGTCTTATCTATACTGTCCTCAGCCGCCCTGAATTGAGGAAACCCCATGGCTAGGTTTAACTGAGAAAATACCAAGGCACCAACAAGCTTGTTAAACAAGTCATCTATCCTCGAAAGTGGGTGCCTATTCTTCTTGGTGAGATTATTCAACTCTCTATAGTCCACACAAATGAAGCGAACCATCCGCCTTAGTTGCGAATACTACTAGAGCACCCCATTCAGATATGCTTCGCCTGATAAATCCTTTCTCAAGTAGCTCCCCTACTTGCTTACTCAGCTCTCTCCTTTCCCTTGGAGCCATATGGCACACGGGCAATGCAATTGGCTTTGCATTATCTACCAAATATATAAGAAAATCGATCTTGTGCCTCGGGGGTAATCCCCGTACCTCATCAAAAACATCAGAATAATCTCAGACTACTGGAATAGATTGCAAGTCATCAATAGATGCATCGTGAGACTATAGGAAACTAAGAATAACAGATCCTTGCGGGTCATAAGAAATCTCGAGGTTACTCCCACGACAAGTCAGAAGCCTAAAGACCCTCCTCTCACAATCTAGAATGGCACCATACATGGTTAGCCAATCAATTCCTAGAATCAAACCGTAGCCCATAACCCCGAGCACATACACGTCGCACTCAAACTCGACACCTAAGATAGATATCCTCAAACCCCGACAAATCATGGATAAATGAGCCGAACCACCGATGGGGTTTGAGACAATAACGAGATCCATTACCATACTAGTATTTAATTGCAGAGATTCAACCACAAAATTAGATATAAATGAATGTGAAGCGCCAGAATCATAAAGAGTTCTAATAGGGTGACTGGAAAGAGAAATCAAACCTTCGACGGAAATTTTCCTACCTTTATCCGGAGCACTGATCGCGAGAGCATGCACCTGCCCTCCAGAAGTTCCTGCTCTTTGACCTTGTCCCTATGGTCCCTGTTTCTTCGGGCACTCCCTAGAAAAGTGTCCCACCTCTCGACAATTGAAGCAAGTATTCTTCCTCCTTTTACAGTCTTTAACAAAGTGACCCTCTCTCCTACAACTGTGACATTTCCTCTTATCCTTAGCCTTGTCATTTTTTCCACCTTTCTTTTGTTGTTATTGTTGTTGTTGTCCCTTTTTGGGCCATGCCTTCTTATTTTGCGTTGTTTCCTCTGCTTTTACTTCCTTATTTTCTCTCTTGTCTTCCTCATGCATTAAGGCCATATCAACAAGCTTTTCAAAAGTCGCCCCTATTGGGATGTGGTACATAGCTAAGCCAATAAGGGGTTCATTCAGCCCTTTAGCAAACCACAAAGCTTTCTTATGCGGAGTATCTACCAATTCCAATCCAAATCTTGCTAGCTGGTTGAATTTGTTCACATATTCTTTAACAGTCATGTTTCTTTGTTTGAGCGTCAAGAACCTCTCTATCTGCATGCTTTTCTTAGCTTGGAAAAGAAATTTGATTTCAAACCTCATCCTAAAATCATCCCATGTCTCTACCAGGCGTCCAGCTTGGGTAACTTCCCACCAAAACGAAGCTTCATCTTTCAGTAGCCAGACAGCTAACTGAATCTTCCTCCGATCTTCCACTTCAAAGATTATGAACAAGTCCTCGGTCTCCTTGAGCCAATTCCTTGCCTTTATGAATGTTTCGGTTCCACGGAATGGCTTGCCTCCCATGGCACAGAAATCTTTGCAGATCTTAGCAAAATAATCTACTCTTGGAGGAGGAGGAGGAACGATGGGTGCAGCTGGGGGATGAACGTTTCTTTGGCCTTCGGCAGGCGCCGTAGCCTCTAGATACCTACGGAACCAGCCAGGTATCGTAATGCCCTCTAGAATGTTAGGTTCCCCAGACATGCTGAAACGAAAAGGAAATAGATTTATACAAAAGATTGAAGGAAAGTACATATGGTTTTGGGGAATATGTTTTTCAAAACAGGCTTTTTTTTGAAAATGTTTTATTTTAAAACTATTTTGAAAACAATTTTCAAAATCTTTTATCCAATCAGGTAACCTTCAGCTCTAATACCAAGTGTGACACCCCATGTCCGTTAATGTACTCACTATGGGAATGCATTAAGTTTCGTCAAGCGTTATAGGTAAACAGAAATAGAAATATTACAAGAAAAATATAAAATAGCAGCGGAGTTAAAAACATTATTTAACATAAAGCAACGTGGTTTGAAAACATCACATGTCTGGAATACATAAAAACCATTACATCATTGAAACTACTGTCTTGTACATTTAAAACTTTAGAGTACATATAAGAAGCAAAATTCCCCAAATAAAATATTGCCATAGTAGCAAGGATAAGAGCTTGAGCCATACATCTAAGTAGCTCCAGCAAAATGAAAGCAGAATCACGGCCAAGCCTGAGTATTCCCACCCTGAGAACCTTTGAGGGGAGGGGGAACGGAAGAAAGAAGAGGAAACAAGGGTCAGACATAAAGTCTGGCGAGTCCAATTACTTTTAGCAAGTAAATAAGTAAAAATAGCATGACAGGCATATAAAGTGGATAAGAGAGAGATAACATGTAATAACCCGGAAATCTGGGCCAATTTAAAAATTTTATTTTGGCGATTTTAGTGAATTTTGAATATTTAAAATGAATTATTTTAAATAATAACGACGAAAAATTTATTTTGAATAGAATTCAAACGTATATATTTATATAGATCGTCGTTAGAATATAAATATTTATTTTAAATTATAAAAGGAATTGAAAATGGCGCGGTAGTTCGATAATTCGATTTCAAACTTCAAATGAATGTACGGGATTCAAAATAAACCAGATTTTAGCGAAACCAAAAATATTAGATTCTAATTGAGAATATCTTTCTAACGAATCCGAAAAATCAAAATTTCATAGCGGGGATCAAAAGATATGCCCAGTTGAAAATTTAGAATAGTCGCTATGGAATTCAGGCCCTTAAAAATGGAAATTTTGCAAACGACCTCAATTTTCGACGAAACCACTTTTGTTGGGTCCGTGATGTCAAGTTATTGCTAGGTTTCAAATTTCATAATTTTTCGAATCAATATGTGAGCATGGCAATGGAAAACGCGTTTGACCAGTTGTAGGTGATTTTAATCGACTGGAAAATGACCATTTTTCCAACGGTCTCAGAATTTGACGAAATTAGTTTTGTTAGGAGCGTATCTTTAATACAAAGCTAGAAAATATTTTTTGGGAATTTTTCGAGTTAGTATGTGGCCCCGGTAAATTGAAATGCGCGTTCAAATTCAATATATAGATTTATATTTTGATTTTGACGGAAACTCAGCCTATGATACATATCCCATTGTGTTCGGAATGGGGGTAATTAGCTATGGATGACAGGCGGTGGGCCTCGTTTCGAGTTCGAATTAAAAAGTGGGTTTTTGTAAATTAAATAAAAATAAACCCTCTCCCTCTCTCCTCCTTATAGCGTTGACCCCCCTTCTTCAAACCAAATCGATTCAGAGAAAAATAAAATCGCCATCCCGCCACCAGGTCAAGGGGGCGCCGCCGCCGCCCCGATCGGGCCCACCACCTCCATCGCCTCCCTCCCCTTCTCTTCCTCCACCTCTCCTTCCTTCGCCCGTTCTGCTTGAGAACCCCCCCTCGGTCGACTGCTCAGCCTGCGCCTCCCCCACTTGCCCTCCGACCACCTCTCCCCTTCTCTCCTCCTCTACCCTCGCTCCTCCGCCTTGTCCCCCGCACCACCTCGACGCAGCAGCACCCGCACCCCCCCTTCTCCAATCCGCCGGGAACCCCTCGCACCACTGAAAAATTCGATTTTTACCTGAAAGCAAGGTGAGTTTTTAACTTCATTTTTCTTTATTTACTTACGTATTAGAAATGTAATTTTATTTTTAATTATATAACCTTGTTTAAGAAGTGATTTTTATAAATGAATATATAATTTATATTGATTTGGTATATGAGGTTAGCATTGATTTTAAATGAAGAAAAGTTTGGATTTTTGATAATGAAAGGATTAGATTTTTAATAAGGTAAAAATATGATTTTTATATTAGTAGAAGATAAAAATATGATTTTTATATAGTGGCAATAATAAAAATACGATTTTTTATATTATATAGATAGTAAAAATATAATCTTTATATGTGTAGCGAAATAAAAATCTGATCTTTATTATATATATGTTGAAATAAAAATGTGATTTTTATAGCGATGATATAAAAATTCGATCTTTATATATGAAATAGAAATATAAAAATATAATTTTTATATAGAATAAGCATTGTATAAATATATAAAGTAGAAATAAAAATATGATTTTTATTTGAACAGCGTGAAAAGGACTGCGGTAGAATTTCAAACAGATTCGGTTAGTTCAGCAGTTCAAAAGCAAAGCACGGCGGAGTGGAACCCTCTGTGAGAACTTCTCACTTTTAATTTAATTTTCTAGTTAAAATATATACTAGGATGCAGACGGTGTTTAGTAGCACCCGACCCCGTCGTCCACAGACCATGGACGGCTTGTATGCTTTTTTTTTAATTTTGATGTGTAGTTGATTGTGTGATGTGATGTGAAATGAAATAAAATATTTATGTAGTTAAAAATATTTTATAGTTGAAAATATAATTTTTAACATGAATGTGAATAAATAAATACAAACAAACAGGACGGTTTGTTTATATACACACATTTGACTGATATTGATTAGGACGATAAATTTTACATATTACCCTACTGCACAAATAAAATATGTGTTTGATTGTTTGAAACCCCACACGGGTATTGGGATGATATATGACATACACTAATCCCAATAATTAGCTGTATGTCGATCGATTGATTGACAGACTGTTATAAGCGTTAAATATTTATATTTGATGCTTATATAGTGTAGAACGCACTTTGGATGATTGTTGATGATTTATCGTTGCTGTTATATATGTGTGGTAGAAAATCCATATAATTAACATTATATGGTAATTGATTGGGCCTCATTCTAGTTTTGAAATAGAATATTTGAAATAGAATATCTAAAAAAGAAATATTTGAATAGAAATATTTGAAAAATAAATATTTGAAATAGAATATTTGAAAATAGAAATATATTAAGCCGTGTTGATTAGATTGACGCCATTTTGACGTGAACGATATTTATATCGATTTTATTCATTTTACAATGAATATCGAAAGTGATTTCAAAATCTGATATTTTGAAAGAATTGAAATTCGAATTGAAATTGAATAGAAATGAATTCGAATTGAAATTGAATAGAAATGAATTCGAATTGAAATTGAATTGAATTGAAAACGAGCTGAAATTGAATTAGAAATCAATTTGAAAGGAATTTATACGGAAAAATTCAATTTGTATTTAAAATTGAATATGAAGTTGAAACTGTTTTGAAAACGAATTTAAAACGATTTATAAAATACGTTTTGAAAGGAAATCGACGAAATTTATAATATATATATATATATTATATATATATATATATAATGGCCTGAATAGAGCGCGCCGCGCCGCGGCAGTTCGCGAATTTCGACCATTGACTTCGAATGGACATCGCGGGAGATCCGACCGTCGGATTCTCCTAAAACCGGAACCGTTGGGTTCGTATCGAAAAGAGCTTTCAAAAGAATGTGAGAAATTTGAAATCTTATGGTTGGATTTGGAATTATATCCAAATCAAATTTGGAAAAGGTCGCTGTAAGTGCAGTTCGTTGGCCGTTGATGGAAATCGATTGTACAGGCCTTGATAAAATTATTAAAAATATCAATAATTTGTGTAAAATCATAAGAAATGATTTGTGAAGAATTAGGATGAAAAAATTCATATTTGAAAAGATAAAAATAGATTTTTATTGAAATGAACTAGTTTTGAACTAGAATTATAATTCTATTTATTTTTAAATAAATAAATTGAATTTGAAAAGGGTTTTAAAGGTAACCAGAATTTCCAATAATTGAATTGGAATGGATTTGAATCAAAATTGTCTTTGGAATATTTCGATGTTGGGTTTCGTGATTATAAAGATGTTGTTATGGAAATTTGAAAGATATATATATATATATATATATATATATATATATATCGTTATTTCCAATACGATATTTGTTGGTCGTAGAATTTGATATTGAATATAAGCCGATATATTTTCTATTCAGAGCCTTGTATTTAATATCAAATGTGATTTGGGTTTGTCGTGAATGGTGTCTTCATTAACACTGTTCTTAAGCCCAATCGAGAAAAAGATTAAATCTTTTTATTTAGATTTAATGAAGTGAAGCAATTAAATAATATTTAATTGGAATTGAATTGGTATTGTTTTTTGGGTTTATCATGAACAGTGTTTTAAATAACACTTGTTCTTTTACCCGATAATTAATGGAATGTGATTTTGGGTTGTCGTGAACGGTATCTTCAATAATACTGTTCTTAGACCCAACGGAGTTAAGAAAATCAGAAACTAACTGGAGATTAGTTAAGTTGAATGGTTTCTTGGGTATCGATCTGATGTTGGTTTCGGCCTTCAGGGTTAATATTTAGGGAACTGCTCACTTGCTAATTCATGGTTAGGGACTGATTGAAATGTGATGTGATTTTGGGGTTTATCGTGAACTGTGTTTTTAAATGACACTGATTCTTTAACCCAGTCAAAGATTAAAACTAAGTGGAGTTTTAATGAATCTTTAATTAGATTGAAAAGATCAAGAATGGAGTATCACCAGTTTTACTCCAAACGGTAGTTAAATCTTTAATTAGATTTGAACGTGAAATGGTAATTGAATTTACCGATAACACTGTGGTGTTAGATATGAAGTATAACCAGTTTTACTTCATGAGATGAATAGGTTGGGATTGGGAAATTAAAATAAATGATTACTTCGGTGTGGTTCGCTAATCCTGACTAGTTTGAATTGATATTCAAAAGAAGATTAAAGAATAAATTTAAAAGAATTTATCTTTGATAAAATTAATGGGAACCTTTCCATAAGAATGTGAAATTTAGAAACTACCTGTTGGTTAGCTAAGTAGAACGGTTTCCTGGGTATTGATCTGATGTTGGTTTCGGCCTTCGGGGTTAATATTTGGGGAATTATTCTCTTGTTGATTTACGGTTAGTGACTGATGAATTGGAATGAGGTGTATGTTGTGTTTGTGTAACACTTGTTTATTATATACGCGAGTTATTCGGAAAGACCGGGTTTATCCCATTCTGAATAACTCATACGACGATAAGTCGAAGATGAAGACGGTGGTTGAAAACCAGATGTCTTCACGTCGTTTGGGTGGTTACTGATGATCTTGATTGGGTCGTACACCCAAGAGGAGGGAATCAGTTGGTGACCGTCCAGACGTACTTGGAGATCGATGGATATGCGGGGTACTAGGTGCCTCCGGTTTCGTTCAGACCCAGAACGAACTTGTAAATGGACTATGTGTCTGACATTGGATTTTAGTCTGTGTGATTGATTTCTATTAAATATATATCTGTTTGGCGGCGGAGAATTTATTCTCTTGCTTAACGCCCTTCTCTGAGATGTACGAGCTCAGAGGTTATATATTGATGGATATCAAACGCATGGAGTGAATTGCCTGTGTGGCATGCCTAAGTGGAAAATGATCAAGGCTTCTGTTGAAAAGCAAAGTCTTGTGGTTGATAATCAAAGCACGGCCTGTGTGGCATAGCTTTGTGTAGCATTGATTCGCGAGCCTCACACCCCGGTTGTGAACCAGAAACGGGAGAGGACCTCAGGGAGGACATGCATCTCTTTCTAGTTAGAAGTGGCGTCAGTGGTTTTACACGCCCTGACGAGTTTGACTTATGTGGTTGTAGGTTTGCGAGGCGCCTCGGATATATCGGTGATTATGTGAAGCCGATGGAGTCATTCGTTGGCTCATTTATGCCCCATAGGGCAGGGAGACGTATTATTTAGGCACTATAATCCACATCGGTGGACCGGCCCTGTCGCTCCAAGGGGAAGTTGCGGCTGTTCCGGAGGCTCGGACTAGAGAGTCTCGAATCGGTTGAGGACGATTGTAACAACCCGAATTTTAACAAACGTGTTAAGACAAGAATCAAGGCAGAATTAAATTATAAAATCTGAATTAGGATAAACGGGTTACGCCATTGCGTTCGTCTCGGAAAAATACGCGAAATAGAGTTCGAAATTTCGTAAATCGGAGTCCGTATGGCCGAGATATGGCCTCGCGAAGTTTCACGACAAATTCAAATTCAAAACAGATTCAAAATTTCAGGAAATCAAGGTAGGCGGGAAAAATCCCGCCCAGACCAGGTCGACCAGGGGGTCGACCTGGGTGTCGACCTGGGTGGGACCAGGTCGACCGGGGAGTCGACCCCAGGGTCGACCTGGGGGTCGACCTGCCTGGTCGCACCCAGGCAGCCTGGTGCACCTGTTTTGCTGTTTGGCTCGGTTTTGGAGGCTTGTGACGATTTTTGAGGGCTTGGATCTATCCTAGGGTTAATCTAACGGCCTAAAACTACCCTAATCTCTATAAAAACACCCCTAGACTTGCCTAAACCCTCACAAATCACTCTTGCCACGAAGTGCTGCCCAAATGCCAAGTGATCATGGCCTCCATCTCCAATCCCAAGAGACTATGCATTCAAATCGGATCCGAATCAAAAGGTGCAAGCTTGCTACACCAAATCGAGGCCAAATCAACGTTGCTATGGCAATTTCATGACGGTTCTTCATCAAAGGAGCCACCTTTCTTCGTCAAAACGATTCATGCTCCTAGCCCTCTTGCCACGCTATGTAAGTTCTAGCTACTTCGAGATGTTAACGGTAGTTTAATGATGGCATGAAATAAAATGCGGTTAAACATAAGTGCTATAACCTATGTGAACCTAGTTTTGCCTCTTATCTTGAATATATGACTTGGAACTATGTTTTAGCAACTATATCATGTCACTCATGTTATGTTTAGCCTAGTCTATCATGAAAGATTGAACCTTTAACTTGTGAATGTGGGCAAAAGACCTTAGAACCACTTTGGGTTTGTGAAATATGTGCATGAACTTAACTTGGGGCTTATGCAAGTATATGAACCCGAAACCCCTTATGATAATATGCAAGTTTGTGGCCAATCACCTTTTTATGTTATGCATGCTTGTGGCCAACCCCTTCTTGATTTGTCATGCATGCTTGTGGACAATCCCTATATGACACTATACATGTTGAGGCCAAACCCCACTTATGATACCATGCATGTTTGGAGCCAATCCCTTTTGTGGCATCGCACATGTGTTGGGGTCTATATGTAGCCATAGTATACCTACTATGTTGACTCGCTTTCACTCAAGTGAAAACACGATTTTGGGGTAGTTAGATAAACATGAACATGACGCGAAATCTTGACTCGAATATGACATGAAAACTTGACTTGAGGTTACATGTGAACACGACATGTAAGTTGAACCAAAATGGGGGCATGACACGTGGGGGTAAACATGGGACTTGAAATTAGACACGTATGGGTTGTAGGTGTAATATGACACTAGACCAAACATGAAAGTGGCCAACTCGAGGTTGGGTTGAGTTTGTAGCATAAATCTACCCGGACCCGCCCAGCTTAACTAGTGGCTACAAACAATAGGATCCAATGTGGGAAGTTGGTCATGTCGCGCTTAAGACCCGAGGTTAGACTAGGTTGTCGTGTAAAACTACCCGGACCCGCCCGGCTTAACTAGTAACTACAACAAGGTCTAATGTGAGAGGTTGAGAGTGCATTAATTAAATTAATGCCACAGGATAAGGTTAAGTAAATTTGACTAATGACACTTAACCAATATGACACGAATGGGTAGGTTAAGTGGGACCGGGCTTGATTTCTTAATGACACTTAACCATACAAGACAATTAGGGGATGGGGTTAAGTAATTTACGCTTAACTAATCCGACTTGGTAATGAGACGGGGTTAAGTAATTAAGACTTAACTAATCTAAACACGGTAATTAGATGGGGTTAAGTAATTAAGACTTAACTAATCTAAACACGGTAATTAGATGGGGTTAAGTAACCTATACTTAACTAATCTAAACACGGTAATTCGATGGGGTTAAGTTAAACACTTAGCCAATCTAAACTTGGTAATTCAATGAGGTTAAGTAACCAATACTTAACCAATTTAACATGATAATTTAATGGGGTTAAGTAACTTATACTTAACCAATTATACGTGATGATTTGATGAGGTTAAGTAACCTATACTTAACCAATCTAATAGGTGGACCTGATAGGGTTAAGTCACAAGACCTTTTAAAATTAGGCTTAACCATTGTAATACGATTAGTGGATGGGGTTAAGCTAACCCATACTTAACCAATCCGACTTGATCATCTGATGGGATTAAGATAATCTATACTTAATCAATCTAACAGGATAATCTGATAAGGGTTAAGACAAATAAATACTTAACCAATTTGACTTGGTAGGGTTAAGTCATGAGCTTCTTGGTACACTTAACCAACTTGTAGGGCTAAGCCTTGAACTTGAGTACTTAGCCAATCTTGACATGATTCATAGGCGAGTTAAGTCATGAACTTGGATAACAACACTTAACCCATTAGACAAAACCCTAGCTCAGGGGACTAGGTTGGAAATCGTAGTTAACAAGGATAGCGAAAAGAGGAGCTAAGTGGTAAACCTTGGTTAAGGGTAACTAAGTAATAATTCTTAGCTAAGGACATGGGACCAGTTCACAGATAGATGAATAACCCGATACGGTAGGTCGTCGCTTAAACACACGTGGAGGAGCGAATTATCTGACTTGGATAAGGGCTCCAACGAACTGGGTGACGAAGCGGTAGCTTCGGGGGACGTGAGGGTACTCTTGGTATCCCTCTGTGAGGTGGCATGTGGTCCATGAAACCCGGCCTCACAGGGGTTAAGGTCTGCGGTAGAAGAGCCAAGAGTATGCCTTGGTTGCTATGCGAGCGACCTAAAGACTGGGATGGATTAGCGTGGAGTCGACGATACTTGATTTTGCCCTGGATAGCATGTCGCCGACTACTTACCATCTTTAGTCAATCGCGTACGTACGAAAAGGCAGGGAACTCCCAATAGACCATATACTTGTTATCGAGTTATGGGTGAGGTTGGCTATCTGGAAGTGGGCATCGATGGGCCGTAGTGTAGTTCTCATACATGATTTTTCTTGGATTGCCTTTCATTAGTTGAGGGAGGGGTCACGTGGGACCATAGCCACGGGTATAAAAACAGACCTTGATATCTGCATCAGCAGACGACTTAGAGCTCCCGACCGAGTTCCGTATTTCTTGATTTGCCCTGGCACGGAACTCGGATGGCACATTGAGGTACATGTGCGTCTAGACATGGGAAACGATTCACGATACATACGTGGGATAAAGGGCGCGGTTGACGGGTGGCATAATCCCTAGTGGTCCTAGGTGGCCTGAACCCAAACCGAGACATGGAAACGATCATTAGGTAGCATAATCCCTAGTGCTCCTAGGTGGCATAAATCCTAAGTGAACACGCGATAGTTCATGGTAAGAAAACATAACTAGATCAAGGGTAGCAGTCCAAAATAACCTCAAGGATAAAACGTTTACATGGGAAAGCCCGTACGGCCTACGGCAAAGGACTGAACTTATACATGGAAAGAAACATACGAGTTGGGAAAACCTACATATGCTATATATTAGGTCGACATGAACCATTACATGACATTGGGCAAGGGACATTCATAGTTAACACATGACGCGGGTTGGGATACTAGTACGAGAGGTGCAGAGCAAATATACATGTTAGAACCATGAGAAATATACAGGATAGATACTTTGGGATAGTGTACTTGATAGAAACCTGACGATGTGATACCTTGATTTATCATGACACCGTAGTTTATCATGATATCTTAATTTACCTTGCTACAATAGTTCAGCCTGTTACCCTGGTTTAGTTTATCTATCTTGTCGTCATCCTTATGTTTACTTTCAGTTTATGCATGTCATGTTACCTTTACCTGTTTTTATACTGGAAGTAGATAGGACTTATCAGTCTTTATGACTGACCCCGTTTTGTTTCGCCTCTTTGTCTTCCGTTTCCCCCCCAGGTTTCAGGGAGGAAACACTGTTATCTAGTTCGGACTTCTTCTGCTTGAAGGTCATCACGCATGGCTTGGACTTTTCTTGGCTATGGCTACTTTACTGTTTTACTTGGGGAATAATTTATGAAATGGTTTTATGCTTCTTTATTATTGCAAGACAGGTTTTGATGTATTCTGATGTAAAAGGCTTTAGACCTTATTTTATAAGGTAATGAAATTTGTTTTACTTCCGTTGTTTTATATATGTTCTGTCTTGTAATATTTCTGTGGATGGTTACCTCGATAATGCTTCACCAAACCTAGTGCATTCCCTTTGTGAGTGACCCGAGCGGAGGTGGGGTGTTACATTTGGTATCAGAGCAGAAGGTTACCAGACTGGGCAAAAGTTTTTAAAACCTTCTGAAAACTATTTGAAAAACCGTTTACAAAGAAGCATTTTTCAAGAAAAGTTTTGTTTTGAAAGGCTATTCCCCAAAGGCCATTAGCACTATCCTTTTATTCCTTGATTGAATCTCTTTTCCTTTCTTTCCTCCATCTGTAGCCACAATAGTTCTAACTGTGACTAATCTTTGTCTAGCCACGTAGGTGTTTTCCGTACGATGGAGGTGGTTCTCGAGAGACCTGTTGCCGGGGTACAAGGAAGGATAATAAGAGTAAGGATAAAGGACGCGAGCTTAAGGATAAGCAACTTGTTGGTATGGCTTAGTCCATCAAGGAGGACAAGGACAAGATCATCGGAGAGGGAAATTGTACGCTCCCATTTCTAGGGTACCTAAAAGAAATGGTACCGTTTCTGGTAAAGGTTTAGTCGTTCTTCTCTATCATCCCGTCCAGAATTTTTCTTGATCATCGTATCATTTAAGTCTGCTGGATAGTTGAGTCTCTACACCTTAGTACTAGCATGGTAGAAGATCCCAGTTTTTGTCCCAAAAATCTGGTTGGAGAGTTGGTCCATTTCTTCATGACTTGTTTGGATTTGAGAATGACATGTCTCGGCTACGGATGGATTCTAGGGATAAAGTGGTCACCCAATGAGGGGTACCATTCTCGGTTTTGGCAAGAGGGTAGTTAGACTCTCGACTCACCTTGGTGATACCCTCGAAGTCTCGTGTAACCTTTTGGGTTCTGTCATGGTTAGTTACCTAGAATCTCTGGATGCAGTTGTTGGTAATCCGTTCGAATAGAATTCGCCGTTAAGGCAGATGGTTCGTTTCGCTTATGCATGAGTTATAGGAATCACCCTAGTAAGTACTCTTGGCAACATGGATTGGCATCGGGAGACGAGATCCAGAATTCCCTAGTGAATTTTGGAGAGCTTGCATGAGTAAGTGGATACGTTTGAGCCAAGTATACTAGGGAAAGAATAAGTGAAAGTGGAATAAGAGGCGACAATGAAATGAGTTCTAACTCATATCTTGGAAATAGGAATCAAGGAGCTACGAAATCATGGAGTTAAAAAGATGGTCAAGGCACCGAGGAATTAAGCTCAAGGAAACGCGACTTAGAAGATGTAAGGCTAGACACGCGCATCGTACCTCTTTTTAAAGAGTGTATCCTTGATCCCTGGTTTTTCCTGTAGAGCTTGCTCGCATGTTATCTTTTGGTGCATATCCTCTCGGTCCTGTTTCTGTTGCAAACCCCGTAAGGAGTTTGTCTTGTTTATCTCCTCGATCTTATCTTGGGAACCTTAGATAGAACTCTATGGATGTAAACATGTATTTGAAACATGTTATGATTGATATGGTTGCAAATGGTTGCTCGTGGATGCGCGAATACACATTAGATACTAGATTGACGCGGTCACGTTTCATGTTGCATATGCACGAGTATTTGTTTATGGATGAAATTGAATGTGTTATCATGCGGATGTTGCATATGAATGAATGTTTGTGCACGCATATAGTACTTATATGACTAGGACTATTTGCATACATGTTCGACTCATGGCACTAAACATATTTTTACATTAGAAAGATCATTCAGGCCTGATCATTAGCATTAGCTAAGGAACATATACACACACTTTCTTACATATGTTCATATGGCATTAGAAATCATCTAAGGACCATGGTTGCCTGTGGATGATGTTTTGAGTAGATGGATGATGGATGGTAGGATACGTTCTTCCTAACTTGGAGATTTCGGGGACGAAATTCTTTAAGTTGGGGAGAATGTAACAACCTGAATTTTAACAAACGTGTTAAGACAAGAATCAAGGCAGAATTAAATTATAAAATCTGAATCAGGATAAACAGGTTGCACCATTGCGTTCGTCTCAGAAAAATACGCGAAATAGAGTCCGAAATTTCGTAAATCGGAGTCCGTATGGCCGAGATATGGCCTCGCGAAGTTTCACGAAAAATTCAAATTCAAAACAGATTCAAAATTTCAAAAAATCAAGGTAGGCGGGAAAAATCCCGCCCAGACCAGGTCGACCAGGGGGTCGACCTGGGTGGGACCAGGTCGACTGGGAGTCGACCCCAGGGTCGACCTGGGGGTCGACCTGCCTGGTCGGACCCAGGCAGCCTGGTTTTGCTGTTTGGCTCGGTTTTGGAGGCTTGTGACGATTTTTGAGGGCTTGGATCTATCCTAGGGTTAATCTAACGGCCTAAAACTACCCTAATCTCTATAAAAACACCCCTAGACTTTCCTAAACCCTCACAAATCACTCTTTCCACGAAGTGCTGCCCAAATGCCAAGTGATCATGGCCTCCATCTCCAATCCCAAGAGACTATGCATTCAAATCGGATCCGAATCAAAAGGTGCAAGCTTGTTACACCAAATCGAGGCCAAATCAACGTTGCTATGGCGATTTCATGACGGTTCTTCATCAAAGGAGCCACCTTTCTTCGTCAAAACGATTCATGCTCCTAGCCCTCTTGCCACGCTATGTAAGTTCTAGCTACTTCGAGATGTTAACGGTAGTTTAATGATGGCATGGAATAAAATGCGGTTAAACATAAGTGCTATAACCTATGTGAACCTAGTTTTGCCTCTTATCTTGAATATATGACTTGGAACTATGTTTTAGCGACTATATCATGTCACTCATGTTATGTTTAGCCTAGTCTATCATGAAAGATTGAACGTTTAACTTGTGAATGTGGGCAAAAGACCTTAGAACCACTTTGGGCTTGTGAAATATGTGCATGAACTTAACTTGGGGCTTATGCAAGTATATGAACCTGAAACCCCTTATGATAATATGCAAGTTTGTGGCCAATCACCTTTTTATGTTATGCATGCTTGTGGCCAACCCCTTCTTGATTTGTCATGCATGCTTGTGGACAATCCCTATATGACACTATACATGTTGAGGCCAAACCCCCCTTATGATACCATGCATGTTTGGAGCCAATCCCTTTTGTGGCATCGCACATGTGTTGGGGTCTATATGTAGCCATAGTATACCTACTATGTTGACTCGCTTTCACTCAAGTGAAAACACGATTTTGGGGTAGTTAGATAAACATGAACATGACGCGAAATCTTGACTCGAATATGACATGAAAACTTGACTTGAGGTTACATGTGAACACGACATGTAAGTTGAACCAAAATGGGGGCATGACACGTGGGGTAAACATGGGACTTGAAATTAGATACGTATGGGTTGTAAGTGTAATATGACACTAGACCAAACATGAAAGTGGCCAACTCGAGGTTGGGTTGAGTTTGTAGCATAAATCTACCCGGACCCGCCCGGCTTAACTAGTGGCTATAAACAATAGGATCCAATGTGGGAAGTTGGTCATGTCGCGCTTAAGACCCGAGGTTAGACTAGGTTGTGGTGTAAAACTACCCGGACCCGCCCGGCTTAACTAGTAACCACAACAAGGTCAAATGTGAGAGGTTGAGAGTGCATTAATTAAATTAATGCCACAGGATAAGGTTAAGTAAATTTGACTAATGACACTTAACCAATATGACACGAATGGGTAGGTTAAGTGGGACCGGGCTTGATTTCTTAATGACACTTAACCATATAAGACAATTAGGGGATGGGGTTAAGTAATTTACGCTTAACTAATCTGACTTGGTAATGAGACGGGGTTAAGTAATTAAGACTTAACTAATCTAAACACGGTAATTAGATGGGTTAAGTAATTAAGACTTAACTAATCTAAACACGGTAATTAGATGGGGTTAAGTAACCTATACTTAACTAATCTAAACACGGTAATTCGATGGGGTTAAGTTAAACACTTAACCAATCTAAACTTGGTAATTCAATGAGGTTAAGTAACCAATACTTAACCAATTTAACATGATAATTTAATGGGGTTAAGTAACTTATACTTAACCAATTATACGTGATGATTTGATGAGGTTAAGTAACCTATACTTAACCAATCTAATAGGTGGACCTGATAGGGTTAAGTCACAAGACCTTTTAAAATTAGCCTTAACCATTGTAATACGATTAGTGGATGGGGTTAAGCTAACCCATACTTAACCAATCCGACTCGATCATCTGATGGGATTAAGATAATCTATACTTAATCAATCTAACAGGATAATCTGATAAGGGTTAAGACAAATAAATACTTAACCAATTTGACTTGGTAGGGTTAAGTCATGAGCTTCTTGGTACACTTAACCAACTTGTAGGGCTAAGCCTTGAACTTGAGTACTTAGCCAATTTTGACATGATTCGTAAGCGAGTTAAGTCATGAACTTGGATAACAACACTTAACCCATTGGACAAAACCCTAGCTCAGGGGACTAGGTTGGAAATCGTAGTTAACAAGGATAGCGGAAAGAGGAGCTAAGTGGTAAACCTTAGTTAAGGGTAACTAAGTGATAATTCTTAGCTAAGGACATGGGACCAGTTCACAGATAGATGAGTAACCCGATACGGTAGGTCATCGCTTAAACACACGTGGAGGAGCGAATTATCTGACTTGGATAAGGGCTCCAACGAACTGGGTGACGAAGCGGTAGCTTCGGGGGACGTGAGGGTACTCTTGGTATCCCTCTGTGAGGTGGCATGTGGTCCATGAAACCCGGCCTCACAGGGGTTAAGGTCTGCGGTATAAGAGCCAAGAGTATGCCTTGGTTGCTATGCGAGCGACCTAAAGACTGGGATGGATTAGCGTGGAGTCGACGATACTTGATTTTGCCCTGGATAGCATGTCGCCGACTACCTACCATCTTTAGTCAATCGTGTACGTACGGAAAGGCAGGGAACTCCCAACAGACCATATACTTGCTATCGAGTTATGGGTGAGGTTGGCTATCTGGAAGTGGGCATCGATGGGTCATAGTGTAGTTCTCATACATGATTTTTCTTGGATTGCCTTTCATTAGTTGAGGGAGGGGTCACGTGGGACCATAGCCACGGGTATAAAAACAGACCTTGATATCTGCATCAGCAGACGACTTAGAGCTCCCGACCGAGTTCCGTATTTCTTGATTTGCCCTGGCACGGAACTCGGATGGCACATTGAGGTACATGTGCGTCTAGACATGGGAAACGATTCACGATACATACGTGGGATAAAGGGCGCGGCTGACGGGTGGCATAATCCCTAGTGGTCCTAGGTGGCCTGAACCCAAACCGAGACACGGAAACGATCATTAGGTAGCATAATCCCTAGTGGTCCTAGGTGGCATAAATCCTAAGTGAACACGCGATAGTTCATGGTAAGAAAACATAACTAGATCAAGGGTAGCAGTCAGAAATAACCTCAAGGATAAAACGTTTACATGGGAAAGCCCGTACGGCCTACGACAAAGGACTGAACTTATACATGGAAAGAAACATACGAGTTGGGAAAACCTACATATGCTATATATTAGGTCGACATGAACCATTACATGACATTGGGCAAGGGACATTCATAGTTAACACATGACGCGGGTTGGGATACTAGTACGAGAGGTGCAGAGCAAATATACATGTTAGAACCATGAGAAATATACAGGATAGATACTTTGGGATAGTGTACTTGATAGAAACCTGACGATGTGATACCTTGATTTATCATGACACCGTAGTTTATCATGATATCTTAGTTTACCTTGCTACAGTAGTTCAGCCTGTTACCCTGGTTTAGTTTATCTATCTTGTCGTCATCCTTATGTTTACTTTCGGTTTATGCATGTCATGTTACCTTTACCTGTTTTTATACTGGAAGTAGATAGGACTTACCAGTCTTTATGACTGACCCCGTTTTGTTTCGCCTCTTTGTCTTCCGTTTCCCCCCAGGTTTCAGGGAGGAAACACTGTTATCTAGTTCGGACTTCTTCTGCTTGAAGGTCATCACGCATGGCTTGGACTTTTCTTGGCTATGGCTACTTTACTGTTTTACTTGGGGAATAATTTATGAAATGGTTTTAAGCTTCTTTATTATTGCAAGACAGGTTTTGATGTATTCTGATGTAAAAGGCTTTAGACCTTATTTTATAAGGTAATGAAATTTGTTTTACTTCCGCTGTTTTATATATGTTCTGTCTTGTAATATTTCTGTGCATGGTTACCTCGATAATGCTTCACCAAACCTAGTGCATTCCCTTTGTGAGTGACCCTAGCGGAGGTGGGGTGTTACAACGATCCCTGGCCTCGGTTCACAGGTGGAAATCCAACTTCCAATACGAGACGTTTCGATTTTAGTTGTAATCCTATATATGGCGACATAGTGGGATGGGGGCGCTTATGCCGTCTATGATTGATACTTATGATTTGAAGTTGTTTTATGCACTATACACCTATAGTAATAATAAAAGATGAAATTTCACATACCAAGCATTCTTGGCTATTATAAGATAAAAACCCTATCCTCCGGCTTGCGTTGCATTGTGTGATGGGACCTAAGTCTTATAATAGTTTCATTGTTCTTTATTTAGCATTGCGTTGTTGTTTTATACACTGGTGTTCTTGGGAGGAAACCCGTTCCGTGTTATACGGCGTGGTCCTTTGATTTACCTAACTGTAAAATAAAGATTAATAACTGTTTTAGTTCTCACACCAGTCCCATGACTGACCTAGAATTTATTGTTTTAACCTAAACTCTGGGTGCCCTTATTTTGACACGGGCAGCTAGTAGTTTTGGTTTTGCAGATTTATATTCACAGGATCCTGATGTACAGCTGGAACAATATCCGGAAAGCTTTGTATCCGTATATCTCCTTCTAGTTGTGTTTTGTATTATTTCCGCTGCGATGTATTTAAATGTAATTTAAATCTCTGATATTTCTGTGTAATATGTATTCATACTCTGTATATTCTTGTATTCTGATGGAATTGTTGTAATTAACAATGAAATGTTCTTCCGTCTGCGTTCTTTTGTGTGTTGTTCTCGAAGTATCTGCTCTTTCCTTCACGGGGAAGTTACGGGTCATCACATAACAACATATAAGGCAGGTTTGACAAGGTAAACACGATAGAGCGAATGTGCTTCACTAAAGATTACTTTGCACTAATAATAGTATAACCAGAATGAGATGATCCCAACAACTAAAGGATGGTAGACTTAGGCATACTTCCCAATGTATCCTAACCACTATCCTAATCAATCGGCTCCTACTCCGCGTAGATACTTTGTGCCGGCCCCACCATAGGATGTATCACGTCCTATAGTGGTAAACCTTCGCTAATATGCACATCCATACCTACAGGTGGCACGGTCGTCTTAGCCCCCTCTACCCGGCCCATGCATGCATATGTCCCCGGTTGGTTTACGCCACCCACACCGTCCTCCTCGTTTGGTTCTCTCACATTCAACCCAGTAAGCGTGCCCCAACACCGACCTAGTTCGGAGTACTCGTTTGGTACCTATTAAGGGTTACTGACTGAAATAGGTCCCACACAATTTGATACAAGCTCTCCCCCTTGTCTTGTATCCTACTAGGATTTCCATCGGTTATGTATACCACTAGGTGTCTTTAATTACACAACCCTATCATTTCTACAAGTTATGCTTACCCTAGAAAGGTGTTTTTAATTACATAACTCTATGATTTCCATCGGTTATGTTATTATGTATACCACTAGGTGTCTTTAATTACATAACCTTATCAAGTTAAGTTTGTGGGCCTATATGTAAATATTACTCACCCCCTCAGATTTACTTAACCTACCCACTGTTCAACCAAATTTACTTAACCCCAACTTAAGTTTATTGGATTCAACTAAGTTAAGCATTCAATATTTATTATCATACTTTCAATTAGGGTTATGGTATGCTAGACATCCCACATTAAGCCTACCATTTATGGATGTTGGACATGCCGGGTGGGTTCAAGCAGACTTATTCCACAAATTGGGCTTAACCTCGTGACTTAGCGCGTCTCGTATTCGTGCACCTAGACCTCCCAACTTAGATTCACCACTTGTTGTCGCTGGATATGCCGAGCGGATCTGGGCAGACTTCCACCTCAAGTGCAATCAACCTCGTGTCTAAGCGCAATTACAGTTTCTAATTACTGTAATCCTAGGCATTTCATTAATAGCCAATTTTTCCTATGTCGTTATAGGTTATAGGTTTCATGACCTGTAACGACCCGTATTCTACACATCATAGGATTGTAGAATATTTATTTCTTTCCCATGTGAAGTCGTATGGTCATGTAACTTTGGGAAACATCCATTAGAGTCATTTCGCACGTTCATGATTTTTATCGATTTTTAAATGACCATTTTGCCCCTAGTTGGTACTGTTTTGGCCATAACTTTTGATTGGAAAGGAATTTTGACCTAAATCCACTTCCATTGGATTCGTTTGATGGTTTACCTTTCCGTAGAGTGGTCATAATAGCCAAACGGACTTACCGTTTGGGAGATATGGCTGAAATAAGGTTTGGAGGGTGAAAAACTGCTTAACCGGGCCAAATCGAGTGATTAGTGAGTAGGCCCATAACCCATTTCGGGATTAGGGTTATGGGGAGGCTGAAATGAGATAGAGGATCATTCCATTTCAGTTTTCTAGCCTCCACTTATCACCAAGGAACCCAAAAAATGGCCTCCAACCTCTAAATCACCTCCAAATCATCTTTTGGTCAAGGATTTGGCTTAGCAACCCCTAATCAAGGAAGATCTACACCAAAGCAACATTGAAGCTGCTGTTTAGTATAGAGATTCACATCAAATCAGAGATTTATTTCAGATCTTAGTTTATTTGTGGCTAAGGTGAGTGATTTGCATAGTTTTGCACTAATTATGGCTAGTTAGGGGTGATTAGTGTTAATTAGCGAATTTAAGCATGATAAAATTCGGGAAAAATGTTCATAAATTCCTAAATGATGTTTTAGACCTCTGATATGAATTTGGGTTAATTTGGTTAAGTTTTGTTAATCCTATCATTAGTTTCACCTAAACATGCTTAAGGGGAAATATGGGATTTTGAGTGTGTTTGATCCATTTTAACCTATTATATTGATGTTTTGATGTTTGTGGTTGATTATGCATGTTGCTATGACTGTATGAAATGCTTTGTGATTGGTTTCAATAGTTAGAATGGTCGAAAACGTCGTCGAATGGCGTAAACACTTGCTGGAACAGTTTCAGAAAACAGTGCAGGTTTCGGATCGGATCGGATATGGGGCTCGGATCGGATATGTTGAACTGGGCAAGGGATTCGATCGGATCGGAACCTGACACTTGGGAAAAGTGGCAAAAAGGAAGGTCACGCTAACTGAACTGGGATCGGATCGGAAGCATGAAGACGGATCGGAGCGGAAGCATGAAGATGGATCGGATAGGAGCATGTGAAGGATTAAGGAGGACGGATCGGAGCGGAAGCACGAACTGGAGGGGGATGACACCCGACCCGACCCAAAGTAAAGCACCCGACCTGACCCGAAGTAAAGCACCCGACCCGACCCGAAGTAAAGCACCCGACCCGAACCAAGGAGAGACACCCGACCCGAACCGTATCAGAAGAGGACCCGACCCGAACCAATGGGGGACACCCGACCTGAACCGATAACTTGAAGAGAACCCGACCCGATCCAGTATTGACCAATAACCCGAGATGCAAAGGTAGTCCAATATGGGAAGTTAGAGCTCAGGATCCAGTTGGGAACCAATGAGTTCACTTCATGGTTGGGCTTTGCTGCGGGACGTGTGCTAAGGAGTTGTCGACGTTCATAACTTCGATTCACCACTAAAAATGAATGATGGCTACTTATCAGTGCAGTAGGGTCATTATGACCTGAGGGGCAAGGTGATGGTAGCAAGACTACGTTATCAGTGCAGTAGGGTCATTATGACCTGAGGGGCAAGGTGATGCGTAGTAAGACTATGAGCCAGCGCAGATGGGGTGAACAACTACATGGGGCAAGTGGACATAGTAAGGATTGGTAAGGCTATGAGCCAACGCAGATGGGGTGAATAACTCCATGGGGCAAGTGGACATAACGAGGAATTAGTGGCTACGTTATCAGTGCAGTGAAGCCATTTATGACTTCATGGGGCAGAGTGATCGTAGCAAGGTATGTTGGGTGATCGAAGTGGTGAATATCGTATGCTTTACGCACTAAGTGAGAGATGTGAGGATGGATGCTATGTTTGATTGTTTGCCATCATTATGACATGCACACCTGTCTTTTTAAGATGCTAGCTTGAGATTGTGCAGACGTTAGTCGTCTTCTGGAGTAAGCGTGTCAACCCTTGTTATACATGTTAGAATGTGCAAGTAAAAAAATCAAAAAAAAAATAGTAATGATTTTTCACTTACATTTGTTGGATTTTCTGAGTTCGTTTTCATGCATAATATTTTTCTCACTCAAATTTTCAAAATCGTAAGTTCTAAAATCCACTTGGCCCAATTAAGGAGAAATGACTCATTGTAGCGTTCTTCTTCGATACCCCACATTATTCAAACCCAAGTTTAGTCGATTTACATCCATGTTTTGACAAGTTTTTCTTATATTGGTATAATCAAGAACCTTGTACTGATTTATTTTCAAAGGTTAAAAACGTCACTTTTTTTACCAATATTACATTACCCACTCCGTACTTGTTTAAGGTAGGATAACCATATACCACATCTTATTTTATATGGGTTATCTATCTTACGAAACTTTGTTTATCATTCCTTTCAACTTTTTATATAACATCAATCCGGACTTGTGTGTTGAACCATGGTTATAGAAATAGAGTAACTAGGGCACAAAACTTTCCTTTCATGAAGTGTTGGTTATGATTCGTTTAGTAGAGGAGGAATCAAATGAAATAATGTACGGCATCATTCCATTCCATCTCCATTCATCATGCAAAAGAAAAAGAAAAAAAAAGAAAAAGAAAAAAAATGAAATAAAGAGAGAATCTCTCTGAATAAAATAGTCATCCATCATTCTTGACTATGAAGCATCCATTTCCATTCCATCCACATCCATCATACCGTACTTAGAAGCAAGGATTGTAGTTGAGGAGATGAAAGGAAATAAAATGTCCTTATGTGCCTTAGTATTACTTTATCTTTTGTAGCTTGAAATTCAACTAATACACTTGCCCTCTTATCTATAATGTTTTTAGAATTTACAAAATTCTCCTTCATCTATGCATAACTCACATCCAATACATTACAGTTACATTGGTGCAAAATTATTCAAAAAAAAATGAATAAATGATTGGGTGCACATTGTCGATGTGTAGAACTTTGGTTGACACTACGCTCTTAACCTTCAAGACAATTACAGTGTTATCAAGGAATTACGATTCAGCTTGAAATTTTTTATTCATTTTTGCACCAATTATGGGATGGACAATTTGGGGCTAAACCGTTATTATTGAAGTTAGGTGAAATCCTTGGAATGTGAAAGACCATAAATATATTGTTTGATTAATCCGCGTACATAAGACGCTTTGGATTTTGTGGGTAGTATCCACTGAAAACCCTCACGAGACAACACTCGTCCTACTAGGGACACCTAGGGGTTTAACGGCTTGTTGCATATGCTAAATGCAATCGTGTTTCCTACGAAAGTGTGACATATCTTAGTTTAGTTTATTCGAGGACGAATAAAAAAGATAAGTGTGGGGGTATTTGATATACACGTAAATGTGTATATTTTATCCGCTTATTTATCTAGTTTTCTATTTAAAATAATTAATATTGTGTATTTATAGTTGTGTTTTTAGATTGTTGATAAAAAGCTTGGTTTAGAGCATTTGATGGATAAAGCATAAAGAATTTGCTTAAAAAGAGTGAAGTTGAAATTACTAAAGCTTGAAGAGTTTAAAGCTTGAAGAACGGTTGCAAATAGAGTTCAGTTGGGTATATTTGGCTCACTAAAGACTCATATTGCATTCACATTAGCTCATTTGCAAGGCCTCTCACTCTACAGCTGCGTTCACACTAGCTTATGTGTTAGTTGGGCTAATTCTTTAGTCCCACATTATGGAATTTGCCAAGTAGCCTTTGTCATATCAGCTATAAATACACTTTACCTCATTCATTGTAAAACACATTGGGTTTTATTCTGTAATTCTCTTCTTGGAATAAAATCATTCTTCCTCTGTTCTATTTAGTTTTAGTTTTATTTATGTTCATGTTATTTAATTTCTGTTTCTCTTCTTCTTTAGCTATGTCTAGCTAATCCCCTTTGATTAGGGGGTGATGACGCTAATAGATATGATTCAACATGAATCACATAGCCAATAGATAAGGACTTTATACATGTAGATCTGGTTCTGAATCAAGGGTTATATCTGAACCTTCATATTCTGTGTCGTTTAAAAGTTATGCTCCTTCACAGGGTATATTCGTGTTCGATCTAACAATTATCAGATTTAGATCTAATTTTAGGGTTTTAGAAATTAATTAGTGAATCTGTCCTGATAGTCTATGGTTGTTTAAGAGCTCAGCTCCTGCATAGGCTATGCTTGTCGTTATTTACTTATTTGTTTATAAGAACCTAATTATCGTTGATTCATGTGTGTGACAGAGACATGAATTAGATCTATATTTATTTGTTGGCTTTTGATGAGTGTGAATCCAATCTATGTCATTATCCCCTAATTGCTTTCTCTTATTATATAAATCTCCCTTTTTATTTAATTACTGTTATTTTCTGTGTTTTCAATCAATCAAAATCCTGGAATAACTTGATTGGATTTATTAATTAAAATATTTTTGGTCCAAGAGTTCGACACCCTCTACAACAATCCTTGTTATTTAGGAAAGCCGAACGGATTTTACAGTTGTTTACAATTGTAAAATTTGTTCGCAAACACTGTGTACATGACAGTGAGGAAGAAGATGGAGTACCATGTGGCGCACGAGAATTTGAGGGTGAACGATGGTTGTGGCAAGGTATTTGTGGAGGCTTGGTACTGGTACTTTGGCAAAGTACCAGGGTGTTTGGGAATAGAGCGACGCATGGGGAAATGAAGTGATCGGTCGTGCGCTGGAAGTATGGTACTTTAGGGGTGGTACTTCCCACAAGGTTTGGAAAAAGTGGTACTTCCAACTTAAATTTGGCAAACAAAAATCACTGTCGTGGCAAGGGTTTTCGGGGTCTGGTCATTGGTACTTTAGCTAGGACTGGTACTTTGGCAAATCTGAACAAGATTTTGAATTTAAATAGTTTAAATTTTAAATAAATAAAATTTAGAAAAAAATTAATTAAATAAAAATAGAATTTTTATTTAATTAGACGAAGGCAAGTGGAAAGGAAGAAACAGAAGGTCGAAAGGAGAAGTTTCGACTGTAGAAGTTCAATCAGTTTAAAAATAAACAAACAGGTAATTAATTTAAATTATTAATTTAAATTACTTATGATTAATTAAACATAAGGTAATAATTTAAAAGGGAAAGTAAAGTATGAAACATCGTCTGAACAACGATGATAAAGGAAGCAAAAATGCCGTGTGCGACGCACGTGCATCACCTACTCATTTCCAAGTAACGGTCAAAACTGAACAAAATACCGTGTGAAACATATACACCTTAAACTGTTTATTTTTAAAAGATAATTAAATCATTCTGATATGAACCAGTTAAACAAATACTATTTGTATGATGGTAAATAATGTGTAAACTGAATAATAATCATGATTAAGCCGATAAATATTCATCTACTATGAAAGATATTTCACACATCGATTCGAAGAGTCTGGAATAAATTTTCCACTTCGACTCGAAGTATACGGCGCATGTCAGAATACTGAAGACGACGATGTGCAAGAAGATTTTAAATAATATCTTTGGTCTGTTCAGTCCCAGGACAAACCCGAATGGACGAATGTCTGACAGCGTATATCAGTAGATCCTACACGTCGAATTTACGTAAGTATATTACGTTAGTGGCAGAGAAATTCGTTTCTCTCAGCTTTATTACCCGTAATATATTTGGGTAATCGAATGAGTATTTCTGACGGATAGGACGATGTGGCATTCAAAGTAATTAAATGAATCTGTCAGAAGAGAAACGTGACCTCAAAACCTCACAACCAAGAAATAACAAAAGTTGGGCTAGGTAGCATGGCTAGTTGGGTCATACCCAAGAAGGGTATATTATCACCATCTAGAGGACTTCCATATTTAATTTCTTAAATCTCTTTCACTGTTATAGCTTTCGGAAACGGTAAATCGAGCTCGACCATAGGAGTGATAATATATTCGTTACACTCAAGCTAAATGAGTGGACGGTCATGTGTGGCCGGGTTACAAGATGTTCTTGTTGAACCCCAGTGTATCCTCTCTGGAGTACACTGATCGATGGGTGTTCCCATACCCTTTCTGTTGGAATCCAATCTCCAATAAGCGCTCGGCGATTTTAGATTGTATAATATATATGTGAACGTGAGATGCAAGCGTTTCACTAGATAACTATTTATTTGATACAAACTATTGTAATATCAAACGTTTTGATATAAAATATTTGGGTCATTATCCATACGCTAGTTTTGGTTTGGCCTAACGATTTCTAAAGTAAATGAATCGGTCAACATGAAACCTTATTACTTATTTCCCTGTTTACATCTTTATAACTATGTTTCCTCACACCAGTCCCCTGACTGACCCACAGTTTATTTTCTGTGTTTCCTAAACTCTTGGGTACTCATAATATTTTGTTATGAGTAGACAAGTGAATTCAGATAGGCAAGTGGAACCTGATGAAGTACAAGTTCAAGACCCTAGTGGCATATCTATTTTTATACCCAGTTTAGTATCTATGTTGTTATAGTATGGTAATGTATAATTATGTTGTTGAACTATGATGATAATGTATTATGATGTGTACTATGATGTGTAAGACTCTATGATGTAATATATTATGTATTTGTGAAATTCCGCTGTGAGATTCTGATGTCTTCTTATTCTTCTGTTCTATTAGTTCTATCTTTTCTATCTCATCTTCTAAATTCTTTCAATAATGACACGACTTTCGAGGCATCGAAAATCGCGTCGTTACACTGCTATTTTATATCTGTCTTGTAATGTTTCTATTTCTGTTTACCTGTAACGCTTCACGAAATTTAATGCATTCCCTTAGTGAGTGACATTAACGGATGTGGGGTGTCACAATAACTATGGATCTACAGATTTACCTAAAACAATTAGTCTGACCTGACTTGAGTATAAAGACACGGGTTAGTTTAACTTAAACATATTAGTTATCAAGTGATAAATGAATTATATAACATATAGATAAGTATTCATTTTTACGATACAAACTCAAATCATCTAACAGTTCATGAGAAGTTAAACTGGATTGACTCATAAAAGGGTCTCATGAACTAGACAATGACATAAGAACAAATATTCTCATTATCCAAAAAAGGGAAATTACGACATGAAGACTCAATGTTGTAGGAAAGATGAGACAAGGAATGTTATCACACTCAAAGCTAAGATTTTAGCTCCAACATAATTTTGCAAAGCCCACAAGCTAATAAAAAATAGACATAAAATATTAATGACAACGTCACACCACACAAGAGAAATCACCATACAGTATCAATTAGAACCCATTCGAGAGTTCAAAGTACATGAATGAGATCACCTAACTAATTAACATCAATAACCCACCGGTTATATAAAAGATAAACACCATCAACAGGGTGAAAACATTCAAAATAACCAAAATTCTAGAAATTAATAGAAAGAAATCTAGAAAGTAGTAATAATATATAACCTTGGACCCACCAGTCCAATATATGGCTCACTAGCTTGCCAATGCATAAGTGACCCACCACTCTCATATAGGACCCATCGGTCTAGATTAGCCCACTGACTATAAATATATATAGGACCCACAGGTCGAAGTACCAGCAATAATACAACAAAAAGACGTGTTAGACACTCCCAAACAGTAATTCAAATAATGAAAATAACATGTCTTATACCGTACGTTTTCACTAATCGATTTACTATAAGTTAGCTAATTTCACTCTATAAGGCAACAATTGACTTAGATTAATGAGTAAGGAATTAATCGATGCACTTAGTCTATGCATCCCATTCCATATGACTAACTATACCATTTAAATCATGTCATCGCTTTCTTGAAGTATGCAAAAATGTGTAATTTTATATACGGAAAATATTTAGTTAGAATAACGAGTTAATAAAATGATTTAGAAAACATTTGAATTATTTCTTTAAAATCTGTATATTACAAAAAATAATGCTTTTTATATTGCCTTGGGACGATTTTTATTTATAAAATCTAAACATGGAAAAACCATTATCACAAGGACATACATAGATATAAAAAAAACCATTTTTGAAATCGTTTTCTAAAACAAGTTCAGTGTGTAAATCACCTCAAAAAAAAAAAAAATCAACAGTGCACAATAAAATGTTCATGAAAATCCATTCAAAAGGGTACCCCGAATTCATCAAAATTTTGGGCTATAAAGTAAACCACAATGATCAACAACAATCACAATAATTAATTTAAGGAATTTGGATAGAGATATGAAAAAAAACTAAGCTTAAAAAGTCAAGTAGAACACCCAGAGAAGCAACAGAATTAGGCAGGCAATAGGCGTGCTTGCCACGCATTTGGCACTACATGTGTTGACAAGGGCAAGGCCCTAAATTGACATAGGATATAGGAATTTGCAGGTTTGGTTCATCGTTCGTGAACCCAACTTCAGTCCACTATTTAGATGATTAAACAATAATATTAGGATCTAAAACTTTCCAGATATAAACTACAACATTCAGGATATATGCCAGAGAAGGAAAAACTAGAATACGACATGAAACAAAGGAGTTATTCAGCCTAGAAAATAGACCCAGACATAATTTTTAGCACTTAGAAAATCATGGAAAAAAGATATTATAAACATGATAACTCACAGAGACACTTCCAGATGACATAGATTCAACCAAATTAAATGTTTAAACTAGAATGTGTGAGTTAAAGAACACATCTTAACTGAATTCAGAAATATTCAGCTTGAAATGGTTGCGAGATGATTGCTTTTTGACCCTAAAGGTCTGTGAGATGAAAATCAATAACATGCAACTGAGAAACTTGTTATAAGCTTTCCTCTTCGTGTAACACCCCGTAAAAGACATAAATATTAAACAAAAGTAAAAATAAACAATTTAGTAATAAGGCTGGAAAATGAGATTTTACAGCTTTAGGAATTTGACTACGAAATGTATGAAGCAGATATAAGAAAATGAATTCAGACAGTAAAACGCAGAAAACAAATATATATATATATTTATATACACACACACACACACACACATATATATATATATGTAATTAGATGAGTAATATATATGTGTCCAAAATATATTTAAATATAAGAGAGAGAATTTGAAATTCAAACAAAGGATAAGATTATGGGGACAGAGAATATTTTAAGTAAGGAAAGAGATTAAGAAAATTAAGTAACGTATAATTTTTGGTAGTGAAAGCTAGATCTACTTCATCTGAGTCTGATTCATCCTTTTCAGCATGGAAAGCTAAGTACTTTTTGTCCTGTGTGTGAACTCTTTTTGCCTGCAAGTTTACTTCATACGACCATTAGATTTCCTATTAACTCTTCTGGTTTCATGGCTGAAAGATCGTTAGCTTCTTCAACAGCCAAGACCTTTCTTTCCCAAACTTCCGTTAAAGAGTTTTGGATTTTCGATACTATATCAAAATTAGAATATTTTTCTCCTAAGCCCAATAACGAATGATAAATGTTTTAAAATCTAGAGTACATGTCATTAATAGATTCATTTTCATTCATTTTAAACTTCTGAAATTGACTTTCAAGCATATATATCATGCTTTTTTTAACCATGTTTGTTCTTCGTGAGCACTGTCCTACGTCTAGTCCCTGACTCCTTCTGGAATTTCACTAAACAATACCCTCACTTCATTCGGAGGAACAGGTTTACAAACTCCCGGGTAGTAGAATGGGGATCTGAGCAGCAGAACAGGATTTCGTCTCAGCAGGCGAAGAGGACTTCTTTCCTGAGAAGCAGAACAGGACTTCACAAATACAATGATAGCTTTGACTATATATGTATTATGAATAACACGGATAAGTCACACTTTGAGTACACCCTTTTTACAATCTTATCCTTAAATATATAAAGTGTATGTGAAGATGTTGAGGAAGTATATCGTTTTTGAATCAAGAAGTATGTGTATAGAATCAAAGATTCAAGCGACAAAGATGGTTTTACAACTTTTTGGACGCACAGAATATAGAGAGATAAGATTCAGAAATTAGATCAAGAATTTGTGCTTTGGAAAGTGATATTGAAGTTTTTAAATAGTGTATGAAGATTTATAATCATTTGCAAAGAGATTCAATCAAAAGAGACGTATATTTCCCTTGGATTTGGATCGAATCTATTCTTGAAAGAAAGTGTCTCTTCATTGAATTATGACAGTTGGTTCAAATCAGTCAACTGGTAAAAAAACGACCAGCCACTGGTTGTTGAAGATCTTGTATATATGTGTACAAGTGCACAAACTATGCATATTTGCACATGCCAATCGGCTGGTAAGAACTCGACCAGTCGACTGGTCCTGTGCAATATGCACAGTTTTGTACTTGTGTTATACATTTGGTATGTGATCTTTTGTGAAATTGTGTAGATTTATTTGTGGATAGATTTTAACAAAATATAACAAATTTAAGACTGAACTTAAGAGATAATCATATACTGTGAGCTTGCATATCACTTCTTCTTTGTAGATGCTTGACGTTCTCGTTTTGCAATAGCTTGTCGTCATGAATTAAAAACTCATGATTTAACACTTGCTAGCAAAGATCTTGTCATATTCATATATAAATTTACTTATTTATTTATTACTATGAGCATATAATTAGAGGTGTTTAGGGTACCACTTAGACCTTGATTCTCCTTACATTAACTCTTCATAGGAATCTATGAATCATAGCTTTAGCTTAGAGAATTATTAAGTGATAAATGGATCAGCATATGATTTCACATTGCACTTCTTACGCTTATAACGAAATAAAAATTAGCATGCAACCTCCTTGGTCATGCTGCCTGTTTCCTTTCACCAAAATCCTACCTCACAACAATATTAACTTAAATCTGCAGGTTTGTATTTTCAGATCTGGCTAAGCATTTATTTATAAAATAATTAACACCCATCGGACAAATAACAAGAACATTCTAAATTAGTTTATCTTGCGTTCATTCATGGCCCATAACTGTGCAACAATATTATATATACATACATATATAAATATAAATATAAATATATATATATATTCAAAGAGGCTGCCTCATCTAAGACTTAATGCCTTATATAAAATTATGTATACTCACAGATATTCTTCTCTTTTTAATCTTTAATTCCTTGGATTTTGATCCTTGGCCGGCCTATGGCTCTCCTAGATGGTTCTGTTATCTCCTATTTTTATTTTTTTTATAAAGAGAATGAACTAGCTTGGCAAGGCCCATTCTCTAATAATTTATCCAGTCGTTGAATTAGGTTTTCGATACTAAAGAATGTCTATTTTATCCTAAAAAAAATTACATTAAACACACTTATATTATAACTACCTATCTAGACAAACAACTTTCTTTAATACATTTGTTAGAGAAATACTTTAATTCCTGTAATGCCATGCTAGCTACTTTTACTTAGGGAAAACCTTCTTTTTTAAATTATCATTTTAATCCTATAATCATGCTCTTTACATTGATCACTTACTGTTCACGTTCCAGGGAAACTTATATTTATATATAAAAATAATGTAAGACCTGGTACAAGCAGTCTAGTCTCACATATAATTTTTTCTATATACTCTATTTAATTTATGTATACCCTTGTTATTTCAGTTGCACAAAACACATTTATTTATTCTTTTATGTACTATATCTAAAACTAAATACTCTTACTTTATTTTCATAGCATCAGTTTGTATATGTATATTATTTTTAGACATTATTTCATTTTAAACATGCATAGTGTACACCTATATAATACGCACACTCAAGTATCATAGTTATTTTATCACCCATATCTATATATCCAAGGTAATTAACCCTATAATCAATATAATCAATCATTATATAATCCAAGGTCATCACAAGTGCTCTATAACATTTGAAAATTTTATCCATCTCAGCTAATGACAAAGCGCCAAATGGGGCATATAATAAATGCATAGTATGAGAATCGATCAGAATGATGTTTGTGACTTGGCAAGTCGCCCCTACTCACAGAGATGGGCCTATAGGTCATAATGTTGCTCGGATTTCTCGCAAGTATAATATGTCACACCATTACTTTTAAGCCTAGCCTATTTCATGTTGGCCCGCACTAATCTTGCCTAGACACCAGCCCATCTCCTTAGCAACATTTCAACACTAGTCTTAGTAGATTTGGCTCATGCATAACCCCATCTTTAGCCTAGATCTATCTTAGCATGCCTTCAATCGGTCCAAAGCAGCCACATCTCCCCATCCTAAGGTTGTCTCTGGATATCACTTACATCTTGGTCCTTAGTAATATTTAGGTTTACTTGTAAATTTTCATCAATAAGTGACATAAAATTATTGCACCTGAGAAGCTTCTTCAAGTGAAATTAACAGGCCAATTAAGTTTAGTCTAACCATGATTGTAACAACCCGATTTTTAAGGGTACATAATTGGTAATTGACTAATAAATAAGAATATTAATGTGTTTATCATTTTTGAAAAATTGTAAATTATTAAATAAATGGAAATAAAATATAAATATGGATGAGGGAAATAAAATGATGATTAATGAATCATTTATGCATAATTGATGTAATGGATTACATCTTTTAGTTTACAAAATGGATTTTTTTTTTAATGATCGAACTAGTTTTGGAAAAAAAAAGTTTATGTATGTTCATGGAAAAAAAGGAACAGATTCCAATGTAATGAAAAAATGTAGCATTAATGGAAAAAAAATGAATTCATGTTTGATTTCATAATGTGTTTATTTTTGTTTGAGAACTTGAAATAATGTAAAATGATGTTTTTATGTTAAGTTTCAAGTTAGGGCAAAAAAGATATTTCATTAAATGTAAAAATGTGAGTGAAGTAAGGTAAAAAGAAGAATTAATGTTAATTTTTCATAAAAAGGAAAATATTATAAAAGAAAAACAAATAAACATTGTTTTTACAATATGTAGGAAAAGTCTAGAAACAAATTTAACAAGAATGGAAAAACAAAATATCTCATAATGAGACAAACCATAATCAATATGTTCCTTAAGGAAAAAAGAAAAGAAAAGAAAGACGAAAATCGAAGATTTTTATTAGGAAACATCTAGAGAGAGGGCTAAGCATAAAAATCCACCCCACCCTCATTTCCCGTTTAACGACAGTATATGTATTCTCTCATAAAATAGAAAACAGAAAGTCGGAAAAAGGAAAACAAAGAAATCAATTCTCTCCTTCATACAAAAATCATATTTGTAATTGAATAAAGGATTCCAATTATTATTAATTAGAAAGGTGAAAGAGAAGCAATCAAAAGCTAGTTGTTATAAGGGTTATAGATTGCAATTTGGAGCTCGAGGTGAGTGAAGTTTCTATTTTCTTCTTTCTAAATCATGGTTTGTGTATGCATGTTGGCATAAAGGTAAAAAAAAATTACATGTTTAATTATAAGCTAGCTCCTTCCCCAATGTATGATTTATTCTTTGAATGTTTGGCCATTAAAACTTAGATTTGAAGAAAGTTTGTTGTAGTATTAGAAAATAGAAGGGATTGTATATTGAAACTTAATGCATGCAAACTTAATGCATTCAAGGTGTATGTTTGATTGTCCCATAGGGTAACTATTTGATAATCATAGAAGAAAAATGGTTGATGAAGAATTACAAATCTGTATCATTTGGTAATGAATTTGGTTTCGAAATTTTGGATGAACAATCTATACTAGTGTAACTAAGCTACTAAAGAAATTTTGAATGAAAATGTTAAACTTTCGAAATTATGTGATTTTTCAAATTGAGCAGCAGAACATGATTCGTCTCAGCAGCCGAAGAGGACTTCTTTCCCGAGCAGCAGAACAGGACTTCACAAAAACAACGATAGCTTTGACTATATATGTGGTCTAAATAACACGGATAAGTCACACTTTGAGTACACCCTTTTTATAATCTTATCCTTAAATATACAAAGTGTATGTGAAGATTTTGAAGAAGTATATCATTTTTGAATCAAGAAGTATGTGTATAGAATCAAAGACTCAAGTGACGAAGATGGTTTCGGAACTTTTTGGACGCACAGAATATAGAGAGATTAGATTCAGAAATTAGATCAAGAATTCGTGCTTTGGAAAGTGATATTAAAAATTTTAAATAGTGTATGAAGAGTTATAATCATTTGCAAAGAGATTCAATCAAGAGAGACATCTATTTCCCTTGGATTTTGATCGAATCTATTCTTGAAAGAAAGTGCCTCTTCACTGAAATATGACAGTTGGTTCAAATCAGTCAACTGGTAAAAAACTGGTTGTTGAAGATCTTGTACACATGTGTACAAGTGCACAAAATATAAATATTTTTCATATGCCAGTCGGCTGGTAAGAAATCGACCAGTCGACTGGTCCTGTGCAATATGCACAGTTTTGTACTTGTGTTATTCATTTGATATGTGATCTTTTGTGAAATTGTGTAGATTTACTTAAGGATAAATTTTAATAAAATATAACAAATTTAAGACTAAAATTAAGAGATAATCATACACTGTGGGCTTGCATATCACTTCTTCTTTGTAGATGCTTGACCTTCTCTTTCTGCAATAGCTTGTCGTCATGAATCAAAAATTCATGATTTAACACTTACTAGCAAAGATCTTGTCGTATTCATATATAAATTTACTTATTTATTTATTACTATGAGCATATGATTAGAGGTGTTTAGGGTACCACTTAGACCTTGATTCTCCTTACATTAACTCTTCATAGGAATCTATGAATCATAGCTTTAGCTTAGAGAATTATTAAGTGATAAATTTATCAGCACATGATTTCACATTACACCACTTACACTTATAACAAAATAAAAATTAGCATGCAACCTCCTTGGTCATGCTGCCTCTTTCCTTTCACCAAAATCCTACCTCACAACAATATTAACTTAAATCTGCAGGTTTGTATTTTCAGATATGGCTAAGCATTTATTTATAATATCTTTAACACCCATTAGACAAATAACAAGAACATTCTAAATTAGTTTATCTTGTGTTCATTCATGGCCCATAACTGTGCAAATATATATATATATATATATACACACACACACACACACACACACACACACATACATATACATACATATATAAATATAAATGTATATATATTCAAAGAGGTTTCCTCATCTAAGACTTAATGCCTTATATAAAATGATGTATACTCATAAATATTCTTCTCTTTTTAATCTTTAATTCCTTGATTTTTGATCCTTGGCCGGCCTATGGCTCTCCTAGATGGTTCTGTTATCTCCTATTTCTATTTTATTATATAAAGAGAATGAACTAGCCTGGCAAGGCCTATTCTCTAATAATTTATACAGCCGTTCAATTAGGGTTTTCGATACTAAAGAATGTCTATTTTATCCTAAAAAAAATTACATTAAACACTCTAATATTATAACTACCTATCTAGACAAACAACTTTCTTTAATACATTTGTTAGAGAAATACTTTAATTCCCGTAATGCCATGCTAGCTACTTTTACTTAGGGAAAACCTTATTTTTTAAATTATCATTTCATTCCTATAATCATGCTCTTTGCATTGATCCCTTACTGTTCACGTTCCAGGGAAACTTATATTTATATATAAAAATAATGTAAGACCTAGTACAAGCAGTCTAGTCTCACATATAATTTTTCTATATACTATATTTAATTTATATATACCCTTGTTATTTCAGTTGCACAAAACACATTTATTTATTCTTTTATGTACTACATCTAAAACTAAATACTCTCGCTTTATTTACATAGCATGATTTTATATATGTATTTTATTTATAGACATTATTTCATTTTAAACATGCATAGTGTACACCTATATAACATTCACACTCGAATATCATAGTTATTTTATCAACCATGTGTATATATCCAAGATAATTAACACTATAATCAATATAATCAAT
The DNA here is from genome assembly GCA_030737875.1 of Allium sativum. Taxonomy (NCBI): domain Eukaryota; kingdom Viridiplantae; phylum Streptophyta; class Magnoliopsida; order Asparagales; family Amaryllidaceae; genus Allium; species Allium sativum. Next base: position 480,987,023 of record CM060924.1, read on the forward strand.
CATTATATAATCCATGGTCATCACAAGCGCTCTATAACATTTGAAAAAATAATCCATCTCAGCTAATGACAAAGCGCCAAATGGGGCACATAATAAATGTATAGTATAAGAATCGATCAGAATGATGTTTGTGACTTGGCAAGTCGCCCCTACTCATAGAGATGGGCCTATAGGTCATAATGTTGCTCGGATTTCTTGCAAGTATAACATGTCACACCATTACTTTTAAGCCTAGCCTATTTCATGTCGGGCCGCACTAATCTTACCCAGACACCAGCCCATCTCCTTAGCAACATTTCAACACTAGTCATAGTATATTTGGCTTATGCATAACCCCATCTTTAGCCTAGATCTATCTTAGCATGCCTTCAATCGGTCCAAAGCAGCCTCATCTCCCCATCCTAAGGTTGTCTCTGCATATCCCTTGCATCTTGGTCCTTAGTAATATTTAGCTTTACTCGTAAATTTTCATCAATAAGTGACATAAAATTATTGCACCTGAGAAGCTTCTTCAAGTGAAATTAACTGGCCAATTAAGTTTAGTCTAACCACGATTGTAACAACCCGATTTTTAAGGGTACTTATTTGGTAATCGACTAATAAATAAGCATATTAGTATGTTTATCATTTTTGGAAAATTGTAAATTATTAAATAAATGGAATAAAATATAAATATGGATGAGAGAAATAAAATGATGATTAATGAATCATGTATACATAATTGATGTAATGAATAGCATCTTATAGTTTACAAAATGGATTTTTTTTTAATGATTAAACTAGTTTTGGAAAAAAAACGCGTATGTATGTTCATGGAAAAAAAAGGAACAGATTCCAATGTAATTAAAAAATGTAGCATTAATGGAAAAGAAATGAATTTATGTTTGATTTCATAATGTGTTTATTTTTGTTTGAGAACCTGAAATAATATAAAATGATGTTTTTATGTTAAGTTTCAACTTATGGCAAAAAAGATATTTCATTAAATGTAAAAATGTGAGTGAAGTAAGGTAAAAATAAGAATCAATGTTAATTTTTCATAAAAAGGAAAATATTATAAAAGAAAAACAAACAAACATTATTTTTACAATATGTAGGAAAAGTCTAGAAACAAATTTAATAAGAGTGGAAAAACAAAATATCTCATAATGAGACAAACCATAATCAATATGTTCCTTAAGAAAAAAAGAAAAGAAAAGAAAAAAGAAAGGGGAAAATTGAAGATTTCTGTTAGGAAACATCTAGAGAGAGGGCTAAGCATAAAAATCCACCCTACCTTCATTTCCCGTTTAATGACAGTATATGTATTCTCTCATAAAACAGAAAACAGAAAGTCATAAAAGGGAATACCAAAGAAATCAATTCTCTCCTTCATATAAAAATCATATTTGTAACTGAATAAAGGATTCCAGGTATTATTAATTAGAAATGTGAAAGAGAAGCAATCAAAAGCTAGCTGCTGTAGGGCTTAAAGATTGCAATTTGGAGCTTGAGGTGAGTGAAGTTTCTACTTTCTTCTTTCTAAATCATGGTTTGTGTATGCATGTTGGCATAAAGGTAAAAAATTTACATGTTTAATTATAAGCTGGCTCCTTCCCCCAATGTATGATTTATTCTTTGAATGTTTGGCCATTAAAATTTAGATTTGAAGAAATTTTGTTGTTGTATTGGAAAATAGAAGGTATTGTATTCTGAAATTTATTGCATGTATACAAACTTAATGCATGCAAGGTGTATGTTTGATTGCCCCATAGGGTAACTATTTGATAATCACTGTAGAAAAATGGTTGATGAAGAATTACAAATCTGTATCAATTGGTAATGAATTTGGTTTTGAAATTTTGGATGAAGAATCTATACTAGTGTAACTAAGCTACTGAAGAAATTTTGAATGAAAATGTTAAATTTTTGAATTTATGCGATTTTTCAAATTGAGCATATGCAAACTGAGATTTATAAACCTGAGCTTAAAATGATTGATGAAGATTTACAAATCTGTACCAATTGGTTATGAATTTGGCTTCGAAATTTTGGATGAAGAATCTATACTAGTGTACAAAGATACTGAAGAAATTTTGAATGAAAATGTTAAATTTTCGAATTTATGTGATTTTTCAAATTGAGTACATGCAAACTGAGATTTATAAACCTGAGCTAAAAATGGTTGATGAAGAATTACAAATCTGTACCAATTGGTTATCAATTTGGCTTTGGAATTTTGGTTGAATAATCTATACTAGTGTACTAAGCTACTGAACAAATTTTGAATGGAAATGTTAAATTTTTGAATATATGTGATTTGAAAAATTGAGTATATGTAAACCGAGATTTATAAATCGGAGTTGAAAGTGGTTGATAAAGAATAATATATCTGCAGCAAATAGAAAGAAATTTGGCTTTGAAATTTTACTCAAAGAACGTGGACAGGTAAATAAAGCTACTATAAAAATTTTGAATGAAAATATTTTAATTTTCGAATTCATATGATTTTTCAAAGTGGGCTTAGAATTTTGGAATTGTATGTTTTCTTGTGTGATTCTTGTTGACTTTTAAGATATTTCACTTTGAGAACTTTGAAGAAAGAGTGCTTTGAGTTTATTTTTAAAAAAAAAATTACTATATTATTATTGAAGTTAACAAAAGTTTTAACTCATATTTGAATGAATCTTTTAAACGAGTTTAGAACAATTATACACATAAGCATTTCTGTCTGGAAATTGAAATTATTATAGATGTATATAATTGAAAATAAATGAGTTATGTATTTTTTTTTCAAAAGTATTTGAAGTTACTATTATCTGTATAAAATATTTTTGGAAATTAATTGTCTATGAAATAGATATAATTTGTCTATTTAAATATTGTTTTGAAAACAAATTAAACATTTGAAAATAAGTCACGAACTTTGGAAGATGTTGCAAAAAAGTTTGTTAGATATTTTAAAAGCTTATATAATTGATGTTTCCATTATCTATTACATATATTTTATTGGGTTTTTAGCCTCAAGGACAAAATGAACAAAAAATTGTTCCATAAGGACAAGGTGCACAAAATTTATCCATAAGAACAAATTTTAGAGTAAAGGGAGGAATTCAGGGGCCCACTGTAATTCCTTCCTTTACACTAAAATTTGTCCTCATGGATAAAATTTTAGCCCCTTGTCGTTATGAAATAATTTTTTATTCATTTTGTCCTTCACACTATTTTCCTATATTTTATAATGGCTATTTAAAAAAAGAATGGATGGTAGGACTTTTTAAAATCAAATTATTTTTCTTTTGATTATTTAAATTTAATAAATACTTTGAGATATATCTTTCTGTATATATAGTTTGAATTAAATACAATTTATATAGAAATTTATGTGAAATTCTATATGATGAGAATTTTGAGTAAATAGTTTAGTAATATCAAATGATATAGGACATTTGGTAATACTTTTGTGATTACTCTCTTGACTTATCATATGGAATATTTGTTTCGTATTTCCAGTAAGTGCGATTTACTTCATTGTTGTAAATATTCAAGAAACACGATGTGGTGTAGGATGCATGAGTGTTACTCGACTAATTTCTATTTGGAAGTATATAACACTTTTTGAATTAATGAGCCTTTGATTCATCTTTGAGATGACATGCTTTCATGTCATTCTTATGATGGCACTCTTTTTATTCTTTTTCATAACCGTTGTGGCTTGATTTAAAGGGTAAAACTACCATATTTTCCTAAATAGGCATGCGAAAGACTTGCACTTGCTTATGGCTTGGTGGTTATGCATCAGTTTTCTTTTTTTCTTTTTGGGTTGCGATTGTCGTTTTGCTTTATTGTATGTTGGTATATTATTCACGTGATGACTGCATTTTCATCCATACACTATCGTATTTCAGGACATTATTTATATGAAATAATATTTTCAAATCCATTTTATTTCGGGTTGGGATAAATTCGACCCAGTTGTACCAATGGGCCAAAACTACTTCTTGGTCAACCTGATTCAGGATCGCTACCTGAATCAGTGGTATTTCATTCGCCCTTGTTACCACCAAAATAAAATGTAATAAAGTATAGTACCGTGAACAATGGGCGTACATGTAGTACCGTGAACGGGTAGCATACGGCCTTCGCCTTAGACCGATTCTGGGTTGATCTTCAGGTGTGTTATGGCTTTATGAGTAGCTTGCGGTGCTAATGTCTCCGCACACGCTCGAGCTCTGCCACTGTGATTTTACAACACTAGCATTTGTTTATTTGGTATGTTATGAGTTGGGTTATATTTATCCCATATTCCCCTAACACTTTATTACATTTTTATAATTGATCAAATTTTATTATCATATTGATTTACATATGATAATTGTTATGAGTATCGTCACATTGATTTATATGTAATACTATGACTTGATTCATTTTGTCATATTGTTTTATATATGATAAATGCTATGAGTATATTATTGGTTTATATATGGTATTCTGTCTTGATTTGTTATCATTCCTTATTATGTTCGTTACGGGTATCATATTGGTTTATATATGAAACACTGAGATGTTTTACTCAAACCGTCTTGTTTTATATATGGTATTTGTTACGGGTATCGTATTGTTTTATATATGATAGTCTGCCTATGTTTATTCCTATCATATTGTTTTTATATATGATGATTATTTCATATTGATTCATATACGATACCTTGCTTTAATTTATTTTCAATATATTAACAATTATTGGTGGTATTGTATTGATTTATATACGATACTGTGAGTGGATTTATATGTTGACATATTCTTTTTACATGATTATTTTAATTTGTCCCACAAGATTTATATAGACAACACTTGGTTTTATTCTTTCCTATCATATTATTTAACATAACAAGCGTCATTATTCATTGTCTATAGATCTTACTTCACTCATACTAGAAATAGCCTGACCTATATGATTTGTTAGAATCCATGGGCCAGTCCGAGGATTTTGGTTGCAGGTTAGGTTGTTTGAATTGTTGTAGCACTTTTACCATTTTTACATTTTAGGATTTTTGGATTATGCAGCTTCGGACTTATCAATAGCTAGTAATTTATTATGGTATGTATTCTATTATGTATTTTGGGAGCGGTATTATGTGCTATGGACTATGTATTACGGACATCGCTATTATGATATGTATTATGTAATCTGTTGTTCTCATTGTGTTGCGATTGATTCTATTATATTTTATACTAAAATCTTGAGAAATTTTCTTGTACCATTGCTTTGAACCTAGACTGAGCACGAATGGTACGTTGAAAAGTTTTTAATTTCCGTGCCAGTGTTCGTTCAATGGAATGAGTACATCATTTAGCCCTATCGAGTCTCATTCATCATTCTTTCCGACAGTAATACTTAGTGTTGCTCTTGGTTAGCCTGGATATAGGGGTCGGGCATTACAACGATCCATGTTGCTCCAGCACATCGACCATCATCCTACACATAACAACCAACGACTGGTCTTGCTTCATAACATTCTTTCCGGTCAACAACACTCCAAGTCTATTATTAGTAGACACAAATCAAGATTGTTTCAATGGTCAAGTCATCAGACAAGATGGGCTTAAGCAACACGTCTTTGTTCAAGCATTATTAGAGATTGGCTCCGACAAGTCCCAAGCAGCTCATCTCTGCATCCTACAATCGGCCTAGCACAATATTTATGGCACGATCCTTAGTAATGTTTAACTATCCTCATATATTTTCAACAACATATCGGCTGGCATGACCCGGAGAAAGCCACTCATCTTCCTTGCCACATAAACAAGCTAAAGAAAAGGACATGTGGTGTAGCAAGTTGTACTAGGTTTTGACAAGTCGATCAAAAGCATACATAATTCGACAGCATGCCAATGACGCTAAATGCAATGCATACGCCTAGCATGGAGAGACAATTTTTGTGCTTCTAAGCTACATATTTTGTTCCACTTTTATAGTTGCTTTCGGTCAACCAATGAGAATAGATCGATGACCATTCATGGTTCTCGGTAGTTTCTCTATGAAATCTCATCCATCCATCAACCACTAATGCCATTATAATACCTCTCATCATGCGACATACAAAAGGGTAGAAAAACTAATCTTATACTCACAAACATAGTAAAAGATCTTCATATCAAACAGATACAAGCATGTCATACCACTATATATTTATATAGTTTTCATTAGTTTGCTTCTTTGCTTCCTTATTTTACATTTTAAATCCTATCCATTAATAAGCAAACTTTGCTTACACAAATGCATTGGTTTAATTTTGGGTTGGCCAATTTATAAGTTAATAGCACGATTCTTATGACCTCACGGATCAGAAACAGAGCGTTTAACCACTAATAAAATGGTGTTCTACTTGTTACACAATTCATTATCACATATATATATTTTCTAGCCTATTTTGAATTTTAAAATGTTAAACTTTTCCATTGACTCTACGACATGAACTTTGGTCGATTGAAATATCCAGAGAATATTTTCGTTACTGTGCATTTGATAGTGATGCCTAAATGCTCGTAATTGAAATCTTTAGCATAAAGAATCACAACTGAGTTCTACAAATGCTTAAGCTTTGATTAAACAACCACCTAAATGGAATTCAAGTGGAATAATTCTACACATACCTAGGCACGTGGAACCATGTATTAACAAATAAAGGTTAGTGTATGGTTGATTGAACAAGATTGAATTTGAAGAGATGAAGAATACTGGCAAAAAACTACTTCCTCGTTTCAGCGTTTTAAAAATTCCACCCTCGTATTCTAACAGTTGGTCAGGTGTACGACATGACAATAAAGAATTGGAGTTGCGTTTAGGACGTTCCTGTGGCAACTCCAACACACTTCGACACCCAGCTATAATTTGATACCTTAATAAGTAGGAATGAGATACTTTCCACCCCCGCCATCTATACTCTATGATGGATAGTCAATGCTTATTATCGTCTCAGACATGGTAAGTTATCTTCTACTCTATGGGGTTACATTCCAATGTGTTCAAAATAGGGTGTAATAATCGTTAGGTGGGAGTTAGGCCGTAAGCATGGACTATGGATTAATAGCTAAAGGGAGGATTAATTGATGATTAATCCGAGCTTAGCGTGTCTGTTTTGGATAATATTTTAGTATTTTTTTTATTATCTGATCAATAATGAGATATCATGGATTTATAAGTGACCAAGAAGACAAAATCGTTGTAAACAAACAATATGATGCTTATATGAGGCATCAAACGTAAAATGATGCATAAATGATGCCTATAAACCTTTTGATAAACCTAGATAATGTATTCAATCTCATATAGGTATGAAGTCAAGGCAAAAACATAGATGGCAAGGCTAGCTTAGCACTTATACGAAGCCTAAGAGGGAGTTTTGTAGAATTTTTAAAGCACTGGTTCAAACAAACAATTGAAAATTATCTTAGAGCTCGATCATCTCTCGACGACTACAGAGATTAGAGCTTAGAGTGATATTTGTGAACGAATGTGCAAAAAAAAAAAAAAAAAACAACAACAACAACAACTCCTCTATTCAACCAAAAAAAGTTAAATTTAGACTTATGTTGGATTGTTTTTTTCTATCAATTTGAATTGAGATAAATCTGATATAACACTGTTTTCAACTGTGATTTTTTTTTTTTTGAATGAATGGTATTGTTATTTTTTTAGAGAGCGCAATACTTTTTTTAATATTTACCCAATTTATAATTCAACATTATTTAACAATATTTATTCAAAAGTACTTCAAACAATTTGAAACAAATACAAATACATACAATCAATCATTTCACTCTTGCCATCCTTTCACAACATAGACACACAATTTCCTTTTGCCGAACTTTCACCTTTCAAATGTCTCATGCATAATGACCTTTTCAAGTTCATCCTTCGTCTAATAAAAACTCTGAATGTCAAAGCTTGAACAAACAAACCCCGTTTTTAATATAAAATATAAAATAAAGACCAGGGGCTGAAAAGTAAATAGCCGCAAAGCGGTTCGGGCAGCTACGTAAACGTGCAGGCTTTTGGCATAGCGGTTGACAGTTATATTCATTAATTAAAACATAACCCCTTCACTGAATTCTATAATACCATGAATTTCCTTTACATTAATAACTTAAATAAACGCAAATTCATCCGTCTTGCATTGTTGTTCTTCTCCCTGAAGCTTCACATTTATTTTCCTGTCTATTATTTGGTGCAAGAAAGATGAACACAATTAATACCAAACTGATGTATAATCCTGTCTGTTCTCCTCACAATTGATCGCCTACCTCGATCGAATTCGTCCTGCCAAAGCTCACTTTTGATCAAAGCTATCCGGTAGGTTTGTAATTCTCATGATTTTGTAATTTTTTTCATGGTTGAGTTTCTGCTTAATTTTCTTTTGTATACCTGATATTCCATGATCTTGCAAAAATGTTTGGTACTCTGTGCGGTTTCAATTTGTGGATTTAAACATCAACCAGTTTTATTCAAAATTTACCAAATTGATCCAATATCAGCTGTTTTAGAAAGATCTACAGGTTTTCTTGTGATATTTACCTTAGGATTGAATTAAATTAATGTCTTAAAATATTTTCAGCAATTCTCAAGCTAAAGCAGGACGACAGAGCAAAACAAAACCGTCAAAGGTCATGGAACAATTTCGCCAAACTGGGGAAGTTTTGGGGAGCTTAAAAGCCCTGATGTTATTCAGAGACGAAATCAAAATAAACCAAAGGCAATGCACTCTTTTGTACGATTGCTTTAAGTTAGCATTCAAATCAATCGGCGAAGAAATCAGAAAACACCTGAAATTCGACGAGAGGCTCACGAAGTGGAGATACCTTGAACAACCATTGAAAGAACTCTACAGAATATTCCGTGAAGGTGAAAAATACATACGCAGCTGCTTAGAGCCAAAAGATTGGTGGAGTAAAGCAATTGCCTCAAACGATACTACAGACTGTGTGGATTTACACATACACAATCTTCTTTGGTGTGTGTCGATGGTAATAGAGGCAATAGAGGCTGCTAGTGAAGTTTCAGGCAGTGACCAAGAAGAGATGAACATGAGAAGAATCATGTTTTCAAAGAAGTATGATAAAGACTTGATCGATCCAATACTCTTTCAGAATAAGCTCGGAAAGCTCTATTTGGTTTCCCAAGACATGTGTAGAAAGTTCGATTCTGTACTCAAAGAGGATCGATGGTTGATGTCCGAAACCATCAAAGAAATGAGAAACTCGACTTCAAAATCTATCTTAAAGCTAAGTGAAATCCTGCTTAGTCCAAAAATGACTATCCATCCATGCTCAGTGTTACTAAGCTCGCCTGACTACCAAGTAAGGCGAAGACTAGGAGGCAATAGCAATGGCATAACATGTAAAGAAATTACATGGATGGGGGAGAGTTTTGCTATAAAGCACGCTATAAAAGAAGACGAAATCGTACAACTTTTACATGAAGTTTCCCTACATTCCACGCTCTCCCATCCAAATATCATGAGTTACATGTACGCATTCTGCGACCAAAACAAAGAATGCATAGTTGTCATGGAGCTAATGAGCAAAGACTTATCATGCTACATAAAAGAAGTGGGTTGTGCACGGAAAAAGGTATCGATTTCTCTCTTGGTTGCTGTGGACATCATGCTTCAAATATCAAGAGCAATGGAGTACTTGCATTCAAAGAACATATTCCATGGAGACCTCAACCCTGCTAATATATTTGTTAGGGCGAAAACTTCAACTTTATCTCCCGATAGCTATGCAACGGTTAAGGTAGCAAACATCAACCAATCGTCCGCTACAAGTGAATGCATATGGTATGCACCAGAGGTGCTTGCTGACACAAGTGGAAAATGCAAGTACACTGAAAAAGCAGACGTGTACAGTTTCGGTATGATTTGCTTTGAGGTGCTGACGGGTAAAATACCTTTTGAGGATGGACATCTTCAGGGTGATAAAATGAGTAGAAACATAAGGGCAGGAGAAAGGCCTTTGTTTCCACATCCTTCGCCCAAGTACTTAACCAATCTCACAAAGAGATGCTGGCATAGCGACCCTACGCAAAGGCCTTCTTTCTCTACTTTAACAAGAATACTGAGGTACATTAAGAGGTTTTTGGTGTTGAATGCTGATGTTATGGAGGAGGGGGGTCCTACAAGTCCGGCTGTGGATTATTTCGAGATAGAGGGGACTCTTTCGAGGAATATACCGAACTGGGGGAGGAAGGTATCCGATGTCCCTTTTCAGATGTTTGCTTACAGAGCGGTGGAACGTGAAAGGAGTAATGCTAATTATGTGAAGGAGAAGAGTTCGGACTCTGGAAGCGAAAATGCATCTGTGTTTGGGGATGAAAACGGAGTGAATGCGAATGGGTCGATACATGAAACACAGTCTAGTTCTATGGGTTTGATACATTCTATGCCAGATGGTGGTGTCTCTCTTTTTAATAAGAGCCGTTCATTGGAGAGGATCTCCGAGGTCAAAACTCGTGCTCAGCCAGGTAGTTTCATGATTTCAGTTCTTGGTTAGTTTCGTTAGTGTTTATAAAGAAATATATTGATTTTGTATGTGTTGCTTATCATGTTTTGCAGGTCAAAAGCCACAGAAAACTAGGCCGATGAATGTATCACCGTTAGTGTGTGGTAGAAGCCCTTCTCCTTCAAGAAGTTTTTCGAATATTACTCCTCGGAGAACTGTGGGGATGAGTCCTAGAAGACAACGCGGAGCTGCTTCGGATTCTGAAATGTAGTAATAGGATTGTTTCAAGATGTAATTTTTTTTCTTTTTAATTCTTGTTACTATTATCAGGAATGTTTCTTGTTCTTTTAGTAGTTTGGTAGAAAAACATTGAGGTAGTTTAATGGGAAAGGAACAAATACAGACAAATCATTCATGGTTTTTGAGACTATACTTCTCGTTTGTATGTCTTTTATTTCTTGTTGTTTGGATATGAAGAATGTACATTGTGTTTCAAGGGTTGACATCATATGTGTTATGTTACTACCTTATATTATGTTGTTTCTTTTCATTGCTTTGCTTCTAAAACTGGCATGTCTAAATAGGAGTCAAGCTATTGGTAGCCATTATGATGACTTAATAGGATACTTATATGTTTTATTTCTAAATGATGATTCACAAAGTGCTGTGATGAGTTTGATGACTTATACGGAAATGATGATCACATATCAAGAAGTATAACCTAAGAAACTGGATAATCATAGAGATTCGCAAAGGAAATATAATGATGTAAAAAGAGAACTGAAAGCTGGTTACGGTTTGAACAAGAGGTATTGAAAGAAAAAGAAGAGTGAATGAAAGATTAATGTGCAGTCTTTGGGTATTTCGGAGTGCATTTCAAAGTTACAACAAGAGAAAGATGCAAAAGAAACATAAACTAAGACAGGGGTAGCAGAATAAACCAATTCAACTTGCATCTAATTGTATTAGGCAGAAACATACATCAAAACAATGAGGCTTTACTGCAATTTATGATTATTCACACATATGTTTAACATCGGTAATTGATGTTTTTTCCCTTCCTCTTCATAAAAAAGAAAAAAGAATATATCTTTAGGTAAATTCTATTTAAACTCAACTCTGTTGGATAGCCCACAAAGTTCGACAGAATATAACATAGTGGTTCTACGTAGTGTCTTTAGAGTACGACACAGTGCTCATGCGTGACTTCCTAAAAACTTCGTAGAGCCATCACGAGGTAGAATTACGTAGAGTCATTACGAGATAGACTAAAAATTAAAAAAGTAAAATACCTGAAAGTTCCGTCTTTGATTTTTTTTTTTTAATTTAAGTGGGAGGCTCAACAATTAGATGATTTGAAATTGAATTTGCCACATCTTTATTACCCTCTCCAATAAAAAATATATGTAGTTGTGGAATTTCTCACACAAATTCATGGCAGTATAATAGTGTACGCAAACTAAATTGACAAATTATTGATTTGCTGTGTGTATGGGGGAGTTTACTTCCTGCTACGTGTGTATAGCATGTGGTTAGTGTATATTTGTTGTGTTTATGAACCTGGACTCAATTTACTGCGGTCCCCTAGACTCAACCAATCAAGGGAACCTGATTTGATCATCTTGCAATTAAATACACATTCTTTCAGATGTTTAATTGCAAAATTGAGGAAATCAGGGCCCTTTGATTTGATGAGTCCAAGGTATCATGAAGAATTAGGTCTAGGTGATTTCAACCCGTTTATGAGAGCGTTTACTAGCTGTATGGAAGCATTTGTGGGGATGAGCAAATGAGGTGTCATGTTTTTCTGAGGTTTCTCCGCCATTTGCATCTTCTTTAGGATTATTAATAGGACTTCAATTTTGATTAAGAAGGTTAAAATTTTAATTTATTTTAAAATTGTTATAGGAAGATAAAATAAATTAACCTTCTCTTAAAACAATAAATAAATATTTCAATAATAATCCTATAATCCCAACGTTTTTTCATCAATATACACTGCAATCCCCAACCATTTTCTTCTTTTTCACTAAAGCAATCGATTTCAAAAATGAAAAAGAAAATCGATTAAACTAACATTTTCAAAATTTACATCATTACATTGGGATCTGATTGCTTTCTTCTCGTGGAGAAACTAGAGCTAGGTATGCGATTTAATTTGGTTTTTAAAGCAACACGGTTTTCCATCGACTGATTTTTGGAGAATCAAAAAGTTAGGCTTACGAGCATGTGATATATAGGAAAGTGTAGTTTGGTCTCTTTTTATTTTTATATCTAACCACCCTTAATAATATAAATAAGAACGAGTCTCCTTAAAATTTCTCTTTCCTTAACCAAAATTGAAGTCCCATTAACAATTCTCTTTTGTTTTGTCTAAATTCTTATTTTATTATCACCATAGTTACATGTGGACCTTTCAAAAATTACCCATATCCATTTATCCTCCTTACAAGCATTTTACATCAACCTTGTATGAAATTTTATTAAATGGGTTATAAAATGGTTGATCCATTTTTAAAAGAGTCATAAATGGTAATTTATTTAACCATTTAGCTCCTTGCATACCAATCACAATTTTATTGTTCAAACTACGCAACTTTTTGATAGTGTCTCGGACACCAGACGGGGTTTCGACCGATGAAATCCAATCTAAATTTTCAAAAATCTAAAAAAAAAAAAAAAAAATCAATTTTCGAATTTACAAAAATCATATTTTCATATTCCAAAATTTCAAATTTTCAACTTACAAATTTAAATTTCAAATTCGAAGTTTCAAAATTTCAGTTAACAAATTTCAATTTTCAAATTTTCAAATTTCAAAATTTTAAATTTTCAAAATTTCAAAATTCAAAATCTCAAATTTAAAATTCATATTTCAGACTTTAAATTTCCAAAAATTCCCAAAGTTCAAATTTTAAATTTCAAATTTTCATTTTTTAAATTCAAATTTCATATTTCAAATTTTCAACATATAAATTTCAAAATTCAAAATTTTAAATCTTCAAATTTTCAATTTTTAATTTTCCATGTTCGTATTTCAAAATTCCAATTTTTAAATTTCAAATTCTGAAGTTTTAAAATTTTAAAATTTTGAATTTTAAAATTTCATATTCGAATTTCTACAATTCAAAATTTGAAATTTGTAGTTTTAAACCTTTTTTTACATTCTTTAAACGAATGTTATAATTCTCAAGGTGATTAATTGATGTACTTAGAAAATAACAGAATACATTTAGATGGGTTAAATAGGTAACTCACATAATACGTAGGTTGGGTCAGGTAAATCTTGATGTTAAATGGGTCAAAATAAACGAGTTATAGATGGGTTGGTCAAATTTTGCTTGACCCTCGTACGAACCTACATGATCTATTTGACATCCCTAGCTACATGCGATCATATACATATACCTGAGCAGTCTTATGGGTAGGCTGGAGGTATTCTTGCTTTCAACTTCACATGAATATTAGCTTTTGATGTTATAATTAGCATGTTGAGAAAGACCAAAAAATGTTAAAGTGATTAACAAGTCCATGTCAAGATAGAAAAATCTATAGATAAACTGGAAGGTTTTTTTTGCATGTGCAAAGAAGATAATTGATGCTCTTACCCGCTTTTTTTGTTACATGCACAGACAATGTCCATGCCACTTAAGTTAAAGAAAAGAAAAAATGTTTCTACTAAATGAGCAAAGGTGGACTATTTATCGTGCTTTGGTAGAAAAGAGTTTAATGAAATGCCAAATCTTTTTTACAACAAGACAGGTTTCCGAATAATCTTTAATATCCATATGGATAGTACAACGTATTTGGTGATGGACAAAAGGGAATTCAAATGGAGCACTAGTTGATGTTTTATACAAGAAAACAGAGAATTGTAGTCTAAAATGAATTCTGCTGACTTAAGTCGAGTGCATAAAGTTCCTTTACACTGACAGACAACGTTGAAAGCAAGTGCCAAAGCTTTGAATGTAATCTACAAGACATTATATCGACTTTCAAAATAAGGTCTGCTTCGAACGTTACACGAATGCTATCATGCCATATTTGAAAGGAAAAAAAACATAAAATAGCACGTCTCAAATTTTGTATATCAACGTTAGATCCAAGCAACTTACATTACGAGCCAAAATTTGCCGGTATGTATAACATGATACATACCAATGAGAAATGGTTCTACATGACCAAAAAATACAGACATATTATTTATTTTCAAATGAAGTAGTATGTTTGCGTACATACCAGAGTATGTTATGTTTTTATAGTTGCTATGGCTTGTCGAAGGTATGCCGATGACTATGACGCCCCATCCCGAGATCCACCCTAATAATCAAAGATCATTATCGAGTAATATTGTCTATTAGAGAAGAAAATAGGGATGTTTGGAAGCGACCATCTGTGGTATTATATTAAATGAGTATTGAGTATGACGATTGGATGCATAAATTTTTCTTTCTTACTTTAGATGGATCTACGCACTCAATTCATGTCTAATATAAAATTACAATAGCTAAGGATCATAATCAGAACAGAGAATAAATACAAACACAAGCAACATATCACATATAGTTACATACAACGAAATTATAACAATACATATATATACATATTTGAATAGTTCAAAAGACCAAATATAAATACAATGAATCTCAAAATAAATATATATCATGTGACTCAAACACTCGACTCAAGTAATAGCTCAAATATGTTAAGTCAGGTGAAAGCAGAGCAAGCTCAAATCTACAGATACACCTGAAACAACTCGGTCTGACCAGAGTATAAAATACACGGGTTAGTCAAGTTTAAACATATTAGTAATAATAAGATAACTGAAACATAATGTCATCTAACACGATAATTTCCTTTTATAAGAAAATGAATCTGATATTCACAAACTAGCTTAAGACACAGAGGTGATAATTCCTTTCTATCACATATTGTAAACTCAAAACAACATATTTCTCGGAAGATAAATTTACGTTTTAGATACTTAAATTACTCGTTAGTGACAAGAATACATGAAAGGATTTTCAATTAATAAAAGTGCTAAGATCCAAGCTATGTATGAACATAAAATCCCCAAATTTCAGAGCAACAAAGGCAAATACAACAAATGCCAATATATAAATCTCATGTGAGAGTATATTCAACTTGTAAGTGATCAATACACGCACACACACACACACACACACACACACACACACACACACACACACACATATATATATATATATATATATAGAGAGAGAGAGAGAGAGAGAGAGAGAGACACACACATACCTCAAGATAACTCTCATTTATATAAAGAAATTCAGTAAATCTCAGATTTCAAAAGTTGGATCCGAAGCAGCAAAGAGATGTAAAATCATCATAAAGTGGATCCAAAACAACAAATTTCACGTGCATAAAAATATACCTCCTCGAGCTTTTCCTAGTACTATATACGTATTCAGGCGCGCGACATTATGACCTTTGACCGAGTGTAACTTGGCCCCCAACAAAGGGAATATGAGCGCCCAATAATACGACCCCCGACCGAATGTGTCTTAGCCCCCGGCCAATTAAATACGTATATAAGACTGTTTCGGGCTTGGCTTTCCCCGAAAGTAAGTATTGGCATATCAAACCTCTAGGAAAGTGTCATAGTCTTCGAAACAGTAACTTAAAAAGTGAAAATAATACGTCTCGTATGGTACGTTTCACTAACCGATTCACCAACAAGTCAGCCTAATTCACACTAAAAAACAGAAATAGCTTTGACCAACGAGTCTGGAACTAATCGATACTACAACAAAAACACCATGTTACAACTGTAATTTTACAACTGTCATAAAATTGTAATAAATATTTTTTTACAACCGTCACTCCCTGAAAGTTGTAAAAAACATATTTTCAACAACTCTTTTATTTTAGCGGTTGTAATAGATTTCTATTACAACTTTGCTTTATTGCCAGTTGTAGCTGATATCTATTACAATTAAAAACATGAAATAAACAACATTAATAATTAACATTCAATAATTAGTAATTAGTATACTAATAATAACTAATTATCAATAATTAATCATTTAACGAATATAATTAATATTATTATTTAAAAATATTGAAGCTAAATAAATAATTCCTGTTAATAATTACTAATTAACAACCCACTAGTAATTACTAATTAATAATTAATAAATATTAAAAATTAATAACTAATTCATTAATAAGTACTAGTAATTAATTAGTAATTAATAACTAATCAGCGGTCGGTAATCAAATAATTAATAATAAATAAATAAATAGTAATTTATAATTGAGCATTACTATTAGTAGTAACTAATAGTTAGTATGCAATATTTTTTCTAATAAATAACAATTGAAAGTTAAAATTAATATTAAATAATAATAATAATTCATAATTAACTGAAATAATAAGTAAAATTAATGATAAAAATATGTATTAAGTTACTAATACTTAAAAACTAAAAATTAAATAATTAATATTTAATTAATCTAATATAATAATAATTATATTTTATTAATTTAATATAATTAACCTTGAGTTTTGTTTATAAATTTATTATTACCTATTCATATTCTCATGTTATAAGTGATTGTGCAACTTTTGGCAACAAGGGAATGTTGTGAAGTGTAAATTCAATCCACGGATTTTTCACTTAGGCGTCCTTTTTTATTTCTAAGGAATGTTATTTTCTTTCCATTCCTCGTGCGCATCATCTCTTTTTTTGGGCAAGATACGGGTTTTGTTTTTGGCTCCAAACTCTGAAAATTTGGCTCCACGTCCAATTTTTTTACATTTTAACTCATGTTTCCATTAAGTCCCTCCCTAATTCACTAAAAATATTCGTATTTTCCATCTTTTAATAACCCTAATCAATTCCCAACAGGCAGTAATTCCTAGCTCCATCAATAGCCGAAATCCAATAATTCCTTCCTAACTCCGCAAGTAATTGAAATCCCTCTTTTAGTTTTCTCCTTTTTTTATTCGCTAGCCCCAATTTTTCACAAAATCTATCCATACTAGATCTTCTTAATCAAGAAAACCCTAGTGAGGTGGAATCAGGGGGGTTCGGGTGCGACGACATTCGATGGAAGCATGTGCCAGTTCATAGAGTGAGGTATTGTAGTTTTGCATTTCTAGTTCGGGGGTTCATGAATGTTTGGTTTTGGGTTAATATTCATGCTGAAGCTGTGGGAAAGATAGGAGTTATTCTGGGTGTTGTCGTACTTGCATTGTGCTTGGTTTACGATGGGGGGGGGGGGGGGGGGTGAGGCATTGTTTGGTGATGTTTGCAGTTTGGGATGAGGTGAGCTGCTGGTCGCGAAGGTTATTTTATTGGATCCCATGACTTAAAGGTTCAGGTGTTTGTTGATTAGGTGGTATGGTGAGTTTATGTAAAAGGCTTTTTTTTGTAGGTTGAAGGTGGCTCTCATTCTTATATGGTTTTTCTTTCATGCAGCTAAAGGAAGAAAGCTACCCATGAATTCGTGGAGGTTTGTATTCATGAATAAAAATATTTTTTGCTGAAATTATTAGTGTAACATGAAATGAATGTTGTGAAATTTGTTTGATGATTCCATTTTCTTTAGCAAGTATTTTTAGTTACTGGGGAACATGTACAGTTTTAAATCATATTTTGATAGAGTATTGATTCAGTTTTTAAGCATGGTAACTTAAACTTTTGATAAACAAAATTCAGTTATCTTATCTCCTATATAAACATTGACGAGTCAATTATGTTATGTATTTCATAGAAAGAACTACATATGCCAGCAAGCATAAAAAAAATATTTGCATATATTTTGCTAGTTTTGAGGTCCTACAATTTTATTTTTGCAATTTAACCACTAAAATCTGCTTGTATATATGTTGGCTTTTAGTATATCAATGTTTTATTCATGTTCTGTTTGCCGCAACGTCCTCTCATGGGAACTATAAACATGTGGTTGAAATGATGAACATATTTCAGGTTAGTCCTTAAAAAGACAATAAAGCCAATGCAAATGCAATGCAGTTTTCTACTGGAATGCGAGGTCCAACGAAGTTATGTAGTATCGTTCAAAATTGTTGCCATGTAAGTATGTTCATATCTTTGTAAAAATTTGTCATTACTATAAATTGGTAATAAAGTTATAATTAGTGGGCATAAATTTTCTAATTCCTATGTAGCTAAAAAATTATGTACCACATTTGGTATGCATTTTCAAGTACCAATGTTGCCTCAAATTTATCAAATTGGGTCGGACTTGGGTATGACTAGAAATTAGAGAAAGAAATAAGAAATTTGTGTATTAAGCAAACAAACTAAATGTCTATTTGTGGAGCGTAGGAGGTAAGCTTTAAAAATAGATTGAGAACTAAGTTGTAGCTAATTATGGCACGAACTGATTGTTGTAGCATATTTACCCACCAAATTAGCTAGGCTAAAACAAAAGAATTACTCACTAACTCTATTTCTGCTTTGCTTTCAAATGCAATGTGTCTATGAATATATACAACAATTATCCAAATCCAACATCATGTTCTTAAAGGGTATTAAATCTACTTAATTGTCATCCGTCCTACTCAAAAAAACAAACTACTTAATTGTCAATATATTAGAATCGGCTTTGTTATCCAATACTTAAAATACACATATATTAGGTCTATTTCTCCAAAAAGTAGGTTTTACAATAAAAAACACTATTTCTAAGTTTTGAGATATTTGACAAAAATTTTACAAATAGAAATCTTAATAAATATCCGCAGATTCTTATAAAAAAACCAAATATTAAGATTTTTTTCCACAAAAACGAGTAGTTGATGTTCAGATTTAATTTCATAAAATATGAAAAAGTAAGCCACTTCTATCAAAATTAAAAACATTATTGTAGTTTAAAACCTTTTTTGAATATGGTCATTCACATTACAAAATTGAAAATTTAAGGCAGTGAAATTTGAATTGCCTAATAGCATTCCTAGTACATGGAATACATGGAATAAACGGTTAACTATTTAATTTAGTCGATTAACCATTAATCGTTAACCTCTTAAATTAACCAATGAACCGCAAAAATTAACCGGTTAGCCGACCAAACTAAGATGTAATAGTAACAATGCAAAGGTGCTGTAACAAAAATAGCTGAGTGCAATAACAGATGTAATAGTTCATTTGGATAATTAATACATGCATACATTGACACAACATAGGGGAAAATAAACAACAATATACAAAATTTTAAACTCCAAAGTTCAAAGTCCAAATAATACATGCATTAATACAAATATAAAATATAAGTATGAATTTCGAATAACATAAAAACACAATATAAGCTGCAATCTCCATTATCTAGAACTCCCATCCCCAAGTATAAAGGGATCTCTGAAGCTATAATTGGTTCCATTCTCCAATGTTGATTTTAGGCTAACATATATAAAAACCCTATATATATATATGCCAATATATATCGTACATGCATGGTTTCAATGCTAGTTCCTTCTATATTTTAATAGCAATGAAACAACTGTTTAGTTTAAAACTAACATTGTGTTCTCATTTTTAAATTAATATGGTTCAGTAAATAATCCTTTCATTGTTTTATAGACTAAGCACGTATATAAACAAAGTTTCACCTTAAAGTATGGATTGATGTGGTGGTGGATCAAAAAGCTTTCTTTTGGAAGTCGAATTCTGAGACGAGTACCATTAGAGAAGCTGTTGGATCAACCGTGGCTTGGCATAAAGATTTCACTGTCTTCGACTAATGTACTTCCGTAGGGTATGTAATCCTTTGTGGATAAAACTTTTATCTTTTATATGAACTTATTGTGTTGTATTGATGTATATATTTTGGAATGACTATATTTTTTATAATGGTTTAGTTGGTTGTTGACGTGGAAAAACGTCGCACGCCAACACCCAATGTGTGTGTGGTATGAACAACATAAATATCCAAAAGTAAAATTAGTAAATGCGGGGAGACACAACTTTTTATAGTGGTTCGACACTAACGCCTACGTCCACTTTATAATGATCATTAATCATATGATATCCGATTACAATATTGTACAAGTTTAGATAATACTCGAGTACAAAGTGTTACAATATAATAACAAAATGTATGCTTATTCTACACTTTGACTAAAATGTGATTCTTTTTCTTCCTTGAGATGAGTTGACTAGGTCAACTATGTACTATTTGAGATTCAATGTCCAAGAAGTCCAAAAGATTCCAAAAGTGGCGTAATTATCCTTGTGAATGTCTAAATGTTGATGGAAAACATGTAGGCCACGTTTTAATTGTCCATGCCATGTCCAATGGCCATGGAGAAAGAGTTGGCAGCCATTAGTTACTGCTTTGGAGCTCTAGAAGTCAAAAAATTCCAAGGGATAAAGACCCAAATGAAGGCTAAGGCTTGGGGTATTTATAGGAGGGAGGGTAGGTGGGAGTAGATAGGAAATGAGTCCACAAGCCAGAATTTCATACCCCAAAAGTGCCAAGCAATCGGGAAATTTGTAACACCCCGCAATTTTGAGGAACGTTAATAAACTTAAGAATACTTAATTAAATATTGGGAATTAAGTAAAACGGACTGTACCATTGCGTTCGTCTAGAAATTCTTCTTAAGATAGACTCCGAGATTGTGTAAAGCGGACATCGTATGAAGAAGATATTAAGTTTTGAAGTTTGTATACATTTAAGGGAAATATCTATAAACAAAATAAGTCCAGAATTTCAAAACAGTTCAAAATCGAAGCGGGAAAGGGACGTGGGATTGAGACCCATTGAGGTTCGACCCACGCCCCAAGGGTGTCAACCCAGGGGTCGACACACTCAAGGGGATGTCGACTCTAGGGCCGACACAGGGGTCGATCCACCCTAGATCTGCCCAGGTTCATTTCCTGAACTTGGACTTGTTTCTAAACGATATTCGTTGGCAGTA
Organism: Allium sativum; assembly: GCA_030737875.1. Classification (NCBI taxonomy): domain Eukaryota; kingdom Viridiplantae; phylum Streptophyta; class Magnoliopsida; order Asparagales; family Amaryllidaceae; genus Allium; species Allium sativum. The sequence continues at coordinate 481,008,432 of CM060924.1, forward strand.
TGCTATATATAGGACCGCATTTCTATTGTTTTATTCACCTAAAACAATGGAGACAACGAGATGTTGCCCCAGCTTAGATTGAATTAGCCTATTTTTCTTCCACAATGGCATATACGTATACAAGAATCTCTGCTGCAACTTCAACATATCATTCTCTGTTCTTTAGATCCAGTATCTATGAGTTTATGTGCTTTTAGATATAAACATTTAACAAGTAATCCGGACATGTTTATAAATCTAGATCTAAACCTATGCCTGTCAAGAATCTGATTCATACCTAAATAGTTCTGCTATCACATGTATTATTCTGTTATCATATGCCTATTATGTTATTATGCTCGTTTCTGTTCTTTTTCCTCTTTCTCATTCCCTTTTTATTTTTATACCCAGGCAACCTTCGAGCCTAGGCCGATATTGCTGAAATATGCGTACGAACGAAATTGAGTTAAATTTGGCAATGATTAGGAATGATGATTTGGGAGAATAACCTGTACTGTGAATTATGACTAGGATTTGGGGGCATAAACTATAATATGGGCATACCTTAGACTGTGAATTATGGCTAGTAGTTTGGGCATATAAATTGGTAGGCTTAATTTAAAGATTAAGTGGAATATGTTAATGAAACTGTAAGCAACCTGTGAAACATGTTGGTGTTGGGGTTATGCATATCTGTTAACCTGTAATACTTAACTTGTTAAATCTGCGGGGGTTATATATATATATATATATACATACATATAAACCTGTTTATCCGTGTCTTGTTTAATCAATGGGTGAAGGTTAAGTAAATATTTTGAATCTGTGGGGTTAAGTAAATGCATTAAATCGATGGGGGTTATATGAACCCAATAAACTTAATCTGTGGAAATCCTAGTGGGTTGGGGATACAAGCCTAAGGGGTGGCTTATGTCATCTGTTATGTGAGACCCATATTAGTTAGTAAACCATTCTGGTATTAAAGGGGGACCTCGAACTAGGTAGGGGTCAGGGCATGCTTACTGGGCTAATTATAAGAGGTTCATTTGGGAAGGTGTGTTCTGATAGCGCATTCCAACGGAGTCATGTGCGTGCATGGGTCTAGCTTGCTTGGGAAAATAAGCCTCTATAACACCTATAAATAGGTCTGTATCCTTCTGGTGGTTGCCACTTTAGGAAGTAATACACCTTACTATGGGGCCGACACAAGGTATTTACGTGGTAGGGAGCTGATCGTCGGGGGTAGTGATTAGGGTACATCTAGTCATGTTTAGGTACCTATTATTTCTATTTGGGGTAATACCCGTTATTTCTGGTTAGGTACCTGTTATTTCTGTTTGGGGGGTATTGGAAGTACACCTAAGCCTACCATTTATGATTCTATTGGGATCATTCTATTTCTGTTAAGTAATTGGAAAACACTTAATGTGGGGCAGAGAAAAGTATTTTAGAAGCGTAATTTGTTCAATTCATTCGGGTTATCCTGTTCATACCTGTTTTATGATACTGTTATCTCTCATCCAGTTTATATGCCTATCATGATGCTTTTACTTATTTATATGCTAAAGGTAACTGGACTCGACAGACTTTATATCTGACCTGTTTTGTTTCCTTTTCTCTCTCTTCCTTTCGCCCTAGGTTCCCAGGGTGTGAACGCTCAGGCTTGATTAGGATTCTCTCCCTTCTGTCTCAGCTTGGATTTTGGATATTGCTTTGATGTACCACTTTGACTATCTATCTACTTGTTTATGATACTTATGGGGACTGTGGATTTTTACTTATGTACTCTGATGGTTTTTAGCGCAAGACATATGCTTTTATTTGATGTATTTTATTCCAGTATTTCAGCTCGATGTTGTAACTGGATTTTTGGTCCATGATGTTTTCTGTTGGAAAATAAAGTTTTAAATTTCCACTGCTATTTTATAAATCTTTCTTGTGAGATTCTTCTCTGTTTACCTATAACGCTTCACGAAACTTAATGCATTCTGTTAAAGAGTGACATTAACGGATGTGGGGTGTTATGAAATTCATATCCCCTGGAGGAGTACAAAATTTGTACCCCTTCATAGGGTACGAAATTGGTAACGCCTAGAGGGGTACGAAATTTGTACCCCTTCATTGGATACTAATTTCGTTTCCCTTAAGGGATATGAAATTTTGTATCCCTCTGGGTAATACGAGAAAGGTGAAGGGGGGCGAGATTCTAGTGCTGGTGTATCCGAAATCTTGTCATTTTAGGGAGTCAAGGTTCCTGAACATGAAGTGAGGGGATTCGAGTTTCGGTGGTCCGAACTGAATTCGATAGCCACCGGGACTGTGGGGCCCCGGATCCCTACCGGCGCTGCACCTGGACCTGTTGACGGCTTGCCTTCAGCTTGGAGCACGGCTCGCCTTCGGCTTGGCGGGCGGCTCGTCTAAGAGTTATAGTGCAAGCCCTTGGAATAGATGTTCTCAGGCCCAAAAGAGGTCATCTGATAGAAGTATCGGACCTTCTTATCTTTGCGATGCAACTTCAACCAAATCGCTTTGTGTTTCCCGACGACGTTCTTCATGCTTGAGCGCGTTGCTAACTAGATATTTAACGTGTGACAGCTTTGACTAAAAAGCGTGTCAACGGTTGGTGATGTGATCGACTACTTTAGATTGTTTTGTTGGGTATATATTGTATGTTGATTGAATACTATGATTATTAATACATACTAATGTATCCGATTTAGTTATATTTACTGCATTGCTATATGAGTTGTACCATTGTTAACATATGAATGAATTCTATTATTATTAATATGTGAGTAATTGGTGCATATATTACTTTTTTGGGATTTAAATAGCAAGTGTCAATTATAGTTGTAATAAAATGTATTACAACTATCAAAAATAGTTGTAAAATTTACGAAGGCACAATGGTGCATAACAGTTGAAGTAGCTATTACTACAATGGTGCATAACAGTTATAATAGGATATATAACAACAATCATTTGCAATGGTGATACACATTTGTAAAAGATGTTAGTCTATTACAACTTCTTAATATATGATGGTGTAATCATTGTTATAAAAAGTCATTTACAACTGTTTTACACAGTCTGGATAGGGTGATTTTGTTGTAGTGACATATTACACCTTCGTGCCTCATACCATGAGGTATACCATATTATTTAATCATAATCTTGCCTTCTCGAATGGTACAAAAATATGGAGTTTTGTATAAGAAAACACACATTAGAGAAATCGAGGTTTTAAACGATTTCCAAAAATATTTGAAAACCATTAATTTTGAAAATCTCTTTATCATAAGAAATATTTTTTTTGAAAATTATAATAAGAAATATTGGTATTATAACGATATATAAATATTTATAATATAGAAAAAAAATCTTACTAAGCAATACTTGTTTACATTTTAAACTTCCTTTAAAACTAGTTTTAAAATACGTGTACTGCATTCACAAAATCACATCATACTCATGAAATCATCATTAACAAAATAGACATAAAATTAAACAATCCGGAGTTTGGATTAGTAGAAATATAGGCTTGCTCTAGGATGAATCAAGCCAAAGAAATTCACAAGGATTATCACTCATATATCATGCATTAGAATCCTTAAGATCACTTTAGAAATAAACTTAAACCAGTGAATAAAATGCCAAAAAATACCCCTAGGAACCAAAATACAAGGCTTGAGCTTGGCATCATTACTATGTGCCTAGGGTAGACCTTTGATGGCTAAGGGTCAATCTTATGGTCGACCCTTCATGAGCAAGGATCAACCTGGGTGACGAATTTTCACCTAAGTGCAGAGCTCCTATGATCCTATATTTGAGCCATATTTTCGGCACACTATATATTTTGGAATGGCTTCGAACTTAACACCCACAAATTTTAACACTCATGCTTTAATTGGAAAAATAATTACATAATTCAGACTAAGGCTGAAGGTGATATAGTGCCTCAAATATTAGTGCACACATGGCTTTTGTACTTTAGTTTTCACTAAAACATTTTCGGTTACAACAATTCAAATTGAATTTTAAACTAAATCAAATTCATACAAAAACAAGTATAAACTCAATGAGTGAGTTTATAATTCACCTTGATCGGATTTGAATGATTTCTAACTCGATTAGGCCATAAGAAAGAAGCTTCAAGCTCTCACAACCGGTAGAATAAGGAGAAATTTACATGCAATCTAGAAGCTTACTACAATCTTCCATTCTTTTCAATTTTGAAATTTTGTTGATTGAATTTCCTACTAGAGTTTAATACTTGTTGTAGAGAGGAGAGATTAATGCTCTTTTGGTTTCTAATTTGGCTTAAGAGCGATGGATTTAAGAATTTGAGAAGTGCCATGGATTTTCTCAGTTTTTCTTGGGAAGATGGTTCGAATGAACTAGACGAAAAATAAAGTACATACATCCCCATTCCATTTCCAAATCATTACTCCATGTAATTAAATGGGTTTGGGTTAATTAATTGGCCGTGTTCTCTGCAGTTAAAGCGCTTAGCGGTTCTATAATGGAAGAGGTATAAAAAGTTGTAGTGGGGATAAAGCGAGCAAATAACGTAGGTGCAAAAATGTTAATTAGATATAAAATTATATAATTATATAATAAAAATTAATTAATTATCATTCTCTCATCATTTGTGTAGAAGAAATGAATATTAATTAATATTATATAACAAAATCAAAGAATATCATGGTTATGCACATTAGACTAGAGGACTACTACATATTTCTATCTTATGTAAGCACTTATAACTTAAAATTAGCTCATTTCATTAACTTTTTGATTTATTTTAAAAGAGAACCAGTTAATTCATCCTTCGTATATTAATATTGCTAAGCAGGTGCTAAATAGCATTGATTTAGTGGATGCAGTGGAAAATAGCGCGGATTAAAGCGGAACTACTATTCATCAGTGCTAAATTGAAATAGCATAGTGGACGAATAGCACTACGGGCTATAGCGGAGATTTAATGGAGTTTTAGCGGGGCTTTAACTGCATAGGCCTAATTCAAACTTAATTGGGCTTAAGGAAGGTTTAATTAAACTATGTCATCACCAAATTAAACTTCTTTAGTCCGAAACACTTTTGCTCAACCATTTCAACATATTTTAACATGGTAAAGCTTTACAAAATTTATCTCAACATATTTTGAAATCTCTATAAACAATTAACATTGTTTTTAACACATAAAAAATGGCATTTGCATAAAACATTTATTCCCCATCTTTATATATTCAAAACATACAAATTCCACACTAAAGTTTCCTCAAGATGCATTGTTTATAACAATCAAATGTACAACCATACGAAGATTATTTCATTATTCAAATATTGATTTTCCAATCAATATTTTGCCTCTTTACATTTTATCGCTTAACTTTTTCAAATTTAATAACTATTCTATACTTTTCAAACAAATTTATTTAACCATTTGCAAACATGAATTTACATTACAAATCCAATTTTACATTTCCCGTTCTCAATTGTTTACAAGTTATACAATTTTACAACAAAATTGTCCAAGTACTCATTTAGACATTCAAATAGCTTGATAACTCATATTAAAAATATTTAACACTCCAATGACCATTTCAGATCCAACAACTTTCAAGCTTTCAGTGAGAATGGAAATGGCAACTAGGTCTTTTTCGCTGTCATCGCCTCTTTCTCCTTCTCTTTCACTCCTCTTCCTGCTCGCCTCTCTTCACTTCTTTGCTTCCTCTTTATACATCTAGCTTTCCCCATGTTTATTCTCTCGCTGAAAGCTTTCCACACAAACCCTATTTTTCAAATACCTCAAATCTATTCTGCAATTCACCGCAATCGCCTTTTCCCTTAAGTTATGATGATCCACTTGTTTTTGGTCCTAGCGTGGAAGCAATAGCTAGTTCGGGGTTTCAATCAACTGATCTTTCTATCAATCCCCTCATATCGGGACTACTTGCAGCTACCGATGGTCGGTTTGGTAAAATATTGGTCCTTTTGTTATCACTCTGCTTTGTTGTTTTCTGTGTGTTATGAAGATTGTGGCCTGCGTCTGCCTGAGTTGTTAGGTGGTTTGGTTATATTGTCAATTGGATCTCTTTTCTGCTTTGTGTGGTCTTTTCGTGGTGGTGCACCTCCCTTTCCAGCAGCCTCGGAGATAGCTTTGCTACTGGTGGTCGCTAGCTATTATGGTAGCTGTGCTTTTTTTTTCCTTGGAACCTTCTCAGCCTGTGGTCGGATATTATGTTAATCTGAGTTTGTGTTACAAATGTGATGGGTCTTAAGGTTTCTCCTTGAGTTATGTCATTCCTCCTTACTGGTTTCTGCCTGTGGTAATGTCATTAGCACTGAAAAATTTCAGGTCATGTTGTGGCCTATGTCAGTTTCATTTGATTATGCACTTTTAATGAAATTTTTTTTGTTGATGTGAGTCTGGTAAGTCAGTGTGTCTGTTATATGCAATGTGTGTCTTCGCATTGCATGGAACGGTTACGTGATTAAGCGTAGCAACAATGTATGTCTAGTTTTCCTTTTTGTCTCGTACTTGGAAACCTGTAATATAAAGTTATACCCTGCATGGTGTTGTGTAGTGGTCCGCCCACTCTAAAAACCGTTTAATTGGTCGGTCCACTCTAAAAACCATTTTTAGTATTTTGACAATCAGTCTATCTCCTGTAACTATTTATACTTAATTTTATTATAATAAAAAGTATTACAAACCACTATAAAAATCGGTCGTCTTGCCAAGAAAAATATTTAACACTTAAATATTGAATCCAAATTAATATTTTATATTTTTAATATTTACGCTAATAACCAAAAAGGTTGAAATGTAACAATCTACAAATTATTGCATTTGATAAAATGGATCTTTTAAACACAATTTATAAGATTTCACCAACTTTATTATTTATATCTTGAATTTAATTAACAAATATAGATTGAAATAAGGCAAATTCTATTTGGACCCAAGAATTTGCTGAGTATACCCAGAAAAAACGATGACAAAACTGCCCTTACTTTACAATATTTTTTTGTTCAATTTTCAGCATACCTCGTAGGACCCCTACGAGATTCTTTACTGCACCTCGTAGAGCCCCTACGAGATTCTTTACTTTACCCCGTAGGCACTCTACGAGGTAAAGTAAAGAATCTCGTAGGGGCTCTACGAGGTGGAGTAAAGAATCTCGTAGGGGTCCTACGAGAGAGGGTAAAAATGTCTTTTTTTAAATAATACATGGGTGAACTCAGCAAAACATTGGGTTCACCTTGTTTTTTCGGATTTGCTGGGTTTACTCAGCAAATTGTTGGGTTTAAATAGAATTTGCCTTGAAATAAATGTCCTTATACATTATGTGAATTCAGTTTATCTCAATCTATATAATTTCTCATAAAATCCCAATTCTTTATTTTCTCAGCTTACATAATTATACAAGTTTGGCTCTGGAACTACATCTTAAGATAATCCTTTGTATATTGCTTCCAATTTTGCGGGTATATTCTCAGCCTCAAATATTGAATGTTTAGTGAATAAAATTAATTATGATAGTTGGATCATGTATACAGGGGCAACATATCATATGGCATCTTATTTGGCATTTTTTGCTTCACTCATATAACTTAATAATCTATTTAAAATATTATTATCTGATGGAATATTAAAGTGGTCAAGTATGTTTGCACAGCTGGCCTAAATTTTGAAATAATTCTCAAAAATTTCTTTTACATTCCTGAATTCAAACATGATTTGCTTTCTGTTGGCAAATTGTTAGATGATAATAATCTAATTGTAAATGTTAAAAAAATCATGTTATTTTCAGGACCCTTCAACTAAGCAAGGTTAGCTGTTGGATCAAGACATTTTGGTTTATACAAACTTAGCAAATCTTCTTCAAACTCTGTTTCATGCAATTCAGTTAATTATTTTGAATTTGCTATTACTAATACTTCTTTTTATTATACTAATAATACTATCACTGCAAATGTAAAGCCTAGTATTGATATTATTCATGCTAGATTAGGTCATATTTCTGCAATTCATAAGAAACATTTAATAGTTTCCATTTCAGGCAACAATGATAATAATAATTGTGATTTTAGTTGTGAAGCTTATGTTTTGGGTAAACATCAAAAAATGTCTTTTCTAAAATCGGTTTCATATGTTGGTGATTCCTTTGACATGATACATATAGATCTTTGGCGTCCATATTTAAGACACTCTTTGTCTGGTGATAGATATTTTTTTATAATTCTAGTTGATCATACTAGAACTATTTGGACTCATTAATTCATTCAAAAACTCTGGTGTATCCTGTTATTGTTGATTTTCTTGAGTATGTTCAAACTCAATTCAACAAGAAACTGGAAGTGATTAGAAGTGATAATAGAACAGAGATTGATCAGGAATCATGTAGAGTGTTATTTGCAAAAAAGAGGTATCATTCATCTCAGAAGTATTCCAGGAAATCCTCAGCAAAATGGTAGAGTAGAAAGGAAGCATAAACAACTTCTTGAAACTGCTAGAACTATAAGAATTCATGATGATTTGCCTTAAAAATTTTAGATTGATTGTTTGTTGGCTGCAAATCGTATCATAAATTTATTACCTGGTTCTGTTCTGAAACGGAGAACCCCTTATGAGTTACTTATGTAGAAGCAACCTAATTATAGTTATTTGAGTGTTACTGGATGTTTGTGCTTTTATGCTAAAAAATTATCTGATAAGTTTGCTCTAGATCAAAGAAACGCATTTTATTAGGGTATCCGTATGCTCAGAAAGGATACAAATTGTACGATCTTAATACTCATAAAGTGATCTTCAGTATAGATGTTTATTTTATTGATTTTTTTTCCATTCAAGGATGATCCAAATAAGATTCCTTTCTTTGTTTCTCAAATACCGAAAACATCATTTCCTTTGGTTAATACTGCTTTTGATATTCAAAATTTTTTGTATCCTATAAGTTGTCAAAACAACGATCAATTCAAATTCCTCAAAACACCACTGAAATTTCTCCGCAAAATTCTGCTTCTCCTGAAATTTTTGATACAAATTATACTTACTTCTTCTACTCATAATCCTGTTCCTCAAGTTACTAGAACACAAAATCTTAGATTATCTTCCAAACCTAGTAAATTACCTAAGAAATTTGATGATTTTGTTATGAATAAACCAACTACAAGAGTCATTCAAAATTTTAATTTTGATAATTTTGTTTCTTTTAATGTTTATACTAAACCTGTTAGAGTTTGTGCCCTAGAGCAATTTGTTTTATGTGATTGATAAAATTGTTGATGCTATATTTTATTTGGAATAAAAAAAGATTTTATTATGTAACATTTACTATGTAATATAAATATTAACAAAATAGTAGTCCTTAGAATAATAATACAGAATTATATAGTTTCAAGTAAGTGACATTAACATGAGATTATATAATAAAATAAGTATTATAATTCTTAAATGTCCCTAGTCAAGTTTTATTGTATATATAGGACAACAATGAAACAATGAGATTAGTATGTTGATTGACCGATGATCATATCTCATTAATCATTAATGTATGTGATATTAATGTCAATATATAAATACGTATTAAAGAATAGTGTATTTGGAAGACCCAATATGAGAAAACTTCATGGAGCATGATTAATAATGTCATAAGTAATTCTCATAGTGATAGTGATATAATGGTCCTCTGACCTGAAATCATTATATATTTTATTCGATGATATATGTGTTTTGATATCTTCAAAAATTACTCTTAATAGAGTAGACAAAAAAGTGATTATTGGATCCATCTCGAATTGATTAAATAATATGAATGATCTAGGTGGAATTTAACCCTACAATATAAGTAGTAATATCCATGAGCCTCTTGATTGAGTAAGATAATGAAATGCATGGTCGTGCTCAAATATTGATTTATTTTATGTACTCTGCTCATAGATCAAGTTAAAAGGATTAAATTATAAAGAGGATGATACGTTCCATGCCTCGAGTTTAATCTTGGATATAATGGTTGAAAGGATTAGATTACGTTGAAACATTGGTCGCAGAAAAGGTTGTACTGAATCGTTGATTTTATTATAACTTAGGTGACAACGATGTATTACTAGATGTCGCTCAGTGTTTATAATTTAAATAAAATTTAAATTATTTCCAATGATATAATAACCTATAGGGTCGTATAATTAGAACGTTTAAAAAGGGGAGAACCATTCTTAAGAAATGAAAATATCAAACGGTTGATATTTATTCGTTTTGAAATGGTATACCATGTATTTTGTTATCTCTTTATGGTTCTCGTTTATTTTAAAAGGGTTGCTGACCCTTTCTTCTTTAATATATAGAAAAAATCGAGATAAAAAAAGAGAAAAAGAGAATTCACATTATGGCTAGTACCTCCATTATCCAATACGAAGTCGTTTGACGATTACAAATTTACGTTCGTGGACACCAGTGGAGACGTTGTTTTTCAAGTGGTGTTAACAAGGTTCGATTTGATCCAGAATTTTTGAGTTCGTGAATCTGCAAAGCGAACCAATAAAAAGGTACACAGTTACTTAATTTATTGTAATATCGCTTGGATTTTGTAATTAGGGTTGTTGAATCATTAAAATCCACTGTCAATTCGCTCATATAAACCCTTCAATGGTATCAGAGCATAGGACTTTCGAATTCAATTTGTTGGGTTAGCTGTACATTTGGCTTTGTATGTATATATTATTGCAATAATTAATCAGTGTTTATGAACACTGATGCAAGTATGAATTGGGATTGTAATATAGATTCATTTATGAAATGAAATTGTTTCATTGTAAACACGATTTGTATTTGATATGCAATATGAAATGAATCATGAATTAATATTGGATATTAACTTTGTTATATATACGTATTGCCAGATCCTACCTTCTAAACCATGCATATATGGATTAATTGTTTAGTCTCTCTGTGTGTGCGTGTGTGTGTGTGCGTATGTGTGTTTTATATGAATGTTTGGATCTGATATAATCTCTTTTAGACAATGAGTCAAAATGTTTGACTATAGAAAGACAACATTGTTGTCTTAATGATTTTATCAATATAAATCCAAAACAGAATGTAGATTAATTTTTTTTAACCTGACCAGTAAGTTAAGAAATTTAGACTTGGTTTGGTTTTGCTATGCTTTAGATCAATGAGTTTGTTTGATCAGTTTAAATATATATGTATGTATATATATATATGTGTGTGTGTGTGTGTGTGTTTATTCACAACTATATTGATATATATATATATATATATATATATATATATATATAATCATACCTTAAGCTATATGACAAATATAATATATGAATCAGAATTTGGACACTAAATTTAAAAGGGCTGATTAATGTATTGCTGCAAACTGGAAAAAGATTTATGTATTCCAAATCTGCATGTATCAGAATCTTATGTGTGCATATTGTTGAATGTCTAGCTGCAAATATGATCTGCAATTTTAACTCTTCGATTTATATACAATTTTGATACATACATACATATATATATATATATATATATATATATATATATATATATATATATATAAATATATATATATATATATATATATATATATATATATATAAATATATATATATATATAGTTGCCACAAAAACAACAGTTATAATAATGGCATCCACCTCTAGGGAGAATCCTAACCCTAATAATTTGGGGAAAACTACTGATTTAGGGTGGAAAGAGGTCAAGAAGAAAAAACTAAGCTTTGTGCTCAAACGTTGGTAGGGAGGCGCAGCACCACATCGGCTGGAAATGGTGGTGGACGAGATAAAAATCTCAACTTTAAAGAGGGCGCAAGGAACTGGAGTGACGTGCTAGCAGGCAATACACGAATCGAAGGAGATGTGCAAAAGTTTGATGCATAGAAGGATAAAGACGGTGAATATGCTGAGTTAGACGATGAGATTTACACAGAAGCGGTCAATATGTGGACAAACTCGATCTACATCTACTTGATAGGTAAAATCCCTTACTACATCCAATTAAACGCTTACATTCGTAGAGAGTGGAAATCAAAAGGGAGTTGGAATGTTTTTGCAAGAGAAAATGGGTTTTATTTGATCAAATTTGCAAACGCTGAAGACTGTTCTGCAGTACTTGACAATGGACCATGGTTCATGGATAGCAATCTCATATTCACTAAAAGATGGGAGCTAAATCTAAAATTGGAGCGAGATATGCTAGAAACGCATCCAGTTTGGATTCGATTACAAAACCTGGATCTAGCTCTATGGAATGCCAGAGGCATTAACAAGATTGCTAGCCTCGTTGGCAATCTGTTGGCACTAGATGACTGCACCAAACGAGTCTCAAGACTTATATATGCCAGAGTTTTAGTTGAAATTCATGCAGACAGTGTCATCAAGAAACAGGTAAGAGCAAAAGATAAACTTGGGAATGCTTACATCCAAAGCATTGATACGAGAACTTACCCCTCATATGCAGCACTTGTAAGTGCTTTGGGCATTCGGATGACCAATGCACCATCACTTTCCAGCAAGTGTGGCAACAAAAAACTGTAGAGGATATGATAGTGGAGCACAACAAAATGACAAGCGATACAACGCTTGATCCTACGCTAGCTACTAGTGCAGGTTATATACAAATATCTACAAGTACTTCAACTACTACAGCTAGTGGCGAGGAGCACCATCGCCCTGCTTCCCTACCTGAAAAGGAGGTGCAACAGCATATGGAGAAGACACAAGAGGTGCAGCAGCAGGCGGAGCAATCACTGGAGGTGTCAGATCAGGGAGAAATCCCTGGCACTTCGTCCAATCCACAGGCCCGGGTACCTGAAACATTAGCAGAAATTCGGGGGTTAGATGTTAACGTTAGTATTCCAGGTGAAGAAAGCAGCAAAGCTAACAGTGGCAAGTTCACTAAACAAAATGACAAATATAAAGAACAGTTCACAACTGTGGGAAAGAAGGGTAAGAACTTGTGTACACAAGTAGTTTCTCCTAAGGTCTTGAGGAGCAATGCTCTCAAGCCCAGATGTCCATATAAGTTGGAATGTTAAAGGTTTAAACAACGATACCCGTGCTTTAGACCTCTATAATCTCGTAAGGACCCTTGAGCCTTCTATAGTGGGTATTCTCGAAAGCAAAATTAATGAAGATAATGTTTTGTACTTTAAAGAACAATTGGGAGTGGGTTGGAATCTCATGAGCAACAATGACACTGGTACTAAAGGCAGAATAATTTTAGCATGGATTAAAGCGGTTTGGAGCATGACTTTGGTGGATAAGGATGATCAACAGATAACTGTTAAAGCTGCTAATGTTGGAGATTTACTTATATACATAACTGCAGTCTACGCAAGTAATCTTTCTAGCCAAAGAGTGGCACTATGGGAGAAGATCATTAAAATTTATAAAAACATTAATGAACCTTGGTTGATTATGGGTGATTTCAATGCAGTTTTAAGAGCATAAGAGAAACAAGAGGTATTACCTTGAGAGCAATGCAGCTGTCTGAATTTAAAAATTGCTTGGTAGCTACAGGGCTTATTGAACTAGTCCGTGGTGGCCTAAAATTCACGTGGAAAAGTGGAGAAGTTAGAAAGATCATGTGTAAATTAGAAAGAGCATTAATCAATGTACAGTGCATGAGCAAATTCGCAGACATCAAAATCAATATTCTTTCTAACTCAACAAGTGATCATTGCCCACTGCATATTCAACTCAAAGAAACAAACAAGAATGGTAAGGGCAAGCCATTTCGTTACTCGGATGATTGGCACTTGATTGATGGGTATCATGAGGCAGTTTGCGCCAGTGATTTAGTGCAAGAAGGGGACAGTCATTTATATCAATTAGTGAAATTCAATAAAAGGGCCAAAGACAGACTTAAGAATTGGAATAGAGTTTGACCCAAGTCCCACGATGAACTAAATAATCTTGAAAATCACAATGAAGAGATTTTGAAGAAAATTGATGAAGGGGATAACTCTGATGACACCTGGAATCAATACTATGCAGCCCAAACTAAGCCGAAGGACCTTTTACATGTAAAAGCTATCGAACTTAAACAGAAAGCTAAAGAGAAATAGCTAACAGAAGGTGATGAGTATATGAAATTCTTCTACACTAAAATGTCTATCAGGAAGAACATCAACTACAATATGAAATTGTATGATCAGAGTGGTAGTAACTATGTTGATATGTGTAAGTTTGAAGAAGATGCAATCACATATTTTCAAGACTTATATAATGGCAGTACCGAGGAAAATAACTTACCCCAAATTGTTGCTCGTCAGCTAGTTAATTCCCGCGGCAGAAGACTTTTGTTGAGTACTGTCAGCGAAAGAGAAGTCTGGGACGCGATGAGAACCATCCACATCAATTCGTCTTCGAGACCCGACGGACTTGGTTCTGAGTTCTTCATAATCCATTGGGACGACCTGAAAGGTAAAATCACTTTAGCTATTTAGGAAACTTTCAATTCGGGTTTGTTTCTGAAAGAAATAAATCACACATTTATATGCCTTATTCCCAAATGTGATAAGCCTATTAGTATTGCAGACTGCAGGCCCATAGCATTCTGTAACGTAATATATAAAATCATTAGAAAATGTTGTGCAGCAGGCTACAAATGATACTTCCAGATTTAATTATTGAATGCTAGAGTGCATTCATCAAACGCAGAAGTATATCAGAAAACTCCCTTTTAGTCCATGAGCTTATTAGAACTTTCAACAAAAAAAGGGGAAGACCTTATGTGCATGAAAGTTGACCTACATAAAGCTTATGACAAGATCAACAGGCATTTTATCCTACACATGCTAAGATGTATGGAATTTCCAGAGCAAACTATTAAACTCGTTAGTGAATGCATAAGTACCCCAACCTTTTCTATTCTAATTAATGGCATTCCTAAATGTTTTATTAGCAGCAACAGGGGGATCAGGCAAGGAGGTCCCCTTTCACCTTATCTTTTTGCTATGGCCATGGATTTTTTCACATTGCAGATGGAAATAGCTATCCACAAGCAGATGATTTAGACAATACACAATTTCCAACCAAGATTAAGTCATCTACTGTATGCTGATGACTTACTAATATGCATTAAAGCAAACAGTGGATCAGCTAGAGAGCTCAAGGACATATTTGGTAAACTGGAGAAATTTTGTGGGCTGAAAGTAAATGAAATGAAGACCAAATGTTAGTTCAATAGGACTTGTAGAAATAAGATGAGTGTGTTGGATGTGCTTCAGGTTCAAGAAGGGGAACTCCCAGTGAAATATCTGGGTGTGCCACTGCAACGACCCATATTTTCGGCAATATAATAATTAATCAATTTAATTATTTATATAATGATATAGAGATTTAAATGGACGTTTAATTAAATAACTTTGAATATTTAATTAATATAAAAATTAAATAATATATATAATTCTGAAATAATCAGAATTGGCTGAAATGGCAATACGGTGTGAATTGGGCAAATTCAAAATATATAATTCAGTTTAGAATTTGAATTAGAATAACGAATATATTATTTGAAAGAAGTTTGAACGTATAATTATATTATAATTAAAATCGAGCTCGAAATGGCGCGGTAGTTCGTTATTTGGCAATTCGAACTTCAATTGAATATACATAATCCGTTTTAAATCGGATTTATGTGAAACAAGAAATGTTCGGAGCTGGTGAAGTATATTTTTCTAATGAAAGAGAAAAATCGGGATTTCATTATGTAGATTTTGATTTATGTTCAAATCAAATTTTAGAAAAGTCGCTATGGAATTCCTTTGAAATTTTTAAATATATATTTATATTATAAAAGGATTTTATATATAAATCAAATATCGATATAACTGGGAATTTTCAAATATCGAGTTATAAATCCCATTGGAGCTGCATGATATTCTGTTGTGAATATATACGATAATATATATTTATTGATATTTAATTTAATTATTTTTAAATATATTTATATATTTAAATGGGTTATTTAAAGCTTTAAAAATAGTCAGTTTTGCATACGACCTCTGTTTTCGACGAAACTAATTTTGTTGGATCCAAAATATTAAATTATTATTAGATTTCAATTTTCGTGATTTTTAGAGTCACTGTGTGGCCGTACGGATTTTTAATGTGAAAAAAGTCAGTATTTCGACGGTTAAAAATACGCTGTGTGAGCAAACGAAGTCGGAATTCGACGAAACCAGTTTCGTTGGGTCCGTAATGTCAGAATGTAGCTGCATGCCCATTTTCATGATTTTTGAATATTTTGTGTGACCATAGGAATTTTAAACATCGACTACAAATAGAAATAGACTAAATTAATTAATAAAATAATCTTTCATACTCTCTATATAAATAAGGGCCAAGTCAACAACCCTAAAGGAAACATAACCCATGGTCAAATACTCAGCGCCTCCACCAAATACCACGAACGCTGAAAAGCTTGAAAACTCCTCTCGATTTCTCAATTAATCTAATCGATTTTGGCAAAATCTTCAATTAGGAAATCAAAGAGAAGATCGAACGCAACACTTGAATGTGGAAAATGGTTTAGACACCGTAAATCATCAGATATTTCGACCTAAAGCTACTAACTTTGAACTGGCTTTTTGGAGATGGAGGAGCTTTGAGTTGCAAGGGGTTGGAGGTGGGGGATCGCGACACTGAGGCGCGACGGCGGCAGGTTTCAGATCTGTTCAGGTAGTCGGAGTTCATCAAACTCCGGCGAAGTGCGTCTGCTGTTAGTTTGGGTTTTTGGGGTGATAAAGAAGCTGTCGTGCACCAACAATGGGTGATGTAGGATCGTCGGAGGACAGCGGAGTTGATGAGGTAGGCGATGCGGGTTCCGATGGATGGAGATGTCAGTGCGATCGACGGAAATGTCAGGAAATATAACTTCATGATTTAATGAACTAACGGTGGTAACTTCTAATTAATTAGGCTTATTAGTGGATTAGTATTATTTAAAAGTGTACCGTATGCTTTTAAACTTGAAATTGGCTCATATGAAATCAGAATGTATTAAGATGAAAAGGAGTTGGTTGTTCTGAAGTCAGGAAGAAAATCAGGGGGTTTCTGTGTTTTGGGGAAGACAAGATTTTGTTGATATTAGCTGCTAATTAAGTAATGGAGAGGATGCTGTGTGAATATAGAAGAAAGGCAGGCAAATTTTTCTTCCTGGAAAGTGAGCCAATGGATTATGAGAAAGGAGATTGATTAAAATGGTAACTAAGGGATTTAAAATATAGTTAGTGAATCAGTTAGTTAATTTAAATTATGCTATAGCTGGTAATGACCATAATTTGTTCATATGCTATCAGAATCCAACGAAACTGGTCATGTTAAAATCATGGAGACGAGAGCTACATAGCGGAACTGATTTCACTAAAAACGGAGCTATTGAATTTTGTGATAAATTCAAATGTGTGTTTGATTTTAATGAAAAGAAAAGCAAGATCATCAATTGTGGAACAAGCTGAGTAAAACTCACCAACTCTGAACAATTACATTTTTACAACATATTTTTAGAACTGATAATTATCTGTTGATTGCTGTGTGTTAACTGTTTGGTTGAATTGCTTATGTATTGGTTAAAATTATAAATAACGATATATACATATCATTAATCGCATATTGATTCTGTTTAGCAGAATATTTCATATTGAGATGAAATCGATGTTAATTATATTGTTAGACATCTGTGATGCAGGGAAACAGGTTGAAGGGATCCAACTGGATTCCTCAACATTTATTTTACTGTTATCCATATATTGTGATATATGATGTGATATATAATCTATTGTAGATTATGTCTGTTTGGATAATATTTATCATTGTTATATGGTATGTTAAATACCATAAGAAATACCTGAATGATAAAAGGGAATTTTCAAAACGTATATTGAAAATGAAATGTTATAAAATCAAAGGATTTTGTAAAGAGAATATTTATAACACCAAAGCTTATTATAAAAGGATTTATTTAGAAAATAAGTAGAATAGAAAAAAGAAATATTTGAAAAACAAATAGAAAAAAATAGTTGGAAAATAAAAGGGATTAGTTATGAAATCAATGGATTTTATATATGAAAGGAAAAGGATTTTATAGAGGAACATACTGTTATAAAATCAAAGAACAAAGATGAAAGGGAAATATTTGTGAAAGAACAAATATGGAAGGAAAATATTTCTGAAAGAACAAATATGAAAAGAAATTATTTGTAAGAACAAATATGAAAAGAAATTATTTGTAAAACAAATATGAAAAGAAATTATTTGTAAAACAAATATAAAAGGAAATTATTTGTAAAATAAAATAGAAAGGGAAATATTTGTAAAACATTTACAAATGGAATTGTAAAAGAAATGTTTATTTAGAAAATAAATAGAATTATAAAGGAAATATTTATTTAGAAAATAAATAGATATAAAAGGAAATAGTTGATAAATGAAAGAAGTGTTTAAAAGGAGAATTTTACACTAGGAAAGTTTAGACCCGTGCTTCGCACACGGGTATAATATGAATTCAAAGTGAACATTTAATGGAAATCTGTTTTAACAGATAAATGGAGCAGATTAATTTATAAATAATATTTTATAAATTAAGTAAATTATTTATCATTGGATAAATAGAATATATATGTCAGGACTAATATAAAGAAGTAAGAATCGATTTCAACATCGATATTTGAAACTGAATATGGACGTAGAGTTAATCAAAGGAGTTAATCAAAATGTGTTAATCAAAATGAGTTAGAATAGAGTTAATCAAGTAGAGTTAATTGATTAGAGTTAGAGTTAATTGATTAGAGTTAGAGTTAATTGATTAGAGTTAGAGTTAATTGATTAGAGTTAGAGTTAATTGATTTGAGTTAGAGTAAACTGAAAAGAGTTATCAATTAGAGTTATCGAATAGAGTAAATCAGTTAGAGTTATCGAATATTTGTTATTCGAATAGAGTTAAAAAGGAGTTAATCAAATGTAAATCGTTCGAGTAGAGTTAATCGAATTAGTTATTCGAAAGAAGTTAATCGAATTAGTTAATCGAAAGAAGTTAATCGAATTAGTTAATCAAAAGAAGTTTAATCAAATATTAGTTATTCGAAGTGAGTTAATCGAATATTAGTTATTCAAAAGGAGTTAATCGAATGTAAATCGATAGAATAGAGTTAATCGAATTAGTTATTCGAAAGAAGTGAGTTATTGAATATTAGTTATTCGAAGAGAGTAATCGAATATAAGCTATTCAAAGTGAGTCAATCGAATATTAGTTATTCGAAGTGAGTTAATCAAATATTAATTATTAAAAGAGAGTTAATCATCGAATTCGATTATATCGAATTCGGGAAAGTACTTATACTTTCCGGTGTTTTGAGACGACCCCAAATCCCGTTCCGACGGAGACAAGGGTAATATTTGGAATATAACACAGAAACAGACAATAGCAGAACAGAATTAAATAAATACACCAGATAATGAACAATAGAATATACTGGATAAAAGTAATCATCAGAGTTACACAGTACACAGGATCATACTTAGAAAAAAAATACAGTTCAACTATACAAAAATGTCTACAGCGGAAAATAAACATAATATGTACAATAGGAGCTGAACAGCATAAAAAGAGATAAATGATAGAATCCATCTTCAGCTCCAGCTATCCAGAAAGAACCAGCTAAACCTGAATACAAGGCTGCCCGTGTAGAAAAAGGGGCACCCGAGTTTGAGAGTGAAACAAACTACGAGTCAGTCATGGGACTGGTATGAGAAATCTACTCAACACATATATAATTTGGCTAATCGCAGGACCACGCCACTCTCGTGGAACGGGTTTACTCCATTGGATTGCCAGTGCTTTAAAACAAATCTTTCTTTTAAACATCGCTATGCTTTTTATAAAAATGAAGCCATTATAAGACTCAGTTCCCATCACACAATGCAACGCAAACCGGAGGATAGAGTTTTTACCTTATAACGGCCAAAATATGCTTAATACGAATAAAACAAAGGCATTTGATATTATTGCTAGTGTTTATATGTTTTGAAAACAATTTCAAATCATAACTATCAATCATAGACGGCATTAATGCCCCATACCACTATGTCGCCATATTTAGGTATACAATCAAAATCGCACAGTCACGTAATTGGAAATTGGATTTCCGTCATGAACCAAGGCAAAAGATAGTCCTTACCGTATTCGAGACTGCCTAGCCCGAGTCTCAGGAACAGCCGCAACTGCCCCTTGGATCGTCAGGGCCGGTCCACCGATGTGGATTATTATGCCTGAACAATACGTTTCAACGCCCTTTGGGGCGTAAACGAGCCAACGAATATCGGACCCGGATCGTCCGATCAAACCGAGGCGCCTCGCAACAGCAACAACCACAAAGTTGAAAAGTATATAAATTTCAGGGCTGGTAGGTCACTGACACCACCCTGGCTAGGAAGAAACGCATGCCCTCCCTGAGGTCCTTCTCCCGTTTCTGGTTCATACCGGGGTGTGAGGCTCGCGAATTCACGTTATACACAAAGCTACGCCACACAGGCGGTGCTTTGATCATCATCACAAGACTTTGCTTTTCAACAGAAGTCCCGATCGTTTGCCACTTAGGCATGCCACACTAGCAATTCATGTCATGCGACTGATGTCCATCGATATACAACCTCTGAGCTCATGCGTTTCAGAGAAGGGCGTTAAGCAAAAGAATAAATTCTCCGCTGCCAAACAGATGTATATTTAATAGAGATCAATCAACACAGAATAAAATCCAATGTCAGACACACAGTCCATTTACAAGTCCGTCCGGGGTATGAACGAAACCGGAGGCACTAAATACCTCGCAAACCCATCGATCACCACGTACGTCTGGACGATCACCACTCATTATCCATATTTCGGGATGCCTCCCAATCAGGACCTCGGTTACCATCCAAACGAGGTGAAGATCTCCGGTCTTCGACCACTGTCTTCATCTTCGAATTTCAATCGTCGGTCAATTATTTGAAATGAGAATTAACTCGGCCTTTTCAAA
This sequence comes from Allium sativum, assembly GCA_030737875.1. Lineage (NCBI taxonomy): Eukaryota > Viridiplantae > Streptophyta > Magnoliopsida > Asparagales > Amaryllidaceae > Allium > Allium sativum. Next base: position 481,029,471 of record CM060924.1, read on the forward strand.
TAATTCACGTATATTTAGAATTTCAAATCAATTTATTTCAATGGTTAAATCATTCGACAACACCAATTTTGTTCTTAAATGAAATTTTCACACCAAACACATTCAACCATCAAATACCACATAAATCGAGCAAATTCAGTTTATTTCCATTCCATATCCTTTATGATATTTTATAACGATTTATCGCTATTTTTATTTATTTTAAAATAGCCAATTTATTCAAAACGACGCTTCGGGCCATAACGCGGCCGTGGCGCTGTTTTTCTTCAGATTTGATTTACACATATCTGAAAATCTAACCGTTGGATCTTCACAAAATTTACATCATTAGAAAGGTCTTTTCAAAACGAATCCAATGGTTCCAGTTTCGGGAAAATCCGACGGTCGGATCTCCCGGTACAATCGTTTGAAGTTTCGATTTCAAAATACGAACTGCAGCGTCGTTATTCGATTTAATATAATTATATATATATATATATATATATATATATATATATATATATATATATATATAAATATAATCATTTCTGGCGCTGTTTTTTTTCTTCAGACTTGAATTAAACATTCCAGATTATCCAACCGTTGGATTTTTACAAAGTTGGTGCCGTTGGAAAGATATTCCCAAGGCGAACCCGATGGTTGCGCTTTCGGGAAAATCCAATGGTCGGATTTCCCGTACTAGTTGTTTGAAATCACGGTTTCAAAACGCGAACTGCATGGCCATGCTTCGTTTGAATTTTATTTATATTTATATATTTATATAAATATAGTTCATTCAACGATTTCAATATCGTTTTTACTTCAAATATTTCACTAACGCTTTAAAATTTTGGAAAATTTCGCCATAACCTCCTTTGTACGGGAGGGGCTGGGAAAATTCCCAAATAGCCACATGGGCGTCTCATGTCAAAAAGAAAAAGAAAAGGCCAAGCGGCTAGCCAACATGCTCATAAAATCATCACCCAAACAAAACAGTAAACGTGCACCTATTTGTCGGGCACAAAATTTTATTCCTCTTCTCTAGCCCCTTTGTTAGAACCTGTTCAATAAATATGCATGTACATATATACAGTTCTTATCATTTATCATTTTCCATTCAACTTCATATTTGATTCCATTTGGTTTAAAAACACCATTCATTCTAATGTTGCATGTATAGGCAAAAATCATATCATTAGGTAATTAATGAATATTTCAACTCATATATGTTTATTTGAACGAGTGGCTATTTTTAACACTTCACATTTCAACGATTCATGTATATAATAAAAATGAGATTTTTATTGTAAAACAATTCATTTCAAAACACTATTATTCTATATAGTTTATATAGGTGATAAAAATAGGATTTTTCTTACAAAACAATTTCTTTTAAAAACAAGATTATTTTTCATATTCCATATAGTTGATAAAAGATGATTTTTGTTATGAAACAATTTATTTCAAAATATGAATACCATTCAACACATGAATTTCTAATCAACGAATGAATTTCGATTCAACACATGAAGGTTTTCTATAGTTTCTTTATATAGATAAAAATGTGATTTTTATATTTTAAACGCGAATACCATTCAACACATGAATTTCTAATCAATGAATGAATATCGATTCAACACATGAAGGTTTTCTATTCAACGAATAAATATAGTTTCAGCAAATGAAAATAATTCAAACACATGAATATTATTCAAAATTTCGGCAGCATAACGGCAGGGTAGTTAAAACCGGGACCGTCCCTAGTACGGCTCCTCGCTCTACCTTAAAACCTCGCGGTTTTTGACAATGGGAATCATGCATCTAGTTCGCACGCAGGCGGCATCTATATATATTTCATTTCCACAAACTAATCATATGTGGTTTCAACCAAATATTTCTCAACCACAAATGGGTATTTTTCAACCACAATCAATCAATATCAACCACAAACAATCCCAAACAACCATTCGCTATCAATCAATTTTCACACCAATCACAACCAATAAATATCGTCCATGGTTTGTGGACGAGGGGCGTATGTATATATATATATATATATATATATGTGTGTGTGTGTGTGTGTGTTTATATATAGCAATTCACTTTTATTTCAAAAAATATATATTTTTTACAACGCATATACAACTTATACATCGAATGTACAACTTATACAACGCTTATACATGAGGTGTACAACGCTTATATAACTCATACATCGACTATATAATTTATACATCGTCGTTTTCCATATCGTTTATAAATTAGAAATCTCACATTGGGTTCCACTCCACCAAAAATAGCAGAAGGCTCAGAAAAATATGCGGTCTCTTCTAAAATGTAGAAGGCGTCCACACGGTCACGATGCTTCCTGTTTCATCGAATTTCGTTAACGAAGCAAAAAGATATGATTTTTCAAAGTTTGCAACGGTTTTAAATTGTTAAAATCAAATTAAATAAAACCAGCCGTAACTTGCCTTTGATGTTCGAAACTAGGGTTAGCAATAGTTTTCAATCCGCTGCACTTGGTCAAGATCCAACCATAGCACGACGTAGAGCATCGTGAGGCGCGCCTATCGATGCCAGGTAGGCCCCACTCGGTTGCAGGTGGAGGGCGTGGCGGCGGCTAAAAGCGCGCGACTTCCTGGCGGTCGTTCAGGCGAAAGGTGCAACGATAATACCCCAAACCGACATGGATTTGTAGAGGAGGCCTTGCTCTTCAAAAACCTTAACTGGGGCGTTGAATTCTATTGAGCGGATTAGGAGAAAACAAGGAGAGAAGGAGGAAGAAGCAGCCGCCGTTCGTCTCGAGGGTTACGGGTTTTTTTTATATATATATTTTTAAATTAATGAAATAAAAAATCCTATTGGCCGATGTTATATTAAATTCAAAAATTTGGGTTTTCTTGGACGAACTCGAAATCAAACCCAACGACTGTCATCCCTAGCGTTTTACCCCCATTCCGAACACAATGGGATATGTTTCGTAGGCCCATTCGACTGTTTCAGTCAGTTTTCCTTCAAATTAAAATATAAAATATTCAATATTTAATTTGAACGAACATTTCTATTTGCCAGGGCCTCAAACTGATTCGAAAAATTTCAGAAAAATAAATCTTGCTATGTTTTGACGATACGGTCCCAACAAAACTAGTTTCGTCAAATTCTGAGACCGTTTGCAAAAAGGCCCATTTCTGGTCGATCCATTTTAACTACAATTGACCAAAACACATTTTCTTTTTCCACGCTCACATATTAGCTTCAAAAATTATGAAATTTGAAACCTAGCGATAACTTCACTTCCCGGATCCAACAAAAGTGGTTTCGTCGAATTTCGAGGTCGTATGCAAAATGGCCAATTTCACGGGCTATATAAATTCCATAGCGACCTTTCTGAAAATTCATTCGGCCATAACTTTTGCTTTCCGCTATGAAAATTCGATTTTTCAGATTCGTTAGAAAGGTATTCACTAACAGATTTAAATATTTTTGGTTTCGCTAAAATCCGTTTTGTTTTGCACCCGGTACAATCCGACAAAGTTTGAATTCAATTTTTGAAACTGCAGCGCCATTTCAGGCCTTGTTTATAATTTTAATTAATTATATTCGTTTTCAATTGTCGATTCAAACTCAGTTTTCATTGCCATTATCTAAAATATTTATTTTAAATATTTTAAATCCATTATTTTAGCCAATTTAAATTTTTTAAATTGGTTCAGATTTTCTGGGTCGTTACAATCTCCCCCACTTAAAACTTTTCGTCCCCGAAAAGGAACAAAGTCGAAAGTGGTTTGATAAATCTACAATCACACAACACAACAACCAATTTGTTTTTAACCTTCCAAAAATATACTAATCAAATCCTATATTCCTCCCCGTACTGGCTTCAGGAATATCAGTTTCCGACTTTTCTTTGTCACTACAACAAACTTCTTCTTCGTCGCGCAACATTCCTTTCCTATGGAGATCTTCATACTGATAAGCCATGTATATCATTTCAGAAAAAGGAAGCTTCACATTCCTCATCACACTATTCTGATATTTTCTTTGCAGACCGTGAATAAATCTCAGATTCTTCCTTTTTGGGTCTTTAATCAGATGAGGAGCAAAGTGAGAAAGTTCGTTGAATTTCTTATGATATTCTGGGATGGTCATATCACCTTGTATCAGATAAGAAAATTCGTCGCATAATCGCTCAGTCGCTTCGGGAGGAGTAAATCTTTCTAAGAAAATCACTTTGAATCTGTCCCAGGTGATATCACCTTCTGGATTATCCTTAACAACAGAATCCCACCAGAACAAAGCTTCATCTTTGAGTGCCCAGGAGGCCAGTAATCTTTTCTGGTCATCCCTCAACTTCAAACCTTCAAAGATCTTTTCAGCCGAACGAATCCAAGCCTGTGTCTTCATAATAGATTCTTCACCAGAGAACGGTATTCCACCCATATTTCGATATTTGATTAATAGGGCCTCAATATCCGGTTCTGCATTCCTTCTGTTTCTGACACTCATTTTCTAGTACTTCTGCAAACAGCAGATCAAGTGTCAGGTCACAGAAAAGATAATTTAAAATATAGAGACAAATACCTCAATGTAAATGTGTATATCGAGGTGTTATTTCATTCTGCTACTCATACTAGGACATTACTGATCCTATTTGTATAGAGTTACCCGTCCTAGAACACTACTAGTTCTATTTCTGACGAGTTCGTTCAAATGTTATATTCCTGAACTAAGCTTAACCAATGCTCTGATACCACGTTGAGACGACCCCAAATCCCGTTCTGACGGAGACAAGGGTAATCTTTGGAATATAACACAAAAACAGACAATAGCAGAACAGAATTAAATAAATACACCAGATAATGAACAATAGAATATACTGGATAAAAGTAATCATCAGAGTTACACAGTACACAGGATCATACTTAGAAAAAAAATACAGTTCAACTATACAAAAATGTCTACAGCGGAAAATAAACATAATATGTACAATAGGAGCTGAACAGCATAAAAAGAGATAAATGATAGAATCCATCTTCAGCTCCAGCTATCCAGAAAGAACCAGCTAAACCTGAATACAAGGCTGCCCGTGTAGAAAAAGGGGCACCCGAGTTTGAGAGTGAAACAAACTACGAGTCAGTCATGGGACTGGTATGAGAAATCTACTCAACACATATATAATTTGGCTAATCGCAGGACCACGCCACTCTCGTGGAACGGGTTTACTCCATTGGATTGCCAGTGCTTTAAAACAAATCTTTCTTTTAAACATCGCTATGCTTTTTATAAAAATGAAGCCATTATAAGACTCAGTTCCCATCACACAATGCAACGCAAACCGGAGGATAGAGTTTTTACCTTATAACGGCCAAAATATGCTTAATACGAATAAAACAAAGGCATTTGATATTATTGCTAGTGTTTATATGTTTTGAAAACAATTTCAAATCATAACTATCAATCATAGACGGCATTAATGCCCCATACCACTATGTCGCCATATTTAGGTATACAATCAAAATCGCACAGTCACGTAATTGGAAATTGGATTTCCGTCATAAACCAAGGCAAAAGATAGTCCTTACCGTATTCGAGACTGCCTAGCCCGAGTCTCAGGAACAGCCGCAACTGCCCCTTGGATCGTCAGGGCCGGTCCACCGATGTGGATTATTATGCCTGAACAATACGTTTCAACGCCCTTTGGGGCGTAAACGAGCCAACGAATATCGGACCCGGATCGTCCGATCAAACCGAGGCGCCTCGCAACAGAAACAACCACAAAGTTGAAAAGTATATAAATGTCAGGGCTGGTAGGTCACTTACACCACCCTGGCTAGGAAGAAACGCATGCCCTCCCTGAGGTCCTTCTCCCGTTTCTGGTTCATACCGGGGTGTGAGGCTCGCGAATTCACGTTATACACAAAGCTACGCCACACAGGCGGTGCTTTGATCATCATCACAAGACTTTGCTTTTCAACAGAAGTCCTGATCATTTGCCACTTAGGCATGCCACACTAGCAATTCATGCCATGCGACTGATGTCCATCGATATACAACCTCTGAGCTCATGCGTTTCAGAGAAGGGCGTTAAGCAAAAGAATAAATTCTCCGCCGCCAAACAGATGTATATTTAATAGAGATCAATCAACACAGAATAAAATCCAATGTCAGACACACAGTCCATTTACAAGTCCGTCCTGGGTCTGAACGAAACCGGAGGCACTAAATACCTCGCAAACCCATCGATCACCACGTACGTCTGGACGATCACCACTCATTATCCATATTTCGGGATGCCTCCCAATCAGGACCTCGGTTACCATCCAAACGAGGTGAAGATCTCCGGTCTTCGACCACCGTCTTCATCTTCGAATTTCAATCGTCTGTCAATTATTTGAAATGAGAATTAACTCGGCCTTTTCAAATAATTCACGTATATTTAGAATTTCAAATCAATTTATTTCAATGGTTAAATCGTTCGACAACACCAATTTTGTTCTTAAATGAAATTTTCACACCAAACACATTCAACCATCAAATACCACATAAATCAAGCAAATTCAGTTTATTTCCATTCCATATCCTTTATGATATTTTATAATGATTTATCGCTATTTTTATTTATTTTAAAATAGCCAATTTATTCAAAACGACGCTTCGGGCCATAACGCGGCTGTGGCGCTGTTTTTCTTCAGATTTGATTTACACATATCTGAAAATCTAACCGTTGGATCTTCACAAAATTTACATCATTAGAAAGGTCTTTTCAAAACGAATCCAACGGTTCCAGTTTCGGGAAAATCCGACGGTCGGATCTCCCGGTACAATCGTTTGAAGTTTCGATTTCAAAATACGAACTGCAGCGTCGTTGTTCGATTTAATATAATTATATTTATATATATATAAATATAATCGTTTCTGGCGCTGTTTTTTTTCTTCAGATTTGAATTAAACATTCCAGATAATCCAACCGTTGGATTTTTACAAAGTTGGTGCCGTTGGAAAGATATTCCCAAGGCGAACCCGACGGTTGCGGTTTCGGGAAAATCCAATGGTCGGATTTCCCGTACTAGTTGTTTGAAATCACGGTTTCAAAACGCGAACTGCACGGCCACGTTTCGTTTGAATTTTATTTATATTTATATATTTATATAAATATAGTTCATTCAACGATTTCAATATCGTTTTTACTTCAAATATTTCACTAACGCTTTAAAATTTTGGAAAATTTCGCCATAACCTCCTTTGTACGGGAGGGGCTGGGAAAATTCCCAAATAGCCACATGGGCGTCTCATGTCAAAAAGAAAAAGAAAAAGCCAAGCGGCTAGCAAACAGGCTCATAAAATCATCACCCAGACAAAACAGTAAACGTGTACCTATTTGTCGGGCACAAAATTTTAATCCTCTTCTCTAGCCCCTTTGCTATAACCTGTTCAATAAATATGCATGTACATATATACAGTTCTTATCATTTATCATTTTCCGTTCAACTTCATATTTGATTCCATTTGGTTTAAAAACACCATTCATTCTAATGTTGCATGTATAGGCAAAAATCATATCATTAGCTAATTAATGAATATTTCAACTCATATATGTTTATTTGAACGAGTGGCTATTTTTAACACTTCACATTTCAACGATTCATGTATATAATAAAAATGAGATTTTTATTGTAAAACAATTCATTTCAAAACACTATTATTCTATATATTTATATAGGTGATAAAAATAGGATTTTTCTTACAAAACAATTTCTTTTAAAAACGAGATTATTTTTCATATTCCATATAGCTGATAAAAGGTGATTTTTGTTATGAAACAATTTATTTCAAAATATGAATACCATTCAACACATGAATTTCTAATCAACGAATGTATATCGATTCAACACATGAAGGTTTTCTATAGTTTCTATATATAGATAAAAATGTGATTTTTATATTTAAAACGCGAATACCATTCAACACATGAATTTCTAATCAACGAATGAATATCGATTCAACACATGAAGGTTTTCTATTCAACGAATAAATATAGTTTCAGCAAATGAAAATAATTCAAACACATGAATATTATTCAAAATTTCGGCAGCATAACGGCAGGGTAGTTAAAACCGGGACCGTCCCTAGTACGGCTCCTCGCTCTACCTTAAAACCTCGCGGTTTTTAACAATGGGAATCATGCATCTAGTTCGCACGCAGGCGGCATGTATATATTTATTTCATTTCCACAAACTAATCTTTTGTGGTTTCAACCAAATATTTCTCAACCACAAATGGGTATTTTTCAACCACAATCAATCAATATCAACCACAAACAATCCTAAACAACCATTCGCTATCAATCAATTTTCACACCAATCACAACCAATAAATATCGTCCATGGTTTGTGGACGAGGGGCGTATGTATATATATATATATATATATACATACATATATAAATATATATACATACATATATATGTTTATATCTAGCAATTCACTTTTATTTCAAAACATATATAATTTTTACAACGCATATACAACTTATACATCGAATGTACAACTTATACAACGCTTATACATGAGGTGTACAACGCTTATATAACTCATACATCGACTATATAATTTATACATCGTCGTTTTCCATATCGTTTATAAATTAGAAATCTCAAATTGGGTTCCACTCGACCAAAAATAGCAGAAGGCTCAGAAAAATATGCGGTCTCTTCTAAAATGTAGAAGGCGTCCACACGGTCACGATGCTTCCTGTTTCATCGAATTTCGTTAACGAAGCAAAAAGATATGATTTTTCAAAGTTTGCAACGGTTTTAAACTGTTAAAATCAAATTAAATAAAACCAGCCGTAACTTGCCTTTGATGTTCGAAACTAGGGTTAGCAATAGTTTTCAATCCGCTGCGCTTGGTCAAGATCCAACCATACCACGACGTAGAGCATCGTGAGGCGCGCCTATCGATGCCAGGTAGGCCCCACTCGGTTGCAGGTGGAGGGCGTGGCGGCGGCTAAAAGCGCGCGACTTCCTGGCGGTCGTTCAGGCGAAAGGTGCAACGATAATACCCCAAACCGACATGGATTTGTAGAGGAGGCCTTGCTCTTCAAAAACCTTAACTGGGGCGTTGAATTCTATTGAGTGGATTAGGAGAAAACAAGGAGAGAAGGAGGAAGAAGCAGCCGCCGTTTGTCTCGAGGGTTACGGGTTTTTTTTTTGTTTTTTTATATTTTTAAATTAATGAAATAAAAAATCCTATTGGCCGATGTTATATTAAATTCAAATTTTGGGGTTTTCTTGGACGAACTCGAAATCAAACCCAACGACTGTCGTCCCTAGCGTTTTACCCCCATTCCGAACACAATGGGATATGTTTCGTAGGCCCATTCGACTGTTTCAGTCAGTTTTCCTTCAAATTAAAATATAAAATATTCAATATTTAATTTGAACGAACATTTCTATTTGCCAGGGCCGCAAACTGATTCGAAAAATTTCAGAAAAATAAATCTAGCTATGTTTTGACGATACGGTCCCAAAAAAACTAGTTTCGTCGAATTCTAAGACTGTTTGCAAAAAGGCCCATTTCTGGTCGATCCATTTTAACTTCAATTGACCAAAACACATTTTCTTTTGCCACGCTCACATATTAGCTTCAAAAATTATGAAATTTGAAATCTAGCGATAACTTCACATCCCGGATCCAACAAAAGTGGTTTCGTCGAATTCCGATGTCGTATGCAAAATGGCCAATTTCACGGGCTATATAAATTCCATAGCGACCTTTCTGAAAATTCATTTGGCCATAACTTTTGCTTTCCGCTATGAAAATTCGATTTTTCAGATTCGTTAGAAAGGTATTCACTAACAAATTTAAATATTTTTGGTTTCGCTTAAATCCATTTTGTTTTGCACCCGGTACAGTCCGACAAGGTTTGAATTCAATTTTTGAAACTGCAGCGCCATTTCAGGCCTTGTTTATAATTATAATTAATTATATTCGTTTTCAATTGTCGATTCAAACTCAGTATTCATTGCCATTATCTAAAATATTTATTTTAAATATTTAAAATCCATTATTTTAGCCAATTTAAAATTTTTAAATTGGTTCAGATTTTCTGGGTCGTTACATGTTTAAATCAAGATTTATTTATTTATAAATTAGATGTTTATTTATTTATTCAAATTCAAGAACAAAAGTTATATTTGAAGTTAGATATTTTGAAAGTAGGGATTATAACGTTATCGTTTTAACCAATGTTTTTTCAAAAGAAGTGGATTCGTAAATAGAATCCATGAGGTTAGCAAGGAGGTTGTTAAAGGTTTAAAAAGTTAAACTTTGTCTATTCTGAAGTTAAAACATTGCTCAGTTAAGGTCTGAGAGGTAATTATACCCCAACTTGATTGACTTCCTTCCTAACTAAGGAGTGGTTAAAGTTTGATAGTAAAGGTAGGTTAAGTGAATTTAGTTAATGAGCGTAATGGTTTGTGTTGGCATAGCGATGTCTATTTAAACATCAGTTTAAACTAAATGTAGGAGTTTTGGAAATGTTCTCTAAAAAAGAATCAGAAATGTTTTCTGATAATAGAAAATAAGAAATGAGAATAAATATGGAAACCTTTTCCAGTGATTAGTAACGTATATTTTCTAAGTTTAAAAAATAAGGATTTACGAATATATGAAAACAAGAAATAAGGAAATGAATAAATTAATGATAAATTAAATTAAAGGGATAAATGTTGAATGTTGGTTGATCAATAAAATTTCCATTTGGAAATAATACCGTTGTTTTCACACGAGTTTTCTTTTGATAGTTAGATCACAGACTATCAAAATTTTGACCATTTTTCCGTCGTCAATACGGAGAGACCGGTTGGGTTATTATCCGAGAACCACTCCGAATGGGCGTTAGCGTTTCAAATCAAATAGATCGAAGACAAATTGAAGACGGAGTTATGCAAGGGCTATCCTGTTTATAGAATAGTGCCTTCAGTTTGTCTAGTCCCAGGACAACCTGTATGGAAGAATGTTTGACAGAGTATATCTGGTGGATCACATGAGTTGATCGTTTCAAACGTATTTACGTTGGTGGCAGAGGAATTCATTTCTCTTAGCTTATACCCATGGTATTTTTGGGGAGATCAATTTGTGATTTGACGGGTATGATGATGTGGCATTCAAAGTAAATGAATGAGTAATCTGTTGAAAGATACGTTATGACCTCCAGCCTCATCAACTGGAAAATGACAGAAATCGGGCAGGCAGCATGGCTAAGTGGGCCGCACCCAAGTAGGGTATATTGTCACCATCTAGAGAATATTCATATTTTTTACTTCTTTCAATTCTATATCTCCTAGGAATGGTTATGTTGGTTTACCAACTGTAAGGTGACAATATATTCGATACACTCAAGCGAAATGAGTGGTCGGTCATGTGTGGCCGAGTTGTAAGATGTTCTTGTTGAACTCCAGTGTATCGCTTCTAGAGTACACTGAGCGGAAGGTGGATCCATACCTTGTCATAGTTGGAATCCATTCCCCAAATAAGATCCCGCGGTTTTGATTGTATATTTTGTATGTAGAACGTTAGATGCAAGCATTTCTAATAGATTTATATTACTTGTGTTAGACATTATTATAATATCAGAATAATATTGTTTTTACAAATGATTTGGGTTATCGTAAGGAAAAAACCATCCGTGTTTATGTGTGGATCAGTCTTGCGATTATTCTTTCTTTTGAAAGGATTTTTAAAGTTAAACAAATGATTTGAGTTTACTCACACCAGTCACATGACTGACCCGGAGTTTATTTTGTTTTATTTTTCCTAAACTCTTGGGTGCCCAATTTTGTACGGGTAGTCAAGTAGTCGGGATTTACAGATATATTTGGAGAGCTGGAGCAGGCGGCTCCAGAATTATATAGCTATGGTTATTTCCGCTGTGTTGTAAGTGCTGTACTTTGGAAATGATACGTATATTCAAGTACAGATTTATATTTCAAAGTTATGTTATATATTATATGTTATTCGTTCCGCTGTGAGGTTCGTGGTACTCTGATGTTGTGTTCTTCTTCTTCTATTCTAAGTTTTTATCTTATCTATCCTCACCCTCTAATTTCTTTCATGGACTATCTGGTGTTTTCGATGCTTGGTTAGTCGATATGGTGTTCTATGTCGATAACCAAGGTCTCAAAAACCTCGGGTCATTAAAGCCACTGTCATCTAACAAAATTACTGACAGGGAGTGCACTAGCCTTATTACAAGCATTAGAGACAAGGTGTATGGATGGAGTTCAAGACTGCTTTCATTTGCTGGAAGAATTGAATTGGTTCACACAATCATACATGTAAAAGTTAACTTTTGGTTACAGACCTTCCAATTACCTGATGCATTGATAGAGAAAATTGAGAAAGTGTGTGCTGATTTCATATGGAGAGGAGGACTACACAAAGTGAAACTTGAAGAATTATGTAAGCCTAAAGAGGAAGGTGGTGTGGGTCTAAGAAGCATTAAGGTCATGAGAGAAGCTTTTACCTTAAAGCAATCCTGGAAAATCATTAACAATGAAGGAATTTGGGCAAGATGGATGAATGGGAGATATAATAGAGACAACTTCGGGACCATGGGTGTAGATAACAATGCATCTGAGACATGGAAGGATATTCTACGTGTCAGAGATGTACTTGCAAAGAATTATAGAAGGGATATTGCTAAAGGAAATGAAACTAACTTATGGAAAGATCCATGGGTTAAAGGCAAATCTTTTATCGATATGTTTGGGTGGGATACATACTCGGCATATGGCTGCCCAAACATCATGGTTAAAGACATTATTGCTGATAACCAATGGAACCTGAATATTTCATGTAATCAGGAGCAAAGAGAGATTATTGAGAACACTCCTATTCATGCAGACAAAAATTATGACATTTGGACGTGGTCGAGAGGTTATTTCAATGTTAAACAAGCGTGGCAAGACATTAGGACCAAAAGCCCTATCAAATCTTGGAGTAAAATCATTTGGAATAAATGTGATGTACCAAAAATGGCATGCTGCACTTACAAGTTTGTCTTGGGAAGACTGACGACTAAAGATCGACTTTTAAGTGGGGGATTACAGGTGAAGTTACATGCATGTTATGTAAAGTCTCAGAGGAAACACATAATCATATTTTCTTCGAATGTCCATTTTCAAAGAAAATATGGAATGACTGCTACCAAGTCTTAAAACTTAACGACACTAAAACCCAGTTGCAAGAGATTGTAGCTCACACTGAAGTCGTCAGGAAGAGCATAGGTCAGATACCCGAAGTGTATGGCGTCGCTCTTACAGTTGTTGTTTGGTGAATTTGGAAGGAGAGAAGCAACAAAGTGTTCCAGAAACAAGAAAGGACAGTGGAATTGGTCAGTAAAACCGTGATTCAAAACTTAAAACTGACAATGATGAGGAAGAAGAAGGCACTCACCAATAGAATGGGACTCACAGCAGACGAAAGGCTAGACGCGGATCTGTCGCGGCCAGCGGCTCCGCCCCAAGGAACAAGCACGAGCTTCTACGTTTTTTCCAACCGCCATGACTTGAAGGATGAAGAAGACGAGAGGGTTTTCAGATCTGAAATTGTATTTACTTTATGCGAATATTCTTACTTTTTGTTGTTTAAAGTACTGCTATGTCGGTTAGTGTAACTGACGTGTAACGTGGCTTTGGGCCAACGTTTTCTTCTGGGCTGTAAGGCCTTAATAATATCTAAACCCAATTTCAAAAAAAGAAAATTTTGCCACAAAAACCTTTATGCAGCACTCTAATTTGCAGTAGCATGTATATATGTAGTGAAAACTCTATAGTGATTTTGAAAGTTCACTTGCAGTAACAATAGTTATCCTGTATGCTTATTTAAAAGGCCTAGTCTTGTATGCATTCTTTGTAAATATGGATCCTCATGCAGTTTTATTGTTTCAGTATAATTACATATATGTGGTTGACATAAATAAAGGATATTGGTTGCATATACTTGTTGATATCAAGATATTGTCTTGTTTAAGAGGTCTCTATGAAGATACTGAATTTTTTTAAAGGGTAGTTGCATGCATCATTGTGCTTGCACATAGATGTCATATTTCCATTGAACATATATAGAATGCTTGCATATAAATATTATGCCTATTAAGCAACAATCACTAAATGCTCACAAGTTTATAAATATTTTTGTAGAATTTATATTGGTTGTTATGCATGAATCAATGTATGTCTGTGTTGTTATGTGAACGAACTATCGACTTACATATATTAATAGATGTTTGCATTCAGTATTATATGTTAATAGCATAATACTCAATTGAAGATACACACACACATATAATATATTGTTTGCGAACAAATTAAACAATTGTAAACAACTGTAAAATCCGTTCGGCTTTCCTAAACAACAAGGATAGTTGTAGAGGGTGTCGAACTCTGGGACCAAAAATTATTTTACTAATAAATCCAATCAAGTTATTCCAGGATTTTGATTGATTGAAAACACAGAAAGTAACAGCAAATAAAAAGAGATTTATATAATAAGAGAAAGCAATTAGGGGATAATGACATAGATTGGATTCACACTCATCAATAGCCAACAAATAAATATAGATCTAATTCATGTTTCTGTCACACACATGAATCAACGATAATTAGGTTCTCAGAAACAAATAAGTAAATAACAACAAGCATAGCCTATGCAGGAGCTGAGCTCTTAAACAACCATAGACTATCAGGACAGATTCCCTAATTAAATTCTAAAACCCTAAAATTAGATCTAAATCTGATAATTGTTAGATTGAACACGAATATACCCTGTGAAGGAGCATAGCTCTTAAACGACACAGAATATGAAGGTTCAGATCTAACCCTTGATTCAGATCCAGATCTACATGTATAAAGTCCTCATCTATTGGCTATGTGATTCATGTTGAATCATATCTATTAGCGTCATCACCCCCTAATCAAAGGGAATTAGCTAGACATAGCTAAAGAAGAAGAGAAACATAAACTGAATAACATGAACATAAATAAAAAAAATAACAACTGAGAGAAAGGGAGAATAAGAGTTTATTCTAAGAAGAGAATTACAGAATAGAACTAAGTGTGCTTTTACATGAATAAGATACAAGGTATTTATAGTTGTATTGGCCAAGGCTAAGAGGCTCATTACACAATATGGGACAAAATCCCTTTTCCAAAATAACACATAAACCAAGTAGCTAAGTGTGAACGCATGTGAATGGAAGGCCTTTCAAATGAGCCAATGTGAACGCAACATGAGGGAGATGCCTTGCAATTGAGCTAATGTGAATGCAATGTGAATGTATTTGCAATTGGCATAGCTTGCGAGCATCAAATGACATCAAATTCAATTGTTTTGAGCATGACTAGGAACTCCATAATATCTGCGACAAGCTATCTTTATGAAAAGGTATTGAATCATTAAAATATGCGGAGAAGATGGTTGAAGAACAACATTTCTTCAAGCTTTAATCTAACTCTCAAAATCAACACTCTTCATACACCAATTCTTTAAGCTTTTCAACAATTAAGTGCATTAATCCATTTATCATAAATAATCTGAAAACACAACTATAAATACGCAGTATCAATTATTTTAAATATAAAATAAGATAAATAAGCAGATAAAATATACACATTTACGTGTATATCAAATACCCCCACACTTATCTTTTTATTCGTCCTCGAATAAATTAAACTAAGATATGTCACACTTTCGTAGGAAACACGATTGCATTTAGCGTATGCAACAAGCCTTTAATCCCCTAGGTGTCCCTAGTAGGACGAGTGTTGTCTCGTGAGGGTTTTCAGCGGATACTACCCAAGAAATCCAAAGTGTCGTATGTACGCGGATTAATCAGACAATATATTTAAGGCCTTTCACATTCCAAGGACTTTACCTAACTTCAATAATAATGGTTCAATCCCAAATTGTCCATCCCATTGTTGGTGCAAAAATGAATAAAAATTTTCAAATTGAATCGTAATTCCTTGATAACACTGTAATTGTCTTGAAGGTTAAGAGCGTGGTGTCAACCAAAGTTCTACACATCGACAATGTGCACCCAATCATTTATTCAACATTTTTTTGAATAATTTTGCACCAGTCTATCTGTAATGTATTGGATGTGAGTTATGCATAGATGAAGGAGAATTTTGTAAGTTCTAAAAATATTCTAGATACGAGGGCAAGTGTATTAGTTGAACTTCAAATTACAAAAGATAAAGTAATAATAAAGCGCATATGAACATTTTTATTTCCTTTAATCTCCTCTACTACAATCCTCACTTCCAAGTACGGTATAATGGATGTGGATGGAATGGAACTGAATGCTTTATAGTCAAGAATGATGAATGACTATTTTATTCTAAGAGACTCTCTATTTATTTCATTTTTTTTTTCTTTTTTTTTTCTTTTTCTTTTCTTTGCATGATGAATGATGAATGGAGATGGAATGGAATGATACCATACATTATTTCATTTGATTCCTCCAACACTTCATGAAAGGAAAGTTTTGTGCCCTAGTTACTCTACTTCTATAACCTTAATTCAACCCACAAGTCTGGATTAATGTTATACAAAAAGCTGAAAAGAATGATAAGCAAAGTTTCATAAGATAGATAACCCATATAAAATAAGATGTGGTATATGGTTATCCTACCTTAAAACAAGTACGGAGTGGGTGGTGTAATATTGGTATAAAAAGTGACGTTTTTGACCTTTAAACAAAGGTTCTTAGGTATACCAGTATAAGATAAACTTGTTGAAACATGGATGTAATTCGACTAAAAACTTGGGTTTGAATAATGTGGGGTATCGAAGAAGAACGCTACCATGAATCATTTCTCCTTATGTGGGCCAAGTTGATTTTAGAGCTTACGATTTTGAAAATTTGAGTGAGAAAAAATATTATGCATGAAAACAACTCAGAAAATCCAACAAATGTCAGTGCAAAAATCATTATTATTTCATGATTGATTTTTTTTTTGATTTTTTTGATTTTTTTTTTATTATTTTTACTTGCACATTCTAACATGTATAACAAAGGTTGACACACTTACTCCAAAACATAACTAACGTCTACACAGTCTCAAGCTAGCATCTTAGAAAGACACATTACAATTCAATGAATAAATAATGTTCATTCCCGTCACCCAAAAATTCAACTTATCAAACAAGAACCAAGGTGTTATTTATGAATTTAAGTTAATCCATGTTCAATGAATGACCTAGTTCATAATATTTGATTGCTGATGTAATGTAAATTCCCCCCCACACTTGAGTGTGACTGTGTCCTCACAGTCGTTAATCAGACATATCTTAGTGAAAGGAAAAAAAATTAGACAATATTTACATATGTACAAAAGAGGGTTAGTTCGACTTACCAAATGCGCGTACAGAAAATATGCAGTCACCGAATAGATGAATCGGTCCACGATGGACCAATGGATCAGCATCATTAAGATTATGAGACACGGCTTAAGCACAGAAAACCAAATCATAAAGGATTTTATATTACATTTCAGATTTGGAAAAACAATTTTTTTTTTCAAAAGTTTGAGTTGCTAATTTTAAAATTTTGAGCTTACAATTGATCTGAAAATCGAATTGAATTTCTATAGCAACTAAAGAGAAGTCAGTGAGCCGGGGTTCAGAAAAAGTTTTAAAAACAAAGTTTGACTTGTTCAGATGATGTGTAAATTGAGAGACGTGTGCATCGTTCTCACCCCCACACTTGTTTTGAGAAATATTGTTCAGTTTTGCTTTGATATTTGAAATTTTGTTGACTAAAGGTTGATTCGTAAACCTAAAGTTAAAACCAAACAAATGAATTTTCAGTAAATTTCGAAATCGTGTTTTCTCAAAAATAGTCTTATTCCAGAAAGAGTTCATATACTGCAGAAATTTATCATTGAAAAACAATTGATCACAATGAGGTTCAGTTGAAACGATCAAGTCACAAGGAGTTTCAACTGTTTCAGAAAAATCGTTATTGTGCTTAAGATCACATTCAACAGTTTCATTGTTTTCAACCTCAAGAATTTCAAAATTTTCAAATGTTTCATTTTCAATTTCAGACCCAACAACCTTATTGTCAATTAATTCAAAAAGTTTTCTCTCATTAAAGTCGTCCTCACTCAAACAGTTGTTACCAACTTCGTCATTTTGTTCAAGTTGACAATCTAAAGTTGTTAAATTTTCAAAATTTTTAGAATCTGAGAGAGGAAGATCAAATTGAAGATTGACGTCTTTATTTTCAAGAGAATTTAAATTCAAATCAATTACAGAGATTTCAACAACTTCATTAAGATTTTCATCAATTTCAAAAGTTGTTAGTTGAAAATTTTCGATTTCAGTAAGAGTTGAATTTTCAGCAGAAGCATCAGTTTGAGTTTGAATTTCAGTTTCGCAGAAATCAGAGTTTTGCACTAGAGATTTTTCAAAATTTTCATTTTCATCAACAGTCATATCTTCAGAATCATCTATAATCGTTATGTACTATTGTGACGAAGTTAATGGTTGACTATTTGTTTCAAAAGAAACATTGGCAGAAAGTTGTTTGTCACTAGATTGGGATTCGTAATTGTTGTATAAGTTTGTAACTTCAGTTTGAAGAAGAGAAATGTGATAAACTACCCTAGTGCAACTTTGTTTGCTATTTGTTATTCTTTGAGCAAGTTCTTCGACGTAAGTCAAGCCAAGTTTCATTAAATCCTCAAATTCATCAACATCATCAATTCCCTCAAGTAATAACTTCTCTAGATTTTGCCAAAGTTCAATAGTGTATTGAGCCAGTTGTTCAATGTTACTCATGTTTTCGATATATTTATTTTCGGAATCTTGTTTTTCATCTAAAATTCATGTCCATTCCATGATGTCCTCGCGATAATTCCAAATGTCATACATTAATTGATCAATTTCACTCAGGCTCTCTTCTATCAAATTAGTTAACACACCAGACTTCAAAATGTTGTTTTTTAGATTTGTCATTTCTATGTGTTCCTCACTGGTTGACCTTAAAAATTCATCCACCTTATCTTTTAGAAGTTGTCCATTATTTATTTTCCAAAACCAACATCGCCAAAAATTTAGCTTGTTCGCAACACATTTTTCATATTCAATAACCAACATTTGACATTCACTAGTATTATGAAAATCATTTTGGTTTTCAAAATTTTCATTACAACCCGTGTTGCAATTGTTTTGATTTTCAGCATTTTGCTTAGACATTTGCGCTAACAGTCGTCTCGCCTCAGATAAATTCTCATTAATCATAGAATGACAGTTTTCATCTTGGGGTACAACCGTTTGATGAGATTGGTGGAAATTATTCGAAAAAAATTCATCTAGAAATTCAGTCTGATTTGAAACCAAAATCTTTCAAAGTTTGAAAAGAATTGCAATTTTGGTTGTACATGGGGCATGCGCGCATGTACTAGAAGTAGAGAGTTTTTCATCAGAAAATCAGTTGCAAAGTTGTGGCTCTAAAGAAGCTCCTAAAAAATATGTTAAAATTAACAACTTCGGATTATATAAATACAAGTCTGGGCTAGGTTCAGACAAGGATTATCAGTGTGCCACGAATCACCGTAGAAACACGACTGAAGGTTTAAGAACCTGTTTGAGTTCCAGACTCTACCGTTCCTTAAACACCTCAGAGAGTATCAATCCTAATTGTCAATTTAACAAATATTTTGTCCAATAAGTTTTGGGGAATCCTCGATTCGATTTCAAAAACAAACTTTTCAATTAATCCCACGTTCATTTTAAAATTTTAAACCACACATCAATAGGCAAAATATTCAGCCACAGAACAAACACAGAATAATAAATTGCAGAAATAAAATTTTTACAAGCAAGCCGCGGCACCTGCAACAAATTTTTACATGCAATTTCTATATATTTTTCTTTGCAGCAGAGCACCTGTAGGGCTTAGAAAACTTTACAGTGATCGGCAGTCCGTCCAGTGCAATTGAGTAGCGTCAGCGTGTTCACACCCCACTTGGAGTGCAACCGCTCCAACAATTCGAATTCTGCTAATTACAAATAGTGCGACCTTTAAAATCCCTCCTTGATCTGCAACCTGAAAACTATCACACTAAGACTCATTAGTGAAAAGCAAATGATTTTTTTTTACACTAAATGCAAGCCAAAGATAAGAAACTTAAAAAAAACTAGATAAAAAACAAAAGGGAAACAAACTAAACCTGGAAACTCTAAAAACTGGCTTTTTAGAAAAGAAAAGAAAATAAAAATAAAAGACAAGATGATTATGCCTAAAGAAACAAGAAACCAGACTCAAAACACCAATCACGCACAAAATAAATAAATATTCACACACTCAATCAGTCAACTCCAAAAAAATAAGCAAACACAGATGGCTACAAGCCAATCCAACAATATAGACCCACGCCCCCTGTTTCTCAGAGAATTCAAATGAAAATATGGCAACAAATTATTCCCTCAAATTATAAAACTTTCACGACCTTTTTTTTTAAGATCAAATAGGGTTGGGTGCGTTCGATCCGAGGTAGATGGCGATTTCGGGTTCGGTATGTGGTAAACTGGGGACTGTGGTACGATTTGTGAGGTATTGTCATGACGGATGGTTTGAAGGAGGGTCTAAGGAAGTTGCTGGTAATTGTGATGATCTGAAATTGGGATTGACGTTGGTTTGTGACTTGACTTTTCAAGTGGAGCGCTTGAATGTGGAAGGGGACGTAAGGATTGTGGAGAGAGTGACTGAGTTAAGGAGGCAAGTTTTCTGAAAAAGTTGGGAGGAGGCTTTGTGAATGGTTAGAGAAGAATTATTGAAGGAAGTTGAGAAGTGAATCGCATGAAATATAAAGCAATGGAAAAAAAAGAATCTAGAAAGATTGTTATTTTTAATTTATTTGTTTCAGAAAAGAGAAAAAGGAAATGTAATGAGACTGAAAGGAAGGTTGATAAAGAGAAAGAAATTAGGAAAATAAAAATACAAGTTTTAAGTAAGGAAAAGGAATCAAAGAATTTTTTTTACTTTGTAAAAATTGTAAACAAATGAAAGGAAAAATAAAATATGTCGTAGAAGGAAGGTAATTATACAGGGAATTTTGAAAAGAATTCAGAGATAGGAAAGAAATAAATGAAACAAATGGGAAAGAAATTGTAAGGAAAGAAATAAAAAAAACAAATAAAAAAAAATGGGAAATTTTGGCAAATGATTATGGCTGAAGAAACACAAAAGTGGAAAGAAATGAACAAAAGGAAAGCAATAATTTTTTTTATAATTCGCAGAAAAGGTGGAAAATAGATGAAAGAAGGGAAAGAAATTATTTATCTGCAAGAAGGAAAAAAAAAGGAACTATTTTATTTATTTATTTGGAATTGTTGAAAAGAGGAAAGAGATTGTTTTTTTTTGGAATTGTTTGCTGTGAATGGTTTGGGGTGATGTGATTTTTTGCTTGATGGTGGAAAGAATGTAGTTTTATTGATCGAGGTAAGAGATGTAGAGAAAGGAAGATTTGGTGAAAAATGGCAACGAGAAAAGGAAAGAAATTCATAGACGTAGGAAAAGGAAAGCAATATTTTTTTTTTATTTTTTTATTTAATTTGTAAAATTGGAAAGCAATGAAACATGAAAGAAATAAGAAAGGCAATGAAAAGGGAAAGAAATCAATCCGAAAACTTTTTTTCCTCCTCTCTAAATTAGAAGATCAATAACACCAAATCACAGCTAATCAAGAGATTTTTTTATAAAGGAAGGAAAATAAAATAAAACTAATAAAAAATATTTTTGTGTTTTTTTATAATGGAAAAATAAGAAAATAAAAGGATTTTTTTTTTGGTTGTTTTTTTTATATGAAGGAAAACTAAAGAAAAAAAATATAACTCGAAGGATATAAAAATAAAAATTATTTTGGTCCCTGGCAACGGCGCCAAAATTTGTTTGCGAACAAATTAAACAGTTGTAAACAACTGTAAAATCCGTTCGACTTTACTAAACAACAAGGATTGTTGTAGAGGGTGTCGAACTCTGGGACCAAAAATTATTTTACTAATAAATCCAATTAAGTTATTCCAGGTTTTTGATTGATTGAAAACACAGAAAGTAACAGCAAATAAAAAGATATTTATATAATAAGAGAAAGCAATTAGGGGATAATGACATAGATTGGATTCACACTCATCAATAGCCAACAAATAAATATAGATCTAATTCATGTTTCTGTCACACACATGAATCAACGATAATTAGGTCCTCAGAAACAAATAAGTAAATAACAACAAGCATAGCCTATGCAGGAGCTGAGCTCTTAAACAATCATAGACTATCAGGACAGATTCACTAATTAATTTCTAAAACCCTAAAATTAGATCTAAATCTGATAATTGTTAGATCGAACACGAATATACCCTGTGAAGGAGCATAGCTCTTAAACAACACAAAATATGAAGGTTCAGATCTAACCCTTGATTCAGATCCAGATCTATGTTTAAAGTCCTCATCTATTGGCTATGTGATTCATGTTGAATCATATCTATTAGCGTCATCACCCCCTAATCAAAGGGAATTAGCTAGACATTGCTAAAGAAGAAGTGAAACATAAACTAAATAACATGAACATAAATAAAATAAAATAACAACTGAGAGAAAGGGAGAAGAAGAGTTTTATTCCAAGAAGAGAATTACAGAATAAAACTAAGTGTGCTTTTACATGAATAGTATACAAGGTATTTATAGTTGTATTGGCCAAGGCTAAGAGGCACATTACACAATGTGGGACAAAAACCCTTTTTTAAAATAACACATAAACCAAGTAGCTAAGTGTGAACGCATGTGAATGGAAGGCCTTTTAAATGAGCCAATGTGAACGCAGCATGAGGGAGATGCCTTGCAATTGAGCTAATGTGAACGCAATGTGAATGTATTTGCAATTGGCATAGCTTGCGGGCATCAAATGACATCAAATTCAATTGTTTTGAGCATGACTAGGAACTCCATAATATCTGTGACAAGCTATCTTTATGAAAAGTCGTTGAATCATTAAAATATGCGGAGAAGATGGTTGAACAACAACATTTCCTCAAGCTTTAATCTAACTCTCAAAATCAACACTCTTCATACACCAATTCTTTAAGCTTTTCAACAATTAAGTGCGTTAATCCATTCATCATAAATAATCTGAAAAACACAACTATAAATACACAGTATCAATTATTTTAAATATAAAATAAGATAAATAAGCAGATAAAATATACACATTTACGTGTATATCATATATATATATATATACATGTTCGAAACCCGGAATGGCATGCTAAGAGCTTACCATGTGCATACGCTAAGATCAACCACTTATGTGCTGCTCGTGGGCCAGACTAGGTGCACTAGGGAGGGTTTTACGACTCCGGTTGGTTTCCCTCCTGAACAAATTCAAATAAATATATATATATATATATATATATATATATATATATGTGTGTGTGTGTGTGTGTGTGTGTGTATGTATGTATGTATGAATGTATGTATAAGCCAACATATATATTAGATAACATCTGAATGCAAATGTGTATACATGAATGTTTTATATCTATAAAGTCCAATGCTTGCAAATATAAGTGTGTACGTTTACTGTATTGTATGTGTTTAACGCGATATTTTTTTGAACAAATATACAATCACCATTTTATCTTATTTGCTTGTTTCAAAAAGCCTGGACTAGTATAAATTTTGCAAGTAATACATGCGTGCAATTGCTTTGTGAATATGGTATCGCACAAAAACATATGCATGCATGATTTTTGTTTTGTGCAATGCCTGAAGTATATGTACATATTCATATCACTAGACTAATATTTTAGACCCGACTCATACACCAATTTTAAAATGCAAATCGGATTTGCCACTTCCAGTTAAAGAAACCCTCCAAACTGAATATTAATATTAAGTCAAAGTAACGTCATCTAGGAATAACACTCATTAGTACCATAATAATGGTTGCGAGTTATGCCAAATCATAAGCATACTGTTTATTATGGTTACATGCAATAGAGTAACTGTGATACTCAAATTGTTTATACTTGGGTCTGACTTAACTGGGATGCCATAATAAGATTATGGGCTTAGAGACACAGAGCATATCCAATGTTTAAAATGAATAAAAAATTATTCACCATGCTATCCAAGAATTATATATGTGATATAATTGAAATAAGATGACTATCTAAAAGATTGTGTTTTGGGGATTAGCCAAAGCTAACTCAAGGCATGATTAAATATGGATCTTGGATCACTTAAATATATTTATATACTGATATATATATAGGGGATGTTCATTTGAGTGGGAGCATATTTTAACTTAATATATATATACATATATATGTATAAATATGCAATGTTCTGTATAATTTTGATTGTCAAAAATTTGTATATATATTGCAAAATCATTTATTGTTATTTTATTATTTAATATCTCCTGTAGATACTAAATAGGAAGCAACAACAACAATTTTTCACTAAGATCCGTCCTTGAAAAAGAAAAATGAATGGAATTAATTTCCTTGACTGGCATCGAAATTTGAGCAATGTCCTTAAACAAGAAAGAAAGTTGTATGTACTTGATAGGCCTGTTCTAGAGGCATCGCCAAGAACAGCGACCCATGCAGAGATGAATGCCCACAAGAATCATCAAGATGATGCTCTTGATGTCAGTTATGTCATGGTTGCAACCATGACCCTGGAGCTTCAGAAGCAACATGAGTTGAAGGATGCACAAGAGATGATTGAACATCTTAAGAAATTGTTCGAATGACATGCTAAAGGTATGACACAAGCAAGGCACCACATCACTGCTAAATGGGGAAAAGGAACTCGTTCATCCACATGTGCTGAAAATGATTGGATACACGGAGTATCTTGAAAGGTTAGGGCTTTCATTAACACCTAAAGCTCAAACCGATCTTGTTTTACAATCATTGAACCATCGCTATTCTCAGTTCGTGATGAATTATCTCATAAATGAAATAGAAAAACCCTTAACTGAGTAATTAAGCATGTTATCGAAGAGGTTTTCTGGCAACAAAAAGCACGTTTAAAGAGGATGCTACACGGGGATACCAACTCTAAATTTTTTCACTCCCTTGTTAACAAAAACAGAAACAAACTCACCATTCACAAAATTCAAAAACCTGATAGATTTTGGGTGGCCGATTGAGTCGAAACCGTCAATACTATTGTTTCCTTTTTTAAGGATCTTTTTGGCTCTCCCTCCACTATCGATCCCACAGATGATATTCTTACACACATTCCCTCTATCATTCTTGATCATGTCAATAATTCCATTGTTGATCCTCCATCATCTGACGAGATCAAAGCCATTGTGCTCCAATTCGATAAAAATATTGCTACAAGACCGGATGGTTTCCATGGCTTTTTCTTCCATTCCATCTAGGACATCATCGGGTTGGACCTATGTTTGGCCATCCAAGCTTTCTTCCGTAGCCAACCCCTCCGCTCGAGTTGGACGTCCATAAACATCGTCCTTATTCCTAAGACAGAGAATCCAAAAAAAACCTCTGACTTTCATCCTATTAGTCTATGCAGATTTCTGTAATAAGATTATTTCAAAAATCTTGGCTAATATACTATATACCATTCTTCCTGACGTTATTTCTCCATCCCAAGGGGGATTTATCAAAGGCCGATTAATATCTGGTAACATTCTTCTCGCCTAGGAGCTTATCTCCATGATCGATCGCAAAGTCTGCAGAGCCAACATTGTGATAAAACTGGATATCGCCAAGGCCTACGATAGATTATCTTGGTTCTTCCTCATTAAGGTCCTCCACAAATTTGGATTCTGTGAACCCTTCGTTGGCATGGTGTGGAGACTCGTCTCTAATTGCTGGTATTCCATCCTTATTAATGGATGTCCCAAAGACTTTTCCACTCAGGCAGGGGTGTCTGTCAGGGAGATCCGTTGTCTCCTAGCCTCTTCGTTATTGCCGTGAAGGCTCTCACTCGCGGCATACACAATCTCGTGCACTTTGGCTCGATTCAGCATTTCTCGCTTCCCATTGGGGTTCTGATTATCTCATTGCTATCCTTTGCCGATGACATCTTGATTTTCACTAATGGCCATTCCAGTTCTGTTCGTAACTTAATTAACATCTTGTCCTGCCATGAGTGGTGCTCTGATCATCTTGTTAACTCCTCCAAAAGCTCAATCATCTGCACTTCCTTTGCTTTCAACACCCTAAAAATGAATCTTCGGAGGGTGATGAACTTCAACATTCGACATCTCCCATTCACTTACCTTGGTGTGCAACTCTATCGGGGTCTCAAGGTCAGTATCTACTTTAGACATCCCATCGTGAAGGATCGCAAGCTTATCAACAAATGGAGTAACGCGGTGCTTTCTCAAGTGGGTCGCCTTGTTCTTATTCAATCGGTACTGAGCACCTTGAGCTCTCATACTTTCACTGTCCTTGCGCCCATTGAATCCTTTTTTGTCGAGTTTCATCGTATCTGCGCCAATTTCTTCTGGGGCTCACAAGATAATCTCCTTAAACAACACTGGGTCTCGTGGGACCGTATATGCTGCCCTAAAAACGAGGGTGGCTTAGGGATCCGCAACTTGCGGGATATTTGCAAGGCGTACTATCTAAAATTCTGGCACCGCTTTCTGCACTATGACTCGCTGTGTTCCACATTTCTTCACCACAAATATTGTAGGCTAGGTCTCATGGCCTTCAATGGTGTTTCTAGCTAATTGAGCAAATCCTGGAAGCGCATGCAAAAGTCTAAAGATATTTTTGATAATATCACTACCTTTAATCAACCTCCTTGGTTCGATATCTCATTCTCTCTTAACAAGTGGGATATTATTCAGTCTGAATCCCCTATCGGACTCCCTTTCACCATGATTTGGGACCGTCACATTCAACCTAAAATCTCTATTCTCATGTGGAAAATTATCCATAATGCTCTGCCGCTTGACTCTAACATTCCCAAACTTGGATTTGTATTGTCATCCAAATGCAGCTGCTGCGACAGAGACCACTACGAATCCATTTCCCATTTATTCGGCAGTAGTGAGACCGCGACTGACATCTGGCGCCACTTTGGCAACCTCATGGGTATCCCTCTGTCCTTTGTCTCCCTAAATGCAAGACGTATCTTCTGGTGGTCCTATTCCCATGAGAAATCTATT
Source organism: Allium sativum (assembly GCA_030737875.1). NCBI lineage: Eukaryota > Viridiplantae > Streptophyta > Magnoliopsida > Asparagales > Amaryllidaceae > Allium > Allium sativum. Next base: position 481,056,685 of record CM060924.1, read on the forward strand.
CTGGCCATTCTCTTGTGCATTATTCCCGCTTATATCTGTTGGCATATCTGGTGTGCACGCAATAGATTTCATTACGACAACAAAAATTTGATAGAGCCAAAGTCATTAATCTTATCCTAGACAATATCAGTACTGATTTCAAAGCCCACCCCTATAATGGCCCTAGAAATCACTACCTAAACTCTTTCATCACTGGCTTCAACATTTCCGTTTCCACATGAGGATTCATTTTAATTTTGCTGTTAGGCTCTGCCGTATTTTCCCACTTCAGATATGGTTGTTTTACTGTTTTATTTTTAGGATAGCGAGCTTTCACTTGCTGTCTACAGGCTTCTGGTCTCACTGCTGGATTGTTGTTCTCTTAGTTGGGTTCACTTGCTTATTCTTCTTGTCTCTTGGCGGTGGTGAGGCCCACTCAGCTAGAGCGTTGGACTTTCTTGTTTGTGTATATGCCTTTATGGTCGTCCTGTTGTCGGCCTTTTATTCTCTGTTTTCTATTCTGTTATGAGCCATCGATAGGAGGCGTTTTCCCATCCTTACTTTATTTATGCAACACCATCGTACCCTCCATCTCATTGATGGTTTTTGAGGCTCGGCATTTCTGATTTAAAAAAGAAAAGAAAAAAAGCATGTTAAGAACTGTTGAAAACAATATAAAGAAAGCAGAACATGCTGCCATGATGATGGTACAAAAAGGATTGCTAAATAAAAGGGTAAAGGCAAGAAAAAGAAGCTTAAGAAGGCTACTGCCAAGATTAATTTCAAAAAGGCACTGAAACCTAAAGAAGGAGTTCCAAAAGAGGGTGATTGTCACCACTGTGGAAAGCCAGGTCATTGGAAACACAATTGTCATGCTTATTTAGAAGATCTGAAAAAAGAAGAAGGGAAGTATGACTTGACCCGAATCAGGTATAAATGTTATAAGTGTCAATTTAGATGTGGTTCACATATTTGTGTTAATTTGCAGGAAATGCAAAAGAGTAGAAATTTTAGCAAAAGAAGAAGTGGACTTACGAGTGGGAAATGGAGCAAATGTTGCTACATTAGCCATAGGAAGTTGTCGATTATCCTTGCCTACTGGCTTTGCTTTAGAATTAAAAGATTGTTATTATGTGCCTTCCATTAAAATAAATATTATTTCTGTATCTTATTTAAACAAGCTTGGTTATTCATTTGTAATAAAAGACATTTGTTGTTCATCTTATTTGAATGAAATATTTTATGGAAATACACTATTAATTAATGGACTTTATATTCTTAACTTTGATGTGCCTGTTTATAACATATATACAAAGCGGATTAAATCTAATGATTTAAATCCAACATATCTTTGACGTTGTCGTTTAGGCCATATAAACGAGAAACGCATATCAAAACTCTATAAAGATGGAATTTTTAATTTGTTTGTTTTCGAATCATATATAGAATGAAAATCTCGTTTATTAGGCAAAATAACTAAAACACCATTCACTAGACACAGTGAACGGGCTAGTGATTTATTGGGCCTTATACATAGTGATATATGTAGACCAATGAGTACATCAACTAGAGGTAGGTTTTATTACTTCATTACATTTACTGATGATTTCAGTAGATATGGTTATGTGCATCTTATAAAACATAAATCGGAATCCTCTGAAAATTTCAATGAATTTAAAAATGAAGTTCAAATCCAACTTGGAAAGAGTATACAAATTCTTCAAATAGATCGAGGATGATAATATTTAAGCCGAGAATTTAATGATTATCTGAAAAAGTGTGGAATTGTATCACAACTCACTGCAGCATGTACACAATGGAATGGTGTCTCCGAAAGGAGAAATCACACCTTATTAGATATGATACGATCAATGACGAGTCATACATACCTTCCAATAAGATTTTGGGGTCATGCCCTTGAAATAGCTACATTCATACTTAATCGTGTTCTCACTAAAATGGTTATGAAGGCGCCATATGAGATACAGACCGGGAAATGTCCCAGTGTGTTTTTTATGAAGGTTTGGGGATGGGAGGCATTTGTTAAACATCTTGCTTCTGACAAGCTTGGACCCAAATTAGCTAAATGTTATTTTGTGGGATATCCAAAAGAAATAAAAGGATACTATTTCTACAAACCTTCTGAGAATAAAGTGTTTATTGGTCAAACTGTTTTTTTTGGAAAGTGAATTAGTCTCTAAAAGTACCGATGGGAATAAAGTGGAACTCAAAGAAATTTGAGAACCACAAGATGCCATTGAACCTGAACTAGAAATTGAGCAAGAACCACAAACTGTTGTGGAAATTGAGCCTGCTCAAATTACATAAGATATTCGTAAATCTGGTAGAACACTCCGGGAGCCTGAAAGATATTTTGGATTTCTTATGACTCAAACTAGAGACGTAATGGTCATAGATCAAAATGAGACCACTTCTTAAGAAGAGGCTACGAATGAATCAGAATCTGAGAAATGGCTTGAAGCCATGAAATCTGAAATGGTTTCCGTGTACACCAACCAAGTGTGGAATTTGGTTGATCCACCTAACGGGATAAAACCCATTGGGTGCAAGTGGGTTTTCAAGAAGAAAACTGACATGGATGGTAAAGTACAAATCTATAAAGGTCGATTATTGGCAAATGGTTTCAAACAAGTTTAAGGAGTTGACTATGATGAAGCCTTCTCCCCGGTGGAAATGGTTAAGTCCTTTAGGATTATGCTTGCAATTGTAGCCTTTTACGATTACAAAATATGGAAAATGTATGTCAAAACTACATTCCTAAATAGGAATCTTATCGAGGATGTGTACATGGCACAGCCTAAACGTTTTTTCAATCCAAAAGATGCTAGAAAAGCATGTAAACTTCAATGATCCATTTACGGATTGAAGCAAGCATCTCAGAGCTGGAATCTTCATTTTAATGAAACAGTCAAAGAGTTTGGCTTCAGCAAGAATGAAGATGAACCTTAGCGGGAGTAACATTATATTCTAGTATTATAAGTTGATGACATATTACTTATTGGCAATGATGCTAGTTCATTACAAGTGGTTAATAAATAGTTGGGAAAAAGTTTCTTCATGAAAGACTTGGGCGAGCAACCTATATCTTAGGTATCAAGATCTACAGAGATAGATCAAGAAAGTTGATCGGCCAAAGTTAGAGTGCATACATTGACAAAGTGCTAAAATGGTTTGGCATGCAAGAGGCAAAGGAAGGATATGTAACCATACCACAGGGTATAATACTCTCTAAAACTCAATGTCCTAAATCAAAAGATGATAAGGAATGCATGAGAATAGTCCCTTATGCTTTGGTAATTGGATCAATCATGTATGCAATGTTGTGTACTCGTCCGGATGTCTCATATGTTCTAAGTATGACAAGTAGATTCCAATCTGATCCAGGTGAAAGTCACTGGACAACAGACAAGAGCATCCTTAAGTACCTGAAAAGGACTAAAGACTTAATCTTGATATATGGAGGCGAAGAAGAATTAATGGTAAAAGGTTAAACAAACGCTAGTTTCCAGACTGATAAAGATGACTATAAGTCATAGTCTGGTCATGTGTTTTTCCTTAATGGTGCTGCTGTAAGCTGGAAAAGTACAAAGTAAGAAACAGTTGTTGTTTCGACTATGGAGGCCGAATACACTTCTGAAGCTGCAAAGGAGGCTGTTTGGATTAAGAAGTTCATCAATGAACTTAGTGTTGTTCCATCCATTGTTGGTCCAATAGATCTTTATTGTGACAACAATGAGGCCATTGCTCATGCTAAGGAACCTAGATCACAGCATCGGCCCAAACACATACTTTGACGATTCCATCTCATCCACGAAATAGTTAACATATGAGATATACATATCTACAAAGTACCAACAGATAATAGTGTTGCATACCCACTGACTAAAGCTTTGTTGCAGCAAAAGAATGATAGTCACACTATTTTCATTGGTATACGATATATGAGTGATTGGCTCTAATGCAAGTGGGAGGTTGTTAGAGTTTGTGCCCCAGAGGCAATCTATTTGATGTGATTAATAACATTATTGATGTTATATTTTATTTGGAATAAAAAAGATTTTATTACATTATATTTATTGTGTAATATAAATATTAACATAATAGAAGTCTTTGGAATAATAATACAGAATTATATTGTAACGACCTAAGGATTTTCGACCTAGAAAATCGACACAACATACCATGTTGACAATCAAGCATCAGAAATACCAAATCATTAATAAAAAGAAGTTAGAGGGTGAGAAATAGGAAGAAAGAAAGTTAGAATAGAAGAAGAAGACTACAAAAGATAAAACACGAATCTCACAGCGAAACTAATAAAATATATTATAACAACACTTTGAAATACAAAACTGTATTTGTACTTACATTCATCATCATTAGAGTACATAACTTATATATCACAGCGGAAATAACTCTATATATAACTAATGCTGAAGCCGCCTGCTCCAAGCTTCCCTAAGGGTATCTGTAAAATCCCAACTACTTGACTGTCCATACAAATTTGGGCACCCAAGAGTTTAGGGAAAACAAAACAAAATAAACTCTGGGTCAGTCAGGTGATTGGTGTGAGTAAACTCTAATCACTTGGTTTAACTTTTGAAATCCTTTTTAAAAGAAATGATAATCATAAGACCGATCCACATATAAACACAGAAGGTTTTTACCTTACAATAACCCAAAATATTTCTTATGATAAATAATTTCTAATATTATAATAAAGTCTAAATCAAGTAAGTAGCAATCTAGCAGAAAGCTTTCATCTCACGCTCCACATATATAATATACAATCAAAAACAGCGGGCTCTTATTGGGTAATGGATTCGAACTATGACAAGGTATGGAACCACCTTCTGATCAGTGTACTCTAGAAGAGATACACTAGTGTTCAACAAGAACATCTTGTAACTCGGCCACACATGACCGGCTATTCTTTTCGCTTGAATGTTCCGAATATATTATCACCTTACGTTTGGTATACCAACATAACCGTTCCCTGGAGATACAGAAGCGAAAGAAGTAACAAAGATGAGTATTCTCTAGATGGTGACAATATACCCTAATTGGGTGTGACACACTTAGCCATGCTGCATGCCCGATTTCTGTCATTTTTCGGTTGATGAGGCTTGAGGTCATAACATTTCTCCAATAGGTCACATCTTTATTCACTTTGAAGGCCACATCATCATACCCGCCAAATCATAAATTGATTTCCCCAAAAATATTACGGGTATAAAGCTACGAGAAACGTATTTCTCTTCCACCAATCGTAAATACTTCTGAATAGATCAACTTGCGCGATCTATTAGATACTCTATCAGACATTCTTCCATACACATTGTCCAGGGACTCGACAACCCAAAAACACAATTTTGTAAATCCACGTTAGGCAATTTCTACCTAGGATCGCCAGAACAGCCCTTGCACAAACTTTGTCTTCAATTATCTTCATCATATTTAATTCACAACACTAATGCCCATACAGAGTGGTTTTCAAATAATAAATCTGATCCCGGTCTCTCCGTATTGACAACAGAAAAAAGTCAACACTTTGATAGCTAGTTATTTAACTATCAAAGGAAATATACATACAAACAACGGTCGTATTTCCAAATGGAAATTATACCGATCAATCATTAATCAACGCCGAGGCTCTTTAATTAGATATAGATAATCATTTCATTTCACAATTTCCCTTATATATATTTACCAAATATTTTTCAACTCGTTTACCCTTTCATGATTTCTTGGGAAACGTTCCATATATTCACAACTCCTTGTTTCCCTTATTTCGAAAATATACGTTATTAACATTGGAAAAAAATTCCTTACCTTATTTAGCATCACTATCCATCAGTCCCTAACTGTAAACCAGTAAGAGGACAACTCTCTAAGTATTAATCCCGAAGGCCGAAACAAACATCAGATCAATACCCGAAAAGTCATTCAACTTAACTATTCTCCGGTCAGTACCTAATTTCATTAATTCCATTAATTCCATTTAAATCTACAAAACGTTTGCTTTTAAATCATTATTCACTTTAAAACGTGAATTTCATTTCTTAACATAAATCTAGACTCATTATATTAAATCAAATCTTGATTTAAATAATATTTACCATTACAGTTTAAAATTCCATTTATATGTTTATTTTTATTTATAAATCAACTTCTTGTTAATTATATACCAGGTTTATCACTTAATCCCGACTACATATTCAATTATAAATTATTGGTTTCAAATCCAATATTTACTTCCTTGTCCAATTCTGAATTATGTAATATATAATTCTTAAAAATAGATTATTTTTATAATATTCGACATCGTTGAATTATAATTATAAATCCTTATGGATTTATTTAATTCTATTTCATATTTCGAACATTGAAATATATTTGTACATTTTCCCTTTTTATTACTCATTTTTAAATTAGCATTCGCGGATTTTTAAAAATAATTATTTAACAATAATTATTTTATTCAATTTAAAAATATCGTTAACAAATCAAACTATTTGTTTTTTCTATACTAAAAACAAGTTATTAAAACCCTAAATTCTTTTCTAATATATTTGAATATGGTTTATGGTATTTAAATACCAGTTATTTCAGGTCAATGTAATCCAAACATCCCAATCACACAATAACCAATCACCGATTATTTATCACATCATATAATAGAACATATAAAAACAACAATAACTGTTGAGGAATTGGATTCCTCCAACTTGCTTCCCTGCATCCAAAACGTTGATCAATATGAATAATACCAATTTCAGATTAAATCTGAAATAAAATAACAAATATAATCCGGATTAAATTAACGACTTATATGTATAACTATATATATATATTATTCAACCAATTTATAAGCAAATCATCCAAACAATCATCACACACAACATACAATCGTTTTTATCAGTATTAAATAGCGTTCATAAAATTGTAAAACCGAACAGATTTTGTGAGTTTACCCGCCTTGGACATTTATCTTTAAATAACGATAAACTGTCGTTGATTCAGATAGATGTTTTATTCTTCCATAATTTGTAACGAGCTCCAATATATTCCAGATCGGTTCTGTTGCGTAGCCTACATATCTACGATTCCAAGGTGACTGACCGTTCGTGATTCTGACCACATAAGAGTGCGTATTAAAATTACAAGTTAATATGCTAATTATTCTAAATTAAACTTAAGTAATTTTTAATATTTTCTTTATTGATCCTAACCTGTTTTATCATTTCTCGGCCCATGCTCAAAACAAGACCCACGCGTAAGAATAGTTATTTCCTCTTCCAAATGAACACGTTGCTCTTCATAATTTCATCATCTCCCAAAAACTTAACCGCATGCTCCATTTTATACTCCACCTCCCAAATATTTAAACTTCCCTCCACTTTCCATTTCTTCAGAACAATCCAATGGCCTTCAACATTTTTGATCTATATCCAAATATCGATCATGTCAGTATCCATATTACCCAACTAGGCCTTACACACTTGTATCGATATTACCCAGCTTGCATGTACTCTACCGAAGTTTTCTTCCTCCACAGATACACGCATCTTGCTTCTACAATTACCCCTTACCGTATTATTATTATTTTCTTTTCTTTTTAGATGTGCTTGACCCAAAATTCTTGTCCACAACAATACTCCATATCCATGCCTATTTTCTACAAGATCATCTTCATCGTTCCATATATACTTCAACTCCAGTATTTGTCGCAAGAACAAAATGGCCATCGCCAATTATTTCAAACCACTCGCGTCCACTATCATGCCAACTCAACTCACGTCGTTCTCCCTCTCCACTTCAATGCAAACCGCCACCCATAATACCCACGTGAAAGACACCCATCCATCTAGTCGCACCTACCACTCTGTCAGAACAAACACCATGTCTCCAATCACCAAAACATCCACATCGACGTCCTCCCCAAAACAACCTTCTCTCCCTTCAAATGTTCATCCTATCTCTAGTATAATCATTCTCCATGCAGTCTCAAAACCGCAAGCCCAGACCGTTGCTTCCTTTCTTCTAACTCTTCATGGTCTGCCACGCAAGCATCCATGTCTACAACACATCATCTTCGCCAGACTACTACCTTTTACAAACGCAAGTCCAACCTCAACTTTACATACATGCAGTCGGTCCTTGCGAGCACCATGCAAATGAAGAACAGCAAGCACCATTCCTTTTCAATGCTTCACACGCACTTGTACCTGTTGTGTCAGAAAAAAGAGATCCAAGTAACACAGAAGGAAAATGTTTTGAATTCACCTTATACACCCTGTACTATGATGAACAGTGAACATCAAATACCATCGAAACCCCCGAAGTCCCACAAAACTGCAGTTTCCTATTTCAAAGAGAATTTTGACAATGGAAGCTTCAGCTTCATATTTGGTAGAGGAGAAGGAACCGTGCTTATTAATTAGCGTTTGTGTCTGAAGAACAGAGGAGAGGAAAATTTTGAGTTGCTTTGGAACGCTTGTTCGCGCTTTACTTCTGTACAAAAATGAAATGGGCTTGCTTATTGGTGTTTGTTTGTAGGTGCTAATTCCTTCGTTGTTAAGAAATGAAAAGCGATAGCTTAGGGTAGGAAAAGAAATCACATCTCTGCGTTGAAAGGATGTGAAGTTGTACGATCCTTCGTCTCTAAGTAATGCAAATAATATATATTTGTTATCTTTTAAGGTACCGTGTTAACAAAATTTTATCATTTAAGGAATGCTATCAACAAAAATAAAAATAATGTTTATGTAACGTCCCGTAATTCATAGCGATTTAATAATTAATTTATTTAATTATTTATATATATATTGGTTTGAATTCAAATATTTGAATATTTAAAATTAAACGTTCAGTAAGAAAATAATGGCGTCCTTCAGATCCGTCTTAGAGAATTCAAAACTCGAATTGAAGAATGCTTTCTCTTCCCTAGCATCTTCATTTGGTAAGCAAAATTCAAATCCATATACAGACAAAGGCAGACAAGACAAAGATCCTCCCCCTACGTACAAGGACATTCTTCAACGTCCACCTGTAAAGCGTTATCCTTATTTTAATATTAGATCTGAGAGTATAAATACTTTTCCAATTAAATCTCAAGGCACTAAATTCGAATTGTCAGCTAGAAACCGAGATAATTATGGCTCCTTTCTCAGAAACATCAAATCGAATAAGGGGTGTTTTCGATGCGGATCTAATGATCACTGGGCGCATTCGTGTCGTAATCCTCTGGTTTGTTTTAAATGTCGAAAAACAGGTCATAAAGGATTTAATCGTAAAGCATCGTTTCCTTTTCCTCCAAAAATGGCGACTTCTCCTGCGCCGATCTGTGCAAGGAATTTCCCAAGGGAATTCATTGGGCGCGCTCGATGGTTGTGATTTCTATTGAGCGTGGATCCTTCTCAATGACTCAAATGGAGCGGATTCTCAAAAATAGATTTGGAGTGAGGGCTCCTTTCTGGAATTGGAATATTAGGAAGATGGGAGACAACTTTATCGTGAAGTTTTCACCTTTCTTGTTGACTACTGATAATTGAAAGTACGCTATTGGACTAAATGAAGGATCTTTGCAATTGCGAATGTGGTCACCCGATTTTGGCTGCCTCCAGAAGGAGAAGATGAAGCAGTGGGTTTTGATCAAACATGCACCAGTGGTTTGTAGAAGACTATGCGTGTTGAAGGCGGCTCTGGCGGAGATTGGGGAGGTTAACAGGGTGCAATACAGAGCTCTGCATGTACTTGATTTTTCATGGTTGAAGGCTGAATTGTTAGTGGAAGATCCAATTGCCCTTCCTATATCAAAATGGGTCCCTGTTGAAGGATTTCTCCATAAAATTCAAATTGAGAAAAGCGATGATGGTGAACCTTTTCCTACTAATGAAGTGTTGAGATTTTAAAATCGTGTTTTTTCGACGGATAGTGAGGGGAGGTTAAGGGCTCTTTCATATACTGCGAGACAGGTTGGGGGTGTTAATATTGCTGGTTATGGGAATGAGGAAGGTAATGAGGGGAAACATGGTAACGCTGATGACTCTAGTGATGGCAATGCTGATGGAAATGCTGTTGATAATGTCGAGGGTTACGATAATGGGACTTTGGACGGTGGAAGTGGCAACCCAATCATTATTTCCTCTGGTGATGGAGCAGGAGTGGGTGCTGAAGGTGATGTGGGGAACCAGATTGTAATTTATGAGGGTGGTATACAAGTTGAATTTGATGTTGCGGGAAACATTGTGGGTGTGGCCAAGGTGCTTAATCAGGGAAATAGGAATGATACTGAAAGGCTGGAAGATAGTAATTCAGTAAATGGTGGTAGTGCTAAAATTCAGGCCTCGTTTAATTCTTTATCTTATGATAAAATGCATGAGTTAGCTAGAAATTCAGGCCTCGTTTTAAATGACCAAGTTATAAATGACATTAAGAATAAAGAATTAGAGAGGGCAAATGATGTACCATGATTATTATAACATGGAATGTTAGAGGTCTAGGAACTTTTGATAAGTGTCTTAGAGTCAAAAATTACTTAAAATCTAATAAGGCAGACATTGTGTTGTTGCAAGAGACAAAACTTGAAACTCCTGGTGATAATATTTTTAGAAGTCTAGATTGGGGTGTTCTTGACTCTTGGTGCTTCATTCCTGCTGTGGGGAGTGCTGGGGGTTTATTTACTGGATGGAATAGTAATCTTTGGTCTTTTAAACAAGAGATTAAGCAAACCCACTGTCTTCATGTTGCGTTGGAATGTAGAAAAAGCAAAGTGTTATACTACTTTTCTAATGTATATGGACCTAATACTAGAATTGAGAGGAAGACCTTATGGAGTGAAGGGATGGAGTTTTACAATTTGTCTTATGGACCTTGGGTAATTGGTGGTGATTTCAACGTTACTAGATTTGATTATGAGAGAAGCAATAGTAAGGGAAACCACTTGGGAGATATGGAAGACTTTAGGATGTTTGTCAATGACTGTGCCCTGATCGACCTTCCCTTGAATAATAGACGGTACACCTGGAGTGATCGGAGGAATCCACCTACCCTGGTTAAGTTAGATCGTTTCTTCATCAATACATCCTTTGAAGATTTACATCCTCTTACTTCTCAGAAGGGTTTATCCTCGATTATTTCGGATCACTGCCCTATTTTGCTGGATACTGGAGACTTGGTCAATACAAAAGTTTTTTTCAGATTTGAAAAGATGTGGTGTCTGGAAAACAATTTTGATGAAATGGTTGTGGGTAAATGGGATGGTTTTGGAGATCGTGGTTGTGGGTAAAGGGGACCCTTTATCCCCCCTCCTCTTTGACCTGGTTGCTGATGTTTTCTCTCGTATTATGAACGTTAGTTCTGCTAGTAGGATGTTACAGAGCTTTGGGGATGAGCATGTGGTGGGCGGTATCAATTCTTTACACTATGCAGATGATACTATCATCTTTAGTAAACCTGATTGTAAATACATTGCTACACTCAAATTTTTGTTGTATGCTTTTGAAAGTTTATCAGGTTTGAAAATTAACTTTCATAAGAGCAGCGTTTACACTCTGGGTTGCAATGCTGAGCTGTCAAAGAACTGTGCAATGATGCTCAACTGCAAGGAGGACAACTTCCCTTTAAACTATCTGGGTATGTGCATTAGACCAAAGAAGCTTTTCAAAAAGGACTGGATCCATCTCATTGAGAAAGTTGATGTCAGGCTGGCTGGCTAGATGGAAAGGCCGATCCCTCTCTAGAGCAAGCAGACTGGTGCTGGTAAACTCAGTTCTCTCCTCCTTGCCTCTTTACTGGCTCTCCTTTTTCAGGTTCCGGGATGGGTCATAGACATGATTGATACAATGCGAAGGAATTTTTTCTGGACGGATGAGAAGGAGACTAAGAAATTAAGTTGTCTCGTTTCTTGGAGGCAGGTTTGTGAAGCTAAAGATCAAGGTGGATTAGGTGTGCTTAATTTGAAAGACATGAATGCTGCACTTCTTTGCAAATGGTTGTGGTTGATGCTTGGCGAAAAGAAAGCCCTTTGGAAAGAATGGATTATAAATGTTTACTATGGGGGTGTTTTTGGCTGGAATAGGGACTGGTCACGCTGCTCTATTTTCTGGAAAGGGGTTATGAGTTTCTCGCAGTGGATCAAGATTGGCACTAAAGTGGTGGTTCGCAATGGGTTTAACATATCATTCTGGCATGACGCTTGGATATTTCCTATACCATTGAAAGAGGAATTGAAGGAGCTATTTGAAATTGCATGTAACACACACTGAGTGGAGACTATCTTTCTGCCGACTTGTCTTTGGTGATGCTCTTCAACAACTTTGCCAGCTATATTTGTGGTTGGCGAATGTCTATTTAACTGAAGGTAAAGATGAGTTTGTGTGGATGGGTGATGATAGTAAGGAGGTGTTTCGGGTTAGGAGTGTTTATAAACTGATTACCTTTTCGGGTTGTAGAAGACTGGAGTTTGATCGAATGTGGAAGACAAAGAAGGTGCCACTGAAAGTTAAGATTCATATGTGGATTGTGCTTCATGATCGACTGAATACCGGTTGCAGACTAAGGCGTAAGAGTTTTGTTGTCAATACCGGTTGCGCTTTTTGTGATGAAGCTGATGAAGACTACAAACATGTTTTCTGGAGATGTGATTTTGCGTTTTATGTATGGACGAAGTGTATCGTGTACCTTGATTTAAACTTAGACTGGAGGGACTCAATCAAAGACCAGCAACATTTTTTGTTAACCTTTTTACCAAATTTATACAACACACATAAAAAGAGTCTTTTTATTCTACTTAACTTCACTTATACTTGGATATTATGGCATGAGAGAAACTCTAGAAAGTTCAAATTCAAGATGAAATCGCCTGATAAAACTATCTTCATCATTCTTAAATATGTTTTATTGTGGGCAGGGATGGAAAAGGAGAAGTTCGTTGACACCATCGCTGCAAGGGTTCACGATCGCAAATGCAGGCGCGGTTAGCTTCTTGTTGCTGTTTATGTATGATGCTTATTATGTTTAAGTTTATTATGTACCTGCTACGTCATGTTATGATGATTGTCTTTTTGTGACTGGCTTGTAAATGATGTACATATACTATGTTTCTTGTACTGTACCGAACTCTATATATATGGTATCTCTAGGCGTGAATCATTAGATTCACTACCTTTTGCTTCAAATATTCGAATATTTAAATTAATATATATAATAACTGGGATAACATATTTAATTTTCAAAAATGTTCGGAAATGGTTAAAATGCAGCATTGTGTAATTTGGATGATATACAATATTTATTTTTGTATACATATTCAAATTTTAATAAAGAATATATTATTTAAACGACTGTTGAACATATTAATTATAATATAACTTATAATCGAGCCCATAATGTCGCGGTAGTTCGTAATATTACGATTTGAACTTCAACTGAGTATACTGGACTCATTTTAATTCGGATTTCATTGAAACAAGAACGACTGAATCTATTGAACGGTATTTTTCTAATGGAAGAGAAAAATGGAGATTTTGTCTTATATATTGTGAGTTATGTCTAAATCAAGTTTTCAAATAATCGCTATGGAATCGTTTATAAACCATAATGATATATTTAATTTTAATTAAATATTTGCTTAGAATTTAAACAGGATCTTTGAGACGTAGGTATAATTTAATTTACATAATTTTTTTAGTAATTTTTATCTTTGGAAAATAAACAAATTTTTATTTGAAGTATTTTGCACCCTAAACCAGCATTCTGGGGTTTCACAGAATAAGTTAACTTGTCTATATTATTATATTTTTGGAACTGTGGCACATCGCTCGACGCGACTGTAATTTTAGTTTTTTCAACAACTGTCCGTAAATAAATGGAATTGCATGTAGCGGGGTACGCTAAACTTTTAAACTTAAACAAAACATATACCAAAATACTTTTTCTCCATTTGTCCTTCTTATTAATGTCATACGCATCCATTTCTACTTTTATTATCATAAGTCTGAAAAAATGTACATACTACATGCAACATGCACGCCTTCACGTAAATTAGGACTAGTGTCCACTAACAATGAAGAATGTAACAACAGCATATCCGATGTTTAGCCAATGTTTAAATTAAACAAATATAAAGTAATATGTTTCATTTACCTTAGTGACGAAGCAATATGTTTCATTTTCAAAGGCTATCCGACCTATGCCTTAAACTTCATAACAAAGTAAATACACTGTAATGTATTTTCACATCAACTACCCAATCAAAGTTTCTAGCCGACCTCAACTGTACGGCTTCAAACAAAAAATTCTAAACAAGTAAAAGGCTCCACTGTAAAATCACGAAATATGTATATACTGGTTCCTCAAACGTTTCACTACTATACGTTATCAGTTTGGTTGGGTTTTTCAAGTTTTGCGTGCGCTGTATTCTCAAACAAAGTGGGTTGGGTTCACAAGTTTGAGGTGTAGAAGCATTTATTCGAGAAGACGAGTTTGTTTTGAGATCATGGTGTGAAGGGGCACCTTGTGTGCTACTTTGGCTGCTTTCAGTAAATATTCTCTTCCACTTACTGTGCGTGAAGAAGGAGGCACTAACACTGGGTACAAGGATATGAGTATGTGAACGATACCTCTTGCGTTGGATTTTTTGGAGCCGTGAAGATGAAAATGGAGGCCATGGAGCGGTGAAGTATTGTTGCCGAGACAAAGAGGAGTGTTTCGAATGATAGTATGCAATTTTAAGTTTTTAACAGTAGAAGAAGTAAGGTGAGTGAAGCATGGGAATAATGTTGGAATATGGTGTTGCATGTTTCCATTTGTTGTGGGAAGAAGGCTGCTGTTTTGAGGTACTAGGATTCTCGTGAGTCCTTGTGATGAAAGTGATAGTAATGGAGAGGTGCTTTTCAGTGTCTCGGTCATGGGAAGGTCATGACTGTCGAAAGATATGGGGCTTGCTCGCAGATTCAAAGTTTGGAACGAGGAGCGTGAGTTTTTCTCAGCATGGAGATGAACTCACGGGAAGGAGACAAAGTCACATAATGGCGGCATGGAAACTAAGGAGTTTTTACTTGTGTGAGGAAGATGAGGTCCTTTTTATTATGGTTTGGGTACAAAGTGCGGATGGGTCTATAAGGTACCATTTGGCAGAATTAACAAAGGAAAAAAGATGAAGCCCAGGATAAAAAGAAAAGGTAACGCATTAGGGAAATAAGATTACCGCATGGAGTGTACAGGAGGGCAACGATTTTGTTGGGAAGAAGAAATAAAGTGTAGTAGGTTAGCTGTGAAGTTGGGCTGAAAACAAAGGGTAAAGCCAGGAAAGTAAAGGTAATGGGTTCCAATGGTTTTAAGAATATAGAGAAGGTTTTGTTCGTGAATAATGAATGGGGAAAGAACTGCTACAGAGAAGCAGGGGTTGCGTTTTTGAAAGAAGAGGATGGACCGGGTGCGCGAATATTTTATTGGGCCGATACAAGAAGAATTTCGCAAAGTTGGATCCATTGGGATCGTATAGCCGTAGGCTACACAATGGAACTAGTTTGGAGCAATTTGGAGCTCGTTACAGTTTATGGCAAAATATAACGTCCGATGGGATCTATCGATCGTTATTCGTTATTCAACGATTAACGACAAAGGTGAGTAATCTCACTAACTCTGTCCAGTTTTATAATATATAAATTTGATTAAATATTGATAAATAATGATTGAGATTTGAGTGTTGTGTGTGATGGTTGTTTGGATGATTTGCTAATCAATTATTTGAACAATATATATCGTTATATATATATATATATATAAATTGTTCGTTGAATACTGCTTCTATTTATTTTATTATTTCATATTGATATGAAATAAATGTTGATTAACATCGGTGGATGCAGGGAAACAGGACTGGATTCCTCCAAGATTATTGTAATTTTTCATATATTGTATTATATGATGTGATAAATAATTTGTGATTGATTATTGTGTGATTGATATGTTTGAATAACATTGACCTAAAATAACTGGTATTTAAATACCGTAAACCATATTTAAATATATGGGAAAAGCAATTGTGGTTTTAAAAAGGATAATCTATTTAAATTAGAAATGAAATTTCGATGGGGATAGAATATAATAAGTTGTTTTAATTACATTAAAACAGTGATTTGATTTACTAACGATGTTTATAAATGGGATAAAATAATGGTTATTAAATAAATTTAGAATATAAATCTAAGAATAAACTAAAAGGGAATTGGAATTTGTTTTCAAAGGAAAGCGATGGAAGTATTTCGATGCCCGAAATGAAATAGGATTGAAATAAATCCGTAAGGAACTATAATTATAATTCGATTATGTCCAGATAATTTATTCTTATAAATTATGTATATATATAATTAAACTTCAGGATTTGACGAGATAATTAATATTTGCATTTGTTATCCAATAGGAAATTGAGATTTAAATTATAACTTAACGTCGGTAGCCACCAACAATCGGCTTATGCGAAGCACGTGTCTCATTCTAGTATAACTTATAAAAATGAGTTTTTTTGAAACGAAATATGAAATATGAGTTTATAAAAGAACCAAATAAATGGAATTACAAAAAAATAATGGTATTTAATAATTAAATCAGGATTTGATTTGATAAGAACAAGTCCAGTTTTCTATGGAGGGATAATATTCATGTTTTAAAAATGAATAATGATTTAAAAGCAAACGTTTTGCAGATTTAACTAGTTATAAAAGGGAAACTAGGAAATATTGGAAGTGATAAACAAAAATGAATTTAGAAATCAAGTTAACCTGAAATGACGAGTTTATTCCGACGTTTGGAGTGCGGATTGAATACAGATTATTCGAAAAAAGTTATACGGTGAAATTCGATTATGTCGAATCCATGAAGGTACCATTTACCTTCCGTTTTTTATCCAGATTATTTATTTATTGATTAATTAAATATTAATTATTTATTCGAAATAAAGAAACAAAGTTATGCTTTTATTACTTTGGAAGCAGGTATTATAACGTTATCCTTATAAACAATGTATTATACAACATTTGTTTAAATCTATACATACAGTACTTGAAAATGTTTATAAAATATAACCAGTGATATTTTCTAACAATAAAATAAAATGATTTTAGAATTAAGAAATGGAGTTAAATAAACTAAGAACTGATTGGAAACTAGTTAAGTTGAACGACTTTCTGGGTATCGATCTGATGTTGGTTTCGAGCTTCGAGGTTGATACTTGGAAAATTGTTCTCTTACTAAAAATATGGTCAGGGACTGATGGACGTGGAAGGATATGATGCATTAATGAGATGGAAATGTTTTTTGATACAAATAAGAAATAATTTCTAAGATAAAGAAATTAAATAGTTTAAAATAAATGGAAATGTTTTCCAAGGATCGGGAGAAGCCAAACGAGTTAGAGAAATATTTAGGTAAAGATATTAAAGGTGAAGTGGGAAATGAAATGATTGTTTATAAATCTATGTAATGAGGTCAGTGTTTATTGATGATCGATCGGTAAGATTCCATTTGGAAATACGACCGTTGTTTGTACACATATTTTTCTTGATAGTTAAATCACCGACTATCAAAGTTTTTGACCATTTCCATTGTCGATACGGAGAGACCGGGATCAGATTTATTATCTGAAAACCCCTCCATATGGGCATTATCGTTTTGAATCAAATATATCGAAGACAATTGAAGACGGAGTTTAGACAAGGGTTATTCTGGTGATCCTAGGTAGAAATTGCCTAAGATGGATTTACAGAATAATTCCTTCGGTTTGTCCAGTCCCAAGACAACTTGAATGGACGAATGTCTAACAGAGTAAATATGGTGGATCGCGTAAGTTGATCGTTTCAAACGTATTTACGTTGGTGGAAGTGGAATTCATTTCTCTTGGCTTATACACGTGGTATTTTTGGGGAAATCAATTTGTGATTTGATGGGTATGACGATGTGGCACTCAAAGTAAATAGAGGAGTGATTTGTTAAAGGATACGTTATGACTCAAGCCTCATCAACCGGGAAATTACGAAAATCGGGCTGGTAGCATGGCTAAGTGGGTCGCACCCAATTAGGGTATATGTCAGCATTTAAAGAATATTCATATTTGTTACTTCTTTCGCTTCTGTATCTCCCAGTAACGATTATGTTGTCATACCAACCGTAAGGTGATAATATATTCGGAACATTCAAGTGAAATGAATGGTCGGTCATGTGTGGATGAGTTACAAGATGTTCTTGTTGAACTCAATTGTATCGCTTCAAGAGTACATTGATCAGAAGGTGGTTCCATATCTTGTCAAAGTTGGAAATCCGTTATCCAATCAGATCCCACGGTTTTGATTGTATATTATATATGTAGAATGTGAGATAAAAGCGTTCTACTAGATTGCTAAGTATTTATATTAGACACTATTATAATATCAGAATAGTATTGATTTTTGAAAAGTGTTTTGCGTTATCGTAAGGTAAAAGCCATTTGTGTTTATCTGTGGATCGGTCTTACGATTATCAATTCCTTGAAAAGGATTTTTGAAAAGTTAAACCGAAATGATTAGAGTTTACTCACACCAGTCACATGACTGACCCAGAGTTTATTTTGTTTTTCCCTAAACTCTTGGGTGCCTAATTTGTACGGGCAGTCAAGTAGTCAGGATTTTACAGAGATACTTGGAGGAGCTTGGAGCAAGAGGCTTCAACATTAGCCATATATAGAGTTTATTTCCGCTGTGATGATATATGTTATATTGGTGTGTATATACAGTTATAGTTTTGTATTTCAAAAGTTGTTATATAGTATTTCTCACCCTCTAACTTCTTTATATTAATGATCTGGTATTTTTGATGCTGGATTGTCGACATTGTGCTCTAAGTCGATTTTCTGGGTCGAAAATCCCACGGTCGTTACAGTGGTATCAGAGCTGAAGGTTGAGTAATTACCTTGGCTCTATGGCGTAACTCAGTAAAGATGGGATTATTAATATCCTAGATTGAGTTTGAGTGCATATATATGAGTGAACGTATTTGTAGATTTCATAAAAATGATTTTCATATTGTGGTGACTTACTGGTTGAGTGACTTATGAATTCTGGTCGATGGTGGGGCACCACGATATCGATAGGGGTTTCTAAACGCTTGAATACGATAAACCAAACAAAGTGTGTTTTTGAAAGGAGGGTAAATGAAATAATTTTACCCAACGTATATCTTGATATAAAAGAAGTATATATATATTGGAATTATTATAATATATATATATATATATATTAGATGTGTTGGTTGATGTTATAATCGAATAAGGTTATAATTGAAATGGTTATAGATTACCAGTAAGAATTTGTATAAGAGTATATATAAATTTAGATGAACTAAATCAGAATATAAGTCAGAATTGAAAATAAAATTTTGGAGTTTGGAAAAGTGTTTGTAAATGGATTTTTGGATTTAAATATATGGAAATTTTAAGATCCTGTGTAAATTTAAAAATGTTTTCTAAACACTATGAAGATATTTTGAAGTAATTTCGAAATGAAAGTGTTTGAGAATATATTTTGAAAGTGATATAGTATTGAACTCACCTTGAATGCTGGAAATAATTCTGATGATGACTGCGCAGCATCATCAGTGTTCATTTTCGAGTCTCTAAGTGATGGATTGCTACCAAAGATTTTATTTTGAATTATTTTGAGGAAATAAGTTATTTAGAAATTCAAATATTTTGAATTGTTTTTATTACTTATGATTTCATACTAATTTGAAATAAAAACCCAGGAAATTGAATTCTGAAATTAAATAGACTGAAATGGTAAGAGTGAATAAATAAATTGAAATATAACTTAAACTAAGTTAAATAAAGGTTGATTGAGTTAGAGATAATATGGAATGAAAATGGGTTATGGAGTAAGAATGTGAAATCGAGATTGGAATTGGAATTTGAAATGAATTTTGGATTGGATATAAGCGAATGATTGGCTTTGAGGATAAAATTGATTGGAGATCAAAGTTGAGGTTACAAGGATATATGCTGATTTGATGGTGAATAAAAGAGGCAGAGTTGAATGCCCAACAAAAATGTACAAGTTTATATTTTATATGAGATTGATATTTATAAGCTATTTGGGAAAGCCGCTTGGCTGTTTGATTTTCTTTTGGATTGAAGATGGCCAATAGAGGAGAGTTGTAGTTATACCGATTGAGCCGAGCAAAGGAGACGCTAGCGAATTTTTCAAAACTTTAAGGTGTTAGAGAATTTTCAATTTTTTTTTTGAAAATATTGATTAGTAAAAATGAATTTATATTTCAATTGAAATAAATTGATTTAGTTGAAACTGGAGATAAGAATTAAAACAAAAGATTTTAAATCTAGTAAATGGGGTTAGTGTCATTTCTTTTCTACCTTAGTAATTTCGAGGACGAAATTCTTTTAAGGGGGAAAGAATGTAACGTCCCGTAATTTATAGCGATTTAATAATTAATTAATTTAATAACTTATATATATATATATATTGGTTTGATAATTCAGAATGGTTTGAATTCAAATATTTGAATATTTAAATTAATATATATAATAACTGGGATAACATATTTAATTTTCGAAAATATTCAGAAATGGTTAAAATGCAGCATTGTGTAATTTGGATGATATACGATATTTATTTTTGTTTATATATTCAAGTTTTAATAACGAATATATTATTTAAATGAGAGTTGAATGTATTAATTATAATATAACTTATAATCGAGCCTATAACGTCGTGGCAGTTCATAATATTACGATTTGAACTTAAACTGAGTATATAGGAATCATTTTAAGTCGGATTTCTTTGAAACAAAAAACGATTGAATCTAGTGAACGGTATTTTTCTAATGGAAGAGAAAATTTGGGATTTTGTCTCATGTATTGTGAGTTATGTCTAAATCAATTTTTCAAATTATCGATATGGAATCGTTTATAAATAATAACGATATATTTAATTTCAATTAAATATTTGCTTTGAATTTAGACGGGATCTTTGAGAGGTAGGTATAATTTAATTTATAGAATTTTTTAGAAAATTTTATTTTTGGAAAATAAACAACTCTTTATTTGAAGTATTTTACACCATAAACCAGCATTCTGGGGTTTCACAGAATAAGTTAACTTGTCTATATTACTATATTTTTGGAACTGTGGCACATCGTTCGACGTGACTATAATTCTAGTTTTGTCAATAACTATCCGTAAATAAATGGAATTGCATGTAGCGGGGTACGCTAAACTTTTAAACTTAAACAAAACATATACCGAAATACTTTTTCTCCATTTGTCCTTCCTGTTAATGTCATATGCATCCATTGGTACTTTTATTATCATAAGTTTGAAAAAATGGACATACTACATGCAACATGCATGCCTTCACATAAATTAGGACTAGTGTCCACTAACAACGAAGAATGTAACAACAGCATATCCGATGTTTAGCCAATGTTTAAATTAAACGAATATAAACTAATATATTTTATTTACCTTAGAGACAAAGTAATATATTTCATTTTCAAAGGCAATCCGACCTATGTCTTAAACTTCATAACAAAGTAAATACACTGTAATGTATTTTCGCATCAACTAACCAATCAAAGTTTCTAGCCGACCTCACCTGTATGGCCTACACTTTTACTTAACCATTAAGTATCTACATATATAAATACATACAACAAGTATGCTTCTTCATTTTTTTGTTGCTTTAATAACCTATATTCTAGTGGCTTCAAACAAAAAAATCTAAAAAAGTAAAAGGCTCCACTGTAAAATCACGAAATATGTATATACTGGTTCCTCAAATGTTTCACTACTATACGTTATCAGTTTGGTTGGGTTTTTCAAGTTTTGCGTGCGCTGTATTCTCGAACAGAGTGGGTTGGGTTCACAAGTTTGAGGTGTAGAAGCATTTATTCGAGAAGACGAGTTTTTTTCGAGATCATGGTGTGAAGGGGCACCTTGTGTGCTACTTTGGCTACTTTCAGTAATTATTCTGGTCGCACTTACTGTGCTGAAGAAGTAGGCACTGACACTGGTTACAAGGATATGAGTATGTGGACGGTAGCTGTTGCTTTGGATTTTTTTGGAGCCATGAAGATGAAAAATGGCGGCTATGGAGCGGTGAAGTGTTGTTGCCGCGACAAATAGGAGTGATTTGAATGCGAGTATGCAATTTTAACAGTAGAAGAAGTAAGGTGAGTGAAGCATGGGAATAATGTTGGAATATGGTGCTGCGTGTTTCCATTCGTTGCGGGAAGAAGACTGTTGTTTTGAGGGACTGGGATTCTCATGAGTCCTAGTGATGAAAGCGATAGTAATGGAGAGGTGCTTTTCAGTGTCTCGGTCATGACTGTCGAAAGATATGGGGCTTGCTTGCAGGTTCAAAGTTTGGAGTGAGGAGCGCGAGTTTTTCTCAGCACGGAGATGAACTCGCGGGATGGAGACAAAGTCACATAATGGCGGCAAGGAAACTGAAAGCGAACAGGAGCAAGAATTTTTACTTGCGTGAGGAAGATGAGGTCCTGTTTATTATGGTTCGGGCACAAAGTGCGGATGGGTCTATAGGGTACCATTTGGCGGAATTAACAAAGGAAAAAAAGATAAAGCCCAGGATAAAAAGAAAAGGTGACGCATTAGGGAAATAAGATTACTGCATGGAGTGTACAGGAGGGCAACGATTTTATTGGGAAGAAGAAATAAAGTGTAGCGGGTCAGCTATGAAGTTGGACTGAAAACAAAGGATAAAGACCGAAAAGTTAAGGTGGTGGGTTCCATTGTTTTTAAGAATATGGAGTAGGTTTTTTTCGTGAATAATGAATGGGGAAAGAATTGCTACAGAGAAGTAGAGATTGCGTTTTTGAAAGAAGACGATGGAAAGGGTACGCGGATATGTTATTGGGCTGATACAAGAAGAATTTCGCAAAGTTGGATCCACTGGGATCGTATAGCCCTAGGCTACACAATGGAACTAGTTTGGAGCAATTTGGAGCTCGTTACAGTTTATGGCAAAATAAAACGTCTGATGGGATCTATCGATCGTTATTTAACGATTAACGACAAAGGTGAGTAATCTCACTAACTCTGTCCAGTTTTATAATATATAAATTTTATTAAATATTGATAAACAATGATTGAGTGTTTTGTGTGATTGTTGTTTGGATGATTTGCTAATCAATTGTTTGAATAATATATATCGTTATATATATATAAATTGTTCGTTGAATACTGGTTCAATTATTTTATTATTTCATATTGATAAGAAATAAATGTTGATTAACATCTAGGGATGCAGGGAAACTGGTTAGAGGAATCCGGCTGGATTCCTCAACAATTATTGTTATTTTTCATATATTGTATTATATGGTGTGATAAATAATCCTTGATTGATTATTGTGTGATTGAGATGTTTGAATAACATTGACCTAAAATAATTGGTATTTAAATACCGTAAACCATATTTAAATATATAGGAAAAGAAATTGTGGTTTTAAAAATGGTAATCTATTTAAATTAGAAATGAAATTTCGATGGGGCTAGAATATAATAAGTTGTTTTAACTATATTTGAAACACCCCACCTCCGTTAGAGTCACTCTCAAAGGGAATGCCCTAATTTTGGTGGAGGTTTATAAGTATAAGTCACAGATATACAAGACAGATATAAGAACACATATTTTTGAACAGCGGAAAAACAACAACTTTTATTTCATTAAAAATACGTGTTACAACAACCATACCATAATTGTCTTACAATACTTCCAAAAACATAACATCTTCGTAACTGTCTTGATTACATTATTTAAAGAAGCATAAAGAAAACATAAATAAACTGCAAAAGTCCCATAGTTGCTGTCCAAAGCCATAGTTCAAACGAAAAGGTCCAAGCAATACATTCTTTCTCTTCAAGCTGGATATGAAGGCTGGTCAAGCTGCAGTATTCCCTCCCTGTGGACCTTGGGGGGGGGGGGGAAACGGAAGAAAAGAAGACGAAAGAAAAGTAGAGTCAGACATAAAGCCTGAGTAAGTCTAGGACTATTCAGCCTACCAATAAAGAACTGGGTATGATAAGTAAAAACAAGAAGTGGGAAAGCACTGTAAACTTAGTTAAGTTGTCTAGGGTCAAATATACTATCGTACCCCATATTAATCTCTGAACCCATATAAACTAGTTCCCAACTGGCACCCCATAATCAGGGTGAAGTGATCCATTTTATAATGATCGGCTCCTACTCGCATAGTTACATGTGTCTTACGGCCCCCGATGTTGTAGTTACCTGTGCTGGTCCCACCATGGGGTGTATCAAGTCCCATGGTGGCGACCCGACACAATCCTAGAATACACAGGTATGCTACTGGTGCCTAGTGCCTTATTTTTCTGCGCCGGAGTGTGTGCACGCCCGCACCCCGTTAGAACCTACACTACTGCACCACCGCCGTCGATTTGACCTCTTACATTCAGCCCAGTAATCGTGCCCCACCCTGCCGAGTTTCAGGGTATCATGATACACCTTATAGGGTTACTGCTGAAAAGGGTCCCCCGCTACTAGGTTTTCTATCTCTAGCCAACATGCTAAGTTGGTTAAGTGTTTTATAAACCTAACCCCCAATCAGTCTGTTTAGTTTAGCATGTTCCATCTTGATTAAGTATTAATATAATTTACTTAATCGTATCAATCCTGACTCAGCCTTAATTGTCTTATTAAAGCCTTGACCTCTCACATTAGACAGGTATTGTTGTGGCTGCCTGTTGCCGGTAGGGTCCGGGCAGTCTTACGCCACAACTCAGTCTAACCTCGGGTCCTTATTGGGCTCCATGTTTAACCACCCACATTGGATAGGTATTGTTGTGACTACTGGACAGCCGGGCGGTTCCGGGCAGGTTTACATCACAACTCAATCCAACCTCGGGTTAAACACATCGTATTTTCTACATTTACATATTTTGTCTTTCTTCTTTTTATATGTAAATATTTGCGGCCCATTATTCAAAAATCAATTTAAGCTAATGGTGTAAAAGTTTACACCAATCATGGGCCCAACCCATTCTTGAATTTGGGCCCATCTACTTTTATATTTTCATTTATTAATTAATTTGGCCCAACGCTATTTCCCCCGTTTAATACGTTCGTTTATTATAATATATGTTGGGTTTAGCCTTTTTAAGCCCAACTTAGCCACGTGAAAAAGGGGAGGCTTAAAACGTGATTATATACACAAAAAGGGGAAAGTGAACGCATGAACTTGCAGCATAACGTTGAAACTACAAAATAGAAACTGGTGTACTTGCATAGTAGCAACGTATACTTTGGTCATAAATCATAAGTGACATGAATCAAAGCATGTAAACTTGTAGTTAAGTTAGAATCTAAATTGGATATCATTATTGACACATAGTCTTAACTACAACATAAACCTATATTTTTCTTTAGGCATAATGTCAAACATAAGCAAATCATGTTCATAAGGTTACTACATGTTTACAAGGGTGCTTACTTTTGTTACTAATACAAAAGTATAGTTCAACTAGAATTATTCCAACTTAATCATGATTTTAAATCTATTCACATAACCATGGCACACATATACTTATGGCATAAATATTTCTAAACATGAAATCATGATTTTTACTTTAATCATGCAAACTTGCAAATGGGATTTTAAATCTAACCTAGCTACGTACCACATGTGTCATCATATAATTCTTGTTAACAATATAGACCTAACATGTTTTTCAATTATGCAAAATATCAATCATAGCCTAGTCATATTCATAAGTTCGCAAAGAGGTTTTCTAGTACAAAAGTATGGCTTAATATATAGATCATGATGCCAAATTTTCAACATAATTTCATATGAATTATAATAACCCAAATTTGTTCCAATTACACACAAAATGATTTTTGTACAGAAATACACATTATGATGGCATAGTAGCAAAACCACAAACTTGCATGAATTTCAATTAAAGAACTACATACATGTAGCTTCAACATGAATTACAAACTTTGCGAATATTCAAACGTATATTTGCATAAAACTACCGCAAACATGTAGTTTTTATAATGAATAACATACTTTGCGAATATCCAATCGTTATACAATATTCCAAATCGATAAGAATCATAGTAACGCACAAATATGAATTACTTATCACCACAAATCAAGTGTACAAACCAACACAGTTATTTATTCATACCAAAATAATACTCTACTTACAATCGTGTGGCGAATTCTCCAATTCAGGAATTTGGAGATGCGACTCCTTTTGACGTAGGCGTTGATTTGATTTGTTTAAGTTGCTTTATGCTTTAGAATTTGCCTCCTAATCTTCTCTCAAATTGGTGGCTACTCCTAGTCGTTCCTCAGCAGCATGATGGCCTCATTCTTATTTTTTTGTGTGAGTTTAGGTTAGGTTTGAGTTGTATATATAGAATTTTAGGATTAATTTAGGCCGTTTGATTAATCCTAGAAATGACCATAACCGTTCAGTCAGGATAGAGTTATCCTATTGACTCAGCCATGAGTCAGAAATGACTCAGCATTGACTCAGCGATGAGTCAGAAATGACTCAGCGTATTAAATGTTCACCAATTCAAACGTAAATACGTATTTAATAGATACATTTTCCCCTTTACCGTATTAATTACCCATATATAAATATTTATTTATATATGAATAAATATTTTCTTACCTTTAATTTGTCATAATTAAAAATTGGAGAAGGCCAAAAAAAAACCATCCTTGACAACCAAAAATGCGCAACGTACGCTACATGATGCGTACACGTCATATATATATATATATATATGCGTATATGTATATATATATATATATTATATATATATATTCATTTTTTTCTCTATCTTCCCAATTACCCATTTTCACACTAAGCCACTTTTTGAACTGCGTTCACACTAGGCTATTTTAAGCTATTCCCCTAAAACAAAAATAGGGCGCTGGCGGGGATCGAACTCTGTACCTCTTGTATGCAAGTCGTGTGTTCCAACCAAATGAGCTACTAAGTCTTTTGCTTACAAACCCTAGAACAATGCTAAACATTATTCGTTTCCCATTCTTCTTCTTTTTCCATGTTTTGCTGCGATATTTAAATTAAAGATATCTTCTTCACACGTTATCCGTTTTGCGAAAACTCGGACTCTATTTCGCGTATTTTTCCGAGATGAACACAATGGCGTATCCCGTTTCCCTTAATTCTTTGATTTGAAATTAATTATACTTTAATTTATGACTTTCACGGTTATAGAATACACGGGGTGTTACATTCTCCCCCACTTAAAAGGATTTCGTCCCCGAAATCTTCAAGTTAGGAGGAATGTATATCCTAACATCCAATCATCCATCTACTCATCCATCAAACACGAGCATCCATTGTCCTTAAAAGACTTCTAATGCTTCATGATCATATGCGAAGTGTTTGTGTGTACATGTACTTATCTAATGCAAAATCAGGCGGTCTACTGATTCAGTTGACCTCCTTAATGCGAATTATGTAAGTGCCATGAATCCATTATGTATGCAAATTTTCCTATTCATGATTCTACATGAGTGCATAATCATTCATACAAATGAAACATCCATATGACAACACATTAAAGTTCAACCATATACGAATGCAAACATATATGCATATGCAATATGAAGTGACTGAGCCGATCTAAAACCTAGATTGTGTGTGTATATGCAACCACGAGCAACCACTAGCAATCACTTGCAACCACTTGCAACCATCATCCATAACATGTTTCAACTACATGTTTACATCCAAAAAGATTCTACCTATGGTTCTCAAGATAGGATCGAGGAGAGAAATAGGATAAAACAAAGCATCTAGAATAAGTTAACGATGTACCGCCAGAAGGTCCGGTCTGCTTCTCAGGGCTGTCTTTGCTGATGTGTCCAGTCTTCCCACAATGAAAACATTCACCTTGCTTTCTCTTCCTCTTTCTACAATCCTTGGCTATGTGCCCTTCCGTACCACAGTAATTGCATTTCCTTTTATCACGTGAGTTGTTGTTCTCGCCTCCTTTCTCGGGGTCTACCTTCTTATTCTTAGAATCGTTGGGCTTGACCTCTTTCTTCCCTTGAGAGTTTTCTGCCTCTGTTTCCTTCTTGTCCTTATCTTCCTCGTTCAGCAATGCCATCTGCACCAACCTTTTGTACGTAGCTCCCATGGGTATATGGGTCATGGCCAAACTGTGTAATGGCTCATTCAACCCTTTGACAAAGCGGAGAGCCTTCTTGTGCGGGGTGTTGACTAGGTCCAGCCCAAACCTAGCCAGCTCATCGAATTGATTAACATACTCTTTGACTGTCATATTCCCTTGCTTAAGAAATAAGAATTTTTCCAACTAAGACTCCTTTCAGCTTCCGAGAGAAATTTAGCCTCAAACCTTTCCCTAAAGTCCTCCCATGTTTCCACCGGTCTTTCTGCATTAGTGACTTCCCACCAGTAGGAAGCCTCGCCCTTTAGTAGCCATACTGCCAGTTGCACTTTCTGTCTATCTTCTACCTCAAAGATGATGAATAAGTCCTCAGTTTCTTTCAGCCAATTTCTAGCTGCCATGAAGGACTCAGTTCCATGGAAATCCTTTCCTCCCATAGCTTTAAAATCTTTACATATCTTAGCAAACGTGTTTCCCCGTGGAGGAGGTGGAGGAAGAGGTGCTGCTGCAGCTGGATGATTTCCCTGCAGCTGGGGGAGGAGGAACGGTAGGACCTGGCTGAGTGGCCCTTGCTTCTAAGAACCGTCTAAACCAACCAGGTATTGGTACACCCTCTGGCAAGTTAAGTTCTTCGGACATGCTGAAACAAAAAGGATAGATTCAAAACGAAGGATAAGATATAGTACCTATGGCTTTGGAGGGACTTTGCCTTTTAAAGCAAAATAATATTTTATCTTTTAAAAATGCTTCTTTAAATTTCCTTTTTGAAAATAAATTTTCCAAATTTTTTTATCTTATCAGGTAAACCTATGCTCTGATACCAAGTGAAACACCCCACCTCCGTTAGAGTCACTCTCAAAGGGAATGCCCTAATTTTGGTGGAGGTTTATAAGTATAAGTCACAGATATACAAGACAGATATAAGAACACATATTTTTGAACAGCGGAAAAACAACAACTTTTATTTCATTAAAAATACGTGTTACAACAACCATACCATAATTGTCTTACAATACTTCCAAAAACATAACATCTTCATAACTGTCTTGATTACATTATTTAAAGAAGCATAAAGAAAACATAAATAAACTGCAAAAGTCCCATAGTTGCTGTCCAAAGCCATAGTTCAAACGAAAAGGTCCAAGCAATACATTCTTTCTCTTCAAGCTGGATATGAAGGCTGGTCAAGCTGCAGTATTCCCTCCCTGTGGACCTGGGGGGGGGGAACGGAAGAAAAGAAGACGAAAGAAAAGTAGAGTCAGACATAAAGCCTGAGTAAGTCTAGGACTATTCAGCCTATGAATAAAGAACTGGGTATGATAAGTAAAAACAAGAAGTGGGAAAGCACTGTAAACTTAGTTAAGTTGTCTAGGGTCAAATATACTATTGTACCCCATATTAATCTCTGAACCCATATAAACTAGTTCCCAACTGGCACCCCATAATCAGGGTGAAGTGATCCATTTTATAATGATCGGCTCCTACTCGCATAGTTACATGTGTCTTACGGCCCCCGATGTTGTAGTTACCTGTGTTGGTCCCACCATGGGGTGTATCAAGTCCCATGGTGGCGACCCGACACAATCCTAGAATGCACAGGTATGCTACTGGTGCCTAGTGCCTTATTTTTCTGCGCCGGAGTGTGTGCACGCCCGCACCCCGTTAGAACCTACACTACTGCACCACCGCCGTCGATTTGACCTCTTACATTCAGCCCAGTAATCGTGCCCTACCCTGCCTAGTTTCAGGGTATTATGATACACCTTATAGGGTTACTGCTGAAAAGGGTCCCCCGCTACTAGGTTTTCTATCTCTAGCCAACATGCTAAGTTGGTTAAGTGTTTTATAAACCTAACCCCCAATCAGTCTGTTTAGTTTAGCATGTTCCATCTTGATTAAGTATTAATATAATTTACTTAATCGTATCAATCCTGACTCAGCCTTAATTGTCTTATTAAAGCCTTGACCTCTCACATTAGACAGGTATTGTTGTGGCTGCCTGTTGCCGGTAGGGTCCGGGCAGTCTTACGCCACAACTCAGTCTAACCTCGGGTCCTTATTGGGCTCCATGTTTAACCACCCACATTGGATAGGTATTGTTGTGACTACTGGACAGCCGGGCGGTTCCGGGCAGGTTTACATCACAACTCAATCCAACCTCGGGTTAAACACATCGTATTTTCTACATTTACATATTTTGTCTTTCTTCTTTTTATATGTAAATATTTGCGGCCCATTATTCAAAAATCAATTTAAGCTAATGGTGTAAAAGTTTACACCAATCATGGGCCCAACCCATTCTTGAATTTGGGCCCATCTACTTTTATATTTTCATTTATTAATTAATTTGGCCCAACGCTATTTCCCCCGTTTAATACGTTCGTTTATTATAATATATGTTGGGCTTAGCCTTTTTAAGCCCAACTTAGCCACGTGAAAAAGGGGAGGCTTAAAACGTGATTATATACACAAAAAGGGGAAAGTGAACGCATGAACTTGCAGCATAACGTTGAAACTACAAAATAGAAACTGGTGTACTTGCATAGTAGCAACGTATACTTTGGTCATAAAGCATAAGTGACATGAATCAAAGCATGTAAACTTGTAGTTAAGTTAGAATCTAAATTGGATATCATTATTGACACATAGTCTTAACTACAACATAAACCTATATTTTTCTTTAGGCATAATGTCAAACATAAGCAAATCATGTTCATAAGGTTACTACGTGTTTACAAGGGTGCTTACTTTTGTTACTAATACAAAAGTATAGTTCAACTAGAATTATTCCAACTTAATCATGATTTTAAATCTGTTCACATAACCATGGCACACATATACTTATGGCATAAATATTTCTAAACATGAAATCATGATTTTTACTTTAATCATGCAAACTTGCAAATGGGATTTTAAATCTAACCTAGCTATGTACCACATGTGTCATCATATAATTCTTGTTAACAATATAGACCTAACATGTTTTTCAATTATGCAAAATATCAATCATAGCCTAGTCATATTCATAAGTTCGCAAAGAGGTTTTCTAGTACAAAAGTATGGCTTAATATATAGATCATGATGCCAAATTTTCAACATAATTTCATATGAATTATAATAACCCAAATTTGTTCCAATTACACACAAAATGATTTTTGTACAGAAATACACATTATGATGGCATAGTAGCAAAACCACAAACTTGCATGAATTTCAATTAAAGAACTACATACATGTAGCTTCAACATGAATTACAAACTTTGCGAATATCCAAACGTATATTTGCATAAAACTACCGCAAACATGTAGTTTTTATAATGAATAACATACTTTGCGAATATCCAATCGTTATACAATATTCCAAATCGATAAGAATCATAGTAACGCACAAATATGAATTACTTATCACCACAAATCAAGTGTACAAACCAACACAGTTATTTATTCATACCAAAATAATACTCTACTTACAATCGTGTGGCGAATTCTCCAATTCAGGAATTTGGAGATGCGACTCCTTTTGACGTAGGCGTTGATTTGATTTGTTTAAGTTGCTTTATGCTTTAGAATTTGCCTCCTAATCTTCTCTCAAATTGGTGGCTACTCCTAGTCGTTCCTCAGCAGCATGATGGCCTCATTCTTATTTTTTTGTGTGAGTTTAGGTTAGGTTTGAGTTGTATATATAGAATTTTAGGATTAATTTAGGCCGTTTGATTAATCCTAGAAATGACCATAACCGTTCAGTCAGGATAGAGTTATCCTATTGACTCAGCCATGAGTAAGAAATGACTCAGCATTGACTCAGCGATGAGTCAGAAATGACTCAGCGTATTAAATGTTCACCAATTCAAACGTAAATACGTATTTAATAGATACATTTTCCCCTTTACCGTATTAATTACCCATATATAAATATTTATTTATATATGAATAAATATTTTCTTACCTTTAATTTGTCATAATTAAAAATTGGAGAAGGCCAAAAAAAAACCATCCTTGACAACCAAAAATGCGCAACGTACGCTACATGATGCGTACACGTCATATATATATATATATGCGTATATGTATATATATATATTATATATATATATTCATTTTTTTCTCTATCTTCCCAATTACCCATTTTCACACTAAGCCACTTTTTGAACTGCGTTCACACTAGGCTATTTTAAGCTATTCCCCTAAAACAAAAATAGGGCGCTGGCGGGGTTCGAACTCTGTACCTCTTGTATGCAAGTCATGTGTTCCAACCAAATGAGCTACTAAGTCTTTTGCTTACAAACCCTAGAACAATTCTAAACATTATTCGTTTCCCATTCTTCTTTTTTTTTCATGTTTTGCTGCGATATTTAAATTAAAGATATCTTCTTCACACGTTATCCGTTTTGCGAAAACTCGGACTCTATTTCGCGTATTTTTCCGAGATGAACACAATGGCATATCCCGTTTCCCTTAATTCTTTGATTTGAAATTAATTATACTTTAATTTATGACTTTCACGGTTATAGAATACACGGGGTGTTACAATATTAAAACAATGATTTGATTTATTAACGATGTCTATAAATGGGATGAAATAATGGCTATTAAATAAATTTAGAATATAAATCTAAGAATAAACTAAAAGGGAATTGGGATTTGTTTTCAAAGGAAAGCGATGGAAGTATTTCGATGTTCGAAATGAAATAGGATTGAAATAAATCCGTAAGGAACTATAATTATAATTCGACTATGTCGAATACTATAAAGATAATTTATTATTATAAATTATATACATATATATATAACGAAACTTCAGGATTTGATGAGAAAAATAATATTTGCATTTGTTATCGAATAGGAAATCGAGATTTAAATTATAACTTAAAGTCGGTAGCCACCACCAATCGGCCGTGTGCGAAGCACGTGTCTCATTCTAGTATAACTTATAAAAATGAGTTTTTTTGAAATGAAATATGAAGTATGAGTTTATAAAAGAACCAAATAAATGGAATTACAAAACTGTAATGGTATTTAATAATTAAACCAGGATTTGATTTGATAAGAACAAGTCCAGTTTTCTATGGAGGGATAATATTCATGTTTTAAAAATGAATAATGATTTAAAAGCAAACATTTTGCAGAAGCTATGAGATATTGGAAGTGATAAATTCAAAAATGAATTTAGAAATCGAGATAACCTGAAACGGCAAGTTTATTTCGACATTTGGAGTGTTGAGCGAATACAGGTTATTCGAAGAGAGTTATATGGTGAAATTCGATTATATCGAATCCATGAAGGTACCATTTACCTTCCATTTTTGATCCAGATTATTTATTTAATTGATTAATTCAGTATTAATTATTTATTCGAAATAAAGAATCAAAGTTATACTTTTATTATTTTGGAAGCAGGTATTATAACATTATCGTTATAACCAAAATTTTATAAAACATTCGTTTAAATCTATACAAATGGAACTTGGAAATGTTTATTAAATATAACCAGTAATATTTTCTAAGAATATAAAATAAAATGATTTTGGAATTAAGAAATGGAGTTAAAGAAATTAAGAACTGACTGGAAACCAGTTAAGTTGAACGACTTTCTGGGTATCGATCTGATGTTTGTTTCGGCCTTCGGGATTGATACTTGGAAAATTGTTCTCTTACTAAAATTACGGTTAGGGACTGATAGACGTGGAAGGATAGTGATGCATGAATGAGATTGAAATGTTTTTTTGATATAAATAAGAAATAATTTCTGAGATATAGAAATTAAATAGTTTAAAATAGATGGAAATGTTTTCCAAGGATCGGAAGAAGCCAAACGAGTTAGAGAAATATTTGGGTAAAGATATTAAAGGGGAAGTGGGAAATGAAATGACTGTTTATCAATCTACTAAATGAGGTCAGTGTTGATTGATGATTGATCGGTAAGATTTCCATTTGGAAAAACGACCATTGTTTGTACATATGTTTTTCTC
Source organism: Allium sativum (assembly GCA_030737875.1). Lineage (NCBI taxonomy): Eukaryota > Viridiplantae > Streptophyta > Magnoliopsida > Asparagales > Amaryllidaceae > Allium > Allium sativum. The sequence continues at coordinate 481,090,862 of CM060924.1, forward strand.
GATACTTAAATCACCGACTATCAAAGTTTTTGACTATTTACGTTGTCGATACGGAGAGACAGGGATCAGATTTATTATCTGAAAACCACTCCGTATGGGCATTATCGTTTCAAATCAAATATATCGAAGACAATTGAAGACGAAGTTTAGATAAGGGTTATTCTGGCGATCCTAGGTAGAAATTTCCTAAGATGGATTTACAGAATAATACCTTTGGTTTGTCCAGTCCTAGGACAACTTGAATGGACGAATGTCTGACAGAGTATATCTGGTAGATCGCGTAAATTTGGTCATTTCAAACGTATTTACGTTAGCGGTGGAGGAATTCTTTTCTCTTAGCTTATACCCGTGGTATTTTTTGAGAAATCAATTTGTGATTTGAAGGGTATGACGATGTGGCATTCAAAGTAAATAAAGGAGTGATTTGTTAAAAGATACGTTATGACTCAAGCCTCATCAACCGGGAAATAACGAAAATTGGGCTGGCTGCATGGCTAAGTGGGTCGCACCCAATTAGGGTATATTGTCACCATCTGGAGAATATTCAAATTTGTTACTTCTTTAGCTTCTGTATCTCCCGGGAACGGTTATGTTGGTATACCAACCGTGGGGTAATAATATATTTGAAACATTCAAGCGAAATGAATGGTCGGTCATGTGTGGCTGAGTTACAAGATGTTCTTGTTGAACTCTAGTGTATCGCTTCTAGAGTACACTAATCAGAAGGTGGTTCCATACCTTGTCATAGTTGGAACTCTGTTACCCAATAAGATCCCACGGTTTTTGATTGTATATTATATATGTAGAACATGAGATAAAAGGGTTCTACTAGATTGCAAAGTACTTTTATTAGACACTATTATAATATCAGAATAGTATTTATTTTTGTTAAGTATTTTGGGTTATCGTAAGGTAAAAAACATCTGTGTTTATGTGTAGATCGATCTTACGATTATCAATTCCTTGAAAAGGATTTTTGAAAAGTTAAACCGAAATGATTAGAGTTTACCCACGTCGGTCACATGACTGACCCAGAGTTTATTTTGTTTTTCCCTAGACTCTTGGGTGCCCAATTATGTATGGGCAGTCAAGTAGTTGGGATCTTACAGAGATACTTGGAGGAGCTTGGAGTAGGAGGCTTCAACATTAGTTATATATAGAGTTTATTTCCGCTGTGATGATATATGTTTTACTGGTAAGTATATACAGTTATAGTTTTGTATTTCAAAAGTTGTTATACAGTATATTTTATTTGTTCCGCTATGAGATTTGTGTTACTCTGATTTTATTGAGTCGTGATCTTCCTCTTCTTCTATTCTAACTTTCTTTCTTCCTATTTCTCACCCTCTAACTTCTTTCTATTAATTATCTGGTATTTCCGATGTTGGATAGTCAACATCGTGTTTTATGTCGATTTTCTGGGTCGAAAATCCCGCGGTCGTTACGGTTTAGACGAGTAAGGTGCCACGATCCCAGAAATATAATAATATAGACTAATTAGCATATTCTTTGAAACCCCAAAATGCTGATATAGGGTGTAAAATACTCCAAAATAAAAAGTGCTTATTTTTCAAAATAAAAATTACCGACAAATTCGAAACCGATATTCAATTATAATTAATAAATCATTACGGGTTATAATCGATTCCATAACGACTTTCTAGAAATTTGATTTGACCATAACTTACAATATTTAAAACGAAATCTCCATTTTTCATTCCATTAGAAAATACAATTCAATAGATTCCAAAGTTTTTTGTTTCGAAGAAATCAGACTTATAATGAATCCTGTACACTCGGTTGAAGTTCAAAATTCAATATTACTAACTACCGCGACGCTAGGAGCTTGATTATAATTTATATTATAATTAATATGTTCAAATGTCATTTAAATAATAACTTGTTATTTATAACTCGAATTTAAAATTAGTTAAATTCCTTATATTATCCAATTCACACAGTATTACCAATTCAACTTATTTCCGATCATTTCGGAAACAAATATATCATCCCATTATTTATATTAATAAATATAAATCAAAATATTTAATTTAAGCCAATTAAATTACAAAACCATTATTTAAATAATTAAATAAATTAATTATTATACTGTTAAAAATACGAGTCATTACATTCCTTCCCCCTTAAAAGAATTTCGTCCCCGAAATTACTAAGGTAAGAAAAAAATACTATAAATCTGTATTATCTAAGTTAAAAACCATTTGTTTTTTTCTCAACTTCAGTTCTAGCTAAACCAATTTAATTTCAATTAAATTATTACTTTATTCACACCAACGAAAATTTCCACAAATTATGAAAAATTTCTAACACTCTAAATTTCCAAATAAAATCGCTAAATTCTTCTTTGTACGGCTCAATCGGTACAACTACAACTCGCCTCCCCAGGCCTTCTTAAATCCAAAAGAAAACCAACAGCCAAGCGGCTTGCCAAAATAGGCTCATAAATCTCATATTCAAATTAAATATAAATTCATACCTTTTTGTCGGGCATCTCAACTCTATCACTTCTATCTGTTATCAATCCAGCGTATACAAGTGCATTTCCAATTTGGTCTTAAATCAATTCATCCTTGAACTAGATCATTTGCTTATAATCAAGCCAAATTCCATTCAAACTCCAATTCCAATCTCAGTTTCAAAATCTTACTCCACAATCCAATTCCCTTCCAGATTATATCTAATCTAATCTAATTTTATTTAACTTAGTTTAAGTTCAATTCAAAATTTATTTATTTAATCTTACCATATCAATCTATTTAACTTCATAAGTTAAACTTTAAATTCAGAATTCAAATTCCTAGGTTTTATTTCAAATTAGTTTTAACCTATATAATATTTGCATAATTATAGCAATTCGAAATATTTGAATTTTCGAATAACTTATTTCCTCAAAACAATTCAAAACCAAATCTTCGGTAGTAACTCGCCACTTGGAAACTCGAAAATGAACACTGATGATGTAGCCAGCACCATTAGGGTTATTTCCCAGTGGTCGAAGTGAGTTCAATACTATATCCTTTTCAAAACTCATTCCTAAACATTTCCCTTTCGAAATTATTTCAAAATATCATTTACAGTGCTTATAAAATATATTAAAATTCCATATACTTAATCCAAATCCATTTACAAACATCTTTCCAATTTTCCAAACTTTAAATTCCAATTTCGTTTTAAATTTAGATTTAATCTATCTGATTTTATAAGTTATATTTATACGAATCTTGATTGGTTGTTCATAACCATTTTCAATTATAATCTTATCCGATTATAATAACAACCACACATCTAATATATAATAATAATTCAAATATAAATCGTTTTTTATATCAAAATATAATTTTGGGTAAAATTATTTCATTTACCCTTTTTCAAAAAAATACAATGTTGGTTCATCATATTTGAGTGTTTAGAAACCCCTATCGATAACCTGGTACCCCACTATCGACCAGAATTCATAAACCACTCAACCAACAAGCTTCCACAATATAAAACCATTTTTATACAACCTACAATACACTCTCTCATATATACACACTCAACTCAGTCTAGGGTACTACCGACCCCATCTCTACTGAGTTACACCACAGAGCCAAGGTAATCACTTAACCTGGCTTTAATACCACTGTAACGACCCAATGATTTTCGACCCAAAAAATTGACACAACATACCATGTCGACTATCAAGCATCGGAAATACCTGATCATTAATAGAAAGAAGTTAAAGGGTGAGAAATAGGAAGAAAAAAAGTTAGAATAGAAGAAGAAGATCACAACAGATGAAACATGAATCTCACAGTGGAACGAATAAAATATATTATAACAATACTTTGAAATCAAAAATGTATTTGTACATACATTCATCATCATCAGAGTACATAACATATATATCACAACGGAAATAACTCTATATACGACTAATGTTGAAGCCTCCTGCTCCAAGCTCCCCCAAGGGTATCTATAAAATCCTGAATACTTGACTGCCCCTACAAATTTGGGCACCCAAGGGTTTAGGGAAAACAAAACAAAATTAACTTTGGGTCAGTCATGTGACTAGTGTGAGTGAACTCTAATCACTTGGTTTAACTTTTGAAGTCCTTTTTAAAAGAAATGATAATCATAAGACCGATCCACATATAAACACAGACTGTTTTTACCTTACGATAACCCAAATATTTCTTAAGATCGATATTTTCTGATATTATAATAATGTCTAAATCAAGTAAATAGCAATCTAGCGGAATGCTTTCATCTCATGCTCTACACATATAATATACAATCAAAAACTATGGGCTCTTATTGGGTAATGGATTCCAACTATGTCAAGGTATGAAACCACCTTCCGATCAGTGTACTCTAGAAGCGATACATTGGTGTACAACAAGAACATCTTGTAACTCAACCACACACGACCGACCATTCATTTCGCTTGAATGTTTCGAATATATTATCACCTTACGGTTGGTATACCAATATAACCATTCTCGGGAGATACAGAAGCGAAAGAAGTAACAAATATGAATATTCTCTAAATGGTGACAATATACTCTAATTGGCTGCGACCCACTTAGCCATGCTGCCTGCCCGATTTCTGTCATTTCTCTGTTGATGAGGCTTGAAGTCATAACGTATCTGTAACAGGTCACGTCTTCATTCACTTTGAATGCCACATCATCATACCTGCCAAATCATAAATTGATTCCCCTAAAAAATACTATGGGTATAAAGCTAAGAGAAACGAATCTCTCTACCACCAAACGTAAATACTTTTGAAGAGATCAACTTATGCGATTTATTAGATATACTGTGTCAGACATTCGTCCATACACGTTGTCCTGGGATTGGACAACCCGAAGGCATTATTCTGTAAATCCATGTTAGGCAATTTCTACCTAGGATCGCCAGAACAACCCTTGCACAAACTTCGTCTTCAATTATCATCATCATATTTGATTTGCAACACTAATGCCCATACGGTGTGGTTTTCAGATAATAAAGCTGATCCCGGTCTCTCCGTATTGACAACGAAAAAAAGTCAAAACTTTGATAGCTGGTTATTTAACTATCAAAGGAAACATACATACAAACAACGGTCGTATTTCCAAATGGAAATTACACTGATCAATCATTAATCAACACCGAGCCTCTTTAGTTAGATACAAATAATCATTTCATTTCCCAATTTCCCTTTGATATCTTTACCAAATATTTTTCAACTCGTTTAGCCTTTCATGATTTCCTGGAAAACGTTCCATATATTCACAACTACTTATTTCCCTTGTTTCGAAAATATACGTTATTAACATTGGAAAACATTTTTGTACCTTATTCAGCATCACTATCCATCAGTCCCTAACTGTAAACCAGTAAGAGACCAACTCCCTAAGTATTAATCCCGAAGGCCGAAACCAACATCAAATCAATACCCAGAAAGTCATTCAACTTAACTAATCTCCAGTCAGTACCTAATTTCATTAATTTCATTTAAATTTGCAAAACATTTGCTCTTAAATCATTATCCACTTTAAAACGTGAATATTATTTCTTAACAGAAATCTGGACTCATTATATTAAATCAAATATTGATTTAAATAATATTTACCATTACAGTTTAAAATTCCGTCTACATGTTTATTTTATAATTTCATATTTATATTTCACTTCATATACCCTATTTATAAATCAACTTCTTGTTAATTATATACCAGGTTTATCACTTAATCCCGACTACAAATTCAATTATAAATTATTGGTTTTAAATCCAATATTTACTTCCTTGTCCAATTCTGAATTATATAATATATAATTCCTAAAAATAGATTATTTTAATAATATTCGACATCGTCGAATTATAATTATAAATCCTTATGGATTTATTTAATTCTATTTCATATTTTGAACATTGAAATATATTTGTACATTTTCCCTTTTTATTACTCATTTTTAAACTAGCATTCACGGATTTTTAAAAATAATTATTTAACAATAATTATTTTTTTCCATTTAAAAATATCGTTAACAAATCGAACTATTTGTTTTTTTTCTATACTTAAAACAAGTTATTAAAACCCCAAATTCTTTTCCAATATATTTGAATATGGTTTACAGTATTTAAATACCAATTATTTCAGGTCAATGTTATCCAAACGTCTCAATCACACAATAATCAATCACCTATTATTTATCACATCATATAATACAATATATAAAAACAACAATAATTGTTGAGGAATTGGATTCCTCCAACCTGTTTTCCAGCATCCACAGACGTTAATCAACATGAATAATACCAATTCCAGATTAAATATGAAATAAAATAATAAATATAATCGAGATTAAATTAACGACATATATAACTATATATATATATATATATTATTCAACCAATTTATGAGCAAATCATACAAACAATCATCACACACAACATACAATATTTTTTATCATTAAATAGCGTTTATAAAATTATAAAACCAGACAGAGTCTTCGAGTTTACTCATCTTGAGCATTTATCGTTAAATAACGATAAACTGTCGTTGATTTAGATAGACATTTTATTCTGACAAAATTTGTAATGAGCTCCAATAAATTCCAAATCAGTTTTGTTGCGTAGCCTACGTCTCTGTGATTCCAACATGACTGACCGTTCATGATTCTAACCACATATGAGTGCGATATTAAAATTACAAGTTAATATGTTAATTATTCTAAATTAAACTTAAGTAATTTTTATTATTTTCTTTATTGGGCCTAACCTGTTTTATCATTTCTCGGCCCATGCTCAAAAGAAGACCCATGCGTGAGAATAGCTACCTCCCCTTACAGGTGAACACGCTGCTCCTCATAATTTCATCATCTCCCAAAAATTTAACCGCAAGCTCCATTCTGTACTCCACTTCCCAAATATTTAAACTTCCCTCCACTTTCCATTTCTTCACAACAATCCAGTGGCCTTCAATATTTTTAATCTATATCCAAATATTGATCACGTCAGTATCCATATTACCCAGCTAGGCCTTACACACTTGTATCCATATTACCCTGCTCGCATGTACTCTACTGAAGTTTTCTTCCTCCACAGATGCATGCGTGTTACTTCTGCAATTACCCCTTACCGTATTATTATTATTTTTCTTTTCTTTTTAGATGGGCTTGACCCAAAATTCTGGCCCACACCAATACTCCACGTCCACGCCTATTTTCTACAGGGTCATCTTCACCGTTCCATATATACTTTAACTCCAGTATTTGTCGTAAGAACAAAATGGCCATCGTCAATTATTTCAAACCACTCGTGTCCACTACCATGCCAACTCAACTCACGTCGTTCTCCCTCTCCACTTCAATGCAAACCGCCACCCATATTACCCACGTGAAAGACACCCATCCATCCAGTCGCACCTACGACTTTGTCAGAACAAACACCATGTCTCCAGTCACCAAAACATCCACATCGACGTCCTCCCCAACACAGCCTTCTCTCCTTTAAATGTTCATCTCGTCTCCAGTATAATCATTCTCCATGCAGTATCTCAAAACTGCAATCCCAGACCCCTGCTTCCTTTCTTCTAACTCTTCATGATTTGCCACGCACGCATCCATGTCTACAACACTTCGTCTTTGCCAAACTGCTACCTATCACATACGCAAGCCCAACCTCAACTTTACATACACGCAGCCGGTCCCTGCGAGCACCATGCCGACGAAGAACATCGAGTGCCATTCCTTTTCAATGCTTCGCACGCACTTGTACCGACTGCGTCAAAAAAAGGAGATCCAAGTAACCCAGAAGGAAAATGTTTTGAATTCACCTTATACACCCTGTACTGTGATGAACAGTGAACGTCAAATACCATCGAAACCCCCGAAGACCCACAAAACTGCAGTTTCCTATTTCGAAGAGAATTTTGACAATGGAAGCTTCAGCTTCATATTTGGTAGAGGAGAAGGAAACGTGGTTATTAATTAGCGTTTTTGTTTGAAGAACAGAGGAGAGGAAAATTTTGAGTTGCTTTGGAATGCTTGCTCGCGTTTTACTTCGTAAAAAAATGAAATGGGCTTGCTTATTGATGTCTGTTTATAGGTGTTAATTCCTTCGTTGTTAAGAAATGAAATGCGATAGCTTAGGGTAGGAAAAGAAATCACATCTCTGCGTTGAAAGGATGTGAAGTTGTACGAGCCTTCACCCCTAAGTAATGCAAATTATATATATATATATATATATATATATATATATATATATATATATATATGTTAGCTTTTAAGGTACTGTGTTACACAAAATTTTATCATTTAAGGAATGCTATCAACAAAAAAAAAATACCATTTAGACGAGTAAGGTGCCATGATCCCAGAAATATAATAATATAAACTAGTTAGCTTATTCTGTGAAACCCCAAAATGCTGGTATAGGGTGTAAAATACTCCAAAATAAAATTTGCTTATTTTTCAAAATAAAAATTACAGAAAAATTCTATAAATTAAATTAAGTATACGTCTCAAAAAACTTATCCAAATTCGAAACCGATATTTAATTATAATTAATAAATCATTACGGGTTATAAACGATTTCATAGCGACTTTCTGGAAATTTGATTTGACCATAACTTACAATATTTAAGACGAAATCTCCATTTTTCACTTCCATTAGAAAAATACAGTTCAATAGATTCCAACGTTTCTTGTTTCGAAGAAATCAGACAATAATGAATCCTGTACACTCAGTTGAAGTTCAAAATTCAATATTACGAACTACCGCGACGTTAGGAGCTTGATTGTAATTTATATTATAATTAATACAACTGTCATTTAAATAATAACTCGTTATTTATAACTCGAATTTAAAATTAATTAAATTCCTTATATTATCCAATTCACACAGCATTACCAATTCAATTTATTTCCGAACATTTCGGAAATAAATATATCATCCCATTATTTATATTAATAAATATAAATCAAAATTATTTAATTTAACCAATTAAATTACAAAACCATTATTTAAATAATTAAATAAATTAATTATTATACCGCTAAAAATACGGGTCGTTACATATATAGTTTCAAGTAAGTGACTTGAACATGAGATTATATAATAAAACATGTATTATAATCCTTAAATGTGCCTAGTCCAGTTTTACTATATATATAGGACAACAATGAAATATTGACACTAGTATGTCGATTGACTGATGATCATATCTCATTGATCATTAATATATACGATATTAATGTCAATACATAAATACATATTAGATAATAATGTATTGGACAGACCCAATATAAGAAAACTTCATGGAGCATGATTAATAATGTCATAAGTAATTCTCATAGTGATAGTGATTTAATGGCCCTCTGACCAGAAATCATTATATATTTTATTCGAGGATATTTGTGTTTTGATATCATCAAAAGTTACTCTTAACATAGTAGACAATAAAGGTGGTTATTGGATACATCTCGAATCGATTAAATAATATGAATGATCTAGATGGAATTTAACCCTACAGTATAAGTAGTGATATCCATGGGCCTTTTGATTGAGTAAGATTATGAAATGCATGGTCACGCTCAAATGTTGATTTGTTTTATATAATCTACTCATAGAACGAGTTAAAATGATTAAATTATAAAGATGATGATACGTTCCATGCCTCGAGTTTAATCTTGGATATAATGGTTAAAATGATTAAATTACTTTGAAACAATGATCATAGAAAAGGTTGTATCGAATCGTTGATTTTATTATAACTTAGATAACAACGATGTATTATTAGATGTCGCTCAGTGTTTATAATTTAAATATAATTTAAATTATTGCCAACATTGTAATAACCTACAGGGTTACAGAATTATAACGTTTAAAAAGGGGAGAACCATTCTTAAGAAGAAGGAAAATATGAAACGGTTGATACTTATTCATTTGAAATGGTATACATTGTATTTCTTTCTCTTTATGGTTCTCGTTTATTTTAAAAGGGGTGCCGACCCTTTCTTCTTTAATATACAGAAAAAAAAACCAAGATCCACAAAAAAAAAAAAGAGAAAAAAGAAATTCACATTTTGTCTAGTATCTCCACTCTCCAATTTGAAGTCGTTCGATGATTACGAAGCTACGTTCGTGGACACCGGTAGAGACGTTGTTTTTCAAGTGGTGTTAACAAGGTTCGATTTGATCTAGAATTTTTGAGTTCATGAATCTGCAAAGGGAACCAATGAAAAGGTACACGGTTACTCGATTTATTGTAATATCGCTTGGATTCTGTAATTTGGGTTGTTGAATCATTGAAATTCGATGTCGATCCACTCGTATAAACCCTTCAGAACCATGTCTTGCTCATCTCGATAATGAAAATTTACATAGCCTGAATAATATGTTAGTAACTTATTAGCCTTCTTCTTATAATCAAGCAAAGACATCCTAAATGGATAGAAGCAATGGATAAAGAATTGCAAGCACTTGAAAATAATGGTACATGGGAATTATTGGATGTTCATTATGTAAGAGAACAGGTTCAAACAGGTTTTATTCACCGCAAGCATGTGAATTGGTTCAAACAGGTTTAAACTATGATAACATGTCTTCAATGCAACTTGCTGATACGTTGGGTGTAGATCAGCACAAATTTCTTTTTTCTCGACTTGGTTTACTGAATTACGTTCCTGTTCAAGATTGGTCTTGTTATTCAAAACCAAGTCTATCTTGAGAGGAGGTTGTTAAATAGTGGTTTCATAACACTTTGTGGGTGTTTTGTTGGTTCTGTAAAGTTTGTTTTGTATACGGGTTGTTTTCTGGTTGTTGAAGCTTGTTGTATATAAAGAGACTTCGGCTTGTGACAAGGCAAATGAGAAATATAATAAAGTTTACTTTCCTCTTCTCTAAATTTCCATTTTTCTAAAAAAATTGAGATCCAGAAATTTGTCACTTGGAAACAAGTATAAAATTATATAATCTTTTGTGCATGTTCATCTCCTGAACATTGCCCGTTACTGGAGAACTAAAAATATCCACTGAGTTTACTTCTGTAGAGCATTTGAAGAATGCATAAAAAGAGATGATACATGGTTTCTAAAGTATATTAATAATAACAACTCCACACTTTTCTCACTGGTCAGTCACCTGAACTCCAAAAATAATATTAATAATAAAATAAAAAATAGAAAAAGAAGGAAGATAAAACAGCCAATTTTTTACCATATTTTTCTAATGATAGACGATCTTTGCTAAATTGAAAAGCCAAAATCATAATTTCAAACAACTCCACAGTTTACTCAAATTAAAATCGGTTTTTTTTTTTAAAAAAAAAAAAATAAAAAAAATAAAAAAACCATTATTGCTAGGCTTCTGATGCTTTTCTCTTCCTCTCCAGGCCTTGATTGGCATCCGAAGATGGGACCTTGTTGAAATCGGATCCACATGTAGAGCATTTCTTCTGGTGCTTGCAGAATATGGACAAGCAGACCGAACAAACGTAACCCATGTCAATGGTCTTTTTGTGACAAAAGCACGATGCACGAAAATCAACTCCCACAGGCTTAGGAAGCTGCAAAAAATCCCGTGAATGCAAGTCCGTAGCAAAAACTGTCGCCAGATATTGAAACAACCCATCTAGCTGCTGAGGCTTTAAATAAACACCGCCAGTGATGTATGATGCCTGTTGCAGGAAGGCTGAATGTTGTGCCCCTACCACACATGCATCGATAGGAACCATGGAACGTTGCGCTGAAAATATTGCATTCATTACAGCAACATATTGCTCAGGCCCATCTGGAGACCCCTGCAAGCATAGTATCCTAGGCTGCGGATGAAGTGTGCCAGATCGAAAAACCCTCTGTATGTAGCATAGGGCAAGGGAGAGAGATCCAGATAGAAGCGAAGACACTCTTCCAGAAACTGTTGTGCCATTATTTTTACTAATTTTCTTTTTATCTTTTTCTAAAAAATCTTCCAATTTTTGAAGAACCTCAGAACAAAGAGTGGATACTTTCTCTCCATGACCTCCTTCAGAGTTAAATACGTAACCACATGAGTTAACACCGGATGCAATAATAACTATTTGGTTGAGCCGGTTGATAAGTAGTAGTGAATTTAAGAATGGAATCACATGGTTAAGAAATTTGTCAAAAGACAACGATGACGTGCCGCTCCAGAAGAACGGATTCATGTCCAAAAGGACAACGACGAGACTGACATCATCGGAATTTTGACGGGATTCCATAAGTCGTGCTTCTGATCAGGCCCAGCCCGAAGGGTAAGCTACCGAGACCGTTGACAAGAGACAGGAGACAACAAGAACCAAAAAGATCAAAAACAAAAACAAGACAAAACAAACAAACTGAATTTCTTCACTTGCGCAACAGTTCTTCACCGAATAACCAATCAACTTTAGCCTGCGCCGCCTCCCTGCATCGTCTGTCACTATGACTCCCTTCTCCTGCCGCCAACCGCTGCCAAGTGCCGAGCTGTAATTTGTTTTTTTATTACCAATATCAATACCTAATAATAAATCCAGTTGTCATTAACATATGCATGATAAATTAGATAGTCATCAGTTGAAAATTTGAGATGTAATACCACTTGTTAGATATATGTGAATAATCATAGAAAAAAATGGTCCACGAGTAAGAAAAAGTATACTATATTTTATAATTTCATGAATGCATATATTAGAAAATTATGAACAAATTTACAAATAAAATTAAAATCTCATCATGTGTGCTTCTTTATATGTATTCATTTGTTCTGTATAAATTCAGATAACGGTATAATGGAATAATCAAATAACAATCATGTTCTGTGGAGTGAAGCAAGGAGTTAATTAAATAGAAATATTATAAAAACATTTTTGTAAACATATTTTTTGACCTACATGCAAATAAGCACTACACAAAGTGGACTCAAGACATATCAGAGTGCACTCATATCATATCTTCACTCCCTCTAATCACCTGCCCTCGTATGGACCATTCAAAATATTGCATTGGAATCTATATATGGGGTTGTTTTCATGTCATACTGTCAAACAGCGCGATACAATATGATGAACCTTTCTTAATCTTTTCTTGTGATATTTCAGCCTTTGCTTTTTCATATTTTTTTTTTACAATAATAGTGTTGCGTCTGATATAACTTTCAATGAAGGCAAAGAAAGGAAAAACCATAAGCGCTCACTTGCCTTGCATTAGAGAGACTTTGGCATTCATTATGGTTGGTGACAGCAGCAAAGGATTTTATGATTTTGTTCTGTTGAGACTGATATTTATAGTCTTACTTTAAAAGTTTAAATATAAGGATATGAAGCTATTTCTTAGCACATGTTTAATATATTTAGGGTAGTGAAAATTTCATTGGTTTTGTTTTACAACTTTTCTAACTTTGTCATGTGGCTTTGTAGTTGCTAATTCCTAATTTTACTTTATTATACTATCATCATCATCACCTTGATTTTTTTATTCATTATTATTATTACTACCTTTAAATTGACTTTATCATTTGGTTTTGGGTTCCGTCTGTAGCCAATCCCAACTTGTTTGGAATAATGGCTTAATTGTAGTTGTTGTAGATATTGATTTACATATATATGAAAATTTGCAAACAATGCACTTGTCTACGTTAAATATTAATAAAATCTTCTTGTTAAAACATTAATATGGTAATAAATTCTTCCTATATATATATATATATATATATATATATATATATATATATATATATCATTAAGATGGTGACTTAGAATCGTTAAAATGATCAGGAAATGGTAACTTAAAATCATTAAAATGGTCATGATATGGAAAACTATTTCAAATATATCCTACGTAAAAAAAGATTCTTGCTTTTACCAAATATCAATGGTTTGAAATGACCAAATGCACAAATGAATTAAGTACAATTATCAATAAATCGATAAATTAATCAAGATGATCATCTAGTACCATATCCACACCATTTTCAATTACTTCAACTAGTTAGTATATAATATATAGGAATGTATTAATCTTTTTATAGAAGCAATATGTGCTACATGATTCACTTTTGGTTCATCATATCCTATAAAAGTTATATCCTTTGTAAATTGCTTTGCATTATGCTTAAATACTGTCAGCATTATACACTTTAAGCTAATTGCGTTCATGAAATTTAAAGATTTCTCATCCTAGAGAATAAGACATGAATATTTTCTGAAGATATCCAACTTGATACCAAAATTACATATAAATATTTGTGAACCATTTTTTCATGAAACGGAAAAGTACTACTATATTTTTTTTAGTTTCACTGGTTAATATTTTTTTATCTTCAAGCTAAAATTATCAATGTCAACTCCATATTACTCTAACCACTCTGTGAGCAAAGATGTAGTCAAAACTAGGGCCGTCAATTTCTAACACCACCCGAAACACGACCCGTAACCTGCACAAAAAAACCCGACCCGACCCAACCCATTTATAAACGGATCAATTTTGGGTCAACCCGCTCTGACCTGTTTAATAAACGGGTTGACCCGACCCGACCCATGAACCCGTTTCTGACCCGTCATGACCCGTTTAATATAAAACATATTTTTATTACTCTACAATCTACAAAACATAGGCCCAGCCCAGTCCACTACCCATTTGCCGCTTTACCCTAATTTACCAATTACCAAGCCGTCACTCATTCAGTCATTCTAATTTCTGCGATTCTACCTCTTCACTGATTCACTCCTTCACGTTTTCATGTTTATTCTCACATTAACAACTTTTTACATTTTTATTCTCATCTTAGCTTGCAACAAGTGAATGACGACAACACCCTTCTTTCATGTTTTCATCTTTTTACACAAATATTTTTCTTAACGGGTTACACGAATCAAACCCGAAAACCGCACGATTATACATGTGTCAATCCGAAACCGACCCGTTTAATAAACGGGTTGAGCTGACACGACCCGAACATGACTTGACCCGACCCGAACCCGACCCATTGACAGCCCTAGTCAAAACTCACATATACAACATAACTAACATAATACTAAACATAAATTTTCAAAGGATATAAGAGTCCTTTTTTAATAAACAATCGATGCGAAGGAAATATAGCATGAGAATATGCTGCAAAACAAAGTGACATGAATTGAATTATGTATAAATGTCTACATGTTCATAATAGTTTTATCTAAATTTAGTGTCATAGAAATAATACTACACTGTTAACTGAAAACTACATACTACAATATACAATCTAGAATTGGCATCCCAAATTATACAAACCTCATCTGTTCGACGTATCCAGTTATGTGTTTCATGATGATGTAAGGAGTTAGCATATAGGCATGGTTTTATAATAAAGTTTTAACGTTAATTTCTTTTCGTTTAATGTCAGATCATAGAAAATTTGCAAATTTGATTATAACAGCCAGTGCCTATAAGCAGACTTTAAAAATGTAGCAGTCAAACAATAAAGATAGAATGAATCAGAACTTTCAACATTCCTTGTTTAGCTTTTTCCTTTGCCTCCACTATCTTTTAAGGTCAATATTCACTGAATAATGATAATAGCTCATATCAGCATACTTTAGATCTCAAGTGCAACCAGATATAATAAAATGTTGAATGAATTGTTTCCAATACTACATCTAATATTATGCCATGGCTATTCTACTAATTTACTGGGTTAAAAAGTTTCATATCTTTGTGAAGAAAATCTAAACATAACTATCAAAAATATTATATAGTATTGAGGATAGTATAATTGGTTTTAGATAAAAGAAGCAGTTTTCAATCTTTATATACATTACTCTGTTGTACTTCTTAAGCATTTCAAAGCAGCAAAAAAAGCCATTATGATTTTATTTCTGAGCCGTTCAAACATTAAATGATTCATAATCGTTCACACCCCATATAAATTTCATTAATATTACTACTTTGAGAGATCAATAACAAAGAATGCTTGTTTTTGTTTCTAAAATAATTATTATTTACGGAAGATGCCGCTTTAGGTCGCACCATAAGAAAATTGACACAAATAGGACAGTGGATATGATGTCACACAAAATGTTCATTGCCTAAGAGGAATATTATTTCATTTTCTTCTTAGAAAAACTCCATTTCCATTTAAAGTCAATGGCATGTTTCAAAACAGATAATCTTGTTTTTGTCTTCACTGCAACAACTTGCCGGATTTAGTTACTTCTCATGTATTACATCTTGAAAGTCTTTTTGTCACTGTTGATGTCGATTCGAAATGAAAAGGATGTTCTGCTTTGAAAATAATTGTTCCTCCTTGAGTATTATTGTGAAATTTCACTGCATGAGATTTATAGATATATTAATAATTTCTACGGCAATCTAATTGATTTTATTATATATGTGATTATAAAAGTTGTACTGATCATGGAATAAGTTTATTGATTGCTTTCACAGATTTCTCTTGTTGCACTGTTTCCACGTAAAACAATGCCTCCCATAAGTTATGAATCAATAATGGAAAAAGAAAATATTAAAGTCCTAAGGTATACAGAAATTTTCACGTCTAAGAAAAGCCGTGAATTTCAACTTTAACGTATTAAACACATAAAGCATAAACACAAAAAACTAATTAATTGCCACCATCTTACTTGTGTCTGTATATACATAATACAATGCAAGTGTAAAAGAATCAGCAACGGCTTTTCCAGCAAAAAAACGTAGAGAAATAATGATATGTGAAAGTGATCGGAAAACAATTCTAGCATAGAAAACAAAACCAAGTAATGAACCCGACCACTTCAAATTTGATACAGAAATGTTCACACAGTAATGATAATTAAAATTATATGAGAAACATATAATAGTACCTCTCACGGAAATCTAAAACAGAGACATTTGTTTAGGTTTAGGGATTGGGATCGACTGTACGAGAAGGATGATTGCACGTCGATTGACTGCTGATGACGACGATTAGGGTTACGCAATTGGGATTTCTGGAGGTGATGATGACGACGGCGAATATTTTCGAGATAAACTGAAAGCGAAGTATTTCCAGGAGGATGAGGTGACAAAGTGAAACGCTTAGGCCCTGTTTGCTTTCATTTTTAACTTTTAATTTTCAGTTTTTGAAGTCTGTTTTTCATTTCTAATGATTTTAGTATTTTGAGAAATGCATCTGGTTCTACTGTTTTGAAGAACAGTTTTCGAACTGAAAATCAAAAACAATATTCCAACATAAAAATGTCAATTTCAAATTTGTGTATTTGGTCGTAAATATACATGCGAGATGAGATAATATCTTTTCCAACACATCTTCACAACTGAATGTTTCACTTGACAAACAAATAAAATTGTATATATGAACTAAAATATATTATTGACTGTCCGAACGAAACCATATATGTTTTATGATTGAATTCAAATAGAAGACAGAATATCATATTATTGACTTAAATTATATATAGAAAAACTACAATACAAATCTTTGTATCATTTGACGCAACCCTCTCGTTAAAATTTACCAGGTGCACTGCAAGACAGATATAGATATAGTAATTTATTGTAGAAAATAATGATAAATATATATTGTCATCTACAGGCGGTTAAATATAGTGCATTCATTCTCCGTCGGGTTCTTCACATATTCTCATTTCGCAGTACTATGTGGTATAGTCCAAAAAAAAATAAAAAAATGAACAGTGATGACTTCAGCGAATATGATCATATGCAAGCTTTGCCATAATGTGGAGTGAGGTAGAGCCCAATGTTCCATGAAATTTGCAGCTTTTGTCACACGTAAAACATTATGGTTGTCCTTGAAACCCCCCCCCCCCCCCCCCCTCCTCATATTTATATGCTTTAAATATGGGTTAAGATGCAATGGAAAAGTGATCCTGGCAATGCATTGCCATATCTTATGCGAAGTACAGCAACAGAATTTTTTGATAGAGTCCCAAGAGTGTAGTTGTTATTTCTTCTATACTTATTATGTAAACAACAATAAATAACCAATAGGGAAGATGTAGTTATAGCCAAACCAAGATAAATCTTGTGTTCTTTTCGCATATATATGCATTTTTTTTTTTTTTACTGATTTTTTGGCTATTTGGTATGAACTATGAATTCAAATTCTATAATCCTTTTAAAATAACAATAAGATACATGTAAGATTTCTTGCTCATCATAGTCTTTTGCAAAAATTAGACAATTTTTTTGGCAAACATTTGGTGCTAGAATAAAAAAGTTAGCAAATCATGCTCGATATATGTTGCTACCCAGATTTAGATAATATCTACAGGGAAAGCAGATCAGATGAGACCTAACTAAAAAAAATCACATGAATATTCACATGGGTTTATTAAGCATTCACAATCAATACATTGTGTGAACTGATTTCACCGAACAAAACACATGCTGATGTCACGTAATATTATAACTAACTGTTTTGTGTGTACATGTTTATCCTTAGATCTGACATAATGAAACCTAATCTCTCTACACAAATATCATAGAGCAACAATAATCATGCATGTACCAGCACAAACGCTGCTGCATATGGCACCAGCATGTGCCAAGCAATCATGGCCTTTGTCCGTTCTTTTGTGTTGCTTTCACTATGATAAACATAAGAATCAAAAGCTACAGATTATGAAAGAAAATAAACATGCATCAGGTTATGAGAACATATATAATGAACAGCTGATAGAAGGGAAGAAGGTAACAGTGAATTAAAAAGTGAATAACAATGTCAAAAAATAAAAGTGCTAGCTAATCCTACTGCATATCTGAGTAAAGATCAACTTATTTCATGATTTTTTCTAGAAAATAGCATGTGCAATTTCTTTTGTCCAAACTGAAATTTTAGATCAAATCTCCTGTCAATTAATCAGTGGTTGGTAGGAATAATTCATAAACTCATGGCATGATAATAATATGAATTTCACACAACAATACCTACTTAAGTTCTTTTATCTAAAACTTAATCATATTGTATCACACAATCAAATCTTTTACTACTGTTATCATTCTCATTAACGTCTTCTTGTGGTCTTTCTTAATTTAGCACAAAACAGTAACATTGGTAATATTTATATCTCACACCAAACCTGCTGATTGACATGGCATATAAATACACCCCTATACATTCATTTCAAAAGCAAGCACCAGCAGCAGTCATTGTACATGCCTAAATCAAAAAAGCCTAAATCATTGTACATACCTAAATAAAAAAGGCATAAATCACTGGGGAAAAAAAAAAAAAAATGAATAAGCAATTACTGAAATTAGGAATCATTCGCTATAAAGTTTTTGTTATATAGCTAACCCTAATTCACAAAAAAATAAATCAAAGGATCATCAAATCGTTCAGACTCAATCCTAGATGGTATTAGTTTGAATCAAACAAGATAGCCCAGAAATAAAATCGTATTTACCTGATTTTAAGACTATATCTGAAAAACAAAGCGATCTTCACACGTCAGAATTTCAGAATTAGCGGCCGAAGGATAGGAATAGTGCTTTAAATGCGTTTGTTTTATGTTAGAGTTTTAGGTCTCTGGACTTCTGATTTTGGGCCGAAAACTGAGAAAAAATAGTTTTCAGATTTCGTTGCTAAGCCCATTTCTCAAAATTGGCCGTTTCTCATAATGAATTTTACGAAATGATAAAACAAACAAGTTTGTTGTAATATATATAAGTGAATATGCTTTTGTCATATTTTGTTTAGTCGCACATTGTGGGATAAGTTTTACCCTAAATTTCCAAGCCTTTATATAAGGAGCTTATGTAATGTAAATAGTGTACTAATTTTGGAATGAATAAAAGTATCTTCTTTCTCCTCCTTTAATGATTTTCTAATTGTATATTGTTTACAACACGTTATCAGGACGAGATTCTATTAGAGCTATTGTTTGAAATATTCTACATCTATATCTATGGATCTATCATGTAAGTAATTTTTATTTGAAGATATCAATTCATGAATTTATATATTTGTTGTACAATTATTTTCTGTTTGAGAATATTTGATCAATGGATATATGAATTTGTCATATCTTCAGTTCTTTTAGATTT
The DNA here is from genome assembly GCA_030737875.1 of Allium sativum. NCBI lineage: Eukaryota > Viridiplantae > Streptophyta > Magnoliopsida > Asparagales > Amaryllidaceae > Allium > Allium sativum. Next base: position 481,110,896 of record CM060924.1, read on the forward strand.
GACTCAAACTTCTAGATCTTTTTTCCTATATATTTTTTGTAGATCTTGATTATATTCTGATGGATCTAACTTTTTAGATCTAATTATTTTTGTTGATCCTAAATATGCTGCGGATCTAATTTTGAATTTTCCAAATCCAATTTGATGGTGATTCGATTGTATATGTATTATTTACATTATTGATGATGTAAAGGTAGATCTAGTTTTATCCTTTTCGATCTACTATTACTTTTCGCATGTAATTCTTTTGGATAGACTGAAGATAAAATATGTATGGTTTTTTTTATGTACACTCAATAGTATTATGGGTATAAAATATGATGATGTAGCATTTAAACTCGATAGCAATATAGATTTATCAGAAGTGAAATTGAAAACTCATGATGTAAACAATTTTTTTCAAATGAGGAACCTGAAGTTCATATGCAAATGAGGAACCTGAAGTTCATATGCAAATGAGAAATGTAATAACCCGGAAAATCTAGGCCAGTTTAAAATTTTTATTTTGGCAATTTTAGCTAATTTTGAATATTTAAAATGAATTATTTTAAATAAAATCGACGAGAAATTTATTTTGAATATAATTCGAACGTATATATTATATACGTCGTCGTTAGAATATAAATAATTATTTATAATTAAAAAAGGAATTGAAAATGGCGCGGTAGTTCGATAATTCGATTTCAAACTTCAATTGATCGTACCGGGTGCAAAACAAACCGGATTTTAGTGAAACCAAAAATAATAGGATCTAATTGGGAATATCTTTCCAACGAATCTGAAAGATTGAAATTTCATAGCGGGAATCAAAAGATATGTCCAGTTGAAAATTCTGAATAGTCGCTATGGAATTCAGGCCCTTAAAAATGGGAATTTTGCAAACGACCTCGAAATTCGACGAAACCACTTTTGTTGGATCCGCAGTGTCAAATTATTGCTAGATTCCAAATTTCATAATTTTTCGAATCAATATGTGAGCGTGGCAAATGAAAACGCATTTGACCAGTTTTAGTTGATTTTAATCGACTGGAAAATGGCCATTTTTCCAACGGTCTCAGAATTCAACGAAACTAGTTTTGTTAGGACCGTATCGTCAATACGTAGGTAGAAAATATCTTTCGGGAATTTTTAGAGTTAGTATGTGACCCCGGTAAATTGAAATGCGCGTTCAAATTCAATATATAGAGTTATACGTTGATTTTGACGAAAACTGATCGAAATGATCGAATCAGCCGACGATACATATCCCATTGTGTTCGGAATGGGGGTAAAACGCTATGGACGACAGGCGGTGGGGCCTCGTTTTGAGGTCGAAAATAAAAGTTGCTTTTTGGATGAAAAATAAAATAATTAAATTAAAAAAATCTTCTTCTCTCCTTTTATCAGCCGACCCCCCCCCCCCCCCCGTTCATTTCAAAATAAAGAGAGAAAAAAATACTGAAACCTAATCGATCGACGCGCCGCCGGGGGGGAACCGCCGCCGCCTCCATCCCCTCCCCCCCCCCCCCCCCCCCCGGTGTTCGCCGCCGCCTAGGGCCACCGCCCTCCATCCCCTTCTCCCCGCGCCTGCTTCCTCCCCCTTTTCCATTTCGATAACCGCCACCACCAGGACCCGCGACCCCCTCCTCCTGCTGACCGCCCTCCGCCACTCCATCGCCCCGCCAGAGGAGCCCGACCCCCTGCCTCCCCTCCACATTTCCTCCCTCCTCCCTTCGATGAAGACAACCGCCACAGCCCCCCCAGTCACGAACCCCGATCTCCGTGAATGCCTCCCTGACACCAGACCTCCGGAGCGACGGATTTCCCCTCCGACGATGCCAAACAGTAAGTTTTACTGTTATGGATATTTATTTATTTTTGCTATCCCTTATTTAGGTCTATAAAAAATTGGTTTTTCATATAAATTTTATAGCATATAAGTTTCGATTTTTATAGAAGTAGCAGAATAAAAATATAATCTTTTATTAGATAGATAATAAAAATATAATCTTTCATATTGTAGAAGGATAAAAATATGATTTTTACATAGTGGGAACTATAAAAATATAATCTTTATAGGATAGGGAATATAAAAATATCATATTTGTATATGTAGCGAAATAAAAATCTGATTTTTATTATATATACGTTGAAATAAAGAGGTGATTTTTTTATAGTGATGAAATCTTTACATTTGAAAAGGCGAAATCTTTTTATATAGCAGCGGTGTAAAAATAGGATTTTTATCTATATAATAGTGAAGTAAAAATTCGATTTTTATCTATATAATAGTGAAGTAAAAATTCGATTTTTATCTATATAATAGTGAAGTAAAAATTCGATTTTTATCTATATAATAGTGAAGTAAAAATTCGATTTTTATATATATAATAACGAAGTAAAAATTCGATTTTTATATATTGAATAGCAAAGTAAAAATTCGATTTTTATATATTGAATAGCAAAGTAAAAATTCGATTTTTATATATTGAATAGCAAAGTAAAAATTCGATTTTTATATATTGAATAGCAAAGTAAAAATTCGATTTTTATATATTGAATAGCGAAGTAAAAATTTGATTTTTATATATTGAATAGCGAAGTAAAAATTTGATTTTTATATATTGAATAGCGAAGTAAAAATGTGATTTTTATATATGTAGTGACTACGGGCGACGAAAGAGACAAAAGGCGAACACGGTGAAGATGTTCTACATAGAAAGTGCTATGGAGTTAGGATAGCTATTGGTGAGAATTTCTCACCTTTCAACTTCTTTTTCTAGTTATATATATATATATACTAGGATGCAGACGGTGTTTAGTAGCACCCGACACCCGTCATCCACAGACCATGGATGGCTTGTTTGTTTAATTGTTTGGTTGTGTAGTTGGTTAGATTATTTGGTTTGAATTGAATTGTTTGGTGAAATGGATTTGATTGATGTGTGAATGGCGTGGGCCTTCACTAGACTGGGGATAAGGTTAGGCCTCGTCCCGTTTCTAGTATCGTGCCGTTATGCCGCCGAAACTTTCTAAAATATGTTAGAAAAATAAAAATATCATTTTTATTTTGTAAATGAAATGAATAAAAATTCATGTGTTAAAATAAAATATTTTATCGTTAAAAATATAATTTTTAACGTGAATGTGAATAAATAAATATCTATAAACAAATCGGCCGATTTGTTTATATACACTGATTTGACTGATATTGATTGGGTCGATAAATTTTACACATCGCCCAACTACACAAATAAAATTTGTGTTTGATTGTTTGAAACCCCACACGGGTATTGGGATAAAACATGACATACACTAATCCCAATAATTAGTTGTATGTCGATCGATTGATTGACATGTTGTTATAAGCGTTAGAGATTTATATTTGATGCTTATACAGTATAGTGCACTTTGGATGATGGTTGATTATTTATCGTTGCTATTGTATACATGTGTTGTATGGAATCCATATAATTAACTTTATATGGTAATTGATTGGGCCTCATTCCAATTTAGAAGATAAAGAATATTATAAAACAAAGGTTCATGTGTTGACCTTACTCATCCGTTGGGATTGGTCATGTGTTGAATGAAATATTTTAATAATAAAATTTATATCTTTATCATTATAAAATAAAGGTTCATGTGTTGACCTTACTCATCCGTTGGGATTGGTCATGTGTTGAACGAAATATTTTAAAAATAGAAATATTTGAAATTGAAATATTTGAAATAGAAATATTTGAATAGGAAATGTTTGAAAAAGAAATATTTGAAATAGAATATTTGAAAATAGAAATATATGAAGCCGTGTCGATTAGATTGACGCCATTTTGACGTGAACGATATTTACATCGATTTTATTCATTTTAAAATGAATATTGAAAAGTGATTTAGAAATCGAATATTTTGAAATGAAAATTGAATTTAAATTAAATAGAAAACGAATTTGATTTCAGTTGAATATAAAACGAATTTGATTTCAGTTGAATATATAACAAATTTGATTTGAATTGAATAGAAAATGAATTTGAATTGATCGAATAGAAAACCAATTTGAATTGAATCGAATAGAAAACCAATTTGAATTGAATCGAATAGAAAACCAATTCGAAATGAATTGAATATAAAACGAATTTGAAGTGAATTGAAACCAAATTCGAATTGAATTGAAAACGAATTGAAATGAATTCAAATTGAATTGAAATTTGAATTGAATAGAAATGGATTTTAAAACGAATTTATAAGGAAAAATTCAATTTTGATTTGAATTTGAAATAAAGGTTGAAATTATTTTGAAACGAAATCAAAACTATTTATAAAATTCGTTTTAAATAGGAATCGACGAAATATATATTATATATATATATATATAATATATTGGCCTGAATAGAACGCGCCGCGGCAGTTCGTGAATTTCGACCATTTATTTCAAACGGACATTACGGGAGATCCGACCGTCAGATTCTCCTAAAACCGGAACCGTTGGGTTCGTATCGAAAAGAGCTTTCTAACGAATATTAGAAATTTGAAATCTAACGATTGGATTTGGAGATACGTCCAAATCAAATTTGAAAAAGGTCGCTATAAGTGCAGTTCGATGGCCGTTGTTGAAAATCGACTGTACGGGCCTTGATAAAATTATTAAAAATATCAATAATTTGTGTAAAATCATAAGAAATGATTTGGGAAAAATTGGGATGAAAAACTCCATATTTGAAAAGATAAAAATAGATTTTTATCGAAATGAACTAGTTTTGAACTGAAATTAAAACCCATTTATTTTTAAATAAATAAACTGGATTTGAAATGGATTTTAAATATAATTGATTAGTAGGTTTATCGTGAACTGTGTTTTAAATAACACTAGTTCTTTAACCCGATAATAAATAGAATGTGATTTGGGTTTATCGTGGACTGTGTTTTAAATGACACTAGTTCTTTAACCCAGTAAAAGGAGTTTTAATGAATCTGCAATTGGATTGAAATGTGAATTGATAATCTAAATTATCCAATTTGGAAAATTAGCAAGAATGGAGTATTACCAGTTTTGCTCCAAAGCGATAGTTAAATCTGTAATTAGATTTGAACGTGAAATGGTAATTAATTTTACCGACAACACTGTGGTGTTTGATATGGAGTATTACCAGTTTTGCTTCATGGGATGAATAGGTTGGGATTGGGAAATAAAATAAATAATTACTTCGGTGTGGTTCGCTAATCTCGACTAGTTTAGGAAACCATAATTTGGTTTGGAACGACATCCATAGGAAGATTAAAGGATAAATTTTAAAGAATTTATCTTGGATAAAATTAATGGGAACCTTTCCCTAAGAATGTGAAATTTAGAAACTAGCTGTAAGTTAGTTAAGAAGAATGGTTTCCTGGGTATTGATCTGATGTTGGTTTCGGCCTTCGGGGTTAATATTTGGGGAATTGCTCTCTTACTGATTCACGGTTAGTGACTAATGAATTGGAATGAGGCGTACGTTGTGTTTGTGTAACATTTGTTTTTAATATACGCGGGTTGTTCGGAAAGGCCGGGTTTATACCCATTCTGAATAACCGATTCGACGATATGTCGAAGATGAAGACGGTGGTCGAAGACCGGAAGTCTTCACATCGTTTGGGTGATTACTGATGATCTTGATTGGGTTGTACACCCAAGATGAGGGAATCAGTTGGTTGTCGTCCAGACGTACTTGGAGATGGATGGATATGCGAGGAAAGTGCCTCCGGTTTCGTTCAAACCCAGAACGAACTTGTAAATGGATTGTGTGTCTGACATTGGATTTTATTCTGTGTTGATTGATTTCTGTTAAATATATATCTGTTTGGTGGCGGAGAATTTATTCTCTTGCTTAACGCCCTTCTCTGAGACGTACGAGCTTAGAGGTTATATATCGATAGATATCAATCGCATGGCATGAATTGCCTGTGTGGCATGCTGAGTTGCATGGATCAAGGCTTCTGTTGAAAAGCAAAGTCTTGTGGTTGATGATCAAAGCACGGCCTACGTGGCAGCTTTGTGTATAACGTGAATTCGCGAGCCTCACACCTCGGTATGAGTTAAAAAGGGGATACGGACCACTGGGAGAACACGACGTTTCTTTCTAGCTTTGGTGGTGTCAGTGACTTACCAGCCCTAACATTTATATACTTTTCACCTTTGTGGTTGTTGGAATGAGGCGCCTCGATTATAGGTCTGTAAGGACCGGGAAACGTGTGTTCAGGAATTGCCAATCCTCAAACGTAAGAGAGGACCGGCCCAGCCGAATCCAGGGTTGCCCAGAGTGTGTAGTCCTGAGGCATTTGCTAGAGTGTCTCGAAGCGGAGAGGAGATTGCCCCTTGCCTCGACTCATGATGGAAACCCAATTTCCAATACGTGTATTGCGGTTTTAATTGTAGAACTAGTATGGCGACATAGTAGATGGTAGCTATGCCGCCTATGATTGATATTTATGATTGAAATTGTTTTGACACTATACACTTATTATAGTATAAAATGATTTGTTTTAAACGTACCAAGCATGTTTGGCTATTATAAGGGAAAACCCTATCCTCCGGCTTGCGTTGCATTGTGTGATGGGACCTGGGTCTTATAATAGCTTCATTTTTCGAAAAAGCATTGCGTTGTTTATTCTATGCACTGGTATTCTCGGGAGGAAACCCGTTCCGTGTTATACGGCGTGGTCCCTTGAATTACTCTCTTTTAAAATAAAGCTTTAAATAACTGTTTTAGTTCTCACACCAGTCACATGACTGACCTGGAGTTTATTGTTTTAACCTAAACTCTGGGTGCCCCTATTTTCCGCACGGGCAGCTAGTAGTTTTGGTTTTGCAGATTTATATTCACAGGATCCTGGTTTACAGCTGGAATGATATCCGGAAAGCTCTGTATCCGTATATCACCTTCAGTTGTGCTTTGTACTATTTTCCGCTACTTTGTAATTTATTGTAATCTCTGATATTTATTGAATGTAATTTATTCATTTATACTCTGTATATTCTTGTATTCTGATGGAATTGTTGTAATAACAATGAAATGTTCTTCCGTCTGCGTTCTATTTTGTCTTGTCCTCAACGTCATCCGTGCTTTCCTTCACGGGGAAGTTCGGGTCGTGTCAAGAAACCTGAAGTTGATATGCAAATGAAGGACCTGAAGTTCATATGCAAATGAGAAAGATGAAATAAAAGCCTCGAAGCATGTAATTGCATTTAATTTTTTGCTTATAGTAAATGACATGTAATAGAAAAGGATTGACGAAAAAGAAAAGCTTTCATTTATTGAAGTTATTTTTTATTTAGCACCTGAAGTGAATGGAAATATTAATGAAAGCATATACAACAAACTTAATTTTTAGTATTTGAAATAAAAATTGAGAACTTGTAATTCCTTTGTAGTCAAATTTTTTTGAGTTTCCATGAATTATTGAATGCATTTGTTATTTGAGATAGAAATCTTTTATGCAATATATCTCATTTGCTAAAATTACAGATGTAAGATTTGTTGCATCCTGGATATGCTATTATATTTGTATGAAGATATATATATATATATATATATATTCAATATATATATATATTAAGAAGAGATATTTATTTTAGGAAATCTAATTATTGAGAAATAAATTTCATTATTAAGATATTCATTTTAATTTTATCATTGAGTAATATTGACCTTAAACCTGAGATGAAATTGTGTTACTTTAAGTACCATTTCTCAATTGATTCATATATTTGTAATGAAATCATTTTACTGTGACAATAGTTATATCCTAGGCCATATAAATGTTACTGTTATTATTATCATAAATGCATTGGTTATTGTAAATTAAATGTTATATGTTCATGCTTAGAATATGGATATAAGTATGATTTTTTTATGTATTTATTTGGCAAGTAATATATGATATAATGGAAGAAATGGGTTCAACAACAACCTGAAGCTGTGTGAAGAAATTATTTTAACACGGAGTTGTATAACTCAAAACCCAAGACCTGAGGTATTGAATTCATATCAATATTTTTCTTAACTTGTCAAAATTTATAAGCTTCTAAACAAGAAGTTTACACATAATTTGAGAACCCGAAGTTCATTAAAAAATAATAATGAACTTGAAGTTCATGAATAAGTAGCTTGAAGGTATGTTGAAATTAATTATGTAAAATGATAAGAATTTACTTCCGGAAGAAGTTAAAGAAAATAAATGAATCATAATACTCGAGAAATAGAAACCCGAAGCTTTCTTGAAGTGGTGACATGAAAAGATTGTACTTCCAGAAGAAGTTAAAAGAGACACACACATAATAATATGTGATAATAACATTAGATTCAATAGAAAATTTCTAAACGGGTTTCATCTAACTAACATCTTTCATGTACAATTTATATTAATTGAATATCCTGAAGATATAATATACATATTAATCTCTTGAAGAGATGTTCTAGAGATTTATTTTTATATAGAAAATCCAACATCCTAGAAGAGATGCTAGAGATTTTGTTTGTTTGTTGCATTGCAATTACATAAATAAAAGATATGTTCCCTGAAGGAATATCATACACTCCAGAAGTAGTGATTTCTTTTCTTGAATCTTATTTTTATTTAATGCATCTAATTTTGTTATTGCATTTAAAGTTTGATATGTACTTTTGTATATTGATATGACATTTCAATAGTTTGTATATATTTATCTCTGGAGGAGATAAGTTCATCCCAGAAGCGATGATAACAAAATATCTTTAGTGGATATTTGTATATTTGGAAACGGTAAGATATCTCTAGAAGAGATCTGTTTATTTGAAAATAATAAAATATCTCCAGTAGAGATTTCTACAATTTAAAGTGATAAATATTTGTAGAGAAGTTCATAAATTTCTCCTAAAGTGAAAATATGTATTAAAACTCCACAAATGGTGTTTATGGAATATACCAGAAGCGATATTGAAACTCCATCAACTTAACAACTTGAAGTTGTTCATATATTTATTTGGACCCGAAGTTCGATATGTTTTCAAAACAGAAGTTTTGAACATTATCATACAATCCTGAAGAATTTGTAATCACATTAATCAATCCATTGAAATCAATAGTTTGATCTTTGTAATAATTTATTCTAAAATCACTAACTCAAATGAGAAAGACTATGCAAATTTATAATACGTGGACGCACGTATTTATACATTGATATCTGTAAAATATTTAACTAACAACCTGAAGTTTGTTATAAGCTTATTTTATAGATTATGCATAAATATTATTTAGTGTTTTAAATTTCAATCAACTTGAATGACCTGAAGTCATATGTGTATTCAAATGATCTGTATAATAAGAAAATTCCTCCAATATTACTAGATCAATGAAAGAGATTAAGTAATAAAAAAATGGATGCATCTTATTGACTAATTAAAGGATTATCCTTCTAACAACTGATATACATATAATATATTTGCTATCAGCAATGTGATAATGGATCAAAATGAGAATCCTATGAGGATATTATTTAGTGTGACAATGTTTATCAACATTGAGGGAGAGGATAAAGGGATACAATTTCATTTTGAGTATCAATGTTAAATAAATGACACACGAATAAATTATAAATAATATCCCTTGTAGACTTGCTTCAATATATATTTGAATCCCTGAAGGATCAAAATGCATAAACCACATTTAAAGATTGGCTTAAAAGTCAGTTCGAAATACTTTTGAAGTAAATAATAAAGATGTTAGATGAAGTAGGTGAGTGTTCTTGAAGAAACACCTAAGGATTCTTTTGAAGAGATCCATGACATGATTGTAAAATAACCCCAGATGTGGTTTAGGTACCTAAATTAGATAAATAAAGAGATCTCAATTAATTATATCTAGAACTGACAATATATAATCAACGATGATAAATTTATAAGAAGTAAAGCGCTTATGTCAAATCATGATTAGTCATCATGAATCCTTCTCTAATTGAGAAATGTGGACCTGTAGTCCGCAAAGTAGTGAATAAACCTCGAATGTATGAATATTTGTTAAATCACACTAAATGATGAAAGAATATTAGTTCCTGAAGAACATAAACTACTTTGTTGGTTATATAGAATATAAAGAACAAAGGAAGTTGATTACAACATTCTTTTAAGTATTGTTGTAATGAAAATCATGATATAAATCATGATGAGTAGATTATTTCCTACTTTTAAGTATTGTTGTAACGAAACATTTAATATACTTTTGAGTATACTTGCATATGCCAAATTCATTGAAGTGTACAGGTTCCTGAAGAATACAAATAACTTTAGTAATTATAAAAAATGCGAAGAACATAGAATATAGATTACAACATGCTTCTAAGTATTGTTGTAATGAAAATCTTGATATAATTCAAGATGAGTAGATTACTTCCTACTTTTAAGTGTTGCTGTAATGAAACTATTATTGTTCATTACAAATGTATTGTAGTGTGCAAACCTGATTGAAGCACAAAATTGTAAACACTCGAAGTGTATAGTAAGCAAGCACAAACAAAAGGTGCTTTAAATAAGAAAACATGCCCGAAGCATGAAAATGCATACAAAAGTTTTTAAAGAAAAGTTCATTAATAATTATCTTGTGATGTTGTACTCTTTTTTCTTCACTTTGGTTTTTTTCCCATAGGGTTTTCCATTGTGAAGGTTTTTAATGAGATAAATGTTAATTAATGATGAACATCGAAAGTATGAAGACTAAAGATTATTATCACTTGATTTTATTTTCAATACAAGATTTGTTTGAGTAATATTATCAATGAGATACATATTTATGGATCCAGAAGTATCATCCTCAAAGTAATATTTGAAAGTTTTAACGAGGCATTATCTTGATCTAGAAGAATCAAACACCACATCAAGGAATAACATCTCAAATATGTTATTTAAGTTAATATGTATTTTTATGCTTAAATAAGGTTTTTCCCACTGGGTTTTCCTTTGTAAGGTTTTTACTGAAGAATTATATTGATCTAGAAGTATCATTCTACATTTAATGTAGTAAATTATTGAAAATATGTTTTTGTACTCTTTTTCCTTCACTAAGATTTTTTCCACAGGGTTTTTCTTTGTAAGATTTTTATGAGGCATTACATTGATCTTGAAGTATCGAACTCTTAGAAGAAATATCATTTTAATATGGTATTTACAATTTCAACTGTTGCACTCTTTTCCTCGATCATGGTTTTTCACATTGGGTTTCCTAGTAGAGGTTTTTAACGAGACAACAAACAATATGTATGTCATCCGAATAGATATTTGCAAGCAATATACTATGAGGGGGAGCAATAATCTTTCAAAGGGGATAATTTCAAGCTACTATAAGAGCATTCAAGAATTTGAAGACACATATTCAAGGAGGAGTGTAAAAGTTACCTTTCTGATCCACATAAAGCAAAATCACAAACTAGATATGTGTTTACAAACAAAAAAGCAACTATTTCATGGAGATCTACAAAGCAAACATTGGTAGTAATTATCCAATCATTCTGAAATACTAGCACTACATGAAGCAAGTCCAGAATGTGTTTGGTTAAGATAATTAATTGAACATATTTGAAGCACATATCAACTTCCTTCAACTATAGAAAGATCAATTATTTATAAAGACAATGCAGCATGCGTAGCTCAGATTCAAGCAGGATATACCAAGAGTGATAGGACAAAACACATTTCTTTCAAATTCTTTTTCACACATGAGCTCCAAAAAGGGACAATAAGATAGAAGTAAAGCAAATCCAATCTCAAGAAAATCCAGTAGATCCGTTCACGAAGCACTTCCAAAATCAACGTTGTAGAAGATGATATATAAAATTGGTATGCGCCGCTTGCATCACCAAACTATTTGAATAATGCATTATAAATCAAGGGGAGCATATATTATGTTGTAATGTACTCTTCTCCTTCACTGATATTTTTTCCACTGGGTTTTTATTAGTAAGGTTTTTAATGAGGCATTATTTTGATCCAGAAGTATCAACCCTCATTGGAACATTGTCAATATGTTACCTAGAGATGAGATTAAAATTGTACTCTTTTCTTTGTTTATGATTTTTTCCACAGGGTTTTTCATAAAAAGGTTTTTAATAAGGCAATTAATCTTATCATCTTTACATGCGCATATTCAAAGAGGAGTGTTGTAATATATTGAGTGAATATGCTTTTGTCATATTTTGTTTAGTCCCACATTGTGGGATAAGTTTTACCCTAAGCTCCCAAGCCTTTATATAAGGAGCTCATGTAATATAAACAGTGTACTAATTTTGGAATGAATAAAAGTATCTTCTTTCTCCTCCTCTAATGGTTTTCTAATTGTATATTGTTTACAAAAAAAAATTCATTGTCTTGTAAAACTGAAAACTAAAAACACTCTCAAAAGGTGCATTCGTTTTGTATTTTTAGTTTACGGTTTTCGTACATTCAAATATGAACGACGCACACACATCGTGAAAAACAATCATTTTACAAGACGAAGTTAACACACAAACTAAAAAACAAATTTGTATCATTTTTCGTATTTTAATAAACAATGGAATAGCGACGTTAAATTTATCAATCCACCATCCTCCATCCCCTCCGTCTTTAGTTTGTCACCTTCGTTACCCTTCAAATCTTCGCATCTTTCGAAATTAACTTGAAAACTCAAAACACAAAATAAACCAACCGTTTTTAGTTTTGGATTTTCATCCATACAAAAATGTGAACGATGCATGCAAATCATAAAAATTGGTCATTTTAGAAAACAAAATTAACACATAAAACCGAAAATAAATTTTAATTGTTTTCCGTATTTTGTGAAGTACGGAAGAATGAGAATAATCCATTCTTCCATCGTCCGTCTATCCCCTCCTTCATTCTCTCCATCTACATCCCATCCCCAAAGGTGTCCCTCGACTCTTCTTATTTTCTGTCATTTTATGTTGAAAACGTTGAAAACTCAAAATGCAAAATAAACCAAATTCTAAGGGTTACTAATTTTTTATTTTGGGTTTTCATACATAGAAAAGTATGAGCAACGCACACATATGAAAAACGATTGTTTTACAAAATGAAGTTAACACACAAAACAAAAAACAATTTTCTTATTATTTTCCTATTTTGAGAAACAACGGAAGAACAACGGTAAATCCAAGCCATCCACCGTCTCTCAGTCCCTTACATCATTCTCTCTGCCTTTGGTCCCCTCCACCGTAATCCTTTAAATCTTTGCATCTTTTGAAATTTACGTTGAAAACTCAAAACATAAATTAAACCAAACACTAACTAAGTTTCCGCATAGATTTTGTTTCCCAATCTGGATTTTTGTTGAACAACGTTTACACTTAGCAGTGCTAAATGCACCACAGTACGAACTTCTTATCCGGTCTTCATTTTATCCAACCTTATACGATTACACACTTCAAAACACCCACCATCTATTTTCGTGTTACGCATTCAACAAACGATTTCATACCGTCGAACGACAGTACAACACCATTCAACAAACTCGACAGTACGAAATAAATGATTTTATACTATCGATCGGTCTTCTATTGTCGACTAAATATATTGTTTTGAAGAAAACCAAGCGATTTTCTACTGTCATTTGGTAGCACGGTACCGTCCACACTAGATAAAATAAAGCCACACTATCTTTTTTCTTTTTTCCTTTTAGGGTAAAAAGAAATCCCCAATGCGGTGCATGTAGCGCTGCTAGAAGGTCATATGGCGTTTGAAAGCCCTAGCTGACATAGCATACCAAAGGTGATATGCCGAAACGAATATATGAATGTTATCAAAAGTCCTTTTTTAAATAATGAAAGCTATCCACTTTCCAACAAGTTGATAACTTGTTAAGTTTGATATTATCCTTCCGACCCATAAATAAGAAACACTTATCCCTAACCATTTCGGCAACAATCTTCCTTGTATATATGTATACAAATAAGAGTCCATGAGGTGATCTCCCATTGAGCAGGGACTATCAACAACCACCACATAGTTTTATCATATACCATGTAACATGATATTCCACGTATTAAGGACATCTCGACTTATTCGATATGATAGGATCATATTAACATGATCGAGGCCTTATCGACATGGTCGACGGAACTGGCCTAACATGTAAGTTGCATGAAAACTATTCGATTATGTTTAGTAAAACTTTCTACCTACTCCATCTTACTTGGCAAAACAAGGTTATTGGAAAGTGAAATATGAGCAAACACTCTGAATTCTCTGTTTTGAATGTCTAAAATGATCAAAGTACATTAATTATCAATAGTTAACACATTAATCACCTAAGTCTATCAAACTTGAGAAAATCATAGTAAATTGTGAAATCATGGGAAAAATCCCATATATTCACAAATGACCGAATGTATCAACTTCTACATTTTGTAGAAATTTCATATCAAAATTATTTTAAAGAATTAATAACAAAATTAACTGTTAATTAGAAATCATAAATTATTCCTACTGCTTTGAAAATTTTGAAACTTGAAACCTATCTCCAAAATCATGTTATACCCAACATATAAAAATGTCAAAGCAATCGGAGACGATGAACTATAAGTCTTGATCAAAAGCCTTATTAATTCTTTTGCAAATAAGCATATTTAATCAAAGAAAAGTATTATTTCATCTAAACAATGTCAGAACATCAAAATATATATGAAACAATCATATATACATAAATTCAATTTAGTTATAGGAAATATCCGAAAATAACAAAGGTTTAAATTTTCCACCTTAGTTTAGGATAAGGGAGTTGAGATTTGTTTGTGTAATTTTCCTAGCTTGAATTATTTTCAATTTTTCCTTAAGTTTTCCTCTTCTTCATTAGATACTGGTCAACCTCCCTTATGAATTTAATTAGGCTTTGAGAAATAAAATGAAGGGATAATAGAATGGAAGGTTATGTGTATATGCAATGTCATGTGCTTCCTACTCTGCCCCTCACATAAACCTCTTCTTTATGTCTAACTAAACTGATTAGTTACTAAAATCAAACCAATATTTATTAAGGCTAATTCTATTCATACATCTATAATTCCTTAACATACACCATAAAATGAAATAAAATAGCATACACCAAAAATTTCTTTTCATACACCATGTGTTTCACAAAATTACCCTTTCATATTTTCATTACCTTTCCCATCTTTAACCTTAAAACTAAATTACATAAAACTGGGAATTCATTGCAATATATTTACCTAATAAAACTAAAAAAATAACATTAGTATCTTAAATTATTTGATTGTTTTATTTTTAAATCACTTTTAATTTTAGATGATGGAAGTTTGAAATTATTTTTTCAAATATTAAAAAGTTAAATTTTGGTGTTAAATTTAAACACGATTAGGTTTGAAAGAAAGATTGAAGCATTTAGTACTCTGTATAACATTAATTTTAGTAGCTAGTTTTAAATTTTAAATTTTATATTTAATTAAAGTGAAAACTATTAAAATTGACTGTATATAAATGTTGCTTGTAACGATATGAATATATTTTAGTCCTCAAAAGAAATATAAATTAATTAAACCAGTGATATAAAATAATTTATAATATACTAACTTTACAAGAGAAATTATATTGAGTATACGTAATGCAAACAAGGAAGAATTGTATATATTTTCATTCTTTAATATTGATTCTTTTTTAATAAGAACATTTTGGTCTGAAATTTTATTTAAAATCCCATGGTGTAGGTAAAGCAATTTGCGATGTTTGAATAGAATTTGCTATTTATTAATTGCAAATATCATATTAATATCCTATAGCATTACTTATTTAATTCCAATTAAGTCCCCCAATTAATGTTTATTAAAAATTAGGGGAATTGTAGATTGTATCATAAATGAACACCTATAAATGATAGTGTAACAACTCGAAAATTTTACAATAGATTAGTTATTAAATTTCTTGGAAAAAATGGAATTCGTCCATGAAGCTTTAACCGTTGCGTTCGTCTCGTAATTCTGGTTAACTTTCATGTTTGGAGTTTTGCGAACGGAGTCCGTATGAAAAACTTGTGGAAGAAATACGATAAACGGATGTGAATAAATAAAACGGAATATTACATGTATAATAATTAATAACCCCATAGCCATCCCATTTCCTGGTCAACTAAGCGATCGACGGCTGGCTACGACCGCTTAGTCAAGCCAGGCAGTGACGACTAGGGTTTTGGCTATATTAAAATACATATAAACGGACAGATGTTTATTTAATCAAATCTAACGGTTCATGGCCAACTCCACTCCTATAAGTAAAGGGTAAGGCCTCATTCTTTTCCAATAAATCTGTAGGCAGCAGCGAAAGCTCTGCCATTTCCATTTCTCTTCAAATCAATTTCTTAATCAAAAATATATTTATATACAATCAATCAAACATAAATCATATAGATTTGAAAGGGATTATCAGATTCAAATGGAAAAGGGTGTGAATTGACGGCTAGGTTATTCTACATCAGATTCTCCCATCTTTTTCTATTTTCTTCTAAATCTACAGATCGGAAAATATTCTCTTTTCAGAATAATTGTAGATCTGTAAAAATTTGAGAAACCTAAAAGATTATTCAGATTTGGATGCTTTCAGGTTAGTAGGAAATATACATACAAAATTATAATAGCTTATTTATCTTGTTTGAATTAGATCTCAAAATGTATGCCTAATGTTATCAGATCGGTTTATAATATTGTTAAATCTGAAATGACACCTATCAGATCTGCTTATGAATATTGACAAAAACCTGAAAACATAGATTTATGGTTATATATGAATAACATTATTTGTAGGATTACTTAATTATTTATGCATATGGCCTACAATTATGTTTGAAAATGTATTATAGTTATTGCAAAACACTGTAGATTTGGAAATCAGTCTCATTAAACACCATTTAGATGTAGTTTTATTCTAGATCTCTTGTTTCAGTATTAAACATTAAATTATGAAATTTTGATTAAGAAAAATATAAACCTATTTGTGTTCAATCTTGTTAGGGTTTTGACTTAATTGTTGTGAATATGCCTTTTTCCTCTTTTAAAATAAAAAGAACATTATTTGGAACCAATAAGAAACATATCCAATATTGAAAAGCAAAAAGTAATGTAAACCTATGTATAAATACAAATATACATATTGTGCGTAGTTTGCATCAACTAATCCAAATTATGCATAAAGTGTATTTCTTTTGGTTTTAAAATATGATTATTGTAATATATTCTGGAATAACTTACAATAACTACAGTTGACATTCTTTTTGTAAAGATTTGGAACGTTATAGCAAGACTGAATACAAAAAAGGAATGATTGTTTATTAAAACCAAATTATTCAGCTTAATGATAATAATAATAATAATAATGATGATGATAATAATAATAAAAGGAAGATTACTACTTTAACCGTGCAGAAATATAAATATATATACATTATTCATCCTAATCTACATAAACGACAAAAGATACATTAGAATAATGGTGGTTTGAATGTTCGAATAGTATGCATTTTATGGCATTATACATGTAAATTATTATCCATATTAAATGAATATATTTGTGGTGACCATTGTAGCAATTAGTGTAACTTATTGCTACAAAAAGGGTCATAAACAAATAAATAACAATTGTAACCAATTTTGAATTAGGGGAAAACAAATTTAATCAGGCAATTAAGTCAAATGGTTACAATTTCTAAATTTGATTGGGATTAATGTTGTACACCCTAATTAGGAAATTAAAAATATAACTAGACTAAGACACGAAGTTAAGCTCAACTTGTGGTAGAAGCCTTCCTGGAACCACCCGACAAATCCAGCATCACAAGTGGTCAACTTAATGTGAGGGGTCTAATGCGTAACTGTACTAAGACACAAGGTTAAGTTCAACTTGTACTAGAAGTCTGCCCGAAACCGCTCGACAAATATGACATCCACAAGTGGTCAGCTTAATGTCAGAGGTCTGGTGCATAAATATGTGCATATATACATATACAACAGACAATAAATAAATAATCAAATAATTAGAAATGTTTTTTGGGGTACAACAAATGGATATTTCGGGACTGATAAAAAAGGGTATTCCATTGTTAATTGATGTCTAAGCAAATTATGACCATTAGGTCCATAAGAGGCATCAATTACAACTAATGGGAATAAAAAGAAATTTAAAAATAAAGTGTTGCCTTAGGGAAATATGACAGTTATGGTCACAAATGACAATAACTCTATAAATAAAATAAAAAGGGGATTTATGGGTGTTGGTTGTCGTTTAAATACTAAGTCCAATTAGGAAAAATGATTAATCAAATATCCTAGGAAAAGGAGAATATAACTTTCCTTACTTATACAGGTTAATATAAGAACCCGTGACGACAAACACTTGGCTACGTATAGTATTCTCGTAAAGTGAAACTAAACGAGAATGACTCAATAACGTAACCCACTTCACTCCCATAAGAAGAGGCATTAAAGGCTAGTTGGGTACAAACTTGATAATCTATGTATAGTCCACTTCCTTAGGTCTTAAGTGGCTCAGGTCGAGAAGTCTACTTGGGAGTAAGTCTTCCAGTATAAGGGTCTTAAATGGTGTGTGTGAGGCCTACCCAAACTTGAAAATTAAAAATGTCCAGTATGGTCATTCCATAGGACTACCTATCCTATGGGAAGTATTAAGCAACTAAGAAGATTATCCAATAAGGTCAGCTAGATGGTAAAGCGAAACACCATTTCTCACCTTACACGGGGTATTGGTTTATATGCATGAATGGCGGAAGCCTTTACTAGTATGGATCACTAGCCAGTGCCCACTAGTTTATATTAATGTTGAATAAATTATCGAGAAGTATTGAGTGATCAACAGGTCCGCCTAGGGTCTTTAGCGATTGGGAGAATCCACCCTATCTGAGGCATTAAGTAGTTAAGGATGTGTGTGTGAATAAGTAAACTCTACAATTAGGAGTTCACCCTCGATTTACTAATCAGCTATGTCTGGTTTAAAGGCTTCATACATATAGGTGAAAACGTTCTATCTCATTATCGATATTTTGGAATACCACCTTAGGAAGAGTATTTAGAGTCTTCATAATGTTTACAATGTTAGGCTATAATTACTAATCTTGGATGTAACAACCCGTATTTTTGAATAACATGTTATAACATAAATGGAGGCAGAATTAAACTGTAAAATCTGAATCAAGGGAAACGGGCTATGCCATTGCGTTCGTCTCGGAAAAATACGCGAAATAGAGTCCGAGTTTTCGAAAATCGGAGTCCGTATGACCAAGATATGGCCTCGCGAAGTTTCACGAAAAATTCCCAAATTAAAGTATACTTAATTAAGTGAAATGGGTTGCGCAGAGAAATATATATATATTGATATATATATATATATATAATTGAAAATTAAATAAATAAATATGCAAAAATGTTCAAAACAGCGAATTGGGAGAGGGGAATAACCGAACCGGCCGATTTTTGAGGTCGACCCGAGCCTGCTGGATCGACTAGGGGTTAATCCAGGGTGTTTGGCTGTCAACCCGTGGGCCGATTCGCTCAAATGCAGATTTTGCATTTGAATGGTTCTCATGGTTCATCTTTAATCTAAAGGCCCTAGATGGTTCCTACACTTGACTTCTTCCCCAAGACATGCTTTGATGGCTTGGATTGAATCTAGGTTTAATCCTATGGCCTAAAACACTTGCCTAATCTATAAATAAGACCCTAACCTACCCTAAATCATCATTATTCATTCATACAACTAAACTATGGCAAAATCAATCCTCTCATGGCCTCCACTCTCTTCATAAAATTCCTAAATAAATTCCTAAGTGATTTTCCATGCATACAAGTGTTTTCAAACTTGTATGAGCATCATTAGCTTGCATTCAAGTCAAGTTTATATATTTGCATCATAAAGAAAGAGTCTTGATCATTTTGGCTCAAGGGTTTTGCTTGCATTTTGGGTTTAATTGATTTCATAAGGGATTTGTCATATTTTTGTGACTTCTTAAGCATTGTAAGCCCTATTCTACTTTCATACTTAAACTCTAAAGTTAAATGTATGATATGCAAGTTTATCATGTTGTGATATGCAAGTTTATATGCAAGTTTATCATGTTGTGATATGCAAGTTTATCATGTTGTGATATGCAAGTTTATATGCAAGTTTATCATGTTGTGATATGCAAGTTTATATGCAAGTATGCCAAGTTATGTTATGCAAGTTTGGGTTGAACATTTTGTTCATGCTATCATGTTATGCAAGCTTATTTTGGGTTTATGAACATAAAGCTTTAAGCTTTATGCCAAAGGTTGCATTTTAGCAACATGTAAGTTATCATATCTCTTATGATAACTTGCATGTGAGGCTAAATGCGAACTTATGGCCATCTCTACATGTCATTTAGCACCATGTATCACCAATATGCTAAGTTTGGTTTTATGCATGCTTTTGAGGCCTAAAAATGTAATATGCAAGTGTATGAACATATGAACATTTCATATGCCACCATGTTAAGCTTGTGGCTTCAATACCTTTATGTCATGATTATGCCAAGTTCCCTCTTTCTATCCTTTATGCGCTATTGCGATATGTAAGCGATGGGATTGCGTTTGGGGTTGGGTAAACTTAAAAGACATAAAACATAAGCTTGGGAATTTACCTATTAAGTTAGGTCTACCCATTGGGAATTTACCTATTAAGTTAGGTCTACCCAATTGCTTGAAAACTTGTAACATGTTTTGGAAACATGATGGACATGACACTTAGAAAAGATAAGTGTGGCCAACTCGAGGTTGGGTTGAGTTTGTAGCGTAAACCTACCCGGAACCGACCGGCTTAACTAGTTGCTACAAACAATAGGACCCAATGTGAGAAGTTGGTCATGTTGTACCTTGAACCCGAGGTTAGACCAAGTTGTGGTGTAAAGCTACCCGGACCCGCCTGGCTTAACTAGTAACCACAACAAGGTCTAATGTGAGAGGTTAAGGCGCATTAAATTAATTAATGCCTCGTGATTAGGGTTAAGTCATGGTCCACTTAATACTTAACCAATTTGGGCTTGGTAGATTAATCGGGGTTAAGTCGTGAACTCATCGTTACACTTAACCAAGTTAATCCAGGATTAGCAAGAGGGTTAAACCGTACTTAACCCACTAGAAAAATCCTAGCAATGGGGGCCCACTCCAGCAGTAATCCCAAGTTAGTATCATCATGACCCTAGGGACTAGGCTAGGGTGGGGGCACGATTACTGGACTGGAGGTAAGTGACCAAAAGCGACGGCAGAGGGTACGCCGGTGTAGTTCCGGGCGGACTCTGGTCGTGCACATAGTCCGTAGCCGGAGAAAACATGCACGGGTGCCAGTAGATCGGGACTGTGCACTCATGTTCATGGTGTCTAGGGGTTGACACCCTAGGGCTTGATACACCCGAAGGGTGGACCCGGCACAGTTCGACTACAATTATGATTGGGCCGTATTGACACCAACACGTGACGAGTTAGGCTTAGGGAGCCGATCGACTAGACCGTTTGGTTGGACCGCGTATTAGGGTCACTTCATGTTATTGGGCCAAAGCTTGGGCCAAGGGATCAATACTTGTTTATTCAAGTCATGTTAGTTTGCTAGTACACCTGTGGTGCAAAAACCTTAAACCTGATTATGCGATGACACCTTTATCTATCATGCCAGTATGTAGTTATCCTTATGTTCATCCCTGCTTCTCATGCCAGTTAACTTTATCAGTTTACATTGATTGTAGTAGGGCTTACTCAGTCTTTTTGACTGACCTTTTTTTCTTTCGCCTCTTTTCTTCCGTTTCCCCCCTAGGTTCTCAGGGTGGGAATATTGGAGCTTAGCTTGGATTTCTGATCGCTTGCTTGTGGGATTTTAGCTCATGTACGGTCTTGACATGAAGCTAGCTATGGTTATCACTTATTTTGGGGATAGTACTTATGTATTTCAGTTTTTCAGTAATGTTGTTTTTATCTAGACTTGTGTATTTGGAAAGCTGACATTATGTTGTACCAGACTTGTTTTGAAATAGTTTGAAATCTTCCGCTGTTTTATCTATGTTATTTACTCTGTTTACATATATACATATGTTCTCGTTCTGCCTTGATATATCATTATGCATGTTTACCTGATTCAAACGCCCCTCCAAAGTCAGAGTGCTTGCAAGAGCCACCCTGGCGGAGGTGGGGTGTTACATTTGGTATCAGAGCATATGGTACGAGAAGGAACAAAAAGGCTTTTAGAAAACTTTTGGAAAACTATTTTCAAAACCAAGTATAAAGTATTTTCCAAAGAAAAGTCTAGTTTATTTTAGAGGCTATTCCCCAAAAAGCCATTAGCAAAATTCCTTCGTTTTTCTCCATTCTGAATCTGTCTTTTTCTTCATTTTCAGTATGGCCGATAATTTTGCTATTCCGGAGGGAGTACACGTACCTGTTTGGTATAGGAGACTTTTGGAGGCTAGGGCGACCGAAGCCGGCCCCGCAGATGTTCCTCCTCCTCCTCCGGTAGTTAATGTTCCTCCTCCTCCTCCTCCGGTGGTTAATGTTCCTCCTCCTCCTGTCGCTGAGGTTCCTCTTCCTCCTCCCCCTCAGCATCCTCAAGTGGACTTCGCAAAGACTTGCAAAGATTTCAAAGCAATGGGTGGCAAGAACTTTCAAGGCACTGAGACTTTTGTAGAGGCCAGAAATTGGTTGAAAGAGACCGAGGATTTGTTTGCTATCTTTGGGTTAGACGATCAGAGGAAGCTCTTGTTGGCGGTTTGGCTTATGAAGGATGAAGCCGCTTATTGGTGGGAAGTCACCAATGGTACTAGGCCTGTTGAGACTTGGGCCGATTTCAGGGCAAGGTTCATGCTTAAGTTTCTATCTTCTGCTGAGGAGAATCTGCAAATGGAGAGGTTCATAACTTTGAAACAAGGAGATATGTCTGTCAAAGAATATGTGAACAAGTTCAATCAGTTAGCTCGTTTTGGCTTGGATATGGTGAATACTCCTCAGAAGAAGGCTCTTCGTTTTGCTAGAGGATTGAATGAGCCGTTGCAGGGATTGGCTATGTCACATATTCCCCATGGGGCCACGTTTGAGAGTTTGGTTGATATGGCGTTACTTCAGGGAGATGTCAAGAAAGAAACCAAGATGAATGATACTCAAGCCAAGAAGACTGATTCCCAGGGAAAAGGAAATCAGGGTAATCCAAGTGGTCAGAGCAGTCAAGGCAATCAGAACAAGAACAAGAGTCAAGGCAACAAGGGGAACAACAACAAGGGCAAGAACAACAAGGGGAAGTGCCATTATTGCGGTTCAGTTGGGCATCTTATTAAGGATTGTAAGAAGAGGAAAAGGAAGAATGGTGAATGCTTTTTCTGCGGTGAGACTGGACATTTCAGTAAGGATTGCCCGAGGAAGCAAGGGCAAGGCCAGGGTCAGACTCAGCGTGCTGGACCTTCAGGAGGCAAGTTCATGCTCTCAATGTCGCTCCAGTTCCCGATCGAGGTAGTATTTCTGTTGAGAGCCTTGTATATATTTCTGATTTTCCAGTTCGTACCTTGTTTGATTCTGGTGCATCGCATAGCTTTATCTCATTTGATCTTGTTGATAGTTTGCACCTTAGTACTAGCTTGGTAGATGATCCCGTCTGTGTCTCAAATCCTATTGGGGGTTCCGCCCATTTGTCTATGATATGTGGGGATTTGAGGATCTCTATACTGAGTGTAGAGTTCTTGTGCAGTGCTTATGTTCTTGGTTTTAGGGGATACGGATTGATATTGGGCATGGATTGGCTGTCCAGATATGGAGCCATTCTTGATTGTGAGCATAGGGTTGTGAGGCTCGTGACTCGCCTCGGAAACACCCTAGAGATTTCTTGTGATCCGAGAGGTCCCGTCATGTTGTGCTATCTGGAATCACTCGACTCGTCAATGGAAACTCTTCAGTCTGTGAGAGTGGTTCGAGAGTATCCGGATGTTTTCGATGAAGTTAGGGGGTTGCCCCCTAAGCGAGAGATTGATTTCCGCATTTATCTGGTGGATAATGCAAAGCCTGTTTCTTTACCCGTTCGGCACATGGCTCCGCGTGAAAGGCGGGAGCTAAGTAAGCAAGTGAAAGAGTTGCTTGAGAAGAACTTCATTAGACGAAGTATATCTGAATGGGGAGCCCCTGTGGTATTTGCTACCAAGGCGGATGGTTCTCTCCGACTTTGCGTTGACTATCGAGAGTTGAATAAGCTGACTAAGAAGAACAGACACCCGTTACCGAGGATTGATAATCTCTTTGACCAGCTTGTCGGTGCTTCTGTTTTCTCTCAGCTTGATCTTGCTACGGGGTTCCATCAGCTCAGGGTAGCTGAAGATAGTATAGACAAGACTGCGTTCAGAACTCTGGATGGATTCTTCGAATGGCTTGTCATGCCGTTCAGCTTGACTAATGCACCCGCATATTTCGTGGACTTGATGAGTAGGGTGTTCAGGGAGTTCTTGAACAAGTTTGTCGTGGTCTTCGTAGATGATATTCTGATCTTCTCTAAGGATGAAGAAGAGCACGCAAGGCATCTCATGGAGGTGATGGATACGCTTAGAGCGCATCAGTTGAAGGCCAAGTTCTCCAAGTGTCACTTTTGGAGAAGGGAAGTTAGATTCCTTGGGCATATAGTATCTAAGCAAGGCTTAGCGGTGGATCCCGCTAAGGTAGTGGCAGTTCAAGATTGGAAGACTCCAAGGAATGCAACCGAAGTGAGAAGTTTTCTAGGTCTTGCGGGTTTTTACCGGAAGTTCATCAAGGACTTCGCAAAGATATCCGCTCCTCTCACTAAATTGACGAAGAATAATTTAGTTTTTGCTTGGAGCATAGAATGCGAGCTTGCTTTTCAGAAGCTCAAGAGAGCCCTCACATCAGCACCTGTTCTAGCTTTGCCCGATAGAGGGAAGTTATTTACCGTATACACCGATGCATGTGGCACGGGGTTAGGAGCTGTTCTTATGCAAGAAGGAAAAGTGATATGCTTTGGCGGTAGACAACTCAAAGTGCATGAGAATAATTATCCCACTCATGACTTAGAGTTGGCAGCAATAGTATATGCACTCAAGGCTTGGCGCCATTATCTTCTGGGAGAAAGATTTGAGCTTTATACCGATCACAAGTCATTGAAGTATCTCTTTTCTCAGAAGGATCTAAATCTGAGGCAACAAAGATGGATGGAATTCTTGGCGTCCTACGATTTTGAGATAGCTTATACCCCTGGCAAGGGGAATGTGGTAGCAGATGCATTGAGTAGAAGAAGGTTGACCCTAAGTCCTCTATTCGTTGAGATGAAGAATTTAGAGTATGTGGCAACCTTTGATTTCTCTTTGGCGATTGAGTCGATGACCGGTTCTTTAGCATCTCTGGAACTCAGACCTACCCTTCTTGATCAAGTTGGGGCTTCGCAGAGAGAAGACCCTCAGATAGTTGAGATTATGGATAAGCTAATTCGAGGAGAGACGTCTAGTCATCTCGCTCGATATTCTATTGATGACAAGGGTTGGCTGAGGAGAGACGGAAGGTTATGTGTTCCAATGGTAGAAGATCTAGTAAGAAGAGTTCTTGAGGAAGCGCATCGCTCTAAGTTGACTATACATCCGGGCGGAGATAAGATGTATAAAGATATGAAGCGCATTTTCTTTTGGCCTGGGATGAAGAAGGATGTGGCAGAATTTGTCTCTAGATGTATCATTTGCCAGCAAGTTAAGGCCGAGTCGAAGAAGCCCGGTGGGCTATTGCATCCTCTAGACGTTCCACTATGGAAGTGGGAGAGTATTTCCATGGATTTTATCGATGGGCTACCAAGGTCAAGGAAAGGGAATACGAGCATTTGGGTTATTGTGGATAGACTTACGAAGAGTGCTCATTTCATTCCGGTGAAGAGCAAGAGGACCGCATCTTGGCTAGCGTCTGTATATCTTCGTGAGATTGTGAGACTACATGGAGCCCCTTCTAGTATAGTCAGTGACCGTGACCCAATCTTTACAAGTCAATTCTGGAATAGCTTGCAAGAAGCTATGGGCACAAGGTTGAATCTAAGTACGGCTTATCACCCACAGACGGACGGTCAAACCGAAAGGGTGAATAGGGTACTCGAGGATCTGTTGAGGCTTTGTATTCTGGATTTTGGTGGTACTTGGGAAGACCATCTTCCTCTTGTTGAGTTTGCATATAATAACAGTTATCAGGCAAGCATAGGGATGGCACCATTTGAAGCTTTATATGGGAGGCCGTGCAAGTTGCCTACATGTTGGTGGGAGACTACAGATGAGCTTATACTTGGGCCTGATATGATCAGAGATACATCCGAGAAGATCGAGTTGATTCGGAGACGGATGAAAGCGGCCCAAGACCGACAGAAATCCTATGCTGATAAGCGAAGAACGGATTTGGAGTTTGATGTTGGGGATATGGTTTTCGTGAAGGTTTCTCCTTTGCGGAATGTGGTCCGATTTGGAGCTGTTGGGAAGTTGGCACCGAGGTTTGTTGGACCATTCCCTATTATAGAGAGGATCGGGCAGATGGCTTATAGAGTGAAGTTGCCCGAGAAGCTTGCTGGAGTACACGATTTTTTTCATGTCTCGCATCTCCGGAAGTGTTTACATGAATCAGCAGAGGTTGTTGAGCCAAGTGTTCTAAAAGATGTAGAAGTGGAGAAAGAGGCTACCTTGAGGAGAGCTCCGATTCGTATCTTGGGGACGGAGACCAAGAAGCTAAGGAATCGAGAGGTCAAATTGGTGAAGGTTCAATGGGGTGAAGCCGAAGAAGACGCAACTTGGGAAACCGAGGAGAAGATGCGTGGGCTTTATCCATTCCTTTTTGAGGGTACACTCTCAATCTCTTTTCTTTGTTAGCATATCTTTCTCTTTGCTATCCATGTTTATCTAGTTTATCGTGTTAATCTTGTCATGAGAACCTTAGGTAGAAACCCTTTGGATGAAACATGTGTTTGAAACATGTTATGCTTGATGGTTGCAAGTGGTTGCAAGTGTTTGCAAGTGGATACTCGTGGATGCATAATACACGTTAGGCACTAAGATCGGCTCACACACTTTCATACCGCATATGCATGAGTGTTTATGCTTATTCATGGATGAAAACTTGTTATGCTATCACGTGGATGTTGCATATGGATGAATGTTATGTGCACTCATGTAGAGATTATAAATTATGTTAGGAATTTGCATACATATGGACTCATTTCACTAACATATTTTGCATTAAGGGGGTTTACTGAATCAGTAACCTCCTGATTTTCGCATTAGATAAGTACATATACACACACCTTTGCATATGATCATACAACATTTAGAACCTTTTAAGGACAATGATTGCTCGTGGATGATGTTTTGAGTAGATGGATGATGGATGGTAGGATACGTTCTTCCTAACTTGGAGATTTCGGGGACGAAATCCTTTAAGGAGGGAAGAATGTAACAACCCGTATTTTTGAATAACATGTTATAACATAAATGGAGGCAGAATTAAACTGTAAAATCTGAATCAAGGGAAACGGGCTATGCCATTGCGTTCGTCTCGGAAAAATACGCGAAATAGAGTCCGAGTTTTCGAAAATCGGAGTCCGTATGACCAAGATATGGCCTCGCGAAGTTTCACGAAAAATTCCCAAATTAAAGTATACTTAATTAAGTGAAATGGGTTGCGCAGAGAAATATATATATATATTGATATATATATATATATATAATTGAAAATTAAATAAATAAATATGCAAAAATGTTCAAAACAGCGAATTGGGAGAGGGGAATAACCGAACCGGCCGATTTTTGAGGTCGACCCGAGCCTGCTGGGTCGACTAGGGGTTAATCCAGGGTGTTTGGCTGTCAACGCGTGGGCCGATTCGCTCAAATGCAGATTTTGCATTTGAATGGTTCTCATGGTTCATCTTTAATCTAAAGGCTCTAGATGGTTCCTACACTTGACTTCTTCCCCAAGACATGCTTTGATGGCTTGGATTGAATCTAGGTTTAATCCTATGGCCTAAAACACTTGCCTAATCTATAAATAAGACCCTAACCTACCCTAAATCATCATTATTCATTCATACAACTAAACTATGGCAAAATCAATCCTCTCATGGCCTCCATTCTCTTCATAAAATTCCTAAATAAATTCCTAAGTGATTTTCCATGCATACAAGTGTTTTCAAACTTGTATGAGCATCATTAGCTTGCATTCAAGTCAAGTTTATATATTTGCATCATAAAGAAAGAGTCTTGATCATTTTGGCTTAAGGGTTTCGATTGAATGAGCTTTCTGTCGCCGCAGGTTAGCACTGATCCTGCGCTTCGACACCTTTGAGCGCGATCTGTATCTGTGCTTCATCCGTTTATTTGATGTCCAAATGGATGCCGACTTCGATAAAAAGTTTTGTGTCATCCGATCTGAGGTCATGGGCACCCATATCAAGTTCACTGACGACGACTTGGCATAGATTTTGGGCATCTCGGCAGTCGGAGCCGAGCTTGATGCTATCGAGATGGAGGATCCTCGGATTCTTCAATGTATCTTCCTTGGAGACTCCGTAGTTTGAACCACCGCTAATCTGTGCCTTGTTGCCCATGTAGTTGTGCGTATCATACAACATAATATCATCCCGAGGACGGGAAGCCTGGAGCAGATTTATCCTTCTGTGCGTCGCGCCACTTATGCTATTCTTGGCGGCATTGTCGTCAATTGGGCATGCGTGCTTATAATCCATCTTCATGAGCCTTTCCTTGGCACTCCGCCGAGCCACTTTCCTTATAGTCATCTTCTCACTCGTGTCTTCCGCACTTCTAGGTGAGGGTTACTGGAAGACGGCGGTGAAGAAGGCATCTACTACCATTAGCGGCGCCACTCTCCGTAAGATGGGCATTAAGCTACGCGATGCTCCTGTACCAGCACCTTCTGCTCCCATTCAGAAGCTGCAGCAGTAGCCTCGACGACCTGGCCAGGACAACCCGGAGCTCATTACCATCCGCCAGATGAAGGTCGAGCTTCGAGAGGTCTGTAGGGAGCAGCATCGGCAGGCGCACGAGATTGGTTGCATCACGTCCATACTACATTCCTAGCGTGGATGTGGTAATGGATTGAGTTCCAGTCATGGGCTCGATTATCTGGCAGCACTTAGTCATTGTTAGCTTATGTCTTATGAATTTTTATGTAACATCCCTTATTTTAGGCATATTTAATTTTTAATTTAAAATGAATTAAATGAAATAATATTAGATAAAAGAATCAAATTTTGTTGATATTATGGTAATGATTGTTTGGATGGGGTATAAATAGATTTTATCTAGTCATTTAAAAATGTTGTAATTGGGATTTTATATTTTTTTATATAGCAAATTTATTTTAGAGTTGTCTGAGTCAAAATTTAAATTCAAATAGTCAGATTCGGGAGTTCAAAGTTGTGTGAAATCAATCTATAAAAATTTTAAGTTATAATTTGATTTTATTTTAATTTAATGAATATTTAGTTTGAATCAAAACAGTTAATCAAATTTTTGAATATTTTATTTGTAAATTAACTGTGAAATTTAACCGTTTTGGCGACGGTCTCGGAATTCGATGAAACTGGCGCCATTGGATCCAGAACGGCGAATTATTATAGGATTTCAATTTTTAGAATAATCGAACTTGTTATGTGATCGTACGGGATAAAACACGAATTGAATCTGTGAAATAGAATAGTTGAGTGTTTATCATGTTGGGCCTTCTAATATATGTGAATAAAATTCCATATTTCCCTCACCAGCTCATTTTCACTATACATACACTTCCTCCATCCACTTTTCTTCTTAATGGCTGAAAATAATGATAAAACCCTAGTTTCAAAACAAATTTTTCACCTCAAAATAAAATCTCTTGAAACCCTATTGTATTATATGTCAATTCGAAGATCTCGATGACACAAACCTACGGGAAGTCTCAGTTTCTACATGCAGTGGTTAGATCAGCAGGAATTCTTGGTCAAAGTTTTCAGTTTTCGAACCCTAAGTTGGAAATTGTGCGTTTTCGATTGGGGATGTAATCGGAGAAACGAGGATCAGGGTTTTGTTGCTATCGTCGATACGAGTTGATTTATGGTGGTCGGAAGTTATACGGTGTTGTAGGTTGTCTGAAATTGGCGTGTTAAGTCAGGAAGCTCGGTCCGTTCTTGGAGGTGACGCAGCGACGGTGGGCCACCGGAGGTGCTGAGTCAGGCACGGTTCGATGCGCCGGAGACCGTGCTCCCAGTTGGTGGTGGCCTCCGGTCTTCTACTGGTCGGAGGCGGGGTAACTTGATGGTCAAAGTTTGGTTATTTGGGTTCGCACGGTGAACAGTAACGGACGAGTTTCTGAGCGGAAATTGGAGAAGAGGGTGCTGACGTGGCGTGAAATTAGTGGGTGAGGTTTTATTTTATAATTTTATATATATTTTAAATTCAAAAGGGTAAAACACTGATAACTTCTTCATATTTGTGTTGCGATCGTGGGGGAATTGTGGACGTTTTGGCACTAACCTGGCTGTTTTTAGAGACCGTGAAATTTTGGGCTTCTTTTGGATGTCCGATCCAATTAAGACCAAAGGTGAGTGATTCTTCGCTCACGAAATACTGAATTTTCCCATATTTATTAAATTAATTATGAAATAAGTTTGGTTGCATGGTTGTGTTGATTGTTGATGTGTTGTTTAAAAGTGACATGCAGGTGTGTGAATCTGAGGAATGTAAGTCGATAACTAGTTATTCTAGTTAATTAAGCTCTAGTTAAAACCCGGACGCTTGTTAATCAGTGAAATGATCTAATACTTACCATTTGGATTAAATGGTTGTGATGAATGCCTTGGTTTGATTTGAACGATGAATTGATATTAGTATGAAATTTTCCTTTATTCAGTATATGTATGTTGTATGTTCATCATGACGATTAATCTCATTTACCCTTGATGTTGCTGACATCAAATCAACCCAGGATTTATCGATTTAAAATGAATTAAGAACACAGAGTGAAATGATAAATCTCTGTGACCCTGATTTGTATTGAAATTATAGATCCATCCCTGAATATCCAGAAATTAAATTTAAAATCACTTGGCCATAGGGTAGCAAATTATATATGGACATCGGTTGGTTAAATGATTTTCAATATTCGAATTTTTTTTGATGAAAATTGATTTAAGTATTTTCCCAAAGTGAATCTAAAGGTTAAAGATTTAAATTTATACGATTTGGGATTTTCAAGGATTGGGCAGACTCGAATACAATAAATTCTTATTGAATTTAATACTGAAATTAGGAAATCGAGAATACTCGGGATTGTTTTCGAACTAAATACGAGTATAATATTGAATCCTTGAATTTGAAAATGGGTTTGAAATGGGGTTTTGAAACAAGTCCTTTGAGTTAGGCAACTCCATTTAGACTGGAGTTTAGATTCGAGTATTGAAGTTCGGAAGAAAGAGTTAAATTTTAGTTAAAGAATTTTCTTATATATATTTTCACCGTTGATTTCAAATAACTATCCTCTCTCGAAGAAATTATTTATTAACTTCTATCTATAACTATTAACAAAAAATTTCTTATATTCTATTATTTAAATTATTTAGTAAACTTTCAATTTATATACATACATATATATATATATATAGTGTTCAAAATTTATCTTATACTATTCTAACTATGGTATTATATATATATTCTTTATATATAAAGGTTTTCTTTATAAACATTAATTTTCGTAGTTATATCCTTTAAAATTTTCATTTCTTCCGAATGGCAAGGGTTTAAATCTAAATCGTTTGTTCAAATGGAGTTGAGATAAGAATTCCATCTATTTGAATATGAACCGATTTAAATCGGTTTTTATATGGATATATATATTATAATCTTCTTGAATATAAATGGATCCCCTAAGAGATTTGAAATGAGTGGTTATGGTGTATATATATATATATTCTAGTTGAATATGAATGGATTTTAACATAAATCGGTTTGAGATAATTAAAATCTTTGATATGGAATATATTCCACTTGAATATAAATCGATTTGGAAGTATTAGATGAGTATAATATAATGATATGAAATTGTATTCTAGTCAGAATATAATCGGTTTTGGGAATGATTGGAATATCGTGATATGAAATTTTATTCTATTGAATAAATTTGGTTCGAAACAGAATATGATATTTTGATATGAAAGTGAACCTTTATGAAATATAAAAGAACCAACCGATGTGAAAGATGTAAGCGTTGGTTGTTAAAGAGACCGGAGTCGACATAAGGCATACTCTCTATCAGTGTCGATACCACATTGACAACTGTGAACGTTATTACGTATCCAGAATGAGTATGATGACTTGGAGGCGATTATTGAATCGAAGAAGATGAACGATGATGAAATAGCCCTGTCCTTCGGGTCAGAATTGAAATGACTAAAACAGGAGCTATACCGTGACTAATTGAGGTAGCATCTTTGATCGGACACACTTCTTCGATACTATTTCTATGACTATGATGATGATGATTTGGGCCTAATTATGACTTTGGGAGTGTGTTCCGAGGTGGGCGGTAGTGGCTGCTATGCGTTACCACCGGTCCGGGAGTGCAATTGGTAGAATCCTACCATGGGCATTGCCTCGAGTGCCTTGTCATACTATCCTTATCGAGCCCCATATGATTCTGATTTGTATCGTACCTATGGAGTGCCCTCTGATGCCATCGTTTGCGGTGGGTTTACCGTACTGTATAGACTACGGTATTATAAACGGTGTAAGGGTAAAAATGTAATCCCGCTTACGCTATTTTCAGTATTTATACTTTACTGAGTAGACACTATCATAATAGCATATTATACTATCTATGTATTAGTTTAACGGATCCTTGAGAGATGGAAAAAATCCCGTAACATCCCTTGAGTTACTGCACCCATGACACTGATGTTATTTCATATTTTAATTTGACTAATATGAGGATGATTTAGTGCTGATCCGAGTGTTTGTTGTGTTTTCTTTTATGTCATATGCTCGGGTCAGCAGATGCTTGCAGTTAGTGAAGATTCATTTACCTTGGAGAGAGAAGACGAAGATTTGGTATACATCTATTATATGTAAATATTTTCCGCTGCTTTGTTTGAAATTTGTATATGTGTAACTCTGATAACCATTGATGTTATAACCTATTGTATATATATTTCAACTGTTTAAACTGCTATTTAATTATTATATGTGGTCCTTCCGCTGTGAGGTTCTGTGATTGTTTTCCTCTTCTTTCTTTCTTTTCTTCTATTCCCAATAACTACCTATATTTGCGATTTGTTTGGGTCGACATGTGTTGTTTATTGTCGATTTTTAAACGGTAAAAAATGTGGGTCGTTACATTTGGTATCAGAGCTATGGTTGGCGACAACCTTGGCTCTGTTGGGAATGAACTCATTAGAGATGGGGTTAGAAACGCCCTAGAACGGGTTTGAGTGATATAAGAGAGCGTACTTGTATTTTTGATAAGTTGGTTTCATTGTGTTGGGTTGTTCTGTTGAATATTTATGGATTCTAGTCGATATATGTGTAACACCCCACATCCGTTAGTGTCACTCACAAAGGGAATGCACTAAGTTCTGTGGAGCATTTAGGGTAAAAGATGCAGATAAATTACAAGACAGACAGAAATTAAACAGCGGAAAATAAAACTTTACTTTATTGATAAAATAGTTTGTACAATGATTTCTTTACAATATCAGAGTATCATCTGTCTTACAAAATAAAGAAGCATAAAAATACATTTATATTCCCCAATGTAGCAAGAGCCAGCCATAGCATCTGAAAAGAGAATCCAAGCAAAACTTCGACAAATCTTCAAGCTGGGAAAGAGTGACAGTCCAACTTAACCTGAGCTATACTATTCCCTCCTTTACTACCTGGGGGGGAAACGGAAGAAAAGAAGACGAAAGGAA
This sequence comes from Allium sativum, assembly GCA_030737875.1. Lineage (NCBI taxonomy): Eukaryota > Viridiplantae > Streptophyta > Magnoliopsida > Asparagales > Amaryllidaceae > Allium > Allium sativum. Next base: position 481,144,852 of record CM060924.1, read on the forward strand.
AACAGAGTCAGACATAAAGCCTGAGTAAGTTCAGTAACTTCTAGCATGTGAACATGGAAAAATAAAACGACATGAATTAACTGAATACAAGATAACACCATGATGATAGGGTCAGCAAGATTAGACAAGATAATCACAAGATATGCTAAGATAAGACAAAGTGGATATGCTCTAATACTTTCGCCGCTTCGCTATTTCCTTGTTATATTGGTTCCTATATCTCTGCACCACCTAACTAGTGTCCCAACTAGTAACGACAACGTGATCCCAATCCCTGTAGTTTCCGTTGCCTTTAGGCATTCATTTATTATTTATTACCTAGATCTAATCTAGGGTTTTCTATCAAGTGCCTTCTAGATTCAACTAGAGTTTACGCTATCTGCTGAACGCTTCTCGGATTCAGGGTTTATGCCACCTAGTCCAACTAGGGATTATGCTACCTGTCGAACGATGCCCCCAAGTCTAGGACACACTACCTAGAGTGGTATATGTTCCCATACTTCCCCACGCATGTATCGCGAATCGTTATCGCTTGTCTAGATGCACATGTCCTGTAATGTGCGGCCCGAGTCCTGTGGCAGGGCAAATCAAGAAACACAGAACTCGGTCGGGAGCTTTCAGATATCTGCCGATGCAGATGCTAAGGTCTGTTTTTATTCCAGTGGCTATGGTCCCACTCGACCCCTCCCTCAACTAATGAAAGGCACACCTTGAAAAATGAGAACTACACGCAGGCCCCCTATGCCCCACTGTCCTATGGCTATCCGCAACCATAACTAGATAGCAAGTATATGGTCTTTTGGAGTTCTCCGCCTTTCCGCTTCACGTATCTCGATTGACTGAAGATGGATGGTAGACAACGAGTTGCTATCACAGGGCTACCGGTTTCTCGCCGAATCACGCTGGTCCATCCTAGTCTTTAGGTTGCCATATTTTGCAACCAAGGCATACCCTTGGCTCTTCTACCACAGACCTTAACCTCTGTGAGCCCAGGAGGATCATCTGCAGCCTCACAGAGGGATTCCAAGAGTACCCTCACGTCCCCTCGAATCCTCGGGCTTCGTAACCCAATTCGTTGGAGCCTTCGTTTTAATCAGACAGACGTTCGCTCCTTCCCGTGTTATACTAAGAATTACTACTTAGTTCTACTGACTAAGGTTTACCACTTAGTTTCCAGAATCATTGTTTTCTTAACTAAGGTTTACTACTTAGCTCCTATTAACTAAGGTTTACTACTTAGTTCTCTTTCCCGTCAATTTGGATTGGTTAAGTGTCATTAGTCAATTCAAGCTAACTTAACCCTCTTCATTTATCCTGTTAAACTGGTTAAGTGTTATCAGTAATTCATGTTGACTTAACCCTCCCACAAACCAAGTTATATTGGTTAAGTATTTCTTATTACTTAACCCTACCCATTCACCCTGCATTGGTTAAGTGTTCCTTTTTAACTTAACCTTGTACGTCTGTTTTAACTAACATGTTATTAATGGTTAAGTATTATCCCTTCATATTTTAGACTTAACCCTATTCCTTTATCACAATCTGATGGTTAAGTGCTCAAGTTTACTTAACCCTACGGTCTAGCCCCGCTAACATATCAAATTGGCTAAGTGTATTAAATTTTACTTAACCCCAACCTCTAGTCTAGTTAACATGTTAATTTGGCTAAGTGTATTAACTTTACTTAACCCCACCTTCTAGTCCAGTTAACATGTTAATTTGGTTAAGTGTCCCTTATGGACTTAGCCCTCCCATTCTAGCTTAATCGTGTTAAGTTGGTTAAGTGTTCCTATGGACTTAACCCTCCTATTCTAGCTTAACTGTGTTAAGTGTCTGTATGAACCTAACCCCACCCACCGGTCTGGTTATCATGTTGAATTGGTTAAGTGTCTTAGTTAACTTAACCCTACCATTCTTGTTCTATCTTTAACTAAATAAATTAAAGCCGTGACAACTCACATTAGACAGATATTGTTGCGAATACTGGATGTGCCGGTTGGTTCCGGGTAGGTTTACATCGCAACTCAGTCTAACCTCGGGTTAGGCATATTCGTGTCTTCTAAGTTCAAAGGGTTTTGATTAATTTTCAAGTCAGGTTTTGAAAGTAACCATCCCGTCCATTGGATCAGTTAGGGATAGCCAGGGAGAGCAGGAAACTTGTATTTTCCAAACTCAGGCCTAGACACTATCCTCTATGTCACCCTAGAACTTTCTGGTGTATGTATTATTAAAAGAGATGTCATTAATAAACCTTTCTTTTGTATATAAATAAATTGTTAACAATTTATCCTCAAAGTTTAACCACTTATCCTCAAAGTCCATTTTCCCTTTTTAAAATAAATTTGGCCTATACCCTATACATTTGCCATGCCTACTAATGGACGTGTATCCTAGGCCCAAATCTTGATTTGCCTATCTTACAGTTTATAGCAATTTAGATCTGGCACCCCCATTTACCATGCATGCCAAAACTAGATTTTATATTCTAGTTTACAGTTTATGCCAAAATATATTTCATATTCTAGTTCACCGTTTAACAATTTACACCTAATATATGTAAATTATGCTAACATACTTATCATGCTTAATTTGGCCACCCAATTCTGATTTAATATTCTAACTTCAGTTCATGTCAAAAACTAGACTTGTTATTCTAATTTTCATCTTAATAGTCATGATATAATGCATGTTCCCAAATTATGCCAATTTCCAAGTTTAGTAAATTTCATGTTTTTCCCCAAAACGTATTCCCATCGTTCGTATAATCGTGATTCAACCTAGATCATAAATAAAGCTAGATTCATGGATAAAGGGGAATGAACCAAAATGCCGTGAAAGAACGGACATAACAACTGGCATAAGATGATAATTCACAGGCATATAGATTACGACATGAAAAGGGTTGAATAGTATAAATTCCAGAACATGGGTAGACCTAACTTAATAGGTAAATTTCCAAGATCTAAAAACCAAAGAAAAACAAGAATATTGAATAACGACGTAGGTTCAAGAACATGGGTAGACCTAACTTAATAGGTAAATTCCCAAGATCTAAAACCAAAGAAAACCAAGAATAGACAGAATAGATAATCAGGTTTAGACCCAATTTCATAGTCACAAAACATAAGCAACACTTTCCTAGTCATGAATCATAGGTGTTTAATCACAGTTGTCCTTGTTATGTCATAGGCAATAGTCTGTGTTTCCTAATCAAAGGCACAGGCTTGTGTTCATAGTCAAGGAAATAATTCTCATAGTCACAGTCATAGGCAATGTTCATAGTCATAGGCAATGTTCATAGTCATAGGCAAGGTCTAATTGGTCATCGAATCATAACAATTCTTAATTAGGTCCAAAGATATAGGCACAGATTCAAATAGAAAGATTTGGCATATTCTTTTATTCCTTTAATTTCATGTCACGAATAGAGAAAGCGTTCAAATCTAAAAAGTAACCGACTTACAGAGATTAGATTAGATTCGTAGAAAAAACAGTCGTTGAAGTCGTTTGAATCTTCACTTGAATCCTAGCTTGACTTGAATCTTCTCTTGAAAGTCTTGAGCAGCATTTCCTCGTCTTGATTTATTTTATATATTATTTATTTATACATTTTCTCAGAGGCAGCATAAGGATAGAAAAGAATTGTGAATAGAGAAGGAGACTAAGGCTGTTTATATAGGATTAGGCGGACGAATCTGGTCAGAATGGCGTCCGGATACATCAAAATGAACCCAGGTTCATAACCTGGATTTCGGGAGCAGGTCGACCCCCAGGTCGACTACCCAGTCGATACCCTGGTCGACCTGGGTACGCTGGTCGACCTGGGTACCCAGGTCGACTCCCAAGTCGACCCCTTGGTCGACCTGGGTCGTGGGCGGGAAGTTTCCCGCCCAGCCCGCTTCTGGGTCTGTTTTGAAATTCGAACTTCGCTGAAACTTCCGGAGGCCATATCTTTCTCATACGGACTCCGATTTACGCAAACTCGGACTCGTTTTCATGTAGAATTCTGCTACGAACGCAATGGCGCCGCCCATTTCCCTTGATTTTGATTTTAAAATTTAATTCTACCTTGATTTGTGAATCTTAGTGTTACAGAATTACGGGGGTGTTACAATATGGGACGCCATAGAATCAATAGGAATTTCCAAAATAATCGAATAGAATGATCGACATAATATGATTTTCGATTATATTTTTTTTATATATATATTATATACTACTAGTGGTTTTAAGTGTATAATCATTGGTCGTTGGTAGGTAATAATATTAAGTTAATACCTATTACGGTTGATTCAATAGTAAATTTAATAAGAAAATTAAATGGTCTTAGAAATATTTGAAATGAAATGATACCTTTAAGTATCATTAGGTGGGAAAGGTTTGTGATTAAAATAGAAATGAACTTGAAACTTGATCCTGGGGTGTTTTGAAGATAGTTTGCTAATGTTTGAAATAATATCGTATTATAGGAAATATTCTGAAATAGTGTTTAAAAAAAAAACAAAATGAGTGTAATCACTACTTGGACCTTAGAAATGACTTCGGAAATGAGTGCACGCATTTTCGATGTTTATTTCAAAGGTTTAAGTGGGGGAGAGTCCACTCAGTGAACATTGTAATTGGTTGAAGGATTTTTGGATTAGATTGCGTATGGTATAAAATTTTTATATTTGTATATTGTATGTATTATTCTAAACTTAGTTTATAAACCCAGAATCTAAATCTTGAGCTCATTTCTAACAAATAATATCACTTTATGTAATAAAGTAACTCATTCATTGAAATTCTTGATTTTGAAACTAAGAATTGGACATAAGTGTTGAGAATGGAACCATCGTTAAAACCCATAACCGTGGACGACAATTAAGTTAAATAAGCTACAAATTTAGTTGATATAAGTGTTAGATAAAGTTGAAATTAACCAAGGAATGAAGTCCAATCAAAGTAAAATACATTGGAAAGTTTTGTTGTGCAAAAGAATTTCCGTAGCTTATGGCTTGGCTAACTAATAAGGATATTAAGTTAGTCGAGTTAAATAAGGTTAAGTTAGGAAATCAAATAGTAGAAAGAAGTTGGTTCGAGAACTAAATATAAAGCTTGAATTACAAACAATCCTTAATAAAATTCCCGATTTGCCGGTCAAGCATATAAATTTAGCTAAAGAAATAAGATTTAGTTTAAAAATGAAAAAAAACCATATCACTCGAACCTTAAGTTTTGAAGTAAGGAAATGAAGATTTGTCCAAGGGAAAAATATATAAAAGGGAAAACCTTTGGAAATAAAGATAGATTGTAGCTTGAAAAGTAGAAATGAAATGAGTATAGAAACGACAATGATTAACATTAGTCTTTGTTAAGAGATTCTGATTTTATTAAATAAACAAGGCAATGAGATGAACTGAAGGTTAGAAGTGAACCTAGTTTGGTTATTTGGAATCGATGTAAGAAATAAAGATAAAAGGCAATTGAATTAAATGAATTCTAGTTTGGAAATTGTAAATACAGAAAAAAAAAATCATCAAATAAATAAGTGGTAACCAAATTTAAAGATCGAGCTTGCGAAGGTTTTGAAATCCAGAGGGTTGAAACTCCAACTTAAATAAATCGACTCTTAAAGGAATTTGGCTAAATTGAATAAGGCATGAAAGTGAATATTTAAAATCTATCTTGGAAATATGAAATCAGGTATAAGAAATATAAAATCAAAGTTTAATCTATAAAATTAGAATACCGAATGAATAGGAACCAAGTGAATTCAATTAAGACGAATGAACTAGAATAAATAGAAGCAAACTCGAGAGTTTGATTTGACCGATCTAAAACCAAATATAGGTGAATAAAATAAAGTAAGAACGAGCTTGAATGATTAGAATAAACAAAATCGGGAATTAATTCAAAGGAATAACTAATTAAATAAAGAATGAAGCTAAATTTAGTTAAGTCCAAAGAATTGAACCAAAAATGAAAAGTTAGAAGATCGGGAATTTTTTTTAGAATTAAGAACTTACGAAAGAAATGATGGATAAATTTTGGCAAATCGATTCATGTAAATGAGTTAAGAATTTAATATAATCGAATTAGTTGGAAATGTTAGAATGAACTCAAGTTTTAACATCGAATTAATACTTGGAATGGAACAAGGAAATGTATAGAAAATATATCGTAATAAAGTAAATCAAATTGAATTCAAATCCATTTCTCGAATAAGGAAATAACGACAAATTTGAAACGTTAATGAATTATCAAATTTTAGTATCAAAAGGCTGAAACTTCAAATTAAAAGAAATCGATGTTATGCGAAACTTGAAATATTAGATAAGCTGAAAGCAAAATTAGCATAACTTTTGAATGGATGATTGGAATTCGACGATTTCAGGCTTTTTGGAAACCTCGGAAACTGAACTAAATCTTATGCTAATAGAGCTTTGTCTAATTTTCATGTTTATTAGGCTGAAATCCAAGCGTCAGTTGTAGTTCAACGCGCAGAAAATAAAAATCTGAAGCGTATACCTATATTGTTTTGACCATAACTTCCTAACGGAGCATTGGATTTCGTTGTGCGAGTACAATTCGGAAAGCCCAAGATCTGAACTAAAACTTTTCCTTAATTTGCTGGGTAAAATTTTGCTGTTTAAAAGGTTAAAAACTGGGTTGAAGAACTCATATCTGCATTTTCAATGTATGGGCTGAGGTGTTCGCCTTCACTAAAATAGTCATAACTTTTGAACGAATTATCCGAATTCGACAAATCCGGACAATTCGGAAAGCCTGGAAGAAATGCAACAACTTTTGCCTGGGTGTTTTAGTCCAAATCCATCATTTATAGGGTGATAATCGACGATTTGTTGCTGGCCTGTCGTGAATATTATAGTTTTATAGTTGAAATGTCGATGATATGTTGTGTAAGCTATATGCATTTGCTATATAGTGTATATATGTTTGATTCTCTTGTATATGTGAGTATGTGGCAGGTGTAGGGAAGTCGTGCTACGCTTCGGAGCTCGCTTGCGCTAAATGCTAAGTGCTAAGATAAATAAAATTGCTAATAACGCTGAAGAAGGTAAGTAATTGCGTTATATGGTTTTGTGGTTATACATATTGTGTTTCCCCGTTATTTGGGATGCCTCATCGTATGATGAGATGAATATTGAGTTTTAAATCTATGTTGGGATTTTTCCCGGGGCTCTCCGTACAAAGAAGATGCTGCCGAAATTTTCCGTGATTTCGGGAGTTAGAAAATTTATAAGATTTTACAACTATATACTTATTTTATAATGCTAATTTTGTAAGTATGGATTTGAAAGTATGATTTGTTTAATATTTTATCTCGTTCTCTTTTCGAGGACGAAAAGATTTTAAGTGGGGGAGAATGTAACATCCCATATTTTAGGTATATTTAATTTTTAATTTAAAATGAATTAAATGAAATAATATTAGATAAAAGAATCAAATTTTGTTGATTTTATGGTGATGATTGTTTGGATGGGGTATAAATAGATTTTATCTAGTCATTTAAAAATGTTGTAATTGGGATTTTTTTTTATATAGCAAATTTATTTTAGAGTTGTCTGAGTCAAAATTTAAATTCAAATAGTCAGATTCGGAAGTTCAAAATTGTGTGAAATCAATCTATAAAATTTTAAAGTTATAATTTGATTTAATTTTAATTTAATGAATATTTAGTTTGAATTAAAACAGTTAATCAAATTTTTGAATATTTTATTTGTAAATTAACTGTGAAATTTAACCGTTTTGGCGATGGTCTCGAAATTAGACGAAACTAGCGCCATTGGATTCAGAACGGCGAATTATTATAGGATTTCAATTTTTAGAATAACCGGACTTGTTATCTGATCGTACGGGATAAAACACGAATTGAATCAGTGAAATAGAATAGTTGAGTGTTTATCATGTTGGGCCTTCTAATATATGTGAATAAAATTCCATATTTCCCTCACCAGCTCATTTTCACTATACGTACACTTCCTCCATCCACATTTCTTCTTAATGGCTGAAAATAATGATAAAACCCTAGTTTCAAAACAAATTTTTCACCTCAAAATAAAATCTCTCGAAACCCTATCGTATATATGTCAATTCGAAGATCTCGACGACACAAACCTACGGGAAGTCTCAGTTTCAACATGCAGTGGTTAGATCAACCGGAATTCTTGGTCAAAGTTTTCAGTTTTCGAACCCTAAGTTGGAAATTGTGCGTTTTCGATTGGGGATTTAATCGGAGAAACGAGGATCTGGGTTTTGTTGCTCTCGCCGATACGAGTTGATTTATGGTGGTCGGAAGTTATACGGTGTTGTAGGTTGTCGGAAATTGGTGTGTGAAGCTAGGAAGCTCGGTCCGTTCTTGGAGGTGACGCAGCGACGGTGGGCCACCGGAGGTGCTGAGTCAGGCACGGTTCGACGCGCCGGAGACCGTGCTCCCAGTTGGTGGTGGCCGCCGGTCTTCTACTAGTCGGAGGCGGGGTAATTTGATGGTCAAAGTTTGGTTGTTTGGGTTCGCACAGTGAACAGTAACCGACGGGTTTCTGAGCGGAAATTGGATAAGAGGGTGCTGATGTGGCGTGAAATTAGTGGGTGAGGTTTTATTTTATAATTTTATATATATTTTAAATTCATAAGGGTAAAACACTGATAACTTCTTCATATTTGTCTTGCGATCGTGGCGGAATTGCGGACGTTTTGGCACTAACCTGGCTGTGTTTAGAGACTGTGAAATTTTTGGCTTCTTTTGGATGTCCGATCGAATTAAGACCAAAGGTGAGTGATTCTTCGCTCACGAAATACTGAATTTTCCCATATTTATTAAATTAATTATGAAATAAATTTGGTTGCATGGTTATGTTGATTGTTGATGTGTTGTTTAAAACTGACATGCAGGTGCGTGAATCTGAGGAATGTAAGTCGATAACTAGTTATTCTAGTTAATTAAGCTCTAGTTAAAACCCCAACGCTTGTTAATCAGTGAAATGATCTAATACTTACCATTTGGATTAAATGGTTGTGATGAATGCCTTGGTTTGATTTGAACGATGAATTGATATTAGTATGAAATTTTCCTTTATTCAGTATATGTATGTTGTATGTTCATCATGACGATTAATCTCATTTACCCTTGATGTTGCTGACATCAAATCAACCCAGGATTTATCGATTTAAAATGAATTAAGAACACAGAGTGAAATGATAAATCTCTGTGACCCTGATTTGTATTGAAATTATAGATCCATCCCTGAATATCCAGAAATTAAATTTAAAATCACTTGGCCATAGGGTAGCAAATTATATATGGACATCGGTTGGTTAAATGATTTTCAATATTCGAATTTTTTTTGATGAAAATTGATTTAAGTATTTTCCCAAAGTGAATCTAAAGGTTAAAGATTTAAATTTATACGATTTGGGATTTTCAAGGATTGGGCAGACTCGAATACAATAAATTCTTATTGAATTTAATACTGAAATTAGGAAATCGAGAATACTCGGGATTGTTTTCGAACTAAATACGAGTATAATATTGAATCCTTGAATTTGAAAATGGGTTTGAAATGGGGTTTTGAAACAAGTCCTTTGAGTTAGGCAACTCCATTTAGACTGGAGTTTAGATTCGAGTATTGAAGTTCGGAAGAAAGAGTTAATTTTTAGTTAGAATTTTCTTATATATATTTTCACCTTTGATTTCAAATAACTATCCTCTCTCGAAGAAATTATTTTTTAACTTCTATCTATAACCATTAACAAAATTTTTCTTATATTCTATTATTTAAATTTTTTAGTAAACTTTCAATTTACATATATATATATATATATATATATATAGTGTTCAAAATTTATCTTATCCTATTCTAATTGTGGTATTATATGTATATTCTTTATATATAAAGGTTTTCTTTATAATCATTAATTTTCATAGTTATATCCTTTAAAATTTTCATTTCTTCCGAATGGCAAGTGTTTGAATCTAAATCGTTGGTTCAAATGGAGTTGAGATAAGAATTCCCTTTATTTGAATATGAACCGATTTAAATTGATTTTTATATGGACATATATATTATATTCTTCTTGAATGTAAATGGATCCCCTAAGAGATTTAAAATTAGTGGTTATGGAATATATATATATATTCTAGTTGAATATGAATGGATTTTAACATAAATCGATTTGAGATAATTAAAATTTTTGATATGGAATATATTCCACTTGAATATAAATCGATTTGGAAGTATTATATGAGTATAATATAATGATATGAAAGTGTATTCTAGTCAGAATATAATCAGTTTTGGGAATGATTGGAATATCGTGATATGAAATTTTATTCTATTGAATAAATTTGGTTCGAAACAGAATATGATATTTTGATATGAAAGCGAACCTTTATGAAATATAAAAGAACCAACCGATGTGAAAGATGTAAGCGTTGGTTGTTAAAGAGACCGGAGTCGACATAAGGCATACTCTCTGTCAATGTCGATACCACTATGGCAACTTTGAACGTTATTACGTATCCAAAATGAGTATGATGACTTGGAGGCGATTATTGAATCGAAGAAGATGAACGATGACGAAATAGCCCTGACCTTCAGGTCAGAATTGAAATGACTAAAACAGGAGCTATACCGTGACTAATTGAGATAGCACCTTTGATCAGATACACTTCTTCGATAATATTTCTATGACTATGATGATAATGATGATTTGGGCCCAATTATGACTTTGGGAGTGTGTTCCGAGGTGGGCGGTAGTGGCTGCTATGCGTTACCAGCGGTCCGGGAGTGCAATTGGTAGAATCCTACCATGGGCATTGCCTCGAGTTCCTTGTCATACTATCCTTATCGAGCCCCATACGATTTTGATTTGTATCGTACCTATGGAGTGTCCTCTGATGCCATCGTTTGCGGTGGGTTTACGGTACTGTATAGACTACGGTATTATAAATGGTGTAAGGGTGAAAATGTAATCCCGCTTACGCTATTTTCAGTATTTATACTTTACTGAGTAGACACTATCATAATAGCATATTATACTATCTATGTATTAGTTTAACGGATCCTTGAGAGATGGAAAAAATCCCGTAACATCCCTTGAGTTACTGCACCCTTGACACTGATGTTATTTCATATTTAATTTGACTAATATGAGAATGATTTAGTGCTGATCCAAGTGTTTGTTGTGTTTTCTTTTATGCAATATGCTTGGGTCAGCATATGCTTGCAGTTAGCGAAGATTCCTTTATGTAATGGCGTGTTTTGTTAGCTGTCGAATAATTAATTTATTTAATGATTTATATATCGATTTGGAGATATCGATAACTTAAAGTACAACGTTCGAACTTATAATTTATAATTATAATTAAAACGAACCTGAAACGTCACGGCAGTTCGCAATTTGGCGATTCGAACTTCAACAGAATGTACAGGATTCGTTTTAAGCCAGATTTCTGTGAAACAAGAAACGTATGGAGCTGGTGGAGTATATCTTTCTAGTGGAAGAGAAAAATCGGGATTTCGTCATGTAGATTTTGAGGTATGTCCAAATCAAATTTTGAAATAGTCGCTATAGAATCGTTTATCGACCGTATCGGTTTATTCGATATAACTAGAGATCGGGTTTGAATTTAGACAAGGTTCTTTTGGGAAGTAGTGATAATTTAATTTTTAGAATTTCACTGTAATTTTTAATAAATTAAATATGCAACTTTTTATTTGGAATATTGTACACCCTGTATCGGTATTTCGGGGTTTCAAAATATAAGTCCATCTACCGGTATTATTATATTTTTGGGATCGTGACACCTCGTTGAGCACGACTGCACTCTTACTTCTGTACGTGACAGTCCGTAAATGAACAAAATACTGTATAACGTATATCCCGAATGCAGAATTCCTTAGTAGTTAAGTACTCTCTGGTATATATTTGTATATATATTTCTTAACCATTAAGACTTCGTACCGCGTCATTTCGAATAAGCTACCCTAGGCTATTTTCGTGATAACCAAAGCAACATGCTGCATCACGTCTTTGCATTTATGAAGCATGGCAGCACCTACTGTGTACAACCCTAGCAACCTATTTCCTTAACAATGAAGAAAGCTAACACCATAACCCTACCGCACATGCCTCTCTATACTCTATAGCGTAAAACTTAAGCCTTCTAATATATATATATATATATATACTATTTTCTTCCCGGTTTCAAAACAAAAAATCAGCATAGAAATCATTTAACTCAACCTCTCCTCTCATTCGAACGAAACCAGTAACCTCTCCTATTCTCTCCTCTATGTATGTCCTTCCGCATATCAGAAGCTTTTGGGTGCTCGGTTGTTTCAGCACCAGTGGGGTTTGGAGTCTAGTGAGATCTGTATGGCACCGAAGTTTTGAGTTGGGGACGGCGGTGACCAGAAGCCGAGGAAGCGGCGGACTGTTTTGATGGAGTTGGCCGAAGTTTTTGAGGTGGAGCATGCTGTGTGATTCATGAATGGGAGGCTAACGTCCACGCGTTCAAACATGAATTGAAAGTGCATGCAAACATAAAGTGAAGTGAAGTGGAACAAGCTAGTGAAGTCCAGGGTTGCCGCATGTGAAGTGTGAAGTGGCGATTCATATTGGAGAAGAGTGAGGACTGGAAGTAGAGGGCTGGACCGAGAAGAAAGAAGAGAAGAGAGGGAAGAAGGGGTGCAGGCGAGAGGGGTATGATGCAGCGTGGTTGAGGCTCAGCGCACGGAAATGGGAATGTTTATATTATAAATACATAAAGAAAATGGAGCAAGCAATGTTCAAAAGGGTAATAGAAGTGATGAGCGCATGGATCTGAGATGTAAATGGTGGAATTCACGTCTGACAGATCAACCGATGCAAATCGTTGTTAAACGGTTAACGCGCGAATGTGAGTAAAACTCACCAACTCTGAACAGTTATATTTTTATAATGTATTTTTAGAACTGTTAATCATCTGTCGATTGTTGTGTGTTGGTTGATTGATTGAACTGCTAGTCAGTTAGTGAAAATTAAATATATATATATATATATATATATATATATACCGTTAAATATTTATATATTGATTCTGCTATCAGAATAATTTATATGGAACTGAAAGTGATGATAATCATATTGTGTAACATCTGTGGATGCAGGGAGACAGGTTGGAGGAATCCGACTGGATTCCTCAACAGTTATTTTATTGTTTTTCATATATTGTTATATGATGTGATATAAAATCTGTGGGCGATTATATGTGCTTGGACGATATTGAACATCGTGATTTGATATGATTGAATACCATAACATACCGAAATGTTGATAAGGGGATTTTCAATGTTTATATTGAAAATGAATCTTATTTATAAAATCGATAGGATTTTATAAAAGGAAAACATTTATTTAATTAGAAAATAAATAAATGAAAAAGGAAACATTTATTTAGAAAATAAATGAAATAAAATAGAAACATTTATTTAGAAAATAAATGAATTAGAATATAAAGGAATATTTATTTAGGAAATAAATAAAGGAACATTTATTTAGATTATAAATAAATGGAATAAAGGAATATTTATTTAGGGAATAAATAAAGGAACACTTATTTGGAAAATAAATAGAATTATACAAGGATAGGTTTAAAACCCGTGCTTCGCACACGGGTATAACACGATATAGATTTAAAGGAGATATTTAATAGGAAATCTGTTTTAAACAGATAAAGTGAGAAGATTTAATTTATAAATAATGTTTTATAAATTAAATAAAATATTTATTGTTTGATAAATGGAATATATAAGTCTGAACTTATATAGAGAGGTAGAAATTGGTTTTAACACCGATAGAAATAAACATTGGAAAAAGGGAAATCCTTGTAAAACAAGAAGAAAATCGAATTTGAGTTAATCGAATTTAGTTATTCGAGAAGAGTTAAATCGAATTTAGTTATTCGAAAGGAGTTAATCAATTTGAGTTAAGTTAATCAATTTGAATTAAGTTGAATCGAAATGGAGTAAATCGATTAGAATTAAGTTAATCGAGTTAGAGTAAATCGAATATTAGTTATTCGAAGGTAAGTTATTCGAATTAGTTATTCGAATAGAGTTAAACACGTAAGAGTTAATTGAATATTAGTTATTCAATTTGAGTTAATCGAATTTAGTTATTCGAGAAGAGTTAAATCGAATTTAGTTATTCGAAAGGAGTTAATCAATTTGAGTTAAGTTAATCGATTTGAATTAAGTTGAATCGAAATGGAGTAAATCGATTAGAATTAAGTTAATCGAGTTAGAGTAAATCGAATATTAGTTATTCGAAGGTAAGTTATTCGAATTAGTTATTCGAAGGAGTTAATCAATTAAGTTATTCGAATGAGTCATTCGAAGGAGTAAATCAAATTAAGTTAATCGATTAGAGTTGAGTTAATCGATTTGGGTTAAGTTAAGTTATCAAGTTAAGTAATCGAGTTAAGATTTATCAAGTTAAGTAATCGAGTTAAGTAATCGAATTGAGATAATCGAGTTAAGAAAATCAAGTTGAGTTAATCGAATAAGTTATTCGATAAGAGTAAATCCATTTAAGTTAATCGGATGTTAGTTATTCGATAAGAATTTACACATTTAAGAAAATCGAATATTTGTTATTCGATAAGAGTTAATGAAATAGAGCCAACCAAGAAGAGTTATTCGAATATTAGTTATTCGATAGGAGTTAATAGAAATAGAGTTTATCGAATATAAGTTATTAAAAAGGGAGAGTTAATCGAATAGAGATTACTCGAAAGAGAGTTATACGTCGAATTCGATTATAGCGAATTAGGGAAAGTACTATTTACTTTCCAGGGTTTAAATCAAGATTTAGTTATTGATTTAGAAATTAGGTGTCTGTTAAATTATTCGAGTTAGGAAATAAATTCATAATTTAGGTTAGATATTTTAGGGGTAGGAATTATAACGTTATAGTTATAATCAAACGTTGTCATTTAAGAAGTGGATTCGTAACCTGAATCCGAGAATTTGCGTAAACAGATGATTGGAAAAAGTGAGTGACGAGCTTCATCTATTTCACAGTAAAGGACGTTGTTCAATTAAGGTCTGAGAGGTAATTATACCCCAAATTGATTGACTTCAGAATTGACAAAGGAATAGTTGTGGTTCGATAGAAAAGGTTGATTTGAAATATAGTTAAGTAATAAGCGATTAATGGATTAAGCGTAACGATGTTTTATACAACGTTCATTTGAAATCCGTAAATGAGTTTTGGGAACGTTTTCCAAATATAGTCAGATATGTTTTCTAAACATAGAAAATGAAATGTTTTCATGATAAGAATTTAAGAAATAGAGTTAAGCAAATTCAGAAACTGACTGGAGAGGGTAAAGTATTTTTAACGAATCATATATGTTGATCTCTTCAAACGTATTACATTTGGTGGCGGAGAAATTCGTTTCTCTTAGCTTTTATACCCGTGATGCCTTGAGAAATCGATAATGATTTGGCGGGTATGACGATGTGGCATTCAAAGTAATTGAAGAAATAATCTGTCAAAGTGATAAACGTGACCTCAAACCTCACCACCGGGAAATAACAGAAGTTGGACTAGGCAGCATGGCTAGTTGGGCCATACCCAAGCAGGGTGTATTATCACCATCTAGAGAATATTCAGTTGTACTTCTTTATAATCTATTTCAATGCTGTCCCTTATCGGGAAGGATGGTTACTGATCCCAACCATCGGTGATAATATATTCGTTACACTCAAGCTAAATGAGTGGACGGTCATGTGTGGCCGGGTTGCAAGACGTTCTTATTGAATCCTAGTGTATCTCCTCTAGAGTACACTGATCGGAAGGTGCTCCCATACCTTGTCTGTTGGAATCCAATCTCCAATAAGCGCTCACGGTTTTATTTGTATACTATGAATATGGAACGTGAGATGCAAGCATTCTGCTCGATTGATATCTATTTGTATTTAGACATTATTATAATATCAGAAAGATATCCTTTATTTAACCAAGTGTTGGAGTTTTATTCACACCAGTCCCATGACTGACCCGGAGTTTATTTTGTTTTGTTTTCCCTAAACTCTTGGGTGCCTAAATTTGTACGGGCAGTCAAGTAGTCGGGATTTTACAGATACACTTGGAGAGCTTGGAGCAGGAGACTTCAGGATTATAGCTATTATTATTCCGCTGTGTTGTTAAGTGTTGTACTTTGAAATGGTATGTATATACGAGTACTGATTTGTATTTCAAAGTTATGTTATATTTTATTCGTTCCGCTGTGAGATTCGTGTTTACTCTGATGATGTAAGTTCTTCTTCTTCTTCTATTCTATTAGTTCTATCTTTTCTTCCTCACCCTCTACTTTCTTTTACTAACTTCTCGGAATTTTCGACTCTCGAGGAGTCGAAAATTTCCAGCCGTTACAGTTGGTATCAGAGCTTAAGTTAAGTGATTACCTTGGCTCTGTGGCATAACTCGATAGAGATGGGATTAGTAATATCCTAGATTGAGTTTGAGTGTATATATATGAGCGCGTAATTGTTATTCAATATAAAATGGTTTTATATTGTGGGGACTCATTGGTTGAGTGGCTTATGAATTCTGGTCGATCAGTTTGATCCACTGTATCGATAAGGGTTACCAAACACTCGAATACGATGAACCGACATGGTATGTTTTGAAAGAGGGTAAATGAAATAATTTTTCCCAAAATATATTTGTTTATAGAAGAAATATATATCTTGAAATTATTATAGTATATTGATTGTGTTGGTTGAATTGGTTATAAATGACCAATCAGAATTCATATGAATGTAATATATGAAATAGATGAATTAAATATGAATTTAAATCAGATTTGGAATTTAAAATAAGGAAATTTTAAGTTCCTGGGAGATTTTGAAAATGTTTTTCAAATTGAAAATGATATAGTATTGAACTCACTTCGATAGCTGGAAAATAGATTCTGATGATGAATCTTGACATCATCAGTGTTCATTTTCGAGTTCTAAGTGACGGATTACTACCAAAGGTTTTGTTTTTGAATTGTTTTGAGAAAACAAGTTGTTTAGAAATTCAAAGGTTTTGAATTGGCATTATGATTTCAAATTGATTTGAAAGAAACCCAGGAACTTAAGTTCTGGAATTAAAATTTAACTAATGAAGTTAAATAAAATGAGATGGTAAAAATAAATTGAAATATAACTTGAACCGAGTTAAATAAAATTGAATTGGATTAGAGATAATCTAGAATGGAACCAAATTGATAAGTCAATAATTTGGAATTTAATATTAGAGTTCGAATGAAATTCGATTTGGATTTGAGGATATGAACTGATTGGAATTTGATGGAAATAACATTGGTATATGTTGAAGTGGTAGCAGATGAAAGGGATAGAGTTAAATGCCCGACAAAAAGGTACAAGTTTATATCATATATGAGTTTGGATTTTATGAGCCGAATTGGCAAGCCGCTTGGCTATTTTGATTTCCTTTTGGATTGGAGGAGGCCTAGAGAGGCGAGTTGTGGTTTGACGTATTGAGCCGTACAAAGGAGGTTATGGCAAAAAAATTCGAAAATTTAAGGTGATTAGAAAATTTTTAGAATTTTTGAAAATTTTAGTTGGTCGGAAATGAATTAATAAATTAATTAAAATTAAATGGGTCCAGTCGAAACTGAAAATTAGAGGTAAACAAAAAAAGATTTTTAAATCTAGTTAGTAGAGTTAGTAGCATTTTTCTAACTTAGCAATTTCGAGGACGAAATTATTTTAAGGGGGGAAGTCTGTAATGGCGCGTTTTGTTAGCTGTCGAATAATTAATTTATTTAATGATTTATATATCGATTTGGCGATATCGATAACTTAAAGTACAACGTTCGAACTTATAATTTATAATTATAATTAAAACGAACCTGAAACGTCACGGCAGTTCGCAATTTGGCGATTCGAACTTCAACAGAATGTACAGGATTCGTTTTAAGCCAGATTTCTGTGAAACAAGAAATGTATGGAGCTGGTGGAGTATATCTTTCTAGTGGAAGAGAAAAATCGGGATTTCGTCGTGTAGATTTTGAGGTATGTCCAAATCAAATTTTGAAATAGTCGCTATAGAATCGTTTATCGACCGTATCGGTTTATTCGATATAACTAGAGATCGGGTTTGAATTTAGACAAGGTTCTTTTAGGAAGTAGTGATAATTTAATTTTTACAATTTCACTGTAATTTTTAATAAATTAAATATGCAACTTTTTATTTGGAATATTGTGCACCCTGTATCGGTATTTCGGGGTTTCAAAATATAAGTCCATCTACCGGTATTATTATATTTTTGGGATCGTGACACCTCGTTGAGCACGACTGCATTCTTACTTCTGTCCGTGACAGTCCGTAAATGAACAAAATACTGTATAACGTATATCCCGAATGCGGAATTCCTTAGTAGTTAAGTACTCTCTGGTATATATTTGTATATATATTTCTTAACCATTAAGACTTCGTACCGCGTCATTTCGAATAAGCTACCCTAGGCTATTTTCGTGATAACCAAAGCAACATGCTGCATCACGTCTTTGCATTTATGAAGCATGGCAGCACCTACTGTGTACAACCCTAACAAACTATTTCCTTAATAATGAAGAAAGCTAACACCATAACCCTACCGCACATGCCTCTCTATACTCTATAGCATAAAACTTAAGCCTTCTAATCTATATATATATACATACTATTTTCTTCCCGGTTTCAAAACAAAAACTCAGCATAGAAATCATTTAACTCAACCTCTCCTCTCATTCGAACGAAACCAGTAACCTCTCCTATTCTCTCCTCCATGTATGTCCTTCCGCATATCAGAAGCTTTTGGGTGCTCGGTTGTTTCAGCACCAGTGGGGTTTGGAGTCTAGTGAGATCTGTACGGCACCGAAGTTTTGAGTTGGGGACGGCGGTGACCAGAAGCCGAGGAAGCGGCGGACTGTTTTGATGGAGTTGGCCGAAGTTTTTGAGGTGGAGCATGCTGTGTGATTCATGAATGGGAGGCTAACGTCCACGCGTTCAAACATGAATTGAAAGTGCATGCAAACATAAAGTGAAGTGAAGTGGAACAAGCTAGTGAAGTCCAGGGTTGCCGCATGTGAAGTGTGAAGTGGCGATTCATATTGGAGAAGAGTGAGGACTGGAAGTAGAGGGCTGGACCGAGAAGAAAGAAGAGAAGAGAGGGAAGAAGGGGTGCAGGCGAGAGGGGTATGATGCAGCGTGGTTGAGGCTCAGCGCACGGAAATGGGAATGTTTCAATTATAAATACATAAAGAAAATGGAGCAAGCAATGTTCAAAAGGGTAATAGAAGGGATGAGCGCATGGATCTGAGATGTAAATGGTGGAATTCACGTCTGATAGATCAACCGACGCAAATCGTTGTTAAACGGTTAACGCGCGAATGTGAGTAAAACTCACCAACTCTGAACAGTTATATTTTTATAATGTATTTTTAGAACTGTTAATCATCTGTCGATTGTTGTGTGTTGGTTGATTGATTGAACTGCTAGTCAGTTAGTGAAAATTAAATATATATATATATAAACTGTTAAATATTTATATATTGATTCTGCTATCAGAATAATTTATATGGAACTGAAAGTGATGATAATCATATTGTGTAACATCTGTGGATGTAGGGAGACAGGTTGGAGGAATCCGACTGGATTCCTCAACAGTTATTTTATTGTTTTTCATATATTGTTATATGATGTGATATAAAATCTGTGGGTGATTATATGTGCTTGGACGATATTGAACCTCGTGATTTGATATGATTGAATACCATAACATACCGAAATGTTGATAAGGGGATTTTCAATGTTTATATTGAAAATGAATCTTATTTATAAAATCGATAGGATTTTATAAAAGGAAAACATTTATTTAATTAGAAAATAAATAAATGAAAAAGGAAACATTTATTTAGAAAATAAATGAAATAAAATAGAAACATTTATTTAGAAAATAAATGAATTAGAATATAAAGGAATATTTATTTAGGAAATAAATAAAGGAACATTTATTTAGATTATAAATAAATGGAATAAAGGAATATTTATTTAGGGAATAAATAAAGGAACACTTATTTGGAAAATAAATAGAATTATACAAGGATAGGTTTAAAACCCGTGCTTCGCACACGGGTATAACACGATATAGATTTAAAGGAGATATTTAATAGGAAATCTGTTTTAAACAGATAAAGTGAGAAGATTTAATTTATAAATAATGTTTTATAAATTAAATAAAATATTTATTGTTTGATAAATGGAATATATAAGTCTGAACTTATATAGAGAGGTAGAAATTGGTTTTAACACCGATAGAAATAAACATTGGAAAAAGGGAAATCCTTGTAAAACAAGAAGAAAATCGAATTTGAGTTAATCGAATTTAGTTATTCGAGAAGAGTTAAATCGAATTTAGTTATTCGAAAGGAGTTAATCAATTTGAGTTAAGTTAATCGATTTGAATTAAGTTGAATCGAAATGGAGTAAATCGATTAGAATTAAGTTAATCGAGTTAGAGTAAATCGAATATTAGTTATTCGAAGGTAAGTTATTCGAATTAGTTATTCAAATAGAGTTAAACACGTAAGAGTTAATTGAATATTAGTTATTCAATTTGAGTTAATCGAATTTAGTTATTCGAGAAGAGTTAAATCGAATTTAGTTATTCGAAAGGAGTTAATCAATTTGAGTTAAGTTAATCGATTTGAATTAAGTTGAATCGAAATGGAGTAAATCGATTAGAATTAAGTTAATCGAGTTAGAGTAAATTGAATATTAGTTATTCGAAGGTAAGTTATTCGAATTAGTTATTCGAAGGAGTTAATCAATTAAGTTATTCGAATGAGTCATTCGAAGGAGTAAATCAAATTAAGTTAATCGATTAGAGTTGAGTTAATCGATTTGGGTTAAGTTAAGTTATCAAGTTAAGTAATCGAGTTAAGATTTATCGAGTTAAGTAATCGAGTTAAGTAATCGAATTGAGATAATCGAGTTAAGAAAATCAAGTTGAGTTAATCGAATAAGTTATTCGATAAGAGTAAATCCATTTAAGTTAATCGGATGTTAGTTATTCGATAAGAATTTACACATTTAAGAAAATCGAATATTTGTTATTCGATAAGAGTTAATGAAATAGAGCCAACCAAGAAGAGTTATTCGAATATTAGTTATTCGATAGGAGTTAATAGAAATAGAGTTTATCGAATATAAGTTATTAAAAAGGGAGAGTTAATCGAATAGAGATTACTCGAAAGAGAGTTATACGTCGAATTCGATTATAGCGAATTCGGGAAAGTACTATTTACTTTTCAGGGTTTAAATCAAGATTTAGTTATTGATTTAGAAATTAGGTGTCTGTTAAATTATTCGAGTTAGGAAATAAATTCATAATTTAGGTTAGATATTTTAGGGGTAGGAATTATAACGTTATAGTTATAATCAAACGTTGTCATTTAAGAAGTGGATTCGTAACCTGAATCCGAGAATTTGCGTAAACAGATGATTGGAAAAAGTGAGTGACGAGCTTCATCTATTTCACAGTAAAGGACGTTGTTCAATTAAGGTCTGAGAGGTAATTATACCCCAACTTGATTGACTTCAGAATTGACAAAGGAATAGTTGTGGTTCGATAGAAAAGGTTGATTTGAAATATAGTTAAGTAATAAGCGATTAATGGATTAAGCGTAACGATGTTTTATACAACGTTCATTTGAAATCCGTAAATGAGTTTTGGGAACGTTTTCCAAATATAGTCAGATATGTTTTCTAAACATAGAAAATGAAATGTTTTCATGATAAGAATTTAAGAAATAGAGTTAAGCAAATTCAGAAACTGACTGGAGAGGGTAAGTTGAACGGTTTTCTAAGTGACGATCTAATGTTGGTTTCGACCTTCCGGATTGATACTTAGAGAATTGTTCTCATACTAGTTACAGTTAGGGACTGATAGTTGCGAAATAATAGTGATGTGAAAATAAGCTATGGAAATGTTTTCCAATGATTAATAACATATATTTTATAAATATATGAAATAAGGAAATATGAACATATGATGATTGATCGATCGAATTCCCATTTGGAAATAAGATCGTTGTTTGTACACTGACAGGTTTTCATTTGATAGTTAAACCACAGACTATCAAAGTTTTGACCATTTTTACATTGTTAATATGGAGAGACCGGTTGGATTATTATCCGAAGAACCACTCCGTATTGGCATAAGCGTTGCGAATCAAGTATGCTGAAGATAATTGAAGACGGAGTAAAGTGCAAGGGCTATTGTGAAAAGCCTAGGTAGTATGGATTCACTGAATAGTACCTTCGGTTTTTTCAGTCCCAGGACAACGTATATGGACGAGTGTCTGACAAAGTATTCTTAACGAATCATATATGTTGATCTCTTCAAACGTATTACATTTGGTGGCGGAGAAATTCGTTTCTCTTAGCTTTTATACCCATGATGCCTTGAGAAATCGATAATTATTTGACGGGTATGACGATGTGGCATTCAAAGTAATTGAAGAAATAATCTGTCAAAGTGATAAACGTGACCTCAAACCTCACCACCGGGAAATAACAGAAGTTGGGCTAGGCAGCATGGCTAGTTGGGCCATACCCAAGCAGGGTGTATTATCACCATCTAGAGAATATTCAATTGTACTTCTTTATAATCTATTTCAATGCTGTCCCTTATCGGGAAGGATGGTTACTGATCCCAACCATCGGTGATAATATATTCATTACACTCAAGCTAAATGAGTGGACGGTCATGTGTGGCCGGGTTGCAAGACGTTCTTGTTGAACCCTAGTGTATCTCCTCTAGAGTACACTGATTGGAAGGTGCTCTCATACCTTGTCTGTTGGAATCCAATCTCCAACAAGCGCTCACGGTTTTATTTGTATACTATGAATGTGGAACGTGAGATGCAAGCGTTCTGCTAGATTGATATCTATTTGTATTTAGACATTATTATAATATCAGAAAGATATCCTTTATTTAACCAAGTGTTGGAGTTTTATTCACACCAGTCCCATGACTGACCCGGAGTTTATTTTGTTTTGTTTTCCTAAACTCTTGGGTGCCTAAATTTGTACGGGCAGTCAAGTAGTCGGGATTTTACAGATACACTTGGAGAGCTTGGAGCAGGAGACTTCAGGATTATAGCTATTATTATTCCGCTGTGTTGTTAAGTGTTGTACTTTGAAATGGTATGTATATACGAGTACTGATTTGTATTTCAAAGTTATGTTATATTTTATTCGTTCCGCTGTGAGATTCGTGTTTACTCTGATGATGTAAGTTCTTCTTCTTCTTCTATTCTATTAGTTCTATCTTTTCTTCCTCACCCTCTACTTTCTTTTACTAACGTCTCGGAATTTTCGACTCTCGAGGAGTCGAAAATTTCCAGCCGTTACACTTTACCTTGGAGAGCGAAGACGAAGATTTGATATACATCTGTTATATGTAAATATTTTCTGCTGCTTTTTTTGAAATCTGTATATGTGTAACTCTGATAACCATTGATGTTATAACCTATTGTATATATATTTCAACTGTTTAAACTGCTATTTAATTATTATATGTGGTCCTTCCGCTGTGAGGTTCTGTGATTGCTTTCCTCTTCTTTCTTTCTTTTCTTATTTTCCCAATAACTACCTGTATTTGCGATTTGTTTGGGTCGACATGTGTGGTTTATTGTCGATTTTTAAACGGTCAAAAATATGGGTCGTTACATTTTATCTTTTTGTAGTGATTGTAACTATTCGTGTTGTTTAAATCGCACGACTTATGTTAATGAGAATTCTATGTTTAAGAATATTTATGTCATTCTCGCATATCTGTTAGGATGAAATCTCATTCTTCTTATCTAACTAACAGTCGTCCTAGAGCTGGATAGAATAGAATTCTATGTTCCATAAATTTTAGCAAAGGACAGGTTTTGCGTTGTTATCGTCACGGGTATAATTAATCACTTTTCCTTGTTAAGCAAAAATTTATTGTGCCCTTTTATGTGTGGTTTCAGCTTTCACATTTTTGCGTGACTGACTTCCTTTCTCGCCAACATGTGACTTAAATCGTTTAAGTTTCTACAAAACACATTTTTGAAACTTTTGGAAAACGTTGTTTGAAAAAAAATCTTTTATCATTTTAAAATTTTTACTGGTTTACTTGCTCTTACTTCGGTTTGTGTGAGAACACAGAATTTAGGTACAGTAGTTTACAAGTGTTTAAAATGTCTGTTTTACATTAAAATAAATGGTTTGAATGGCACAAAGCACACGTTACCGAAATTTTGATTTTCATATGAATCTCATATGGAAAGTAAAATGGTATTGAAAGGAAATTTTCAAATAAATCTACGAAATTTTAAAGCGTAAATTTATTTTTATGAAGAAAAAACTCGATTTTTGGGTCATATAAACAGCGTAAGGAAATTTTTTGGATGATTTATGTGTGCTTTTTAGCGATGTAATAGGACCGACAATGCGATAAAAATGTTAACGACCACAAGGAAAAGGTTATTTTAGCCTTGGAAACGTTGTTTCCAAACCTTGTTAGTGATACACGCTAGTTGTTATGTAATTCGTTTTATGTTTTAGAGCTTGTTTTGTGCCTCCTCTATAGTCTATAGATGGAAAATTTGGAGTATTTTGGGTAGATGAGGTGAAATTTCCACTGTAGGTCAGGAAATGGAATATTTACAAGCGAAGCGAACGATAAAATTCTTCATTTTGATTTCCTCTTTTCGGCTTAGGAGAAATAAAATAGGAAGTAATTAGATGCTTGACATTTTGGATTGTAGGATTTGGATGCAATAATTGGTTGCTTCACACTTTTATACGTAACCCTGTGAGGGTCATGGATGAAAAAGGGTCTTCAAAATTCACATTCATATAGAACTGCCAGTATATTTAGGATATTTTGCATCATATTTCCAAAAGTGTTTTAAAAATTTAATGCATACATGTAGAGGTCCCGATTCAGAATTCATCTTGCATACATGTTTTGTGATTGGAATGCATTATGTATACATGCACACATGGTTGCAAAATGGGTGTACACAAATTGGTTGTATAGGATAGGTAGATGTTAGAATTTCGGGACGAAATTCCTTTTAAGGAGGAAAGAATGTAACAACACAGAATTTTTACAATAGATTAGTTATTCAGTTAGAAATAAAAAATAGGAATTTTTACAAACAATGGAATTTGACCATGAAACTTTAACCATTGCATTGGTCTCGGAATTCTTGTCAACTTTCATGTTTGGAGTTTCGCGAACAGAGTCTGTATGAAAAAGTTACGGATGAAATAAGATAAACAGACGGAAATAAATAAAATGAATTATTACATACATATATATAGGAATTAATAATCCTCCTAGCCACCTCACTGCCAGGTCGACCAAGCAGTCGATTGGCGGTTGACCATTGGCTGCGGCCACTTGGTCCAGCCAGGCAGTGACTGCTAGAGTTTTGGCTATATAAAATATATACAAATGGACAGATGTTTATTTAATCAAATCTACGAATTCGGGAATAGTAGGCCTAAAAGATAATTCAGATTTCAGATTTGGATGCTTTTAGTTGAGTGGGAAATTTACATTCAAAATTATAATAGCTTATTTATCTCGTTTGAATTAGATCTCAAAATATATGCCTAAAATTATCAGATTTGTTTATCATATTGTTAAATCTGAAATGACACCTATCAAATTTGCTTATGAACATTGACAAAAACCTGAAAATATAGATTTGTGGTTATGAATAATATTATTGTAGGCTTACTTAATTATTTATGCATATGGCCTACAACAATGTTTGAAAATGTATTGTAGTTAGTGCAAAGCATTATAGATCTAGAAATCAGCCCCATTACACACCGTTTAGATGTAGTTTTATTCCAGATCTCTAGTTTCAGTATTAAATAATAAATTATGAAATTTTGATTAAAAAAAGATACAAACCTATTTGTGTTCATTCTTGTTGGGGTCTTCACTTAGTTCTTGCAAATATTCTTTTTTCCTCTTTTAAAATAAAATGAACATTATTTGGAATCAATAAGAAACATGTCCAGTATTGAAAAGAGAAAAGTTGTGTAAACCTACATATAAACATAAATATACATACTGTGTGTAGTTTGCATCAACTAATCCAAATTATACATAAAGTGTATTTCTTAAGGTTTGAATATATGTTCATTGTAATATATTCGGTCATAATTTACAATAATTACAGTTGACAGTCTTTTTGTAAATATTTGGAACCTTATGACAAGATTGAATACAAAAAGAAATGATTGGTTATTAAAACCAAATCATTTAACTTAACAATGATAATAAAAGGAACATAACTACGTTAATCGCGTAAAAGTATAAATATATATACATTATCCATCTGAATATACGTAAACGACAAAACATACATTATAATAATAGAGGTTTGAATGTTCAGATGGTATGCATTTTATGGAATTATACATGTAAAATGTAATCCATATTAAATGGATATATTTGTGGTGACCATTGTAGCAAGTAGTTTAACTAACTGTTAAAAGTAGAGCAAAAAAAAACTATTGTAACCAACATTGATTTTGGGGGAAACAAAATTAATTAGGCAATTAAGTTAAATGGTTACAATTTCTAAATTTGGTTGGGATTAACGTTGTACCTTCCAGTTAGGAAATTAAAAATATAACTGTACTAAGACATGAGGTTAAGTTCAACTTGTGATAGAAGTCTGCCTGGAACCACCCGGCAAATCCAACATCCATAAGTGGTCAACTTAATGTATGGGGTCTAATGCGTAAATATAATTGTACTAAGACACGAGGTTAACTTCAGCTTATGGTAGAAGTCTGCCCGGAACCGCCCGACAAATCCTGCATCCACAGGTGGTCATCTTAATGTGAGAGGCCTGGTGCATAAATATGTGCACATATATGTACATACATTTATTTATTTATTTGCATATACAATAGACAATAAATAAATAATCTAATAATAAGAAATGTCTGTTGGTGTACAACAAATATATATATTTTGGCACTGATAAAATAGGGATATTCCATTGTTAATTAATGTCTTAGGGAATTATAACTATTAGGTCCATAAGTGGCATTAACTACAACCAATGGGAATAAAAAGAAATTAAAAAATTATGTGTTGCCTTAGGGAAATGTGACCGCTATGGTCATAACTCTATAAATGAAATAAAAAGGGAATTTGTGGGTGTTGGTTGTTGTTTAAATGCTAAGTCCAATTAGGAAAAATGATTAATCAAATATCCTAGGAAAAGGAGAATGTAACTAGCCTTACTTATACAGGTTAATATAAGAACCCGTGACAACAAACCCTTGGCGTACGTATTGTGTCCCCGTAAAGTGAAACTAAATGGGAATGACTCAATAACGTAGCCCGCTTCATTCCCATAAGAAGAGGCATTAAAGACTAATTGGGTATGAACTTGATAATCTTCGCGTATAGTCCGCTTCCTTGGGTCTTAAGTGGCCTAGGTCGAGGAGTCCACCTGGGATTAGGTCTTCCCAATATAGGGGCCTTAAGTGGTGTGTGTGAGGCCTACTCAAACGTAGAAATTAAAAATGTCTAATATGATCATTCCATAGGACTATCTATCCTACGGGAAGTATTAAGTGACTAAGAAGATTATCCAATAAGGTCAGCTAGATGGTAAAGTGAAACACCATCTCTCACCTTACACGGGGTATGGGTTTATATGCGTGAATGACAGAAGCCTTAACTAGTAGAACCCCATAGATAGTGCCCTCTAATTTATATTAACGTTGAATAAATTATCGAGAAGTATTGAGTGATTAACAGGTCCGCTTAGGGTCTTCGCGATTGGGAGAATCCACCCTGTATGAGGCGTTAAGTAGTTAAGGATGTGTGTGTGAATAAGTAAACTTCGCAATTAGGAGTTCACTCTCGATTTAATAATCAGCTATGTCTGCTTTAAAGGCTTCATACATATAGGTGAAAACGTTCTATCTCGTTATCGATATTTGGGAATACTACCTTGGGAAGAGTAGTTAGAGTCTGCGTAACGTTTACAATGTTAAGCTAGAATTACTAATCTTGGATGACATACATCTTGGGTTGAACCAAATGGGATACATCTGTGTATTATAATCTGTGTTGTACATTTCCTATTCACCATAATCTTGTTGTTCTGACCCCCTCCTTATTACAACCACCCAGGTTTTCATAGAAGGCCAGGTTCTCATAGGTGTTTAAGTTTGGCTTTCGGTTCTCATTCTCTCTCATGCTCGATATTGGCAAAGTCGCTTACTTTGAAAAGGTATTTTCTTAAGTTAATACTAGTCTATCCTATTTTGTTTGCGCTGTGAGTTATTTTATCTTACTTTGATTATGCTCACGATCATTTATTTGAAGGTACCATATCTATAAGTTACATGCTTGTACGTGTTCGATTTTCGATTTTTGTCGAAATTTAGGCTCAGAAAAGTGTGGGGTGTTACAGATAGCAATTTAGGTCTTCCAGTCTCATTAACAAGCTGACCAATATAGGGTAGTGGAAATTTATCCTTGGGTAGGCATTATTACCATCTGAATAATATATATAAGCTTGTTAATTCCATTCAACTTCTTTCCTACTAATGGATTGGACACCCAATCGAGATATATTGTTGTTGACGATATTTTTCGTCAACACTGGAAATAGGTCTAAGGATGTGGACCTAGGAAAATTAAAGGGATTATTTAGTTCATAAAAGCATGAATTTGTTCACCATTTCCTAGAAATCAAGGTATTGAGGCTGAAGATTAGTTACTCTTCCTTCAAAGAGGTGAGTATAACGCTTACGAGACTCAAGGCCCAGCAGTTACCTTGGGTTAAGGGGTCCGTAAGCGCAATGCAAGTTAGAAATCTAAACGAATTGTAGAACGGTATTTTGGGTAGTCTGGCTTATGCACGGAACATTGTCGTGAAGAAACATTGAAGAAACTAGCAACATAAATGATGAAGAAATTCATGACATTGATCTCAAGTATTGATTCACTCTTTATTGATCACTTTGTTGGGTACATAGAAATGTCTAAATAAAATCCCTAAATTGATTTAGAAATTAGGGTTTGGTCTATAAGAAAAGTTTACAAGAATGGAGAATGAAAAAGTCCCCTAAAATGAGACCCCTAGTTCTTATTTATAGACAAATTAGACCCCCATTTGACATCAACTCAGCAAAAGCTTCTTTTTGATGCGATAACAGGATTCCGGCCGTTTTTATGCCTTTCGGTTCCGGCAGCAGGGTTTCGGCCGCCCTTCTCTTAATAGAGCATTGTTATCCAATTTATCTTTCTTTTAGAGTGCCGGTTTCGGGCTCTAGGAACTTAACTTTGATGCTGCTTTTTCATAATATATTGTTACCAAGCCCATTGGTATAGATAGCTTCGGGAGTTTCTTTCGGTCTTGACGATAAGCTCCGGTTTCTATAGCAAATCTTCAGAATATTTCCTTCGTGCTTCTGTTCCTTGTGACTTTGTCATCTTTATCTTTTTCAGTATCGACACTAAGAAAATTAGTGCGGATAGCCCCTCTTCTTATGACTTTGAATTGTTTCAGTGAATTCTTAGGTATAATTCAGGCTTAGTGATAACATTCTTTCAGTATGCCTTCCGATGGTTTTGAAGTTACTCCTGGGCGTTGTTATCGATATTAGATATCGGTAGCCCTTTGCTTCCCCAAGCTTGACTTTGTGCCTTTCTTTTGTGGTTTTGGTTTATGGATCATATGCTTTCGGTCAACCCCTTTTTATATTCTTCCGGTTTTAAGTGGTAATCTTACGGAGCTGTATTTATGTTGGTTTCCTTCGTTCTCGGCGCTGCCTTGGTGCTGTCCCCTTTTGTATCAGTACCAAGCCTTTGCTTCTTGTGCTAGTACCGATAGCACATTGACAAATCTCCCTCTCTCTGCTTTCGTTATCAATTGCTTTAGTGATCCGGTGTTGGTTATTTGCTTTCGAAACACATTCTTGGTGCTAGTGGTGCTCCGATACCCCTTCGCTGGTATCTAGTTTCTGCGTTGAATTTGGTAGTGATATTTGCTCCCCTTTGTGAAGGGATATTTTCGACTTTTCAAGTCAAATTTTTACTTTCCTTCTTGTACTTTGATTTCCCTCCTTTTGGTATTCTTGATTTGATCTGCATCGTTGATCATTCCTTACTTGTTCGGCTGGAATCGAGAAGAGTTTTTAGATATAAAGTCCTTCTTTTTCTTCCTCAATTCATAACCTGTAAGTAATTATTTTACACAAGATTACTGCTCTTCATATATTTCCAAGATCACAAATTCAACTATATTTCAGAAAGTATTTTCAATAGATTTAAACTAGTAATTTGAGGAACCTTCTCTTCAACTTAACTATGAAATTGATTAGGACCTATAAGTTCTTGATCTTTGCTATAACAAATTGAATCAAATGTAGCAATTGTAATGATCAATAATGGAGGATTATGTGAATTTATCATTTATCTCCCTACCAAACTTTCTGAGGTTCAAAAGGCGAGGTTTTACGTACAAAGGGTTTATCTCCAGTATGGGGATAAAAGTGAAACTTTGCTTGCCGTACTTATGGACTCAACATTAATGCTGCCGATTCCTTTTGGTTTCGGTTTTATAATCACCGAAATCCTTGCCTGTTTTTAGCTGAGAATTAGGTTTTATCGAAATGGGATATGAATGATGCCAAAGGCTGTACCCTCTTTTGTTTGAGAATCAGTAAAAACCTATATCGACATGTGTGCATGTTAATTCTAATCCATCAGTACCCACCGTTTAACTCCCGAGATGCTAGCTAAGTTTTTGATAGTGATAGTAAAACATTTGTTCTCAGTAAGGTCGACAACGGGATTTTAGGTTATCCCTATCTTAATCTTTCTGACATTAAGTCTTTCATTTACTTTTGGTTTTAATGTCAAGATGATTGGTATGACCAAAACCAAATACTTAGCAATATTTTAGACATGCATGCATAATGTATAGTCACATGCACATTATGTTGAAGGTTTCAACTTCAACGATTCATGGCATGTTTCTAACTTTTTATGGGAGTATTGGGCAGCTTATGCTGATGAGTTTATATGGTAATTTTAAACATGCAAATTTAATGTGCTAATATACTTTTGTGGAATAATATCACCAAGCAGCAATACATCTGGAAAAAAAATATTAGAACAATTGAATCTAGGAAATTTTCTTAACATCCCAAAATAGAAAGCTCTTCGCAGTATTCTCTTATTCGGACTCAGGATGTGGTGAAATCCATTCTTGAGAGTTATGGTATGACTGGAGTTGATACCACTCCTGCTTCTGGGAAATATACTATTCAGAGTCCCCTAGATGGATTCTTTGCATATTCCGTCGTTCATATCTGGCATGATGGTTTCTTCCCATCCCTGGACTTCATTGTAAGGTTCTTACAATATCTGAGGTTGGTTACTTTTCAACTAACTCCGAATACATATACTTGCCTTTTATGTCTTGAACTTGTAGCTTTTGAGTCGGGGCATCCTTCTCTCAGTTCTCGTCTTCTGCATTACTTGCTACAATTGTCAGCAATCAAAGGGACTAATCCACCCATTCTTCATGCTAATCTCTCCAAGTGGTTGATTAGTGACAATATCACCCAGTTCTTGGACTATGTACATGATTCTTCTATATTAGATGTACCCCCGGTATCACAGGCACTTTTACTACTCCGAGTGAGTTGTATTCCTCGGTATCCATTACCTTCTTTCATAAGCTTTGTATAACTTTTGTCCTATTTCAGTTTCTGTTCCCACAAGAAAAGAACTATGTGGCGAGGTGGTTTGAATCGCTAATGTTATATTTAAGGCTTTCGAGAAACTGGGAGAACGATCCCTCCTATTGACTTTGGGCAACCTTCAGAAGTATAGTTTTCTTCTCTTAGGACAAATGATTTTAGGAAGACCTCCCTTGCACTTTCTCGGCACTAAGCACAAATTTTTGGGTTCAAATGTATTCACCAACTTGTACCCTCTATTTCCTGGATCTGCATGTAAGAATAGCTTTTAAATGTGACTCTGAAATCTTATTTCATATTTAGTATATCTAACTCCATGACTGTATCAATTAGCTTCCCAAGCTCCTGATGGGGAATCTACTCTGGATGCCTTGTCCCGATCTAACATTGTGGCTATGAGAAGTTTTGCTACTATCATTGAAAACTGCTTCTGAGAGACACAAAGATGAGATCTTAACCCCTTTTCTTTTCCTGAGGCTGCTGTTACTGACCATAGTGAGTATCACACCCTTGTTCCTACTATCCCCTCTACTGGTGTAACCCCAAGCACCACTCTTTTTCAGACAACGACTCTGGGTAGTGATTTTCTTTACCGCATTCGTGTGCTTGACACTCCTGGATCTTTAAATTTGGTACAACAAGAGTTAATGACCATTCTTCACCTAAACATGCTAGTTCCTCTAGATCTCCTCTAATGACTCAAAGCTTCGACGAAATCATAAGGCTTACCCTTTCTTCTGATGAAATGGTCAACTTTTCGCTTCCATCCTCATCTTCAGATTTAATGAGTTTGCCATGATCACTTATTGAGCAACAACTATTGGTATAAATTTATTTTGCTTTACTTTTATTTCTATGTGAGTTCCGACCCTTATTTTCTTTTCCCTCAGATTTCCAAGAAGTGGTTCTCTCTTTTAGAAATGATTGCTTCTCTTTCTCTGGAAGTTATGTCACTCAAAGCAGAGAAGGTTGCCTTAGCTTATAAAGTTAAATCTTTGACGGAGGGGCATAGGAAAGTGTGTGCGGAATTGAAGATATCTCTTGAAAGGGTTGGATCAAAGCTGGAGATGAGAGGAAAGCTAGGTTCCTTTTGAATGGCCAATTACTAGAGCTCCAATTGTTTAAGCAGGAGGTCAAAGATGAGAAAGCCAGGATGGTGGCTAGTCATATTAAAAGACTAAAAGAGAAGGATGATCATCTTTCCCAAATTCAAAATGCTTTATCCACTTCCAGACGCATAATTTATGAGGATAAAAATAGGATCTTTGGATTTTTGAAAGATCATTTCCCGAAGGTTGCACTGGAGTATTACAATGATGCTCTTTTCTTAGCATTCTCTGATAATTTTCGAAAGTTTCCTGGAATGTAATTTCCTTCTGTCCACCCCTCCATTCTGAGCGGAGTGATGGAAAGAATTGAGTTGGCCAAAAGGGGAGTTGAAGTCCTGAAGAAAGGCAAGCCCAAGCTTGAATACCTTTAATATATTGAGGATCTTCCGGACGACCTTGATCCAGGCATGGAAGAAGGCAAATATGCTAATTACGATGATGATTGGGATAATGATGACTACTATAGCCTCGAAGGTAAGGAGATTCCTGAGAACTTGAAACCGGGGGGGGGGGGGGGGGAGGAGGGAATCCATTCCTCATCCTTCTACAAGAAATGTTCATGCTTCCATAGAGATAGCTCTAGGTCCTTCAAATGTTTCTCTTGACAAAGACTCAGTTGACATTTCTTCTAAAGATGGCGATTCCTCAAGTCAAGGATAGAAAGAATCGGTGTAAACTGCTCAACTTGAAATGTCTACCGCTCAGGTATGGCCCTTGTTTCAGTAGTGTTTTTTCTTACCCTTAGTTCTGGGTAGTCTGTTTCCAATAACAACGTATAAATAGAAGAAAAACAGAACAATGTTTGCCAATATGACGCGGGGTTTGATAATAATAAAAAAAGTATGTAACTTAGTCCAGCTTTGAATAGGTGAAGTTGTTGATAGTATTTAAACATTTCTGATAATGACTTTTCATATTATCAATTCCCTATCTAATTTTGTGATGTGACAGAATCCTACTCCAGTCGAAGATGCACTTTCAAGAGACGCTTTACATTCATATTCTAACCTAATGAGCAGGTATTCATCGCAAATTATTCCTCAAACAACACCCTAATTTGAAAGAGATCCTTTAATATGCAACCTTCTTCATATCTGCATGAAATATGGGCTTCCCTTAGGTTGTCCAGGTGATGAAAAAGAAGTCGTTCCAAAAGAAACTTAGAACTTTAGCTTATCGATTTTAGTGTATGTAGGATGTTCTTTGACCAATAGGATTATTGTTTTAAATTCTAATGTGTGCGTACTTTTGTAACAAACTCCTTTCTAAAGAAAATTATGATTGATCAATATTATTCTTTCGAGGTAGAATTTGTAGATGACCATGTTTTGTCTTTTATGTGAATAGGGAAGTCAACCTAAAGTTTCACCTTCTCGACTTGGGGAAGACTCATTAGCTAAAGACAAAGAGCATTTTTAAAGATGCTCCCACTTCAAAATGGGAAAAGATGTATTATCTTCAAAAGGTGACAATTAAGAATCAGGATGAACAAATATCCACATTGGAAGGTCGACTGAAAGAGAAAGACAAGATTATTCTTGAGTTGGGAAAGCAACTAAGGTCCTATCCTTCTACCAATTCGATTGAGGAGCAAGTAGATTTCCTCTAGGAATCAATGAATTAGAGGTAAAATTAGATGATGCCAAAGCAAATTACAAATATTTAGAATATTCTTTAAAGCATCCTGACTTGGATTAAAGGACCTAGTCATCACAAAACTTTTCTATTTGATAACTATGGCATGGTACTAAAATGATATAAATGTAAAATACTTGATGTAACTATATTTTGTATGTGGAAACTTGTGGAATGATTTTATAAATAAATTTGTGTGGATATCACGTGACACCTGATCTTGTGATTTTGCTGAGAATATTCTTTTTAGGATTCTTATTGCTCCATCCTATGCAAATCTAATACACATTGTTAGGTGTTAATCTTGTTGGATGTATAAGATAACCTGCTTATTCTTTGGGAGACAATATTTGTATTGCAATCAAACAATAAATGTATGTACAATATGATGAGATGTTTATTCATATTTCATGTTTTGGGAATAGCCATTTTATTTAATAGGTGTTCTCAAAGAGCCTCCCTGTGTGAGGTGTTGAGGAAAACATAACCTTTGTCATAAGGTCCCATTCAAAAGGCTCAAGGTACCTACTTGAGTATTTATTAGGAAAAATCTACTTTTAGAAACAAAATGATAATTTGGAGCCCCTTATTTGGGCATAGTAACCGAAGTTTTAATACCCTTGCTCCTTTGAAACAAGGGTTGAAAAATCTTCACATATCTTTAGGTGCTTGAAATACGCTTGATTTGGGAATGGATCCATGACCAGAATGATGAGTAATGACTTTGCGTATGTGGGTTGAGAAAATCTCCCTGAGAAAGATGGGAGATCACAATCCTCGTCTTAAAGTTTTTGGATAGTAGATTTGTGATATCAATCCGATTATTAATAGTAGACACTTTTCTTAGAGATAAGAATTGAAGTCTCATGACCCAGATTAGGGTCCTTGGTTGGAAGCCTAGAATCTCTTTTCTGGAAACATAGATAGGATCGTCAAAACCAATATTTGGGAATTCCACGAGAGCAGACTAAACATCCATATCCAGCGATAACCATTGGAAGCTTCGAAACACAGATAATGAGAGAAGACCAGAATTCTGCATCTAGCAATGATTGGAAGTCCCGAACAATAACCCAAATTTAGGCATTTAATAGTAGACCAGATCCTGAACCAACCCTGATTCAGATATTTTAATAGTAGAACAGAAATCAATTCTGGTAATAATAGAATTCCCAAACCATAACCCACATTCGGGTATCTAAGAGATGACCAGATATCCATATCTGGCATTAATAGAAGTCCTGAACCATAACCTAGATTCGAGGGTGATAGAAGACCAGAAATCCCCTTCTGGCAATTTATAGCTTTGTTACCCCCTTCGGGTTTGATTTGCAAAGTAGAGGATGTACATGCTTTGTTAGCCACTCTCTGAGCTTGTGATTGTTAAAGAAGTGGATGTACGTGCCTTGTTTGCCACTCTCTGGGCCTGTGCGTATTGTGCACTTGGCTAGCTTATTCTCAAGCAGGACCCAAGGACTTACCCGGCCTCCTTCCAGGAGGCGCCTTACCCTAGCCATCGTAGGCAGCGATAAGGGCCTAAATGCTTAAACCTGACCATCGTAGGCGTGGTAAAAAGGCTTACTCTTTTGATGCTCTACCATGGCCATCATAAGCAGTGATAGAGGTTTACACTCCACCCCCTCCAAGGTGTGCCTTATCCTGGCCATCGTAGGCGGTGATAAGCATTTTTGTTCCCTTCTACGGGATACAGGAAACATAACCAATGGTAGGACATACTCTTCTACGAGCAGAGGTAGGACGTGATTAGTTTATAGCAGAGGTAGGGAGTACTCTTCTGCGAGCACAGGCAGGGCTTGCTAACTTAGATGCTCTGTCCCGACCATTTCTGGCATGGATCAGAGGCTTACGCTTTTGATGCTTTAACCTGACCCTTTCTGATATGGGCACGGAGAAAGGCTTACACAACCCCCCTCGAGGGGTGCCTTGCCCAGGCCATCTTGACCGTGACAAGGGTTTTCAACCATTGTAATTCGTTTGAACCATTTCGAGTTATTCCAAATTTTGAGAGGGTTTCCATACCCTTAACTATGTAGGTAACCTTATTTTGAAGAACTCATTGTTGTAGTTGACTAAGTCTTCTTTACGTATTTGTACAGTTGACCTTGATTAAAGAATTTGGTAACCATCCCTTCTAGAACTCTGCAATGATAGTTTCATGTCCAATCATCATATGATAGTAGCAGTAGGGTTCACCCAACTTAACTTCATTCTTAGGTCTCTTCATTAGCGATGGCCAAAAGTTGAGCTTATGCTTTGACAGAAAGTAGATATTCTCGATTGATGTAGCGAGCTTGCATTCTTGGGGAAACCTTAATTCAAAGACCCCCTTTCGTCATCATAGCTTAATCTATTTGTTACTTAATTTCCTTGGTTCTTCATTATCTTAAAACTTTCATTTTGCTATGTTGTGAGGCTGAGAAGC
Source organism: Allium sativum (assembly GCA_030737875.1). Lineage (NCBI taxonomy): Eukaryota > Viridiplantae > Streptophyta > Magnoliopsida > Asparagales > Amaryllidaceae > Allium > Allium sativum. The sequence continues at coordinate 481,181,887 of CM060924.1, forward strand.
AACCTTTTTAGACCATCTTAAAGTGAAGTAAATAAAATCTTCCACTATTCTTTGCTCGAATATAGTTCCTCTAGGCTGTGCACGAATGGCTTCTTTCGTGTGAGTGAATAGGTTATCTACCGTTGACGTAGAGTTTCTTAGAGCGAAGATTGGGACTGGTCCCATGTGGAAAGGGTTAATGCTCCAACGATCGAGATCATAAGGTTATACTTCCCTACCCTTGATTTTAACTTGTAGGGCTTCCAATCTTAGCCTTTGTTCTTCCATCACTCTCGGGTTAGAAATATCTCACGTAGGCATTTATGATCCTAAACATTCTTGTTGGGACCCTTTACCCACGGTTTCACTTCTTCAAAGCTTAGTCCAATCCGGGACGGAACAACACAGTTAGGAATGTGGTAAGGTTACCCAAATGTTCAGAGGTTCATGCCCTCCTTCTAGTGCCAAAATGTTAACGATATTTTTCGTCAACAACGGAAATAGGTCTAAGGATGTGGACCTAAGGAAATTAAAGGGATTTTTTTTAGTTTCTACAAGCTTGAGTTAGTTCATCGTTTCCTAGATATTAAGGTCTTGAGCCCAAAGATTAGTTACTCTTCCTTCAAAGAGGTGAGTATCACGTTTACAGGACTCAAGGACCAACAATTACCTTGGGATGAGAGTTCCTTAAGCGCATGCAAGTTAGAAATATAAACGACTTGTAGAAGGCTATTTTGGGTAGTTTGTCTTATGCATGGAACACTGTCGTGAAGAAATATTGAAGAAACTAGCAACATAAATGATGAAGAAATTCATGACATTGATCTCAAATATTGATTCACTCTTTATTAATCACTTTATCGGGTACATAGAAATGTCCAAGTAAAATCCCCAAATCGATTTAGAAATTTGGGTTCGCTCTGTAAGTATAGTTTACAAGAACGGGGAATGAAAAAAGTCCCCTAAAATAAGACCCCTGGGGTCTTATTTATAGACAAATTGGACCCCTTTTTGACATCAACTCAGCAGAAGCCTCTTTCGGATGCGACAACGGGATTCCAGCCGCTTTTATGCTTTTCGGTTCCAACAGCAGGGTTTCGGTCGCCCTTCTTTCTATTGAGCATTATTGTCTGGTTTATCTTACTTTCGGAGTGTCGGTTTCAGGCTCTAGTGACTTAACTTTGATGCTACTTTTTCATAATGTATCGATACCAAGTCCATTGCTATAGATAGCTTCAGGAGTTGCTTTCGGTCTTGACAATAAGCTCCAGTTTCGATAGCAAATCTTCGGAATATTGCCTTCGTGCTTCTGTTCCTTGTGACTTTGTAATCTTTTTTACACTAAGCAAATTAGTATGGAGTGCCCCTTTTCTTATGGCTTCGAATTGTTTCATTGAATTCTTGGGTATAATTCAGGCTTAGCGATAGCATGCTTTTGGTATGCCTTCCAATTTGAAGTTACTCCCTGTCATTGGTATTGATATCAGATATCGATAGCCCTTTTCTTCCCCAAGCTTGGCTTTGTGCCTTTCATTTATGGTTTCAGGTTTCAGATCATATGCTTTAGGTCAACCCCTTTTTATATTCTTCCGGTTTTAAGTGATAGTCGTTCGGAGCTGTATTTACGTTGGTTGCCTTCGGTGTTGGCGCTGCCTTGCCACTGTCCCCTTTTGTATCATTACCAAGCCTTTTCCTTTTGTGTTCATACCGATAGCCCATTGACAAATCTCCCTCTCACTGCTTTCGGTATCGGTTGCTTCAGTGTTCCCATGTCGGTTATCTGCTTTTGAAACACACTCTTGGTGCCAGTGGTGCTCTGATACCCCTTTGTCGGTATCTAGTTTCCATGTTAAATTTGGTAGTAACAATAGCATCTCTGATGAAAATATTGGCCATTATTATATCAAAATTTTCTTTTAGCACAATAGGCAGCTCCAGACCATGATTACGCCTCTTCTGCTTAAGTGGAGTGAAGAGGTGATCAATGCTTAGTGCATGACTTGGATCACCAATGATATCTAACATGTATCGAAATAATTCCATGCTAACATGTCAAGATTAGGTCAAAGGAAAATAATTTACTCTCTTTTGCATCTTAGTGCAGAGATACGACCTAACTTTCAATACTCAACTCATATCTTTCAAGTAAATAGGGACAAACACCGTAATTTATGCATGTCCTACCTGATTCCCCCGTGCACGCTTCATTCTAATGTCCATAGTCTTGTCGAAGCAACTATGCTACCCGAGCTAGGGATTTCTTATAGCTGTTATTTACGAGGACCTTACGTGTGAAGGGATCTTCCCACACTCTTTCCGTTCTCATTTTTTTTTATGCTTCTCGTAGCTTAGCGATATAATTTTTCGAGCCATATATTTGTCCCTTTTTATGTTGCTTACCCCATTTTCTATGAGAAGTTGCATCGTTAAACACCATGAGGCTAAGTTATGTAACATTCCTATTTCACTAGACATTATTTACAATGTTTGATTGGATAAATAAAAAAATAACGTAAATAATGATGAATATGAGACTTAATTAATTAAATAACTCGAGGCATGGTTAAACAACTAATTTGATCAACTAAATTTGGTTAAAGAGAAAGAGGATTATGAGAGGGGAAAATTGGACAAGAACATTTCCTATACATACATAGCTTATCATCTCTCACTTCTCACATCATACTTAATTTGCAAAACTTAAAATTACATATAAAGGTTGTCCATTGCTCTCGGGAAGAGAGGGAAAAATAAGCAGATGGAAATCAATCTTAAGAGATCAGTCAACACTCAAATATCTAGTTTTTTTCTAAAATCATTCTGGGTGAATAGTGATATTCACTCATTTAATATGGTCGTTGATCCAGTTTTAGGGTAGATTCGAATTTTTGGGTGTTCTATTGCTTATTATGCTTGGGTATTCTATCGCTTGTTATTCCATGTTTAGACGACTGAAGTTCATATATATATATATATATATATATGTATGTGCTTGTTGATGATTTAAGTAATATATCATTAAGCCATCATGTTTGTTTGTCTCAGAATCCTTGTTTATGTCATCTAAATAACTTGAAAATTTGGTATATTATAAGAAGCATTGCTTGGAAGAGGGTTTCAAATTTTAGAATTTTCTAAATATGTATGATAATTTATGAATTTTCTAAGTCTATAGATTCATTTAATTCTCTTTTAATTATTTAGGGTTATTAAATAATATTGTTGGTTCCAAAATTTAATATATTGAAATACATATAAAGAAGGATTTTTATGATTTTTAGATATTTTTTTGCATGACTTTATGATTTGATATGAATTTTATAAGTTGAATTTTTTAAATATTTAATTAATATAAAACAAATGGTTTCTAAATCAAGAGGAAGCTTATATTTTGAATTTTTAAAATTTTAAATCTATGACACAAATCTGAAAAGAAAATGTTTGACCATTAAGAGTTTTCCAAATATAAGGAGTTAGTAAAACCTGTTACTTTATCTTTCAAAATTGTATGTTTTTTATTAATAATGGTTCTGCCACCTATGAAGCAGTTTCTTTGCTTCAATAGATTTGAATGATTAGCTCTGTCGCTTCGACTTGTGTTGAAGCACATTATGCCAAGGCAACATAGCATGGAGTGCTTTGAAGTTGAGAGCGGCGAATGAGTGTTTTAAAGTGGTGCTTTGCTTCGCAACGAGGGATCTGCTTTTATATCGTTTCAAACGCTCCACTCATTTGTTTCATTTTGTTTCAAAGCTATAGTTTCGAATTGTCTATTTTTTTAAAGTATTCACTTCGAACCATTTTAACTAGTTTCGAAAGGTTTGGGTCACTATTTCAAAAGCTTATGTTTTTGAGCTTGAAGCCTTTTTTGCAAATACGAAGCACCCCTTAGTATTTTGCACCGGTGTCGGAGCTAATTGTCATATCAAGCAAATTATAAATCCCTCATGTTTTCCTTCAAATCGACCCTATAAAGAGGAAATTTAATACAAAGTAACATGGATAATGTTGCACAAGTTTAAATACTTATATGAATGATTTTGAAGTATGTTTACTTCTAATAGAAGTGGTTAACTTCAACAAAAGGATTAAAAGCATATATCTTAGAGTAAGGATTTAAATAGCAAGGGTTAAGAAATTTCTTGTTGTAACACCCCACATCTGTTAGTGTCACTCACAAAGGGAATGCACTAAGTTCTGTGGAGCATTTAGGGTAAAAGATGCAGATAAATTACAAGACAGACAGAAATTAAACAGCGGAAAATAAAACTTTTCTTTATTGATAAAATAGTTTGTACAAAGATTTCTTTATAATATCAGAGTATCATCTGTCTTACAAAATAAAGAAGCATAAAACAATATTTATATTCCCCAATTTTAGCAAGAGCCAGCCATAACATCTGGAAAGAGAATCCAAGCAAAACTTCGACAAATCTTCAAGCTGGGAAAGAGTGACAATCCATCTTAACCTGAGCTATACTATTCCCTTCTTTACTACCTAGGGGGGGGGGGGGGGGACGGAAGAAAAGAAGACGAAAGAAAAACAGAGTCGGACATAAAGCCTGAGTAAGTTCAGTAACTTCTAGCATGTAAACATGGAAAAACAAAACGACATGAATTAACTGAATACAAGATAACACCATGATGATAGGGTTGGCAAGATTAGACAAGACTAACACAAGATATGCTAAGCTAAGAAAAATTGGATATGCTCTAATACTTTCGCCGCTTCGCTATTTCCTGGTTATACTGGTTTCTATATCTCTGCACCACCTAACTAGTGTCCCAACTAGTAACGATAATGTGATCCCAATCCCTGTATTTTCCATCGCCTTCAGGCATCCATCTATTTATTTGTTACCTAGATTTAATCTAGGGTTTTCTACCAAGTGCCTTCTAGATTTAACTAGAGTTTACGCTGTCTACTGAACGCTTCTTGGATTCAGGATTTATGCCACCTAGTTCAACTAGGAATTATGCTACCTGTCGAACGATGCCCCCAAGTCTAGGACACACTACCTAGAGTGGTATATGTTCTTATACTTCCCCACGCATGTATCGCGAATCGTTTATCGCTTGTCTAGATGCATATGTCCTATAATGTGCGACCCGAGTCCTGTGTTAGGGCAATTCAAGGAATACATAACTCGGTCGGGAGCTTTCAGATATCTGCCGATGCAGATGCTAAGGTCTGTTTTTATTTCAGTGGCTATGGTCCCACTTGACCCCTCCCTCAACTAATGAAAGGCACACCTTGAAAAATGAGAACTATACGCCGGCCCCGGTGCCCCTACTATCCTATGGCCATCCTCACCCATAACTAGATAGCAAGTATATGGTCTTTTGGAGTTCTCCGCCTTTCCGCTTCACGTATCTCGATTGACTGAAGATGAATGGTAGACGACGAGTTGCTATCACAAGGCCACCGTTTTCTCGCCGAATCACGCCGGTCCATCATAGTCTTTAGGTTGCCATATATTGCAATCAAGGCATACCCCTGGTTCTTCTACGCAGACCTTAACCTCTGTGAGCCTAGGAGGATCATCTGCAGCCTCATAGAGGGATACCAAGAGTACCCTCACGTCCCCTCGAAGCCTCGGGCTTCGTAACCCAATTCGTTGGAGCCTCCTTTTTACTCAGACGGACATTCGCTCCTACCCGTGTTATACTTAAGAATTACTACTTAGTTTTACTAACTAAGATTTACTTAGTTTCCAGAATCGTTGTTTTCTTAACTAAGGTTTACTTAGTTCTCTTTCCCGTCAATTTGGATTGGTTAAGTGTCATAGTCAATCCACGCTAACTTAACCCTCCTCATTTACCCTGTTAAATTGGTTAAGTGTTATCAGTAACTCATGTTGACTTAACCCTACCACAAACCAAGTTATATTGGTTAAGTATTTATTACTTAACCCTACCCATTCACCCTGTGTTGGTTAAGTGTTCCTTTTTAACTTAACCTTGCCCGTCTGTTTTAACTACAGGTTATTATTAATGGTTAAGTAGTATCCCTTCATGTTTTAGACTTAACCCCATTCCTTTATCACAACCTGATAGTTAAGTGTTCAAGTTTACTTAACCCTACGGTCTAGCCCAGCTAACAATTAAATTGGCTAAGTGTATTAGATTTTACTTAACCCCATCCTCTGGTCTAGTTAACATGTTAATTTGGCTAAGTGTATTAACTTTACTTAACCCCTACAAGTCTCGTTTTGCTACCTTGAGTTTGGTTAAGTGTCTCTATGGACTTAGCCCACCCATTCTAGCTTAACTGTGTTAAGTTGGTTAAGTGTTCCTATGGACTTAACCCTCCCATTCTAGCTTAACCGTGTTAAGTGTCAGTCTGAACCTAACCCCACCCATTAGTCTAGTTATCATGTTGAACTGGTTAAGTGTCTTAGTTAACTTAACCCTACCATTCTTGTTCTAGCTTTAACTAAATAAATTAAAGCCGCTACCACTCACATTAGACAGGTATTGTTGCGACTACTGGATGTGCCGGTTGGTTCCGGGCAGGTTTACATCGCAACTCAGTCTAACCTCGGGCTAGGCATATTCGTGTTTTCTAAGTTCAAAGGGTTTCAATTTATTCTCAAATCAAGTCTTGAAAGTAACCATCCCGTTCGTCGGATCAGTTAGGGAGAGCAGGAAACTTGTATTTTCCAAACCCAAGCCTAGACACTATCCTCTCTGGCACCCTAGAACTTTCTGGTGTGTCATTAAAAGAGATGTCGTTAACAAACCTTTAATTTGTCTAAATTAACATTTCCTCATTTATGACAAATTCTATAAGTAAATTGATCCTAATTTACTTATTTCCTAATTACTCTTTTAATGTAAATTGTCTACATTTATTTCTATGGCCCATTTCCCCCTTTATATCATATTTATGCCTTTTGGTATGTAAACTATACCAAATTAAGTGTCACTAACTATGATTTTGCTAAACCTGACAATTACCCCCTAATTATGGCCAATTTCACATTTATGCCAATATACTTACCGTGCCAAACTAGCTAATCCAATTCCGATTCAACATTCTAATTCTAGACTTATTACTCTAGTTCACTATTCATGTAAATGCTAGATTTATACGTCAATATTAGATTCAAATTACACATCTTATAGTTCATGTCAAATTTATCCAATTTGCATTTCTATGAACATGCCATAATACATGTTCCCAATTTATGCCAATTTCCAAGTTAAACTACGTTTTTGGTAAATTTCATATTTTACCCAAACCGCATTCCCACCGTTCGTATAATCGTGATTCAATCTAGATTATAACTAAAGCTAGGTTCGTAGAAAATAGGGAATGAACCAAAGATGTTATGCACAAGATAGACATACTAACTGGCATAAAAAGGGTTGAATAACGACGTCGGTTCAAGAACATGGGTAGACCTAACTTAATAGGTAAATTCCCAAGGTCTAAAACCAAAGATAGACAGAATAGAGACGTAGGTTCAAGAACATAGGTAGACCTAACTTAATAGGTAAATTCCCAAGGTCTAAAACCAAAGATAACCAAGAATAGACAGAATAGATGATCGGGTTTAGACCCAATTTCATAGTCACAAAACTTAAGCAACACTTTCCTAGTCATGAATCACAGGTGTTTAATCACAGATGTCCTTGTTATGTCATAGGCAATAGTTTATATTTCCTAATCAAAGGCAAAGGCTTAGTCAAGGAAATAATCCTCATAGTCACAGTCACAGTCATAGGCAATGTTCATAGTCATAGGCAATGTCCATAGTCATAGGCAATGTTCATAGTCATAGGCAAATGTTCATAGACATAGGCATATGGTTTTAAGGTCCATAGTTTCATAGTCACGGTCTTATTTGTCCTCGAATCATAACAGTTCTTAATTGGGTTCAAGAGTATAGGCATTGATTCGAATAGAGAGAGAGAGAGATTTGGCGTATTCTTTTATTCCTTTAATTTCATGTCATGAACAAAGAAAACATTCAAATCTAGAAATAACTGACTTATAGGGATTAGATTAGAATAGAAAGATGGCGTTGCTATGATTCGTAGAAAAACAGTCGTTGCAGTCGTTCGAATCTTCACTCGAATTCTAGCTTGAATCTCCTTTTTGTAAGTCTTTGAGCAGCACCTCCTCGTCTTGATTTATTTTATATATATTATTTTATTTATTATTTAATTAAGAGGAGGAGAGGAAGCCATGTTCACTAAGAATCTTTGCAGCATAAGGGTAGAGAAGAATTGTGAATAGAGAAGGAGTCTAGGGCTGTTTATATAGTGTAGAAGTCAACGAATCTGGTCAGGATGGCGTCCGAATGCAGAAGAACGAACCAGGTGCAGAAAACAGGAAAAAGCAGGGGGGGTCGACCCCCAGGTCGACTACCCAGTCGACCTGGGTGCCTTGGGCGGGAAAATTCCCGCCCAGCCCATTCTGGGTCCGATTTGAATTTTGAACCTGACCTGTTTTGAAATTTGAACTTCGCTGAATCTTCCGGAGGCCATATCTTCCTCATACGGACTCCGATTTACGCAAACTCGGACTCGTTTCCATGCAGAATTCCGAGACGAACGCAATGGCGTAGCCCGTTTCCCTTGATTTTGATTTTAACTTTTAATTCTGCCTTGATTTGTGAATCTTAGTGTTATAGAATCACGGGGTGTTACACTTGTTTTAAAGAATGATTTTTTGGAGATTGAAATATTAATGGCCAATACTTTCAAGAAAATGATTATGCTTAAGTAACCCTAATTCAACTGTAATTGTGAGTTCTTATCACCATTGGATAAAAGGGATATAGAGAGATTTGACTTAGAAAAACTAAAAATCGGATGGGACTAGTGTAGGATAGCACCTTATAATTCAGCTATCGTCCTTAGCTGGGTTTGTCCAACATTCCAATATATAGGGGAAGGTTAAAACCAAAAATAATGTACGTACTAAAGGGATGCAATGAGGTAGTTTTTGGTGAGCCTGTAAAACCATTAGGTACTTAGCCAACCTCACAAAAAATAAGAGTTCAATGGGAGGTTAGACTGGAAGAATATCTGGTGGATATTCCAGTTTGTTTTCAGTGGGTGGTTAGAACAATTTGGTAAATCAAGTAGACCCGAGTCAATATATAGGTTTGTAATTTCTTTGAGAAAACTATAAAGAGGAGATAAATAGTTAGGATTACCCATAATACGTATAATCAAGCCATAGGCCATGCGTGCATATGATTATTATGATTGATTATTATGATTAATAACCATTGTGATTGCATGGTAATGTTGTTTAATTGATTGATTTCATTGGGAATACTAATGAGGGAAAAACCCATTTTACTTAGCAACGTGGTCTTACTAGATATCCATTTATATGAGATGTTATTATTCATACCTGACTATTTTTTCATCCCAAAGTTTTTATTTCTTTTTTCCTTTAACTCTTACGTGCTTGATTAAGCAGCTTGAGAGAAATTTTCAAGTTCTTAGATTTTGGAGAATAAATATGGCAGGGACATGCAAGAGGAAATCCCTAACGAGATAAGGAGTTATTTTGGGATTCCACTGTGTTATGTACTTGTTAGCCCAAGAAATGTCTAACATTATTGATTGTTAAACATGCAAAATAATTCCATGAAAGCCGCTTCGAGTTGATGTTATTAATAATCTAATCTCTTTCCCTATCGAAGGTTTCATTATTTCAAGTTGACACTCAGGGGTCAACTTCAAGTCCTTGAATAAACATAGGAACATACTATTTTGAATTGAGCCATCTTAGTATCGAAACAAATTATTCCTAAGAATTTGATCATATTCACAAATCACCCTCGAAGCATTGGATTCAAGCTAATCAATTTTTAGACGATTCGAATGGCTTATAATTGATAAATTCCTAAAGAGCGACTTTTTCTATTGAGAGATATCTTTACGTCTTTTGTTTTTGAAGCATATATAATGCTTCGAAGCCAAATCTAGGTCATATGAAATAGTTAGGCTTAACTTGAAACACCCTGTTTCACAAAATTTCTAAGGAAAAAGGAGAGGAGTCTGGTTCGATTCATGATATAAACTAATGAATCCATGAGCTTGCTAGTCCAAGGTATGATCTGATATAATAGATGCCAATTTATGTCCGACATATTGAGTTAAATATGATTTCCCTAATATCATAGTGACATAAGTCCAAAACTTGCATAATATCACAAAGTCTATGTCACATCATCAAGATATAGACATATGCAAAGTTTAGGTCTTATTTTTCATTATGCTAAGTCGTGTTACAATGATGAACTTGAATTCTTCCCTAAATCCATTTAAGGTAACAACAGCGGTGAATGAGAGAAATTGAAAATAATGAGAAGAGGGAATCAGGAAATTGGCCACTTTATTGTTGTTTCCCTGCCTATATTGATATGTAAGGGTTTCAAGTAGGTGGGTAGCAAATGCTTTGAATTCTTTCTTTGCTTTGTACCTTTATGTTTTGACGTCTTTTACTTCGAAGCCTCAAGGCTCCTCAAAGCCTTCACTGACCTACTTCGAAGTAATCTACTTCAAATATTCTATGATGCTTTATACTTCCTTTATCCTGTGGCCTTGGTTGTTCCAGTTTTCCTCAAAGTTTCTTTGTTTTGAACTGTAGTATGTTGCCTCGAAAGATGTTGGGTTTCATCCTAACTTTATCTTCGTAATGGGATCACTTTAATTTTAGGATGATCGGGCCCCTGAATTTCATTTGTCTAAGTGACTTTTAGCGATCAATAGACATTATCATGTAGTCTTGGATGTTGTGAAGCTTTGAAATTACAAAATTTATCTTTTTATCAAAACACTGGTTTGACCAATGAGAAAGTTGTTTCAAAACAATGTTTTTATGTAAGTTTCTTCTTTCTTGGTGCTTTCGATGTTCTTCTTCCCTCGAAGCAGGATACATGACTCTATTTCTAAACATCCATTTGAGGCCTTTCTCTTTGTCTCGAGACTACTAGTTCAAAGCTCCTCTTTTTAGGTTAAAAGCTTCATACCTGAATTCAAATCTTCCTTAGCATGCTTGAGGTACTTCTTCCTTTGAGTTGAAGCAATCTTTCTTATGCTCGATACCTCCTTTTGACTTGGAATATTTATTTCTAATTTTAAGAAATCCTTTATTATGTAAGCCAAAATATTTGGAGTGTAATACTTACCCTCCTTAGCTCAAGAAGTTTGCTTATTCTTTAATATTCCAACTTGTTTCATAAACTTATTGTTCGTTTATGGTTATATCTATTCCCTGAAATATCAAATCAACACTAAAAAGTTGTTATAATAAATGAATCTTATAACTAAATTTTTGTTCATACGACTCTAAGCCACATCAAACCAGTGGAAGTTTCAAGAAGAAGTCATAATATCATAGTCGTTAAGAACCTCTTTGATAACAGATCATTAGTAATAGATTGCTGGTTAGAGTATTCCCTAAGGTATCCTTATCTATATGATTATTTAACGAGCCATAAATTGATAAACTCAAGACTTTTATTTGGTGCTATAGATTGGAAAACCATTCACCTCCATCTAACATGATTGATTCGATAATACAAAAATTCTTTTATAAGTTTACTTTCAGAACCATTTTATCTGAGGAAACGAATGAATTTTACCAAATTTGAAATACGCTTGTCTATCAGAATCCTTCACTTATGGAAATGATCTTGTCTCCCGAAATGCTTCATCTGGATAAATGAATCTTAAATGATATTGTCTCCTAGAATCCTATATCAAGGGAAATGAATCCAAAATGAGCTTGTCTCCCAAAAATCTATATCTGGAAAAGTGAATCCTAAATGAACATGCCTTTTACAATCCTTTATCTAGGGAAACAGATCCTAAATGAACTTGTATCATAGAATCCTTTTTCTCGGAAAATGAATCCTAAATCAATTTGTTTCCGTGATTCCTTTATCTAGAGAAATGAAACCTAAATGAATGTCTCTTATAATCCTTTGATTTAGTAAATGAACTTGTTTATGAGAATCTTTCATCTTTCAAGCGATGGTAAAGGCTTTCCACCAGTTAGCCGATGGTGCCCAATCGAGGCGTATAGCGGCACTGAAGGCTCATCGCCTTAAGTCGATGTCAAGGGTTTCCTTCTTGTAGGAGGTGCCTAGACTGATTAGGGCTTCACCTAACTTAGTAAGGATTTCTTGCCTATCTTCCAGGGGTTGCCCTAGTGAGGCGTATAGAGACACAAAAGGCTCTTCACCATGAGATTAGGTCAACTGTTTTTCCTTTTTCCTCTTTGAGGTTCCTTAACATTGGTTGTGGGCATTTATAAACTCCGATAAATGTCTCAAAATTCCAACGAATTTTAAACTTTGTGTTCATATTTAACAGAGTAATTTCCATTTTATGGTATGTATATAAGTATGACTCAGTTGAATTTTCTTTGGATATCTAAGGTAACTTCTTTTTGACTGAGCTAACCCAATTTAAAACATATAGAATTTTCTTCACATGCTTGGCATGTATGTCTTCAAATAAGCATTTTTCATTATCTTGATTCTTTTTCAGTATCTCAGTTTTTACTCAAGATTAGGAAATATGGTCTTATGTGTTCGGCATTCTATTCTTTTGGCAAACTACTCCATTTGACCAACATTGATTATATGTCCTTGGTAATGTTACTTTCTAAATAGCTAGTGGACCCTTACAACTTGGTCCAAATGGATCCATTTGTTTAGTCTTTGACAGTTAGCATGATCTTTTGAAGAACTAAAACTCCTTCTCGAAAGGGCCTGTCTTTCACCTTAGAATTGTAATATTTGGAAGTATCTTTGATCAATAGTTCATATGATATTTTCACCTCGTAGTTCATTGATTATCTATATATTCTCTTTTTATTTCTTAATTAGGATCAAAAGCATATGTTATCCTTCAATGCTAAGTTACTTCCACTTCTACTGGAAGCATTGCATTCTTTTGGTAAGTTAGGGAAAAAGGAGTATACCATGTCAGGTTTTGGTCGAACAGTGGTAATCCAATAATGTTGATAGAAGTCCATATACCTAATTTCCTTTATACTTGCCCAAACCTTTTTCGAAATAGTTTTGATTATTTTGTTGGTTGCCTCGACGTTATCGTTTGCCCTTAGATATGCTACAAATGAGAATTACAGTTCCATTTCAGTTATAAAATTAAGTGAATTCTTTGCTTTCCAGTGATGTCTCATTATTTAATATTATCTTCATAGGATGCTGATTTTGGTGACAATATTCTTTGTTACAAACTTCAAGGCTTCTCATACCGTTATGTTTGATAAAGGTTCTTCTTATACCCATTTAATGAAATATCAATTTGAACTACCGCAAACTTGTCTCCTCCTTTTGAAATGGGCATTGGTGCTATCAAATCTATTATCCAAACATCGAATGTCGTTCGCTTAAGATTGGAGTTAATTCGTTTGGGGTTTGATGAAGGATTTCAGAAAGTATTTAGCACTTATCATGCCTTTCACATAATTGATCGCATGTACCACCATCCAAAGCCAATAATATCCTTAACACATTATTTTCTTTGTTAATTTTATGCTAGGGGAATGATCCCCTCATTGCTTTTATAGGCTTCTTTTAGTGATTGCACCCCGGTCTCAGAGCATACACTTCACAAATATGAAATGAATATCATTTTTGAACAATATCCCTTTTTGAATAACAAAAGTCGATTCCCAATGCTCTATGTTTACGATGTGTATCCCATAGCATGTTTCCTTGAGTACTCCCCATTTTTCAAATATTTAATAATGGGTTCCATCTAAGTACTTGATAGTCTTCATTAGCTTGGCTATGGGATAAACTACTCAAGGAAACTTGCTCATTTTTTGCAACTTCCCTAATTGCTTATAATCGAGTTAAAACCATTAACTCTTTTTTTGTTATTTATTCGTTAATGCTGAGGCATGCTTGATATCTAGTTGGCATTATTTTAGCTTTTGGTGCCCCTTTTGAGCTAATTGAATTGGTTGTGGAGTCTGCTTGCTTATTTTTTTTCTTATGGCATTTGATGGATTGAAAATTTCTCAAATTCAATGGGAAATTTCAAAGCTTTTTTCGTACACTTTGATAATTTTAGGTCCTTTTATCGAAAAATTGGTTGACCATCAATTATTAGTCAGTCCTTTAAATTTTCAATTGTAGGGCCAATGCTAACCCAAATATCATGGACTTGCATTCAACTATGTTATTAGTAGCTTGGAATCTAAGCTTCATTGTGTACGACAGACGGTGCCTGTAACACCCCATACAAATATACATGCGTTAATTAATTTAAAATAAACAATAATAATTAGTAATACTTTAATGGGTAGAAAATAGAATTGTCGACAATTAAGAATTATGTCATGAAAGTGTTGTAGTTCTGTTTGTGGCGAGATTTTAATCCGTCTTCATATTTTATTTGCTGAAAACAGAGTCTGTATGCTGAAGATATTAATAAATTAAGTTGTGTGTATATATTAACGTACAAAGTTTGAATTTCAAATAAATAAATAAATATATAAATTAAGAATATATTAATTTGGAAAAGCATGAAAAGAATATTCCTTTTTGAATTCAAACTTGTGTGTATATATTTATACACATTAGGGGAAAATAATAATATACATAAGGCAAGAAATAAATTGAATTAAGTAACAAACGATTAAAAAGAAACGTTCGAGAGGGGTGTCGACTGTTCTCCTATGGGGGAGTTGATCGCCTTCCTATACGTGAGCCTAATGAGGTTTTTTATATAGGGACTTATTTATAATTTTATCAAATGGATTGCTTATATTTAATCAAACCAATCTAACGATCCATATACACGATGTCAACTATAAATAGACCCTCAAACCCTCACTCCAAACCCTACAATCATTCTTCTCCGTGCCTCCATGTTGTCTTTCTTCCATCTCTAACTCCATAAAAGAAAACAAGGTTTAGGTTTCTTCTGTTTCCCTAATTTATTCTATCTTCTCTATCTTATTCTAACATAGATTTGAGGTTATTCTGGAATTTAGATTCATAGATATACATATATATACATATACATATATATACATATATATATATACATATAGATTTGAAAGGTTGGAGCACATTCGTTCTTCAAGTCCAAATCCAAATCTTGTTATATTCAGTCTTGTATTGCTCTCCCTAATAGTAATGTGAGTTGAATCCATCTAAATTGCTATTTTCCTATGATTTGTTAGTTTTAAAATTAGATTATTGTGCCTAGGATGGTTAAAATTCATAGGAAAAGAACACAATACTATAATCCCTCAAACTATCTGTTTTATTCATGTTCATACGATGAAATTGTCAATCCATGTATGTTTGAGGTTTTGTGATTATGGAATTGATAAAAGAGAAGTTTATTGTGTCATATAATTTTCTATGTTTCGTCAGATTCATCTTATCCTGTTTTTATGAAATTTCACATGTATGGTTTTGTATAAAAGGTTAAGATTTGGATGAAATTGTAAATCCAATAGGTTTAAATTTTTATATCTTCAAAAATAGAGTATTTGAACATGTTATTTACAAGATATTAAAATATTAAGGTTTTGTATGTAAATATACATAAAAAGTAAATTCGTTACAAAATAGTGTATATATATATTGAGTATATGCACTGTATTTATTTTTTATTAATTTAATAATCAAGCCAAAACTAGGTTGCAAATTTTGTATTGTTATTGTTGTTTTTCCCATTTTTGATTGTTACATGATGATATGCACATTTATGCATTGATTAAGGAAAGTATGGGAAAACATAACTTGTACACCTTTAATTGAAATTAGGGATTGAAATTTTCAAAATGTGTCTAGGATGTTGATTGCGTTCGCTTAATTTATGATTATATATATATATTGTAAACAACGTAATAATTATGCGTCCTTAGTGTTTAATAAATACAGTTAAACTAGGAATTTAAGTTTAAATGTCCCTGTTGGAATATGTATGTTTGTGTGTGTGTTTTAATGGCCTTGAATATATTAATGACATATAGACACGAGTTTAACTATTACTTATATTAGAAGCCTGGTCGAAACTGACCGACATATCCAACATCTACAAGTAAGCCCGGTTAATGTGAGAGATCTAAATTCCATGTGCTATTATATTTAATATGGCCAAGCTTATATTAGAAGCCTTCCTGGAATCACCCGACAAATCCAGCATCTACAAGTGGATGGTCTAATGTGATATATATATAGTGATAAAAGTTTTTCTACATGTTTTTCACATTTTAATGGAGGACGCTCTTAATCTCCTGCCTAAATCTTTTTCAGATCCAATCTCAAATCGAGATTCATCTCAATTGGAATCTAATAATCAAAATGTGGCATGAATTTCTAAATTAATCCCTGAATCTCTTCAATATGTTAAGCCATCGGCTGATCGAGTCTATATCTCTGAAGATATTTTTAATGAATCAGAAGAAGTGTGGCATGATACTATTGCACTACATCCGATTGAATTTAAATTATCAGTGGGGAAGTTGAAGGATTATATTCGAAAGGTTTGAAGGCCGAAAGGTAAGTTTGTTGTTCACTTAGTTTTTTGGTTTTTATTTTACTGTTCAGTTTGAAGATGCCATAGATTTTACTTCAGTTATGAAATCCTCTACACATTCATACTTTGGTAATCTCTTATTGATTGATAAGTGGTACCCTGGCTACAATTTTGATAATTTTGTAATCGATAAGGTTTAGATCTGGATTAAAATTCATGATTTAGATATGGAATTGTGATCTGCTAAAGCATTATCGAGGATTGCAAGTTATATTGGGGAGCCGATAAGGATTGATGATAATACTGTTAATAATAGAATTACTAGGTATGTTAGAGTTCTGATTGCTATAGATATTGCATCGAAGATGTTTAATAAAATTCCTATTTAACTTTATAATAGGGTTATAAAGGATTTGTTAGTTGAATATGAATTCTTACCTCCTCGATGTGATGTATGCAAGTTATTTAAGCATAATACTGTGGTGCATGAGTCAGAACCATCTCCAACTTGGGATGCAGGAATTTCGGAGAATCCAGAGGAAATTTCAGAGAATGTTGAGGCTAATAATGTGTCTTCTTTGGTGCATAATGATGAGTCTAATGTTCTTGATAATTCTTCTTCAGAAGCTAATGTAGGTCAAGGGGATTTGGATTTCTTAAATGATGCTTTACCAAATGATTTACTATAGGATGATTTGAATATGGCTGCAGAAGTTTTGCAAGATCAATCAACAGATGAAGAAAGGCATGACGTTTCAGAGGGTGTTGATAGAAACAGAAATTACATGGCACATCTAAAGGTTAAAGAAAAGGTTTCTTCAAACGTTGCAATTTCTCCTCCTGAAAGAAGTACTAGGAGCACTGTATCTATCAAATGATGATCATGTGTTGGAATGTCAGAGGGATGAATTCCTTACATCATATGCATGAGATTTTATCCCTCCTGATAAAACACAAACCAACTTTGTTTGGTTTGGTAGAGAATAAGTTGAATGCTAATAATATTAAAGTTTTTAGGAAATTTCTTCCATCGAATTAGGACTTTATTCCTCAACAGCAATTTTTTTTTGGACGTATTCTTATTGCTTGGCAGGTTGATGTTTGGTCTGTTAATGTGATATCATTTTCTTATCAGCATGTAACTTTGAGAGCAAATAATTCAGGTGGTATATCTCTGTTCATATCAATAGTTTATGCCAGTAATAGTTTCTATGAAAGACAGGGTTTGTGGCAGAATTTAATTCAAGAATCTGAAACTATAAATGGAGAATGGGTATTATTAGGTGATTTTAATAATTCTACGTTTCCAATAGATAAGAAAGGGGGTTTGCCAATTCCATTTCAACAACTACAAGCGTTTAATAACTGTTTATCACAATCAGGCGTTATAGAAGTCAGAGCAATTGGTTTTAATTACTCTTGGAGGAGAAGAGGCATTTTTAATCACATAGATAAAAAATTTGTCAACCATTTATGATATAAAAATTTAATGACATGAGGGCTATATCTCTCTCTCAATTCTCTAGTGATCATAATCCAATGATGATTGATTTAATCCCCACTTCCATGCAGAAGGGCTTTCCGTTCAGATATAGTAATGATTGGTGTTTAAAAGAGGGTTATAAAGAGTGCATTGATAGAGGCTTGAGTGACTGTGTTTGGGGTCATCCTAGCTATAAATTCCAGCAGAGACTACAGGTGTGCAAAAGGTAATTGAAAACTTGGAATCGTTTGAGGCTAAAGGACGATGAACTGTTAGCTGAATCTGAACACATTTTTAAATCTAAGGAGGTTGCTCCAGACATGGATCCAGAGAATGTAGAACTATATGATGAAATGCTGGAAGCTAAACGACAATATATGATTCAGAAGCAAATTAAATTCTGGAATTATAGACAAAAAGCTGAAGTAGCTTGGCTACAAGAGGGTGACACCAATTCAAAAAATTTCCACTCTAAAAATGTCTGCTCGTAGACATGCTAATTATATGAAAGCTCTAGTAAATTCAGATGGTGAATTTGTTTACAAGCAGGAAGAACTGACATCAGTGGCTATTACATTCTTTACTGACATGTTCAATGGGCCTAATTCAAATATGTTTCCTTTCTTTCAGTCCTCTTTTGTTATTAATTAACAAGGAAAACAAGATCTGATTCGTCTTATTTCAATGGAGGAGATTAAAGTGGCTTTATTTTTAGTGCATGTCGATACAAGCCCAGGCCCTGACGGGTTTAATTCGAAAAATTTTAAGCTTCATTAGGAGGAAATGAAGGAGGATATTCTGGCTGCAATACAAGACATGTTCAAGTTTGCTAAGCTTCCAAAGGTAGTAACCATACTTTCCTTACTTTAATTCCTAAAGTTGAAGTGCCAATGGAAATTTCTCAGTATAGGTCAATTGCTTGTTGTAACCTATATTATAAATTTTTTAGCAAAGTTTTATGCAATAGGATCAAATGGTTTCTAACTTATATTATCTCTTCAAATCAATGTGCATTTATTTCTTCATGTTATATAGGGGACAACATTTTGTTAGCAAACGAATTAATTAGAGATTTTAAGAAACATGGGGTGGATAAATATTGTGTGAAAGTAGATCTCCATAAGGCTTATGATAAAGTTAACCATGTATTTATATGTCATTTGATGAAGATTATGGGATTCCCTATACATTTTGTCAATGTTATATACGAATGTATATCAACTCCAACTTTTTCAATAATGATACAAGGGGTCCCGAGAGGTTTTATAACATCAAATAGGGGAATTCGTCAAGGGGATCCATTGTCTCCTTATTTATTCACAATAGCTATGGAATATTTTTCCTTTTGTATGAATGAATCGGTGCTAATGAAGTCCTTTTTGCCTGTGCATGATTATGATCCTGTCATTTCTCATTTAATATACGCTGATGATCTCATGGTATTTGGGAGATGTTCTACTTCTAGTACCTTATCATTAAAAGTAGTTTTTGATAAATTGGAGCAATACAGTGGACCGAAAGTTAGCATTCTCAAGACAAAAATATATTTTAGCTCCTCGGCTATGTGGATAAGGGAGATGGTTGAGATTCTTAGTTTTGATTTTGGGCAACTCCCTATCAAATATTTAGGAGTCCCACTATCTACAAACTATATACATTATCATGACTGTCAACACTTGCTGCATAAAGTGCAAAAGAAGATTCAGTCTTGGGATGTCAATTTTTTGAGTTTTGCTGGAAGGGCTCAACTTATTCAATCTATCATAACTCCTACAGTGCTATACTGACTTTCTGTGTATCAATTACCTGAATACACAATTGATAAACTAAATATTTTGTGTGCGGATTTTCTATGGGAGGTTCAAAGCATATGGTTAAATGGGATGTTCTGTGTAATCCTAAGAATGAAGGGGTATCGGGCTCAAATATTTTAAGGTGTTGAAGAAAGCTTCTTGCATAAAGTTGATGTGGAAGTTCCTTAATGAATCATCTCTATGGAGCAAATGGATGAAGGCCACATATTGTAAAAATAAGCTGTTTTGGCACATGGACATAGACAACAATTTTTCTTGTACTTGGAAATCCATATTAAGACTTAGAAAGAGTGGCAGACAACTATTCAAGAAGGTGCTTAGTTCTGGAGTTAATACATTAATGTGGTTTGAACCATGGATTAATGGTAAGTGTTTGGTGGATTTGTTAGGATTTTTTAGGTTTCATTTACTAGGTACTAAGGAAGAGCTTGTTGCTTCTATAATTCGTGGAGGAAGAATTGACAGCAGTCTTCATCCGTCTACAAGAGAGGTGCAAAAAGAAGTGGATAGAGCAAAATTGAATCTAAATATTCAGTTTGATGTTTATGCATGGGGAGAGGATGAAGACTTTTCATTTCATAATGCTTGGGAATATGCGAGAGTGAAACAACCTATTAAGCAAGCCTTCAAAGTTATTTGGCATGGCAAAAATTTGAAAAGGATGCCTTTTATTACATATTTAGCTGCTGTGGAGAGATTAAGTACAAAAGATAAATTGGCTAATTATGGGGTGGTCCATGATAATGTCTGTTTGTTATGTTGTACTCATGAGAAATTAGTGAGCCATTTATTTTTTCAATGTTCCTACTCAAATTTTATATGGAGTTCGTTGAAGGAAAAACTTGGTGTCATATCAAATGGGGTTGGTTCAATTGAAGATGAAGTAGTTTCATTAATGTAGAAATTTAAAGGCAAGAACCAAATGTCAGATTTAGCTTGTGCATCATTCACATGTTCAGTATATCACATATGGTTGGAGAGGAATGTGAGGCATTTTGGTAGCAATTCTATCAGCAAAGAAATTAAACTGAAGATTATCGAAAGAGAAATAATGCATCTGGTTAAAGGGAATGGGAGCAAATCAAACAGAATAGTGGAGAATGAAGCGATATTAAGTGGATGGGGTATTGAACTTGTTGATACAGGTTAATATAGATTTGAAGTGGTTGAGGGTTTCTGTAGCTTTACTGATGCTTGGGTGCCTAGCGAGTTATGGGCTTGGAGTTCTATCAGTGTTTTAGAGTGTTCTGTTTGTATGTTTTTTTTTGTTTCTTTCGAATTATAGAATTTGTATACATCAAATTTATATGTGCTCTTTTTCCCTTTAAGGCACCCATCTAGGATAGGGGAATTACAGGGTTTTAGCGAGGCATATAAAGGAGGTTTTTTTATTTGGTATAGCAATATAGAGTACCAATTTTCAAATATATATATATATATGTATAGTGTGTGTGTGTGTGTGTCTGTGTGTGCAGTAGGCCTGCCTTGGGGAAAAGCTATTAAGTGGATGACCTTCATCTTGTTGGGTTTTAAGTGGTTAGGACTAGGTATGTTCTTAAGGTTCACTTCTTGGTTCATGACCCAAGTCATAGGACCCACCCTTAGATGATTTAATGGTTGTTAGGTACTCTTTCTCCTATAAAGGTATTAAATGGTCATATTAGACGATAACGAGAGTAGGGTAGTTCTTCATGTAATCTCTGCTTCTTATCTAGGAGCTAGTGAGGGCTAACCTAAGGACAATATATATATATATATATGTGTGTGTGTGTGTGTGTGTGTATATATATATATGGCCCAAAAGGAACCACCGTCTAAGGGAAGTATTAAGTGGCTAAGAGTTCACCCACAGGGACAGCTAGATAGTAACAAGAGAGTTCACAGAAGGGTTCTCATAAAATGAGTTCCTCACCCTTTTCCGGTATTAAGTGGTCGTTACTATTTCTCACCCTATAAAGAAAGTATATGCATTATGACATTGATGTAAGATACAAGGTCTTAAGTGGTTAGGGGTATGTCATACGGTATTAAGTGACTGTAAGGATTATGATTATCGTTTTACGTATTAATTTGTAGTTTTTAATAAATGGCACACCTATTTATGCTACTATATTTTATCTGTTTCGCCTTGTGAGATTATGATTATCATTTATACTTCTCTGTGATACATGTTTAATACATTCTTATAGGAACCAACGATCCATTTAAAGTGGCTTTAAATTCTGATGGCCCTTTTCTGGGTTGGATTTAGGCCCATTCTGGGCGGGATGTTACATTTGGTATCAGTGCATAGATTACCCCATTACGAGAAAATATACGTAGGAGAGACATATTTGTTATCTGTAATGGTTTTCTAAACTACATATTTATATATATATAAGCACTATACTCCAAAACATACGCAGTTATGTTATGCAACTTTATCTTTCTTCCTTTTGGGATTTGATACTATCGTAGGAAGTCCACTGAAGGGTTTTTGTTTTACAGATAGTAGAAATGGCATACAATCAGCCTGGGCAGAGAAATATGGCAAGGCCCCGTTACTTGCTAGAATGGTTCCAATTGTATTTTAGAACTATAGAACAAGTCCATGTTGCCAATCCTGCCCCAGCGGAACCAGCAGCTCAGCCTGCTGAAGGAGCCCTCAACTTCCTCGCCTTTGTAAAGATTTTATAAGTTTAGGAGGCAAGACTTTTTCGGGAACTAAATTTTTTGTAGAAGCTAAAGCGTGATCACCGAGTGTGATAGGATCTTTAGGGCTACCCGATGGGATGATCAACTTATGCGTAGGGTAGTAGCTTGGCATTTGAAGGGGGAGGCCCTGTTGTGGTGGAACCCTATTTCATAGGAGAATATAGGTAGAGTTTTCACTTGGCTAGAGTTTAGGACTCGTTTTGAGGCCAAATTCATAACTAATATTGAGAAGAGTTTGCAATTAGAGAAGTTTATCCAGTTGAAGCAAGGGGATTTGGATTTGGAAGAGTATGTGGCGAAGTATACATAGTTATCTAAGTTCGGAAGGGGGCTAGTGGATACCCTGATGGATAAGGCCCTTAGGTTTGTTAAAAGACTGAATTCACCCTTGAAGGAGATGCTTTTGGTCCAAGTTACGTTTGGGGCTATGTTTGAAAGCCTTGTTGAGGCGGCTATCTTACATTTAGCTGAGAAT
Source organism: Allium sativum (assembly GCA_030737875.1). Lineage (NCBI taxonomy): Eukaryota > Viridiplantae > Streptophyta > Magnoliopsida > Asparagales > Amaryllidaceae > Allium > Allium sativum. Next base: position 481,204,838 of record CM060924.1, read on the forward strand.
TTTAAGGAGGTTAAGATTAACAAAGGAGAAGGTACTTCTAGTAAAGGGAAGATTAAGAAAAGGAATTTCTTTCTTAAGAAGAAGAAGGGAGGCAAACAAAAGAGGGAGGTTAAGACCCATTTTAGATGCCACAGGAAAGGGTATGAAGCGAAGGACTGCAGGGTGAACTCGGCAAAGACGTAATTCAAAGGAAAATGCTTTAACCGTCACGAATATGGACACTTAGCGAGGAACTACCCTAAGCCGAAGATTGTGTAGAGTGGCTAAAACTATGTCTTGGAAATAGCGCTAATTCGTAGTGAGCCCCTAGGGATCAAGGACAACCTACATTGGAAGGTATAACTTATATCTTAAGAATTTTTTTGTTACTCTATTTGATTCAGAAACCATCCACTCATTCATTTCTAGGAAGAGTGTTAATTCTTTAAAACTTCCCCTATCCTTTGTCAGCCATCCGATAGAGATGTCCAAACCTATCAAAGAGACTATGCAACTTTGTGTTGTTTGTAAAGACCTAGTATCGGACGTCGGTGATGTGGACTTCTTTTTTGATGCGTATGTGCTTGGATTCGAGGGGTATGGTCTTATTTTGGGTATGGACTAGCTATCATTTTATGGGGGCCATCTAAATTGCGATAAGAGAGAAGTTTGTTTAAGAAGTAGAGGCCTCATAAATTCCTTGTAGGAAAAGGAATAGAGATTTTGATTTATTCTACTTATCTTCTGATTTAGAAGGATCATCTTCTACGCTTATATTATGTGAGTTTCCCGATGTTTTGAGGAGGCCGTTGGACTCCCATCCTACCGATAGATATCATCTAGAATATACCTTGAAAAGGATGTAAGGCCTGTAGCGTTGCCGTTGAGGCACATGGATCCTAAAGAAAGGAGAGAGCTTGACAAAAAAAATATCGAAATTGTTGCAAAAAGGGTTTATTCATAGGTGTAACTCTAAATGAGGTGCACCAGTAGTGTATTCCACAAAGTCTGAGGGATCTTTAAGATTATATGTGGACTATAGGGAACTTAGCAAGTCAACTAAAAAGAACAGATATCCCTTACCAAGTATTGACGACTTGTTTGACCATTTGGGAGGAGCCCAAACATTTTCCCAGTTAGACTTAGCTACTGGATTTCACCAACCAAGGATTTCAGAAGAGAGTAAGCCTAAGGCAGCATTTAGGATACCAGATAGACTATTTGAATGAGAGATTGTTCCTTTTGGTTTAAAAAATGCCTCACCTTTCTTTGCAGACTTTATGAGTAGGGTATTTCATGGTATACTCAATAACATTGTAGTAGTATTTGTGGACAATATCCTTTCCTTCTCGAAGGACCATAGGAAGCATGGAGATTACTTGAGAGGGGTCCTAGGAATTTTGAGGAAGAACGAACTTAAAGCCAAATTCTCAAAATGCCACTATTGGAAGAAAGAAGTTGAGTTTTTAGGGCATGATTTTTGGGAAAGGGACTAGTAATAGACCCCAAAAAAGTAGAAGTGGTCCAAGAGTGGGGGATACCTCGTAATGCAACTGAGTAAGGAGCTTCTTTTGGCCAGCAGATTACTATCAGAAATTTATCAAGGACTTCGCGAAGATTGGAACCCCTCTAACCCAATTGACAAAGAAGGATCATAAATTTGTATGGACAAAGAAATGTGGAATTGCCTTTGAGAGATTGAATGAATCTCTCACAAGTGCGCCTATTTTGATTATCTCAGACTGAGCCAAGATGTTCACTGTTTTCACAGATGCATATGGGACTGGTTTAGGAGCGATGCTTATGCAAGAGGGTAGTGTAGTTTCCTACGCAAGTAGAAAACTCAAGGACCAGGGGAAAAGATACCACGTCCATTATTTAGAGTTAACGGCAGTGATTTTTGCTCTCAAGATATAAAGGAATTATCTTCTTGGAGAAGATTGAGTTGTTCATTGATCACAAGTCCCTTAGGTATTTATTTTCTCAGGAAGATCTTAACCTTCAATGATAGAGATGGATGTAACATCTTGCATCTTTTGATTTTTCCATTCAAATACCCCGGAAAGGCTAACGTCATGGCGACGCTTTGAGTTGGAAGCACGATGTCCTTAGTACAATCACTGAATGAAGACAGAGTTTCTCTATAGTTTCAATTTGGAACCACCATATGAGGCAGCTTGAAGATTTCTTTAAGCAATGGAGATAAGGTCAGATTTATTAGAAAGGAACAAGAAAGAGCAAGACCCTAATGATGACTTGAGGGTGTTAAAGGAAAAAGTTTTAAGGGGAGAATCTTTCCCTCACTCTTGTAGATATTATGTTGATAATAGTGGTAGCTTTAGGAGGGATGGCCAAATTTGTGTCCCTTGGAGTATGTATCTTAGGAAGGAGATTCTAGAAGAATTCCATAGGTCAAGGATGACCATTCAGCCTGGAGGTAACAAAATGTTTAGGGACATGAAGAGGAGCTTTTATTGGGAAGGAATGAAAAGAGATGTGATAAAATTTGTTTCGAAGTGTTTGACTTGTTAAAGAGTGAAGGCGGAACAAAGGAAGCCCGGAGGACTTTTGTTACCCTTGGAGATTTGCACTTGGAAATGAAAGCATATTTCTATGGACTTTATTGATGGGCTTCCTAAGAGAAATAAGGGGAATGAAACCATTTGGCTGATAGTGGTCCGGTCAACTAAGAGTTCCCATTTTATTCCCATCAAGAAGAACGAGATTGTCGCCTTATTAGCCAAGTTATATGTTAAGGAAATTGTTAGGCTGATTCCAACTACTATAGTCGTTGATAGAGATCCAACATTTACTAGCGAATTTTGGAAGAGTCTTCAGGAAGATTTGGGAATGACCTTAAATTTATGTATAGCCTATCATCCGCAAATAGACGACTAGATAGAAAGAGTGAATAAAGTCTTAGAGGGTCTTCTCAGAGCATGCATAGTTGATTTCAGAGGAGCTTGGGAGTAGTACTTACCTTTGGTTGAGTTTTCACACAATAACAGTTATTAAGCGACGATTAGTATGACCCCTTACAAAGCTTTGTATGGGCGACCATGCAAATCGCCAACTTATTAGTGGGAAACTATCGACAATGTTTTAGTCGGACTAGACCTTATCCGTGAGTCCACGGAGATTATCACTTTGATTCGACAGAGAATGAAGGCTACCCAAAACTGGAAGAAGTCATACGCAGATAGGAGGAGAGAACTAGAGTTCGATGTTGGAGACTTAGTATTTGTTAAGTTTTCTCCTCTCAAGAAGACACCCCGATTTGGGAAGACTAAGAAGTTAGCCCCTAGGTTTATTGGGACTTTTCAAATTTGGGATAGGATTGGGAAGATTTCTTACCGTGGGAGCTTCCCGAGCGTTTGCCAGAGGTTCACAATGTTTTCCATGTTTCTCATCTTCGCAAAAGCCTCCATGATTCAGCCGACAAACTCGAGCTTGATGATATTGGGGACATAGGAAGTCTCGAGTAAGAGTCTAGGGTTCCCCCTACCACCGCAAAGATCGTGGAGCACAAATCAAACGACTCTGCAACAAATCTATTCTCCTAGTCCGAGTTTAGTGGGCAGATAACCCTGCAGAAAGCATATAGGAAACTGAGGAGAAGATTAGGCTTACTAATCCAAAACTTTTCTCGGGTAATTACTTTCTCCAAGTTTCTCTTTTTTGGTTGTGATGTGGTTGCTAGATTGGATGGTAGGAGGTGGCTGCAACATAGATGCACAATGCACTCATATAGAATTATATGCATATTAGGATATTTTGCATACATATTGCATCACTTATTACACATACACACTAGGACCGAGGTCAATATTAGTAACTCTGTAGTTCATAATCACTATAAGTTATAGATGTTCATTAAATAACACAGATGTAGAATACGGTTGCTTAGAGCGAGTTGTGTTCTTCAACCTTTTAAAAGATTTCGAACCAAAATCTCTAAAAGGGGGAGGGAGAATGTAACGCCCTATAAAAATATACATAAGTTAATTTAATTTAAAATAAACAATAATAAGTAATAATATTAATGGGCTAAAAAAAGAATTTTGGGAAATTAAGAATTGAGCCACGAAAGTATTGTAGTTGCATTCATGGTGAGATTCTGATCCGTTTTCATATTTTATTTGTTGAAAACAGAGTCTGCATGCAAAAGATATCAATAAATTAAGTTATGTGTATATATTAACGTACAAAGTTTGAATTTCAAATAAATATATATACAAATCAGGAATATATTAATTTGGATAAGCATGAAAAGGATATTCCTTTTTGAATTCAAACTTGTGTGTATATATTTATACACATTAGGGGACAAGAATAATATAATTAAGGCAACAAATAAACTGAATTAATTAACGAACGATCAAAAATTAATGTTTAATAGATGATTTGTACTGAGCTCGACCCTAGAAGGGGGTCGATCACCCTTTTGTAGTGGAGCCTAAATAGGCTTGTTTTATGTAGGGACTTATTTATAATTTATATCAAATGGATTGCTTAGATTTAATCAAACTAATCTAACGGTCCATATACACAATGTCAACTACAGATAGTCCCTAAAATCCTCACTCCAAACCCTACAATCATTCTTCTTCATGCCTCCATGATTCCTTTCTTCCATCTCTAATTCCAGAAAAGAAAAAGGAGTTTAGGTTTCTTCTATTTCCCTAGTCTATTCTATCTTCTCTGTCTTATTCTAACATTGCTAAGATTATTCTAGAATTTAGATTCATATGTATATATAGGATTCTAATATACGATTCTTATAGATTTGAAAGGTTGGAGCACATTCGTTCTTGAAGGCCAAATCCAAATCTTGTTCATTTCAGTCTTGTTATTGCTCTCCCCAGTAGCACTGTGAGTCGAATCCATATGAATTGTTATTTTCCTATAATTTGTTAGTTTCAAACTTGGATTATTGTGCTTAGGATGGTTTGACTTCATACTGAAAGAACACAACATTATAATCCCTCAAACCATTCATTTTGTTCATGTTCTTATGATGAAATTGTCAACCTATGTATGTTTGAGGTCTTATGATTACCGAATTAATAAAAGAGATGCTTGATTGTGTTGTATAATTTTCTATGTTTTGTCGGATTCATCTTATCTTGTTTTTATGAAATTTCATATATATGGTTTTGTACAAAAGGTTAAGATTTGGATGTAATTGTAAATCCAATATATTTAAATCTCTATTTCTTCAAAAATAGGATATTTTAACGTATTACAGGATATTCAAATATTAAGATTTGTATGTAAACATACATAAAAATTGAATCCGTTACAAAATAGGAATTATATATACATATACGTATATATCTATATCTATATATATATATATATATATATATATATATATTGGGTACATGCACTATGTTCGCCTTTTATTAATTTAATAATCAAGTCAAAACTAGGTTGTAAGTTTTGTATTGTTATTGTTGTTTTTCCCGTTTTTGATTGCTACATGCTAATATGTACATTTATGCCTTGATTAAGTAAAGTATAAGAAATTATAACTTGTACACCCTTAATTGGAATTAGGGATTGGCATTTTCAAAACGTGGCTAGGACGTTAATTACATTCATTTAATTTATGCTTATATATATATATTATATATAGCGTAAACAACGTAATAATTATACGTATTTAGTGCATAATAAACATCGTTAAATTAGGGATTTGAATTTAAATGTCCCCATAGAAATATGTATGTTTGTGCATGTGTTAATGGCCTTAAATATACTAATGACATATAGACACGAGGTTAATCGTTGCTTTAGTAGAAGTTTGCCTGGACCCGACCTAATATCTAGCATCTACGAATAAGATTGATTAATGTGAGAGGTCTAAATGCCATGAGCCATTATATTTAATATACTATGATACAAGGTTATGCCTAACTTTTACTAGAAGCTATCTCGGAACCGCCCAACAAATCCAGCATCTACAAGTAGACGGTCTAATGTGATATGTCTAGTGTGTGTGTTTGTGTGTAGTAGGCCTGCCTTGGGGAAAAGGTATTAAGTGACTAACCTTCCTCTTGTTGGGTATTTAGTGGTTAGGACTAGGTATGTTCCTAAGGTTTACTCCTAGGTTCAGGACCCAAGTCATGTGACCCGCCCTTCGAGGATTTAATGTGTGTTAGGTCCTCCTTTCTCCTATAAAGGTATTAAATGGTCTTATTAGATGTTAACGGGACTAGGGTAATTCTCCATGTAATACCTACTTCTTATCTGGGAGCTAGTGAGGGCTGACCTACGGACGAAATATATATGGCCAAAAAGGAACCATCGTCTAAGGGAAGTATTAAGTGGCTAGGAGTTCACTCATAGGGATAGCTAGATAATAACAAGAGGGGTCACCGGAAGGGTTCTCTTAAAATGAGTTCCTTAGCCCTTGTCCGATATTAAGTGGTCGTTACTATTTCTCTCCCTACAAAGAGAGTATATACATTACGACGTTGATGTTAGAGACGAGGTCTTAAGTGGTTAAGGATCCGTCATAGGGTATTAAGTCATTGTAAGGATGTCCATCCTTAATAAAGAAATTAATGGCCTTAAGTGACTAATAATAACCCTCCTCGTGGGGTATTAAGTGATTGTTAGGATGTCCACCCTTAAGTGTTTTTTGATTATTAAATGACCATAAGTACGTCCACCCATAGATTTACATATGGGCCTTAAGTGACTATTAGGATGTCCGCCTTATATGCTTGCTTGTGTGTATGTTTGTTTACGTAGACATATCATGAAAAGTTAATACCACCAAATTTTAGGGAATAGTCATTCCTAAACTCATGTGTATTTCATTCACTAGAACTTTATGTTCTGACCTCCCCCCTCTTAACATTAACAGGTTAGTAGGTGAGACTGTTGACCAAGGATGAGGGACGACTGCCTAGAGGAGGAGCCTTTCTAAGAATTAGTTATAGTGGCAGTAGCTTTATTATTATTGTTGTTGTGGGATAATGAATAACTGATGTACCGTATACCTTTGAGACATGCTAAATTTCTGAATTTGTGGTTTTCAATAAATGGTATGTCTATTTTATGCTATTATATTTTATCCTTTCCGTTGTGTAAGGTTTTGATTATCATTTATACTGCTCCGTGATACCTGTTTGTTATATTCTTATAGGAACCAATGATGCATTTAGAGCGGCTCTAAGTTTTAGTGGGTCTTTTCTACATCGGAATTTAGGCCCATTCCGGGCGAATTGTTACAGTACCCATTTAGAGTTATGATTATATATCGTGCATCGAATCCTTGCTTGTTTGAAGCCCCTCCAACAAATAATTGGCATTTGCACTCTTCCTTTATTTGATTGTTCTTTAATGAAACAGTACATTCATTTATAAAGTATGACGTTGCTTTCTCTTTTATTACAATTCGATGTTGATATTCTATATTATAGTAGCTTAACTCGATTCCCTGTTTAACCCATCTTTCAGAAGTTCATAGTTTGCGAAAACTTTGTTTCAAAGGAAAGATTGTTAGTACGCCCTTGTTTTCCTAGCGGTAAGTACCAAGCAATAAGCCAACTTTCTTATTATGGGATATTTTGTTTTCACTTCTTCCAATCTTTTGCTTGTGTGAAATATTGGTAACAGTATGTCAACTGCTTTTATTATCAATAATGCATCGGACATGTTTGGAAATAGAAAAATAGACATATAAGGTTTCGCCATTAACAAGACTGGATAAAATGGGTTGTTTTTCAAATAACCTTTTAGTTCTTGAAAAGCATTCTTTAAGTCTTCATCCAATTTCATTGTCTACTTCTTCATTATTATTTCATAGAAAGGTGTGCACTTTCAGTGGCTTTAGAAATGAAATGGTTAAGCGTTTCCGCCCATCTAGTCAAGACTGTTACATCCTTGCTTGTCTTAGGTTTTGCTATATCTCTAATAGCTTTAATCTATCCCGGATTGACCTCAATACCTCGTATTCTCACGTGTAGCCTAAGGATTTTTAGGATTGAATTCCAAAAGAAAACTTATGTAATCTTTATCTAATATGCCCGTAGATCCTAAATAGGCTAAATGATCATTTTCTTTCTTGAACTTCACTGACATGTCATCAACATACACTTCCATATTTCGCCCACCTTGTTCTCTAAGCATTCAATCTACCAAACTTTGGTATATATCTTTGAAATTTTTTTAATCAAAAAAGCATTACCTTATAACGGTAGATTCACAATCTATAATGAAGCTAGGGTGCTCCTTATCTAATTTAGACATAGGAATCTAATTGTACCCTGAATACGCATTCATAGCTAGAAAAAAGTTGATGGTTTTTATAGTGTTTGGTAAGTGATTAATCCTGGTAATGTGTAGCAATCTTTCAAAGATTTGTTTAGATCAGCATAATCAATATAATTTCTCCATTTCTCATTTGATTTCTTAACTAATATCGGGTTTGCCAACCATTTTGGATAGAATACATGTCGGATGATCCCATTTTTCGATTGCCATTTCACTTTTTCCTTTAAGTTTGTGTGCGAACTTTGTCGATCTACCTTTTCTTTTGTCTAATTGATGTTGTTGATGACGCATCCAAATTTATATTCGAAGCATGGCTCATAACCACAGGATTAATTCCCACCATATGGGTCCATGCTAAAACACCCTTATTTCATTATAAGTACTGGATTAGGATTGTCTTCATGTGTTCGTTTAAAGCTTTTCCAATCTTCATGGTTTTTGCCTGATTTTCAAGTTCAATGCATATTTTTATCAGATCCTCGCATTATTCTTTTCGGAATCTACTTCTATTATGATCTCTTTATTCTTTAAAGCTTCATCTTCTATGCATTTGCTTTATCCTATTTTCCTTTTCCTCATTTTTTTAATGGGAAATGTACCTCCAGGTCTAGTAACCGCTGATGCTTTTGGTAACTAGCTTGCTGGACTAATTACTAAAGGTTTACGAGTATTGATCTCATCTAGTGTCGGCTTCCCAAAGAATGCATTATGGAACAATGACTAATCAGTGATGGCGATCATAGTTTCAAAGGTTTGAAGGCAAGGCAAGATTCCCATCTAAACTAGGAGTTTTATCCGGAAACTGAGGTAGAGTTTGCATTGTTAAAGTCAAAAATTGGTTATTGACTAGGCTCTAGCTTCTCCATTGGTAGATTCATGCACATGAAAGCATGTTGAAAGATAACATTATGAGGACTGGTTAGTGGTTTGATTTTCCTATATCCTATTGCGGGCTGGTTAGTGGTAGGATTTTCTTTAATATATACTCTTGTTCCCTTGCTAAGCACTGGGATTATCCGGGTTAAAACTCAACATTTAGCAGTTCTATGCACATAGCCTTGATGGTAAGAGCAATAATCACCTCTTCTCCTTGGCTTAGTGTGCTAGTTGTGCTTTTTTTATGCTCGAATATAGCCTTTTTCCTTGGTAATAGCGTCTACATAAGATCTAGGTTGATTCAAGGAAATATTTTCAATAACCGAATGCTTTTCCCACTTAGGTTTCCTATTAAACCATGTCTTTTATCCTTTTCTTCGGAGGCGGTTGCTCTACCTAGCGTGATACATGTCATCCATTCTCATAAATTTAACTGCACTAAAAGTGGAAATCCTGTAGATTCTTGCACCTTAAGCATATGGTTCCTTATAGAATAGCTTGACTTGGCTTTATCCTAAATGAACAACAAGTATTTTATATCTATCGTTCATGTCCTTGGCTTTTAAGGCCTTAGCATTAAATCTTTTTAAGCAGTCATTAAGAAGTTCCTCACTCTTTGCTTAGCCTGTGCTAGGATGGTATAACCAATGTAATGATCTTTAGATCTACAAAATTTAGCCATAAACTCATACGTGAACTATTTCCATAAGTAAATGGTATATTCTCGGTAGTGCATTTTGCAGAAGCCACGTAAAGGGTAGTTGGAGAGAGTTGAAAGTGAATGGAAATGCTTGCATCGTAAAGATCCGTTTGGCTTTCGAAGGTTATCGGATGAGCATCTGGATCTGTCATCCCAAAAGTGTTAGGATTTTAATATGAGTGGGAGTCCTTAGTGCGATAATATAATTTGTTATGTAAAAGGTATTTCTCTGTGATGTTCATCTGCTTCATCATCAAAGATCCTCTTCCCTTTTTAGCAAGCATGCCTTTTATAGTCCTTTCTGCCTCGTCTTTATATTAAGCTTGTTGCTAGCACAATTTCTCCTGTCTAGTTTATATCTTTTCGTAGTTGAGCTATCGACGTGTTCGAGAGCCTTATCCTCCCCATTCTCCCTTAGTAGTTAGTTTTAGCTTCCTAATTTTGTGAATTCTTCCCTATGCACTTGGGTGTGTGGTTACGTTGATATCTACTATATAGGACTCAACAACAATCTTGGAGGATTTCTGAAAGTATACCTTTCTTAATAGTTCCTTCGTTATGTCTAGATATAGGGTTTGGTCTCTGATCTTTGCCTTGCTTGTGTTAGGATGTCATGGTTTTCAGGTTTACCCTTCTTCAGTGTTATTAAGGTTAAACCGGGGAGTTGCATTCTCTTCAAGTATCGCTTTCTGAATGTATTGTTGAGCCGAAGCATCAGTTTTCTTTCCTTTCACCGTTTTTGACATGAAATGAAAACATTCCTATTAAAAAACGGAAGATAAGTCAGAGGTAAGACTCCTTTTAGCGCTAAAAGTATTATCCAAAAATGGTTTAATAATCTTGATTGTTTATCTTGACAAATATTTCCTTGAAAGTTAGTTGTCGAGTTGATGTCATTAATAACCGGAATTCCTTCTATGTCAAAGATTTAGTTATTTCAAGCTAACTCTCAAGGTTGGCTTCAAATCGTTGAATATATTATTTTAAATCGAGCCATCTTAGTATCGAAATGAATTACTCCTATGAAATTGATCGTGTTCACAAAACACCCCTCAAAGAATGGGCTTCGAGTTGATTTGTTCCAATATGATTCAAATAACCCATAATTGATAAATATCTGAAGAGCGACTATTTCTATTAAGAGTTATATTAACTTCTTTTGATTTTGAGGAATGTATAGGATTCTTCAAAGCCAACTCCGTTCATTCGACGAAACAGTTAGACTCGAATCGAGACACCTTGTTTCACATAATTTTTTAAGGAATAAGGAGAGGATCGAGAAGCGTGCTTTGGTTCATGAGAAACTAATGAATCCATGAGCTTGCGGGTCTAAGGTATGATCTGATACAATAGATGCCAATTCAGATCCGATATGGATGTGTTATGCAAATTATTTAGTACTTAAAGTCCAAAAGAATTATATGCTATGTTAAGTCAAAAAGGTTATAGTCATATTAGTCCATATGCATTGTCCAAAAATCCAAGTCTTACTGATTTATATATGCATTGTCTCAATATCATAGTCACTTAAGTCTAAAATATGCATGATTTCATAAACTTTATGTCACGATCATCAAGAATATAGGAACAGGAAAAGGTTAAGTCCCATTTATCATTATTCTAAGTCATTTTACAATAATGAAATTGAATTCTTCTCCAAATCAGTTTAGGGTTACAACAATTGTGAATGAAATAAGCCAAAAATAACGAGAAGAGGGAATCGGAAAATCGACCCCTTTATTGATGCTACCCTACCATTATTTATAGATGAGGGTTAGTAGGAGGCAGGTAGCTGACGCTTTGAATCCCTATGCTACTTCAAACCTTTGTTTTCTTCGACATCTTTTACTTTGAAGCCTCAAGCCATATTGAAGACTTCTCTGACCTACTTTGTATACTCTGTGATGCTTCACATTTCCTTTATCATATGGCCATTGTTGTTCCAAGTTGCCTTGAAGATTCTTTTCTTATAAATAATCTATGATGCCTTCAAAGATCTTCGGTTTTGTCTCACCCTTGTCTTCGTAATGGAATCACTTTGAGTTTAAATTGATCAAGGCATTAAATTTCATTTTCCTAAGTGACTCGAAGCGGTCAAATCACATTGTGATGTAGTCTTGGATGTCGTGAAGTCTTGCAATTAAACAATCTATCTTTCTTATTAAAGCACTAATTAGGCCAATGAGAAATTTATTTCGAAGCACTATTTTTGATGTAAGTATCTTGTTTCTAGATGCATTCGATGTTCTTTCCCACTCGAAGCAAGATATAGGACAATATTGCTAAACATCTTTGCAAAGCCTTTCTCTTTGTCCTGGGACTATTGATTTAAGAGTTCCTTTATATGCTCGAAGTACATCTTCCTTTGAATTGAAGTTGTCTTTCTTATGCTCAAAGCCTTCTTTTGATTTGGACTATTTCTTTCACACTATAATCAATCCTTTTTTATGATAGCCAAAATATATGGGTGTAATAGAACTCATGTTTGAACATATGTTGATATTGTAATAATTGTTATTTTGCATACTCCGGTCAATCAAAGGGACATCTTCATATGTTCCTCTAGAAGTATTTATGTAATAATGTTTTCTCTGAAGCTTAGGAAATGTCATGGGATTGTGTAATGAAATGAATGGGAAAGTGTTTAGGAAAATGTGTTCGATTTATTTCATGTTCATATGCATTTGCTATTGATATCATTAACATACCTGTGTTAATCGCCAGAGATTAATGTTATAGGTGGCTGCATCATTTATATTTCTTAGTTCTAGGACACAGAATGGGTGATGCAATGGTTTTGTATTGAAGCACAAGTTTTATGAATTATTAGAAGAAATTTTGAACTTTAAAAAGGTTTTAAACATAATCCTAATGAGTTAAAGAAGAAATTGGAGTATGGGATAACGATATAGTAATACAATTTTATTTGATTTATATATAAAAAAAATGTGTTATCTCTATTATTCTCTTTCTTTTGGTTTTTAGACCATTCTTCCATATCTTAACAAGATTTGTTTGATGATTTAAGGATATTAGATATAGAGGCAATAAACGGAAAAGCCAGTTTTGGTGAAGGGAGCACCATGATATATGGTGATGCTTGACCCAATAATCAGAGAAATTAAGGTCAACAATCTGTTGCAAATGATAATGTGGCTGCAGAAGTGCTTCTAGTAAGTATAGAAACTGCATATCAGTTTTTTGCTAATATGATGCAAGCCAAAGCTACTGCTTGACTAAGAGGTAATGTTGGAGTTGCAAATCCTAAAATTTCTATCAATAAATCTGTTACTTTTAGTTGGGATTATGCTAGGCTCGGAAGGAAACCATTTATTGGATCCGAGGATGCTATTAAGTGAAAATTGGCTACTTCATTGCTAGAGGATATTTACGGATTTAGGATTAAACGATGAGGAAAAGAGAAGGTTGGTATCCACACAATTGCAAGAGCCTACATTGTACTAGTGAATAATGTAACTACTGGTGTAATGCAAGATGAAATGACTTCAGTAGAATTTTGCAAAAGGTTTGAGGAGAGATTTATTTTTAAGGTTACTAAATTCGCTTTGCTTAGGAAACTGCAGAGTTGGAATAGGATGAGGTGTTAATGCTTGAACTTGCTACAAATTCTTAGAGTTATCTCATTATATGTATGCGACTATTGACAAGGTTGTCATGAGAAGCGAGTAATTCATTCAAGAGCTAAGGTTAGAGCTTGGAAAAGAGAATTTATAGCAAGAAGGCTGAAGGAGCTAAAAGTAGGTGCAGGTTGGGTTAAGGGAGAAAGTTTTTACCTTAAGAACGAAGCTCAGAAGGGAGGAGCAACCAAGAAAGGAAATTTTGATGCAGTGTGCTTTAAATGTGACAAGTAACGCTACTATGCTAGTAAGTGACAATCAAGCAAGGGCGAGGTTGATGTGGAGAAGCACAACATGAAGTGCTTCAATTACAGTCAGGTTGGATGTTACAAGTGCCTAAAGCTTCCTAAGGGAAAGGTTTATATTTGGTGCCATCATCGTTTAAACCAACTACTGTAGAAAAAGGAAAGGCTATGATGGAAGGTACGCTTTTGATTCATAGCATATCTGTTAGGGTGTCATTTGATACATGTGCATCACAAACTTCTATCTATGAATGTTTGTTACATAAGTTATCTTTATAAACATCATACATTATTACTTCCTTTACGGTAGTTAATGTTGTTTGGGGTTATGTGACTATAGGAAAGAGATGTGATAATCTGAGTTGCCAGGTTATGTTTTTACTTGTGATTTGTATGTATTTGGTTTCATGGATTTTGGGATCATACTAGGTAAGGATTGGTTAGATAATTATGATGCTAGAATATTTTGCCATAATAGAAAAAATATCATTAAGACACCTTAGTAATAGTGACTGAATCATATACTCAAAGGAGGAGGTAAATGAAAAGATCTATACATAGTTAGGTATAACAAGACTGTATGACAAAGAAAATCAAGTTCGTACCATACAGATTTATAGATAGTTTTGGACCGGTTAAAGGATTACCATTGAGGAGAGTTATTGAGTTCAAAATAGATCTTATGTGTGGAACTAAACCTATGAGTAGAGCGCCAAGCAGAATGTCACTAATTAAGACGAAGGAGTTAGAAGGTGCAGCTAGTGAACTTAAAAGGCAAAGAGCTTCACAAAGCCAGGTAGCTCGCCTTGGGGAGCCTCTGAGGTATTTGTGAAAAAGTCTGATGGATCATTAGGATCATGCATAGACTATTGAAAGTTCAATGAGAAGACGGTAAATAACAGATATATTTGTTGAGCAGTTGATGACTTATTTGGTCAATTGAGTGTAGCAAAAGTGTTTTCCCAATTGGATTTGGCAATAGGATTCCATTAATTGAGGGTAATTGAAGATAGTATGTCGTTGACATCATTTTGAACTAGATATGGTTCCAACGAGTGGTGCACCACAACATTTAGGATGATTACTTCACCCGCCTTATTTGTAGAATTGATGAGCCAGATTTTTCGAGTTCACTTTGATAACTTTGTTTGGTATCCATAGCTGATATCCTAGTGTATTCAAAGAATAAGTGAGATCACGTAGTTAACCATAGAATAGTGCTTAGGGCCTTAAGACAACACTAGTTGGAGTGAAGTTTCTTGGTCATGTAGTATCTAAAAAAGGGTTACTGGTAGATCTATTCAAGATAGAAGATGTTAATGATTGGAAGATCCAAAGACAAATACATAAATCCAAAATTTTCGCGGACTAGCTACATTTACAAGAGATTTATCAAGGATTTCTCTCATGTAGCAGCACCAGTGACTAAGCTAAGTAGGAAGGATGTAACATTTAGTTGGCCTATAAAGTGTGAAGAATTGTTATAGATATTGAAATATTGGTTGACAAATTTATCCGTGTTAGTTATACATAAAGGGAATCAAGATTTAGTTGCCTGCACCAATGCTTGTGGAACATGTATAGGATTTTTGTTGATGTAGAAGGATAAGGCTATTGTTTATGCTTCTCGACAGCTTAGAATGCATGAAAATAGATATATGACTCATTATTTAGAGATAGTTATGGTTATCTTTGCGTTGAAATTTGGAGGTATTATATGTTGGGAGAAAGATTCGAGTTATTGGAGATTCAGGTTAATAAAAAAGGAATTTTCGAGACAATGGTGACCTCTGATATTCCTCCTCCATCTTCTCATCTAAAATCCGCCATTTTTCATGATTCTGACCTTCGCTCATCAAATCCACCAGATCTGAGACAAATTTCATAACATGCAAAGCAAGGCGATTTGATGAATCCTAATAAATCTTTTTCTTCGGATCTGAATTCAAGGGTTCAGTTTCCAGATCTGGTATCACCTTCTCAAGCTACTGCAAATTGGGCAAATTTAATTCAATCAAAAGCTTGGGTTGATGTCATCTCTGAAGAAAAGCATCACCTGGATTCATTTCAACTCAACTATTACGAGCCGACCATTAAAGGTAATATGAAATTAGCTTTTATTGATGAAAATTTGACTAATAGAGCTAGAGAAAAGTGGATTAACTCAATCGTATTTTATGTGTATGGAGGTCGTCCCTATTACAAATTCCTACGAGATTATATCGATAGAAATTGGGGCATAAAAACAAATTATCAGTTACATTCTCGTGAAAAAGTTTTTTTTATACTAGAATGTGAAAGCGCAGAAGATTGTGAAAGAATACTTTCTGTTGGACCTTATTATTATAATAAAAGGCTGTTATTTATGAAAAAATGGAAGCCAGGAATGAAAATGTCTCAACAATTTTTACATTCGACGCCAATTTGGATCAAACTCCCGAATCTAGATCTAGATTTTTGGTCAGTTGAAGCTCTTATTAGAATTGCTTCCTTACTAAGTCACCCTCTTAAGCTAGACAATGTTACCGAGGATTTTATTAGATTATCATATGCTCGAATCTTGATAGAAGTTAGTTGTGAATTTTGTTTTCCTGAAGCCATTCCTATTAAATGTTATAATGGGGAGATTGTATGGAAGAAAGTAGAATATGAATGGAAACCTACTGTGTGTTTGGTTTGTAATATATTTGGCCATAGTATTGATATGTATAAAACTGTGAAAATGTGGATTCCCAAAGATAACTTAGATGCAGCTAACAAGATGGATATAGATACTAGAATGAACAACCAGGAATTTATGAATGGGGAGTAGCTGAGAGTAGGAGAACTATTAATAAGTTGGATAATATAAAATATGCTGGGATGGATGTTTGTCAAAGAAGAGGTGAGGGTGTTGCTATAACAGGAAGAGAAAATGGTTCTAAGCGTCACATGCAAGAAATGATTTATAATAATACCTCAAATCATCTATCTAAAGATAGTACTGCTAGAGATGTTAATCCTTTTAGTGTTCTAGTAGAGACTAATGAAAATATGCAGGAAGTTTGTGAGAAAGCGAATGAGATATCAAAGGCTGCTAGTCCGTCTAGTTCATTTAAAGACGTAGATAGCTTTGTAGACAAAGAAATCTTGGATGGAAAGGAGGGTAAAAGAACTTCTGTCAATAATGAATTTGGAGAGAATGCCGTAAGCAAAGATACTTTTATGTATGAGTCCGACAGTTCTTTTAGTTCGACAAATAGCTTCAAAAGGAGAAGAACAAAACTTATATACAATATATACAATAACGATAACAGGCTTGTGATTGACGGACCATTAGTAGAGGAAAATCCAGAGTGGAGTAAGCTGATGCAAAAATTTGAAAATCTATCTAAAACAAAGAAAGCAAAAGGAGGTGGAGGACAAACAGATGGAGTCACTAAAGGTGGTGTATCTAAGTAATGATTAATTTCCGGTTTCCTTTTGCTGTTTTTTGGTGTGCTGGCATGGTATTCTATCTTTGGTGAGTAGAGAAACGATTGATTTGTGGATGGACACTGAGGTTCTATTTAGAAGGAATTTTGGTTTTCTCTGCTGAGTAGTTTGTGTTGTGATGGTTGTTGTGGTAGCTTGGATATTAGATTTCTTTGGGCATGATCCTTAGGTTTTTTGTTGGCCTGCTCCTGTAATTTGCTGAGTATGTTTCTCAGTGGGTTTAATTCATGTATTTTTGGCCTTTTGGCGGAGCTGTGCTGTATATGGTGCTGGGTTTTGAAGTCATTGAAATTTCTAGGTTTACTGGGCCTGTCAGATGGAAAGTTGCTTTGCTCTGATGGTTTTTTGGGTGTTGGAGGTTGCTTCTTGAAATCTTAGTTTAGTTATTTAGTGATCTTAGTAGTGGATTCTGTGTCTTTTAGATTGAGCTGTTATTTTCTTTTTGTTTGTATAGTATTCGTTGTAGTGGGTTGTCATTTGTAAACAGCTCGATCTTTTCCTTGTAATCTTTTTCTTTGTAATATAAGTACCCTATTTTCAAAAAAAAAAGATTCGAATTGTTCACGGATCATAAGTATTTGAGGTATTCGTTCTATCAAAAAAGAATTGAATATGAGACAACAACCATGGTTAGAGTTCATTGCTGGATATGATATTAGGATAGTATATACACCTGGAAAAGGGAATAAGGTCGAAGTTGCACTCAACAGAAGGCTCACTAGAACAGGAATTGTCTTTTACAGCAACATATAGCCGCTATTAATCAGTACGTACTATAATAGTTCGATAAATGTTGTATATCGACATGAAATAAAAAACTGTTGAATATTAATAATACTGAAACAACCGCTATAAAAGAGCATGGTTTTGTAGCATAAATTTTCCGCTATGTTACTTAAAGACAATTGCTCATTCTCACCGCTATAATACATCTAAATCTCAATGAAAATGAGAATCTTTATAACGCAGTATTGCCACTATAACATTTTTATTCGATAGCAGCTACATGTTCGATAATGGCTATATGACGCTATTAACTTAACATGTTATAGTATTGTTAAATCCTTTTACAACTCATATATAATATATTTTAATTATAGCAATCAAAATGGATCTGCATAACAATTTGAAGAGGAATGTATAAACGAACAAAATATAGTAATCAACAAATGTAACGCATATTCATGACAACAAAATAAAGCATCAACTAACAAAAAATAAGTTCAGTACATGAGTTACCAAATTCAATATATATGTTTTCAATTCTTTATTGATGTTGATTTGAGTTAACAAAGGACAAAACATAGTTCATATTTAAAACTACAAGTACCAAGTGCATCTTTAAGAACTTCAACTGCTCAAAGCCTTTCTTCATGCACGTCTTCGGTGATTGGCAGAGCTTTATGAAAATTCAATCCAATGGAAGTAAATTAAAATCAGTGCAAAAAAACTATGCCTTCTTACTTTAATCCATTGAATAAAAGAAACAAACAATTTAGTTGCACCCATCCAACACTGCATGCACATCAATATATAATGCCAGTGTTTTCATCGATACAAAGTTATAAACTGATTTTACCCAACACCATCATTCATTTTAGGATTTTTTAAGTTTGTAATTGTAGCCATGTAACCATTCAAACCAGAAGTTAATTTAAGATAGCAGATGTCTCCCAAGATCGAATATGTATAGTTCATTTGTTTAACTAAGACATATGGGTAAATAATACATGCTTTTATACTTACATAAGTATAATAGCAGTCAAATTTTGGTGGCAAAGCCCCTCTAGCTTTATATCCAAAGAAATGACATATAACATTAAATTTCTTTCCCTATATGTTCCTTCTTCCTAAAAGTCAAAATAAATAAGAAGTCTTACTAGAAACTGGAAGTCAATAGGTAAACGATTATATAGGTAGATTCTTAAATTGATATATTATAAATAAAAAGTAAATAAGACAGTAAGGTATGTCAAGGTCTGTTTGAAATTAAATAAATAATGTCTACCATCCTCTTTTTCATTTCTGCTTCCCACCAAATAAGCTTGTAGTATTTCCGCCTCAATCTAATAGAGCATGCACAGGTTAACAGAGAATAGGTAAAAGCAAATAATTTTCAAATTATTGGATAACAGAAGTTATCTGAGATAGCTGAGCTGATTCATTTGATTTAGGATGGAGAAGTAGTTGCATTAAAGAAATGGCATCAATGCATTATAGATCTCAATTCAATAAAAATAACAGACTAGTGAGCTATTAGCAAAAATTCTAACAGTGTGATGCCCCTAGAAATAAAAATTGGTAACAGACTAGTGAGCCATGTAACCGTTCACATTTGTATGGAGTCACACAAAGATTGTGTTTTAGAATTGCTTCCCTCCATAAATACATTGTTTCAGGACCAGCTAAAAGCAAGCGGTTTGAACCAGGCATAAGTTTGTAACTTGTAAGTTGCCCATTTCGATTCACTGTTCTTGTATTTCTTATAATCCAATGACGAGCAGCTAAAGGATCACAATTGTGCATTGCTCGCTGTTCACTTCTAAGAAGTGTTTCTTCAGCAAAAAATGCATTGTTATGAACATTATTCTAGCATGTCTCTTCAACCTTTACGTTTACCTCAACCACCAAAATTTTAAATTAAATTCAAAGTCATTATACATGATAGCCACCATGTACAGAAAATACAACATGATCACAAATTGAAGACGAAAACGTCCTGCACTAAACAATATGGAAAAAGAAAGAAATTACTTGATTATATGTTTCATTAGGTTTATAGGCAACAGCCAGGTCCATGTATGCAACAAAAAATGTTGATAAACTGGTGCATATAAACCTGCAGCCATAGTTGTGCCATATTTTCTTAATTCTTCCAGAGGTGATTCCCCCAAACTTAATATTCCTATAAGTTTAACTTCTGCTTCAATTTTTCCATCCTACATTCATATGGAAATCACACAATCATTCAGTGTTGAATGGTCATATTAGATGGTATGCAAATGAATATGACTGGACTCATAGTTTCAAAGTGACGTACAAATACTAAATTTCAAAATACCTAGTAGAAATGCCAAAAAAAATCCATACTCATAATTGGCTATCGTGCATATAAATGAAACTGTAAGCCTTCTATAACGCCTAACTTCTGCTTATCCGATTCTCCAGCCTTGATGCTTCCATAATTTACCAAAATTGGCCTACGACCACCATTGCCATCAACATACCACTGAATATGTTACCAATCCTTCCCTTGGAGTGAAATCCACTTGAAAATTCCAACTGTTAAGTAAAAAGGGACAAGTTGGCATATATACATAATGTGTTTTTCCAGTTGATATAAAAAGAATAAGGGAATGATTTTAAAATGATGTATTTATCAAATTATTGCAAAATATGAAAATTTATGGTCAACAAAAGATAGACACAATTCTTATTTAACATGCATCTGCCAAAGCATAATTTCCTATGCCTGCACAATCCATGAGAAGAAGAGTCAATGTATTTTATTTTCAATCCTATAGAGTCCCAATTATCATTTCAAAAACTTATTAAACACGTTTAGAAATTTTGGAAGCCTAGAGGCTCTTTTCATATACACATAGCTTATGCATAGCATTTCACAGTAAGTTTTTGACCATGATTATT
Source organism: Allium sativum (assembly GCA_030737875.1). Classification (NCBI taxonomy): domain Eukaryota; kingdom Viridiplantae; phylum Streptophyta; class Magnoliopsida; order Asparagales; family Amaryllidaceae; genus Allium; species Allium sativum. The sequence continues at coordinate 481,225,684 of CM060924.1, forward strand.
TCAGTAGAGTCTTAGAAACAACTACTCATTCCTACTTTAGAAAATTATTAATGGTGATGTTGGGCATTTTGGTCACGATTTCACTAAGTTCAACACCTCTGAAGTTAAAATTCGGATCGAACTAAATGATCAGGACATGGATTTATGGACTGCCGAGGCTCTATCCATGCAACTTGATAAAGCTACACCTTATTAATGTGAAAATTGCAAACTTTTTGGACATAAGACTTCAATACATGAGCTTAATTCCAAACCAAAATGGTTACCCAAATCACAACAAGATGTGCCTGGTCCTTCAAATACAAAGAAAAATCATACTACGCCTAAGCCAAATCCAAATGCAACTGAAGGAGCTTTCGCACCAACTCAACCTAAACATGGATACACCAATTCTGAAGATCATCTTGAACTTACTAAGCCATGACCTCCCACTAGTAGATGTATTTGATGAACTAGAATGCTACAGACTCTATGAAGAAGACCCACCTGGTTAACAATAATGGCAGCGATTAATTCATGTAATTTAGAATTGTTACAAAGATATGGATGGTGCTTCACGATTCATGTAATGTAGTTGTACGATAAACAATAATATTTTATTTATAAACAATAACTTATTTCAGTAATTTTGACATCAATTATGAGGATTAAAACCATGAACATGTAGCCATGGGGTGGTCTCTGGGAAAATGAAGGTAATAATAAATCTTTAGCTCTATAATTATGATATGAAAGGTGCAAAATTGTTATATTTTGTGGGAACATATACTAACCATATGATCAAATTCAGGTATACGATTTATTCCATCAACTTTAGTAGCAAAACTAGGACCATGATAATTATGCAGTATTTCAAAACATAGTTTCAGTCAGTTAGGAAAATCAAATATGAAACTTGTGTATAGCTTATCCTTCCAGATTATATATACATATGTTTAATAAGGTTTAAACCAATGTTACAGAACATAGAAGATCTAACTTATGATCCATCCTTTTCTCAATGATATACAATAATGCTTGAATCATCCCATGTAACAATGCAATCTTTAGCTCGATAGCTGAGCATAGTTTTAGTTGATATGCCAACAATATTCCACATGCATCGTCTTCCAAATATCGACATGTTCCAATAGATCTGCAAATTTCATCATAAATTAAACTAATCAAAAGAATAACCCACGTAACCAATCAGTTAAGAAATAAAGTACCTTAAGATCAAAATGCGCTAATCCGACGAAGATAAAAGACAAAAAGGTTACATACTTATATTGTACATACTTATATTGAGAAACTAGAGGTAAAATCATTATTTTTTGCTCTAACAACTGTGATTTTTGTGTAGGGATCTAGAGAAGTAATGTTTTTCACCAATGTGACAAACTACAAGATTTCATAATTTATCTTAAGCATTTTTAAGATTAAACAAACAAAATCCTCTTATTAAACATCCATTATAGGCACATACTAAAAGCAAAATCATAAACCTGCTAAAGGTCATCATACATTATGTTGTTTGAATACATATACAATGTATTAATGATGAAAAATAAAATAGATACTTCACCTTTTATTTTTAAATCGGTCCACCTCAAAATACAACAACCAAGAACTTCTTCAAAGTAGTGTGAATTTTAATGCTCAACAGCAAACTTTCGCAAATCGAGGAAACAATGTATGCATTTAACTCAAATCACTTTGAAAAAGGATAAACAAAAATTGAAAATCGAAGAGTTATATTTTTAGTTGATTCACTTATTTCTTTATAGTTGATGCAAATCAAGTAATTATTTAAGTTAAAACACATTTACTAGTATCAAAAACAAATTTTACTCTCTGACATACTCTATTTGCAAAAAGTATATAGATAATAGATCAACTATCTCAAACCAAACTTAAAACAAACAAATTGCAAAATTTGAATTTGTAAAATCTCATAAAGCTTACGTGAATTTGGATAAGCGCAAGCAACACTCCTTTTAGTTTTCAGATCAATGAAAAAGAGTAGTCAACTGAAGACAAACGAACTTTCAAAGTACAAAGGCTTTGAGATAAAGAACGGATATACGGTTTTAAATCTCTTAAATGAACATTCATGTTTCTATGAACATAATTTAATACTTGCAAATTTATTTTTCCAATTGAATAACCATACAAAATCATATGATGAAACAGGAAAAAAGAAAACATAATAACAATGTAAGCATCAATCAAAATATAATAAAGTCTGAAAAAGCTTTGGTACTCAGGAAGCTATGTAAATGGAGACATGGAATTCTTTCTTCTCTTCTACACACACACACACACTCTCTCTCTCTCTCTCTCTCTCTCTCTCTCTCTCCTCACACCCTTCTCATCTTGTAACATCCCGCAACTTTTACAGTTCTAAAACATAAGTAATGAAGAATTAATTTTTACCAGAAGATAAACCAGATGTTTTATTTGTAACCATTGCGAAAGTCTTTCCGAAACAATCAGTTTGATATATAATTTTGATATACTTGGAATTATGGTTTATAAGGTATTGATATTTTTAAGAATGGAAGATACACACATGAAACCATTTTTTCTCTATTATGTTCTAATTTTATGGACAAAAATAGTGTTTGGTGTAGTGATTAAGTGAGTAGACTTTGATACATGAAGACGTGAGTTCAATTCCCATCAAATACAATTTTTTTTATTTTAAGAAAAACAATCAAATTTTTTGCATGTTCCAAATATGAAGTATTTGTATGTATGCACATATAAATAGAAGACATATAAGATCAAGAGTTGCATATAAGGAAAGATTTTATGCAGTTGTATGTATATATGTTACATATATTTGGGATGAATATTGTTTACAAATTATAATACATAGGCTGTAAATTAATTGCACATTAATTAACATGTTATTTAAATTCTTCATGTGTGTATAAATATATATATGCATCTATATAACTTGATCATGCATAAACTTTCTATGTTATAGGGAAGTAGCAAATAAAAAAAAGGGAATTAAAATTATATTTACTTTCCACTTTTGAAAACAGGTTAGCTATCAATTGTGCATTAATCATTGACATATTTGATTTATGGATGGTTATGGGGTTTATTGCCTATTCTTACAAATGTTAGACAAATCTAAATTTCCCTATATATGTATAAATATGTAAATGCCATAATTTTATATACTATGGAGCAATAACTGATTAATTGCACATATGAAGATTAAGCAGGCACTGATTGTCATGTATGTCAATTGGTTTGTCTTATTAGAAATTTGTTTCCTAAAGAATAGCAATTAATTCTCTTATATAAGTGACAATTTTTAAATAGTTTTCAAAACATATTATTTGATTTCCCATTTTAAATGGTATATTCAAATCTCTCTTTTTTTGTCGTTGATTGGAAAAGTAAGAACGGACATATGAGATGTTGTTGTAATATTAATGAATGTTGTGAATATGCTTTTATTAGTTCTATGTTTAGTCCCACATCATGGGAATAAGCTAAAGATCAGCTCCAAAAGCCTATACATAAAGGAGCCAATGTAATAGAAATAATATACATATAAATGAATATAAATGCCCTCTCTCCCTTATTTCTTCTGTTTTGTGTTCATTTTATAACACGTTATCAGCACGAAGCTCTATTAGAGCTATTGTTTGAAATATTCTAGATCTATATTTATGGATCTATCATGTAAGTTATTTTTTTTATGTTTTGAAATCATATAGATCTACATTTATGAACTTATTGTATCTTCTACTTAGATGTGATCCATACTTCTAGATCACTTTTCTTTTTCATTTTTTGTAGATCTAGATTCTATTTTAGTGGATCTGAACTTTTTAGATCTAATTAATTTTTAACTTAGTGGTTTTTAGATATCCACCTATTCATATTTGATCTGGTATTATGGTATACCAAATATTTTTTTAGGAAGATCCATTCATTTTCTTTTTATAATATTATATATGGATCTTTTACCCCATACGCCATACATAAATCATCTTCATTTGCTATTTTGTCTCTTCAATAACAGAGAAGCCATTGCTAATAGGTATGCATATACGTAAATAACAAGCTGCTTGTTAGCCAACATATGTATTAATGTGGCCATTATTTTTGTTATGTAACATGATGTATGGCTCCTTGACGATTTGTAATATTTCATTATTGTAAGAAGTTCATTATAAATGTATAAAGAAAGACTTGCAGATTTTGATTTTTTTTTTATGATTCTGTGCCGTAATATATTCAATTTATTACATCCATGTATACAGTCCTATTCTATTTTACGAGATCTATGTATTTTTTTATGATATAACAGTACTACAGTTTCATCGTTTTGTCTGTTCGTTAATTTATTAATTCATTTTGATAATTATAGAACATGTATACTGATATGTGAATTTTGTCTAATTAAGCATCTGCAATTATTATTTTTGTGTAGTTCATAAAAATGTCGAACACTAAATCCATTTACAACCTCAATGCTTAGAGAGTACCATTAAAAATGGTAATAATATGTCTCAGCAGGAAAAAGCAAAGGCCCTGATATTTTTAAGAGGCCATATCCACGATGATCTAAAATCAGAATATTTAACTAAAAAAAAATCCTCTCCACTTATGGAACACCCTGAAGGAGCATTATGACCAACAGAAGACGGTCATACTTCCAAACACAAAGCAAGAGTCGTTGAACCTGAAGTTCACATGCAAATGACCTGAAGCTCATATGATCTAAAGTCCATATACAAATTCTTTCAAATAAGGAAACTGAAGTTCATATGCAAACAAGGAACCTGAAGTTCATATGCAAACAAGGAATCCGAAGTTCATATTCAAACGAGAAACATGAAATAAAGCATAAAAGCATATAATTGCATTTAATATTTTCATATAGCAAATGACCTGTAAAAGGAAAGGATTTGAAAAATCAATGCAAGGAAAAATTTCAACAAAAAGGAAAAAGCCTTATATTCCAACTTTATGCTACATGTAATCTCTTGAAGAAACTTATTATTGGAAGAGATCATTACATTTATAATAAATATTATTTTCTTGAAGAAAAATAGTAAAATGACTCTCATATGTGAAAAAAGGGGAACTTTCTAGAAAAGTTACTTCAATTTAAAATATATAATAACAATATATGAATTATGATAAAACTTGAAGTTTTATTATAGTCATTTTGGAACATATTATATTTCTAGAAGAAATATTTCATTGTTTCTTAGGAAAACTTTTATAAAGAAAATATGCATCCTGAAGATCATATTGAGTTAAGATCTAAATATTGATCTTAATTCTACACACCAAAAGTGAATGTAAAAAATTATTTTTGTCATTACATGGAAAATTTAGAACCTGCAGTTTCTAAAAAGGCAAGAAGCAATTTTGATATAGAAAGAAAGATCTAAAAGATCTTTATATGAGTTGTATAATTTAAAAAAAAATGTAATTTTTATGTTTGTGAATTTTATGTATAAATTTACAAGGTTTTAAAATCATTCATATTGAAGAATGCGAAAAAAATTGAATATGAGATATGTATTTTATTTTTGTTTATAGTTGCGAATTTTATGTATAGATCTATAAATTTTTGAACCATTCATGTTAGAGAATGTAAAATGTTGATTATGTGATTGATAAATATATTATATTACCTTATTATCATAAATGCATTGAATGTTAGAGAATGCATTGTTATGATAATATATTATATTACCTTATTGTAATAAATGAATTGAATGCATTAGTTATTGTTAGTTAATTGATGTATGTTTGTATCTGGAATATGAATAAACATATGTATTATTATTCGATGTATTTAGATAATAATAACTAATGTTATGGAAGAAAGGATAGAACCACGACCTGAAGTTGTGCAAAAAGAATATTTATACTGGAAGTTGTATAACTCAAAGTCTTGGACCTGAAGTCTTGCATTATATATATATGTATATATATATATAAACATTTTTGATAAAGTATAAAAGTTTGAAATCTTGTCAATTAGCAAAAATGTAAAAGCTTCTAAATTAAAAGTATGTTAAAAGATTGAGAACCAGAAGTTCATCATAAATTTATAAAATTGATGTGCATTTGTATGTGTATGTATATGCATAGGAAGTCGAAGTTCCTCAATCAATGAATTTGAAATACTTCATAATTTAAAAGCCTGAAGCTTTATTCAAACCGTATGAAATAATAACATTACACTTCTTAGTTAAATCATATGAGACAATAATAAAGCATCCAAAGATTGCACAATTTTCAAAATGAGTTTTATCTTGCTTATATATTTATATTTACATATAGTATTGAAGAATAAATTTTAACAACTTGAAGTTGTTATATATTTTATTTGAACCAGAAGTTCAATACACTGGAACCAAAATTTCAATATAGTGGAATCATAAGTTCAATACAGTTGAACCAGAAGTTCAGTACAATTTAACAAAATTGAAATTGTTTATATATTATTTGAACCAGAAGTTCAATATAGATAAACAACTTGAAGTTGTTCATATATTTCATTTGAACCTGAAGTTCAATACAGCACCAAATCAGATATTTTGGATATTATGATATGATATTTAAGATTCGCATTGATATTGCTTGATAAGCAAAAAAATTATGATTGGAAACTCATGAACAATTTGTTCTAAAGTAAGTAACTTGAATGAGAAAGAATATGCAAATCAATTACATATGTAATACGTGGACGCACATACACATATATGCGAAATATTTATTAACAACTTGAAGTTGTCATGAGCTCGTATTATAAATCATGCATATATTATATTTCAGAAAGTCGATTGACATCAATATTGAATGACCTGAAGTCATGTGCATATTCAAATGATAGAAAGTTCCTCCAAGTCATCGGATCAATGAAGGGAATAAGTAATGCAATATGAATGTATCTTATCAATTAATAAGAGCATTATCCTACTACAATTGAAATACATCTAATGTATTTGCTAGCTATGATGCTATAATGGATCAAAAATGAATCCAAAGTAGGTTTATTATTTAAAGTGACAATGTTTGTCAACATTGAGGGGGAGGATAAAGGAATCATCGATGTTAAATATTTGCTAACATATAGAATTATGCAAAGTAGTAAGTAACTTGCATAAATTATCAATTATGTCCCTAATATACTTTCTCCAATATACATTTGAATCCACGAAGGATCAAAAGGTGTCAATCACAGCTGAAAATGTGGTATAAAAGTTAGTTCAAAATATCTTTGGAGTAAGTCATAAAGATGCAAAATAAAGGAGGTAAGTGTTCCTGAAGAAACACTTAAAGGTGCTTTAAAAGAAACCCATGGCATGTTTGTCAAAATAACCCCAGAAGTAGTTTAGGTACCTAAAGTATAATAATTTTTTGAGATCTCAATAAATCATATACAGAACTGACAGAAAATAATCATCAATGATAAATTAATAAATAATAAAGCTCTTATATTTATAAATGGATTAAAATCCCATATTAGAGAGAAACATGATTGGCCATCATGAAATTCTCCTAAATAAGATACATGGACCTGTAGTCCATAAGATATGAACCTGTAGTTCATAAGATAAAATAGAAATATAGATAATGACAAAAGCACATGGAAGTTACTGAAACACCATAGAGTGTCAAGTGCCATGATCATTGTATTTTTCAGAGATAGTTGAACTGATTAAAGTGGTGAAAGTGTTTAAAACACTTACAATACCCTGAAGGTATAAACGATGAAAGTATACAAATTCTAGAAGAATTTGAATAACTTTGGTAGTGATAAAGAGCAAGAAATGTAGATTACAACATTCTTTTAAGTACTGTTGTGATGGAAATCTTGAAATAATTCATGATGAGTAGATCACTTCCTGCTTTCAAGAAATGTTGTAGTGAAACTCTTAATATCCATTGAAGTGGTAGTTGCGATATGCAAAAATTATTATAATATATAAGTTCCTAAAGAACATAAAGAATACAAAGAACATGTCCGATAGATTACAGCATTCTTCTAAGTATTGTTGTAATGAAAATCTTGATATACTTCAAGATGAGTAGATTACTTCCTGCTTAGTGTTGTTGTAATAAAAGTTGTCTCACTCATCAAATGTGCATTGCAATATTCAAGCTCGATTAAAACAGAAAATTATAAGCACCTGAAGTGTATTCATAAATGAATACTAGTATCATACAAATCATAAAAGGGAGGTGTTTTAAATAAGAAAGCATGCCTGAAGCATGGAAATGCACATGTAGTTTTAAAAGAAAAACTTCATTAAGAGGTATTTGTAAGCATTTTGATTTATTGAAAGAAGAATACGAATTCAAAGAAAATTATTATCAGGTGGAGCATCCATAAGTATGATATAATGCACTCTTTTTCCTTAACTAAGTTTTTCCCCACTGGGTTTTCTTAGTAAGGTTTTAATGAGGCATGGGTCATGATCCAGAAGTATCAATCCAAAGGTAACATACAAAAATAAGTTATAATGTACTCTTTTTCCTTATTTAAGATTTTTCCTACTGGGTTTTTCTTATTAAGGTTTTAACGAGGCATAACATTGATCCAGAAGAATCATACTACTTTTGACGTAGTAAATATGACATTGTATATTGTACTCTTTTTCCTTCACTAAGATTTTTCCCATCAGGTTTTTCTTAGTAAGGTTTTAACGAGGCAACATTTTGATCCAGAAGTATCAAACATATTTTGATGTAGTAAACTATTATCTATGAAGAAGACAAGGCAGTTTGGATGGCTCAGATTCAAGTGAATTATATCAAGTATGATAAGATGGATCACATTTCTTCTAAATTTATCTTCACACATTCATGAAAGGATAACAAGAAAGAGGAGAAATAAATTCAGTTTCAAGAAAAGAGGGTAGATCCATTCTCAAAGACAATTTCCAAATCAACATTACAAAAGATGATATACAAAATTGGCATGCGTCGACTACATCAATAGACTAAGTAAATAATGAGTTATAAATAAGGGGGAGCATATAAAATTATGCTATAATGTACTATTTTCCTTCACTAATAATTTTCCCATTGGGTTTTTGTTAATAAAGTTTTTAATGAGGCATTATCTTGATCCTGAAGTATCAACCCTTACGGTAACATTGTAAAACATGTTACCTAAAGAGGAAATAAATTTGCACTCTTTTCCTTGTTTATGATTTTTCCCATACGGTTTTTCATAAAAAGGTTTTTAATGAAGCATTGTTTTGATCCTGAAGCATCAAACTCTTTTGAGGAATATCATTTTAATATGATATTCATAATGTCAGACGTTGTACTCTTTTTCTCGTTCAAGGCTTTTCCCATTAGGTTTTCCTGATAGCGTTTTGAACGTAACAGACAATAGTTGCATCGACTGAATGGATATATGCAAGCAAGATAATAATAAAGGGGAGCAATCATCATATATGTTTTAAAAGAGACAACTTCAAGTTAGTAGAGCATTCAAGTTTTTGAAGACGCATATTCAAGGGGGAGTGTTGTTATATATATATATATATATATATATATATATATATATATATATATATATATATGAATGTTGTGAATATGCTTTTATTAGTTCTATGTTTAGTCCTACATCATGGGAATAAGCTAAAGATCAGCTCCAAAAGCCTATATATAAAGGAGCCAATGTAATAGAAAGAATATACATTAGAATGAATAGAAATGTCCTCTCTCCCTTGTTTCTTCTGTTTTGTGTTCATTTTATAACAGATGTGTCATTGTAATGACCCAACGAATTTTAACCTTGAAAATCGACATAAATACGTCTTTTGTATAACATGTCGACCATTCAAGTATCGAAAATACCAGATTATTAATAGAAAGAAGTTAGAGGGTGAGAAATAGAAAGATAAAAAAGTAGAATAAAATAAAAAGAAGAACATAACCGTATAGGATCAGAGTGACACGAACCTTACAATGCGGAATGGACAATTTACAATATATAACATCATTTGAAATACAAAATATTACCAGTACTTACATATGTCATCAGAGTACATCACATATACAATACAACGGAAAAAACCTATATATCTATCGATGAAGCCTTCCTGCTCCAAGCTCCTTCCAGGATAACTATAAAATCCTGAACTACTTGACTGCCCGTACAAATTTGGGCACCCAAGAGTTTAGGGAAAACACAAAAAAATAAACTCTGGGTCAGTCATGGGACTGGTGTGAGTAAACAATTTTAAATAGCTTGTTTAACTTGGAAAAATTCTTTACAAAAAAAGATAATCGTAAGACCGATCCATGCATAAACACTGATGATTTTTACCTTATAATAACCCAAAACAATTTTTGAAATCATATATTATTTTGATATTATAATAATGTCTAGGGTTTTCCACAAATAAATTAGAATCTAGCGGAATGCTTGCATCTCACGCTCCACATGTAACGAACTGGGATTTTCGACTCCGAAAATCAACACAAAACTACCATGTTGACTATTCAGACATCGGAAATACCTAATCATTAATAGAAAGAAATTAGAGGGTGAGAATAGATAAGATAGAAAATCAGAATAGAAGAAGAAGAAGATCACTACAGAATAGAATCAGAGTAATACGAATCTCACAGCGGAACGAATAAAATATAATATATATACATAACTTTGAAATAAACAGTATATATATGTATATATACAATAACATTATTAGAGTACAACACTTACACACAGCGGGAATAACAATAGCTATATAATCCTGAAGCCTCCTGCTTCAAGCTCCTCCAAGTATGTCTGTAAAGACCTAAACTACTTGACTGCCTGTACAAATTTGGGCACCCAAGAGTTTAGGGAAAACAAAAAAAAACTCTGGGTCAGTCATAGGACTGGTGTGAGTAAACTCAAATCATTTGGTTTAACTTTTCAAAACCCTTTTCAAAAGAAAAGATAATCGTAAGACCGATCCACACATAAACACGGATGGTTTTTACCTTACGATAACCCAAAACAGTTTTGGAAATCAATACTTCTCTGGCATTATAATAATGTCTAATTACAAGTAAATAAAAAACTAGCAGAACGCTTGCATCTCATGTTCCACATATATAGTATACAAACAAAATCGTGGGCGCTTATTGGGGATTGGATTCCGACTATGACAAGGTATGGGACTACCTGCCGATAGTGTATCTCTAGAGGCAAATACACTGGGTTCAGCAAGAACGTCTTGCAACCCGGCCCACACATGACCGACCACTCATTTCACTTGAGTGTATCGAATGTATATCACCAACGGTTGGGAGCTACCCACCGTTTCCCGAAAAGGGACAGAATCGATAATAGATAAAAAGAATGAAATGGATTTTCTCTAGATAGGTGATATACACCCTAATGGAAGCGACCCACTTAGCCATGCTGCCTGCCCGAGTTCTATCATTTCCCGGTTGATGAGGCTTGAGGTCAAAACGTATCTTTTGGAATATATGACCACAATTTACTTTGAATGCCACATCGTCATAGCCGTCAAATCACAAATTGATTTCCCCAAAAATACCACGGGAATAAAGCTAAGAGAAACAAATTTCTCCACCACCAAACGTAAGTACGTTTGAAGAGATCAACTTACACGATCCGTTAGATATACTCTGTCAGACATTCGTCCATTCACGTTTGTCCTAGGACTAGACAAACCGAAGGCACTATTCTATAAACAAGATAGTCCTTGTATAACTCCGTCTTCAAGTTATCATATTTGATCGCAACACTAACGTCCATACAGAGTGGGTTTCAGATAATAAATCTGATCCCGGTCTCTCTATATTAACAACGATAAAATGGTCAAAACTTCGATAGTCGGTGATTTAACTATCAAAGAAAAACAGGTGTGCAAACAACGATATTATTTCCAGATGGAAATCCTATCAATCAATCATCAATCAACACTTATCTCTTTTAATTAAATTAATCATGTATTTATTCATTTCCCATTTCTATCTACTCAACATTTCTTATTTCCTAAATTTAAGAAATATACGTCATCAATCATTGGAAAACATTTCCATCTCTGTTTCACGTATCACCGTCATTCTAGTATTCTTTCTCATCAACATTTCATTTTCTATGATTAGAAAATATCTCTGACTATATTTGGAAAATGTTTCCAAAATTTATTCATTTGATTTAAATAGATGGTTTAAATAAAACATCACTAAGCCAATTTAAACCATTACATCCATTAACTAAATTCGCTTAATCAATCTTCACTATCGAACCTTACCCATCCCTTAGTTAAAAACGAAGTCAATCAAGTTGGGGTATAATTACCTCTCATATCTTAACTGAACAACCTTTCTAACCTCGAAATAGACAAAGTTCACCTTTTAAACCTTTAACAACTTCCTTACGTAACTCAGATTCTATTTATGAATCCCCTTCTTTTTTTTAAACATTGATTTTAACTATAGCTTTATAATTCCTTTCTTCTCAAATATAAAATTTCAAAATATAACTTTTATTCCTTAATTTAACTAAATAACTAAACCACTAATTTATTAATAAGTAAATCTTAATTAAAACCGGGAAGTAAATATCACTTTCCCGAATTCGATATAATCGAATTCAGTGTATAATTCTCTTTTTCGAATAATCTCTATTCGATAGCTCCTTTTCGAATAAACTATATTCGATAACTCTTTCTTCGAATAACTATATTCGATAATCTCTCTTCGAATGATTTACATTCGATTAACTTCCTACAAATGATTTACATTTGATTAATCTCCTTTCGAATAAACTATATTCGATTAACCCCTTTAATCTTATTCGAATAAACTATTTCGAATAACTCCTTTGGATTAACTCATTTGGATTAACTCGGTTTGATTAACTCATTTTGACTAACTCAACTTGATTAACTCTACTTGATTAACTTACTTGATTAACTCGACTTATTTAACTCACTTATTTAACTCCTATCGAATAACTAATCTTCGATTAACTTATATTCGAATAACTATGTCTGTTTTAACTTTATTTCGAATGGCTAATATTCAATTTAACTCCATTCTCTTGACTCTAGATCGCAGCGATCACAATGCTTATGCCTGATTCCCTCAGGAAACATCCGACCGCCATAGGCTATCTGCAGCTCTGCGAATTTTGCTAGCAGTCTATGAAATGGCGACTCATTATGAATAACTATGTTTGACTAACTCTATCTCAAATAACTATATTCGATCAACTCTAATTGAATAACTAATGTTCAATTAATTCTAATTCGATTAACTCTAACTGATAATCAACGTTTATTTGGTTTCAAATATCGATGTTGAAATCGATTCTTACTTCTCTATATAAGTCCTGACCTATATATTCTATTTATACAATGATAAATATTTCATTTAATTTATAAAATATTATTTATTAATTTATCTTCTTACTTTATCTGTTAAAACAGATTCTATTTAAAAAAATTACTCTAAATCCATAGCATGTTATACCCGTGTGCGAAGCACGGGTCTAAACCTTTCAAATGTAAACCCTCCTTCGATACGATTCTAGTCACTTTTTAGGTCTTTCCTTTTTAAAATCTATTTATTTACAAAATAAATCCCTTTTTGATGATTCTATTTATTCTATAAAATATTTTCTTTTTATACAAAATCTATTGATTTTATAAGTAATTCCTTTGATAATCTAACTATTTCCTTTCTATTTACTTTACACATATTTCCCCTTTCTATTCTATTTATTTTTCAAATAAATAACCCTTTTCAATTCAATTTGAAAATAGTTTATGAATATTTCTTTTTCAATTCTATTTATTTGATTAACAAATAAATATCCCTTTTAAATCTATTTATTTTCTAGATAAATATTTTCTTTTTTATAAAATCTTTTGATTTTATAAATATTTCTTTTTCAATAAAACATTGAAAATTTCCTTTTTAACATTCCAGCATTCTCTATGGTATTTAACATACCATACAGCAATTATCGGCATCATTCAACCATACAAAATCAATAACAGATTTTATATCACATCATATAACACAATATATGAAAAAAAAGTAAAATAAATGTTGAGGAACCCAGTTGGGTCCCTCCGACCTGTTTCCCTGCATCCACAGATGTTAAACAACAAAAAAAACATCAATTTCATTTCACTATGAAATATTCTGCTACACAGAATCAATATTTGATTAATGATTTATATTTATATTGTTATCTATATTTTCAATCAACTGACTAGCAGTTCAACCAAACAGCCAACACATAGCAAACAACCATCATTTATAAATTCCAAAAATATTTTATAAAAATATAAACTGAGAAGAGTTAGTGAGATTACTCACTTTTCGCGTTAACCGTTAAATAATGATTTGCGTTAGTTGACTCTGATCAGACAATTTATTTCGCCATAAATTCAAACGAGCTCCAATCCACTCCTAGTAAGTCTCACCGTGTTGTTCTCGTCCATACGATCCCGTCGGATCTTGTTTTGCCAAATTCTGATCACGTATGAGTGAAATATCGCATTAACAAGTTTGAACTATCATTAAAATTAACCGTACTTTAAATTAAATGCACACGGGCCCTTACCCAACAATCCCGGCCCATTACCACACCATACCCGCTCTTGAATAACCCTTCTTCCTCACATTACATCCTCCCAGTGATATATTGAAACACAGCTCCACCATTTTAGCAACTTACCCCCTTAACCGCCCTTCCATCCTTCAACACAAATCAAAACTAAAATCGCCATACATCTCCTCATCTACTCCTCTTCCACCTCATCCCCTAATCCAAGAACTCCACCGCTCCTCACAAATCCCGCCGATGGCATCCATGCCCGCAACTACAGAGACATCGACACCATTACTTCCTCCACAACCCATGATTTTAAAAATCGAGACAACCATTGTCATCCTCATCAAATTCCGCACCAACTCATCCCATTTACAGAGAGCTCGATGCCCCCTTTTGCAGACCGCGACTTATGGTCTTCGAGCGGACCCCTGTACAACTTGCGTGCATTTTCGTGTCAAAACTCCACTAGATTTTGCAAGCAAGACTCATTTCCATTCCTAAATCCAAATACGAACTCAAAAACTCGAACCATGGCTTTAATGTTCTGATTTCTTTAACCCTAGCTCGCTAGAACACCTACTGGAAAAATATTGAGACTCCCAAGACTTGATCGCAACCACTAATACCCATATCGGTGGAAAGCTCTTCCTGCCAGGATCCCAAATATATTTGATTGGAGATTTAAGGAGTTTTCTATGAATTACTATGAATTTTTGAAGGTCGGTTTCTCACGTTTGAAGAAGGTTTCTGTGGCGGCTGAAACATATTTGACCCCGTAGGAATTAGTCTAGGGTTATGAAGGGTGTTGGAGTATTTATAGAGATTTTTATTATTATTTTTATTGATTTCTTTATTTTTTTTAAGCTAACGCTGATTTTATTTGTCCTTAAAATTCCTGTAATCACATACGATACCCAAAAATCATGAAAATGGACATACGACTAGAGTTTGACATTACGGTCCCAACGAAACTGATTTCGTCGAATTCTGACTCCGTTTGCTCACACAGCGTATTTTTAACTATTAAAATATAATCTGTTTTTCACTCTAAAAATCCGTACGGCCACACAGTGACTCTAAAAATCACGAAACTTAGAATCCAGCAATAATTTGATGTTGCAGATCCAACAAAATTAGTTTCGTCGAATTCCGACTTCGTTTGCAAAAGTGGCTATTTTTAAAGCTCTAAATAACCCATTTAAATATATAAATATATTTAAATATAATTAAATTAAATATAAATAAATTTATATTATCATATATATCAAAGTGGAATACCATACAGCTCCACTGGGATTTATAACTCGATATTTCAAAATTCTTAGTTATATCGATATTCGATTTATATTAAAATCCTTTTATAATATAAATAAATCATTATAAATTATAAAGGAATTCCACAGCGACTTTTCTGAAATTTGATTTGGACTTAAATCAAAATCTACACGACGAAATCCCGATTTTTCTCTTCCACTAGAAAATATACTTCACCAGCTCCTAACGTTTCTTGTTTCACAGAAATCCGATTTAAAACAGCTTCTGTATACTCGTTTAAAGTTCAAATCGCCAAATTACGAACTGCCGCGCCATTTCAAGCTTGATTTTAATTATAATATATTTATACATTCAAACTGTCGTTCAAATAATATATTCGTTATTCTAATTCAATTCTAAACTGAATTAAATATCACAGATGATCCAGTTCACACAATATTGTGAATTCCACTATTTCTGACTATTTCAGGAATTAAATATATTATTATATTATTTATTTTAATTAAATATTCAATATTATTTAATTCTAGTCATTTTAAATAACCAAACCATTATTTAAATAATTAAATAAATTAATTATATCGCTGAAAAATGCGGTTCGTTACAACACATATATAGTATACAAACAAAACCGCGGGTGCTTATTGGAGATTGGATTCCGACTATGACAAGGTATGGAACCACCTGCCGATAGTGTATCTCTATAGGGGAATACACTGGGTTCAACAAGAACTTCTTGCAACCCAACCACACATGACCGACCACTCATTTCGCTTGAGTGTATCAAATGTATATCACTAACGGTTGGGATCAGCAACCGTTTCCCGAAAGGGACAACATCGAATAGATTAAAGAAGGAAATGAAATTTCTCTAGATAGGTGATTATACACCCTAATGGGAGCGACCTACACAGCCATGCTGCCTGCTCGATTTTTGTCATTTCCCGGTTGTGAGGCCTGAGGTTAAAAACTTACCTTTAGATATATCACGTCTTTTTTTTCAAAACTTTGAATGCCACATTGTAAAACCCGTCAGATCACAAATTGACATCTCCAAAACCACGGGTAAAAAGCTAAGAGAAACGAATTCCTCCGCCACCAAACATAGTTTTGAAGAGATCAACTTACGTGATCTATTAGGTATACTCTGTCAGACATTCGTCCATATAAGTTGCCCTGGGTTTGGACAAACCGAAGGCACCATTCTGTAAATCCATCTTAGGCAATTTCTATCTAGGATCTACAGAATAGCCTTGCATAAACACCATCTTCAACGGTCTTTGACTTCAAATTAATCAGCGCCAAGGTTGAAACAAAGTGGTATTTGGATTCCAGTTAGAAAACCAATCCCAGACTCTTTGTATCGATGAACGTTAATATCTTTTAGGGTCAAGTGATACTTAAAGGAATCATATCAATATATTTCATATGTGTTTCTATATCCTTAATTGATTATCAAGACTTACCTAAATAAGACACGTAAGTGATTAAATTTAAACTAACAAGTTAATTGGTGTCATCCATAGCATTATAATCAACAACTATCACATAGATCCATCTTAATTCAACCATTCATAAATTAGTTGATCTTGGAAAAATGATATTTCCAAGTCATATTTATTAAATTTAGTTTAAGAATCTCATTTATTTATATTGATTATAGCAATATTGTTATCCTCCATACTTCAATATACGATTTATGAATATAAATACTATTTTATTTTCCTTAGATGAACAATTAATATATAATTAAATATTTATTTTAAACGGAAAGTGAACTAGACAATTATGAATCCAACTTAATTGGGTATCAATTCAATTTCTCTACCCAATTCACCTTTATTCCATTTATTTTCTGAACTTCAGAATAATCCATTGAAATCGATCAACTAATTTTCTCTTACCGATTTTTTTTCATAATCATTCCTATCTGCAAAACATTTGCTTCCAACGTTATTTACGTTAGATTGTGAATATCATTCATTTTTAGCCTTGTTTATCACATCACTTGATTTCATTTAATCAATACTGGTATATGGCTAAATTCCGTTCATCTAGTTATCAAATAATTTCACCTGAAATCCAATATTTATATTGATCCTCGTTAATTCGTCCTTGAAACCATTTCTCAATTTAAATTATAGTTATCGACATAAGTCGATTAATTTTAAAATAATATTCGCTTCAAACCATTTGAGTTAATTACACACAACATTACTGATGATTTGTCACCATCCATTTATCATTTCATATTGTTGATTACAATTCAACAAATCAGGATTGAACAAGTTATCTAGTTTGTAGAACAAGGGGATTTATGTTTTATTTTAATTTCAATTAATAAAATAAATAAATTAACTTTATCTTTTTGTTTTAAAATAACTTATTTAATCCTGACGGAGTACACTCTGTCTATAATAATCATTGTTTGATCGGTTATCCTCTTCTTTCCCGATTTCAATAACCATCGCCACACTGCATCCTTTTATTTCTTTTAAGGCAAATACTTCTATATGTTCTAAATATAAAATTTATATTTTAATAAAGGAAACCTTTTTATAATTAATTTTCTAAAGTTCTATTTCTTTGAATTTGTTACCTTTCTTTTCCTTACATTCATTTCATTCCCTTTTCTTTTATTAAATTACTATTCCTTATTTTCCCTTTTATATCCTTTCTTTTTGTCTGATTTCCTATTTATTTCTTTTACCTAATCAGCCCATTCTCGGCCCATTACCCTTTCCCTTCACTTTTCTTTCATTCATTTGTTTTTATTTTAAAGCCCAAGCCCGATAATTTAAGGTCCACTAACCCTACCATTTGCTTACCGCCCATCCATTACTTTCTCTCTAATTCTACACAACAACATCTTATCTTCCCTTCACTTCTTATTTGTTTCTTCTTATGTTTCTTTTATTTCGTTCTTTTCTCATATATATTCAACATTTTTTTAACGGGCTAAGCCCAGAACACACCAACGAAAAATGCAAGGCCCACGCAAAACTATTACTACCATTTTTCCTACACACCAACTACCTAGGTCACCGGACGACCCTCCGGTCACTGCTCATAAACCTCATTCCTATATGAGATTGCACACGGCCTGTCACCCACTCCCGAACCCTTCTTCTTCCTAAAACATATTGTAATGATACGGATTTCGCCCGAACCTAATCGACCGCAAAATCGACCAAGACCGTTCAAAACCCGAATACGCTAACTTTGGGCATACAACACATCAGAACAAATAACAAAAGACTTTTATAAATATTATAACAATGTTACATCAGAGTGAAGAATATCAGAGTACATTGACAAATAATAATATAGCTGAAGATTAAATTACATTAATTTAGTACATTACAGCGGAATTAAACATGATATACTAAATGAAGTCTGAACAGTAAAACAGAATTGATAGGATCCATCTTCCACTCCATAGCTATCCAGAATGAGTCTCTAAAACCTAAATACAAGGCTGCCCATGTGGAAAAGAGGGCACCCGAGTTTGCAAAGTGAAACAAACTACGAGTCATTCGTGGGACTGGTATGAGAAATCTTATTTAACCTATTTAATAATAGGGCTAGTCACAGGACCACGCCGCTAACGCGGAACGGGTTTACTCCATTGGATTACCAGTGCAAGAAATAAAATAAATCATTAAACAACGCAATGCTTTTTAGAAAAATGAAACCACCGTAAGACTCAAGTCCCATCACACAATGCAACGCAAACCGGAGGATAGACTTTTACCTTATAATGGTCAAAAATGCTTGATACGATAAAACATATTTGATATTATAATTAGTGCATATATGTTTCAAAAACATTTCAATCATAATGTATCAATCATAGACGACATAGCTACCATATACTATGTCGCCATACTATTAATACAATCCAAACCGCATGGTGTCGTGTAGGAAGTTGGATTTCCATCATGAACCAAGGCAAAAGATAGTCCTTACCGAATTCGAGACTCTCTAGCCCGAGCCTCAGGATACAGCCGCAATTGCACCTGGATCTTCAGGGCCGGTCATCCGTCGATGATTAGTAATACCTGACCAATACGTTTCCCCGCCCTATGGGGCACAAAATAGAGCCACTAGGGACTCAAATAACCAAGGCGCCTCATTCCATCATCCACATAAGTAAAAATGACCGGGCGTGTAAAGCCCTGACACCACTTCTAGCTAGAAAGAAACATATGTCCTCCCTGCAGTCCTTACTCCCGTTTTTGGTTCATATTTGGGTGTGAGGCTCACGAAGTTACGCTACACAAAGCTATGCCTTAAATGGGTTGTGCTTTGATCATCAACCACAAGACTCTGTTTTCAACAAAAGCCTTGATCAGTTGCATCTTACCATGCCACATTGTCAATCCATACCATACCATTGATTTCTTCCAATATATAACCTCTAAGCTCGTATGTCTCAGAGAATGGTGTTATGCATAGATCAACAAATACAACATAAAGGAATACAACGTCGGACATACATCCATTTACAAGTTCGTTCTGGGTTTGAATGAAACCGGAGACACCTTATTTCTCGTCCCATGTGTCCAATACAGGGGAGAGGCTCTCGCATATCCGTCGATCTCCAAGTACGTCTGGAAGATCACCAGTTATTACCTTGTATTGGGATGCCTCCCAATCAAGACATCAGTAGTCATCCAAACAATGTGAAGACTTCCGGTCTTCAACCACCGTCTTCATCTTTGACTTTTAATCGTCGTAGTAATTATTCAGAATGGGTTAAACCCGGTCTTTCTGAATAACTCGTGTATTTTATAAATTAAAATAAAGTGCTATAAAAGCACATCCTACGCCACATTCCAACTCAGAATATTCTTATAATAAAATATTCATATTATTAGGGAAAGGTTCCCATTAATTTTATCAAAGATAAATTCTTTAAATTTATTCCTTAATCTTCTTTTTAAGGATTCATCAAAACTCCAATTTGGTTTTAATATCAAAAATAATTACTTTATGATTATTCAATTTTAAGAAATTAATCTTGTCTTTAACTGGGTCAAAGAACCAATGTCATTTAAAACACCGTTCACGATAAACCCAAAATCATCTTCCATTAAATATGGAATTTCCACAGAAATCAAATCAATATAAAATCAATATAAGTTTCCATATCAGACCAATAATATAAATGGAATAACGGCAAAGCCTTTTAAATTCCATATATATTAACGGTCTTCTTTTATAGAAGCTCATCTCGATTATTATCAAATCGAATTCCATTCAATTCCAATTTAATATATTAAGTTGGAAAACTTTACTATGGAAAATTCCCCTTTAAATCTTAATAATATATTTATAAATTCCAAATTATATTTTCATTGTTAATTGGGTTAAAGAACAAGTGTCATTTAAAACACAGTTCATAATAAACCCAATTCACATTTTATTTTATTCTAATTTCTAAATATAATTGGAAAACTCTAATAATCTTAATTAAAAGATTTATTCTTTTCTAAACTGGGTTTAAGAACGGTGTTATTGAAGGCACCATGCACGAAAACCCAAAAATCCA
This sequence comes from Allium sativum, assembly GCA_030737875.1. Taxonomy (NCBI): domain Eukaryota; kingdom Viridiplantae; phylum Streptophyta; class Magnoliopsida; order Asparagales; family Amaryllidaceae; genus Allium; species Allium sativum. The sequence continues at coordinate 481,247,091 of CM060924.1, forward strand.
ATTTATTTAATTCCAAATAAATATTAATTACTTGGAAAACTTCATTAAATCTTGATTAAAGATTTATTATATTTCTTTATTAAAATAATGTTTTCAAAAAAAAAATTAGATTTTGGAAATTACTACTTTTTATTCTATTCATTTTAAAATGAATAAAAACGATCGATAAACCAGTTCGGGTCAAAATGGCATTTCAACTTATAATGGGCTAAATAGTCCAATTCCTTACCATGTCCATTTATGGCTTATAATGGGCTAGACCTCCCACATTAGGCCTACAACTCGCGGATGCTGGACATGCCGGTCGGGTCTAGGCAGACTTATCCCATAAGTTGGGCTTAACCTCATGTCATAGCCCACTTTGTATTTGCGCACTTAGACCTCTCGCATTAGGTTCAACATTAGTGGCTGCTGGATATGCCGGTCGGGTCCAGACAGACTTCCACCACAAATGCAACCTAACCACGTGTCAAAAGTGCAATCATAATTTTTAATTGTAGTTATTTCACTGAAAAATATTCATTATTTTTAAACTATTCTTTATATAAAAATGTTCTTTATTTTCAAATATTATTTTATTAAAAGTATTCTGAATCGTAAAGTGACTCCATCAATTACCATATAAATTCGGTCATATGGATTTCATACATTGCATATGTATATAACAGTAATGATAAATAATCAATAAACCATCCATTCACATCCAAAGTGGATTTAATAATTGTGTGAGCATTAAAATAATAAATAAATAATGCTCATCACAAATTGTCAATCTATCGATTGACATACAGCTAAATATTGGGACTAGTGTATGTCAAATATCATCCCAACACCCGTGTGGGGTTTTCAAACAACAACAGTTCATCTAAATAAATTATTGGTTAATAAATTAAACAAATTATAACTCGGTTTGAATTATTTTCTATTTAACCAATTTTCACTATTAAATTAAAATTAAACATTTATAATTTCAACAAGACATATAGTTTGACAAGTAATTATTTTTATTCTTATCTAACATGGTAACATTATTATGTTAACATGACATGGTTATATGACATTTTCTAAATAAATGACATCATTATATTAATATGACATCTCTCAATAGAATGACATTAATACTTTAATATGACATTCTCAATAAAATGACATTTTTATATAATGACATTCTATACTAATGACATTTCTAATATGATGGCATTCCTAACATGACATAATCAAATAAATGACATTTCTAACATGATGACATTTGTTTTAATATAATGACATTTCTAAATAAAAGGACATTTCTTATATAATGACATTATCGTGGCATTCCTAATAAAATGATATATTTTACATAGATGACATTTTCTAATAAATAACATTTCTATTAATATGGTATTTCTAATGAAATGATATTTCTATTAACATGGCATGATTCTAACATAGATGATATTTTAATTTACATGACATGATTCTAAACCAAATGATATTTCTAATTAAGTGACACTTCTAATTAAATCTAATTAAATGGCATTTTTTTAATTATAACGTAAATGACATCTTTTTAATTCTAACATAAATGTTGTAACAACCCGTATTTCGATAACATGTTAAAACGAGAATCAAGGCAGAATTTAATTTTAAATTCTGAATCAAATAAAACGGGCTATGCCATTGCGTTCGTCTCGGAAAAATACGCAAAATAGAGTCCGAAATTTTGTAAATCGGAGTCCGTATGACCCGGTTAAGGCCCAAAGAAGTTTTCGGGAAATTTGAATTTCGAAACATGCAGAAATGGGGCCAGGCGGGAAAATTCCCGCCCAGACAAGTCGACAGGGCTGTCGACTTGCAAGTCGACAGGCATGTCGACAGGCAAGTCGACAGGGCTGTCGACTTGCCCTGTCGGCTGATTCTGGTCTGGTGCACCTATTTTCTATCTTGGCTAGGTTTTTGGGCCTGGTTTGAAATCTGACGGTTCAGGTTGGTCCTAGGGTTAATCTAAGGGCCTAAAACTATCCTAATCTCTATAAAAAGACCCTAAACCTAACCTAAATCCCTAAAAATCAAACCTAGCAACTAAGTGCTGCCAAAATCAATTTTGATCATGGCCTCCATCTCCAATCCCTAGAGCCTATGCATTCAAATCGGGTTCAAATCAAAAGGTGCAAGCTTGCTACACCAAATAGAGGCCAAATCAACGTTGCTATGCGAGTTTCATGACAGATCTTCATCAAAGGAGCCACCTTTCTTCGTCAAAACGATTCATGCTCCTAGTCCTCTTGCCACGCTATGTAAGTTCTAGCTACTTGTAGATTTAAACGATGATCTTGATGTGACATGGGATAAAATGCAAAGTAACATGAGTATGTTAGCCTATGGGAACCTAGTTTGCCCCTTTAGCATGAACATATGACTTTGGGTTATGTTGTAGCGGCTAAACCATGCTATTCATGTTACATTGGACCTAGTTTGCCATGCAAGATTGGACCTTTGCTTGTGGTATGTTAGCATGCACACTTGAAAACACTTTGACTCATGAAACATGTGCATGAATGTGACTTTGAGGCTATGCAAGTATATGAACCCGAAATCCCTTATGATAATATGCAAGTTTACCTTTTTATCACATGAGTAACATGGGCATGTTCATCCCTTCATGATAGGTTTATGACATGAACACTTATGCAAGTAATCCCCTTTTATGCTATGCATGTTTGTGGCCAAATCCCCTTGAGATACTATGCATGTTTTTGGCCAAGGTTGTTCATGTGGAAGCCAATCCCTTTTTGGCATCATGCATGTTTTGAGGCCAATATGTGACGTAGTATCCTTACTATGTTGACTCGCTTTTGCTTGCGTTGGAAAACACGACTTTGGGGTAGTTAGATAAACATGAACATGACGCGAAATCTTGACTTGAATATGACATGAAAACTTGACTTGAGGTTACGTGTGAACACGACATGTAAGTTGAACCAAAATGGGGGCATGACACGTGGGGTAAACTTGGGACTTGAAATTAGACACGTATGGGTTGTAAGTGTAATATAACACTAGACCAAACATGGAAGTGGCCAACTCGAGGTTGGGTTGAGTTTGTAGCATAAATCTACCCGGACCCGCCCGGCTTAACTAGTAGCTACAAACAATAGGATCCAATGTGAGAAGTTGGTCATGTCGCGCTTAAGACCCGAGGTTAGACTAGGTTGTGGTGTAAATCTACCCGGACCCGCCCGGCTTAACTAGTAACCACAACAAGGTCTAATGTGAGAGGTTGAGGGTGCATTAATTAAATTAATGCCACATGATAAGGTTAAGTAAATTTGACTAATGACACTTAACCGATATGACACGAATGGGTAGGTTAAGTGGGACCGGACTTGATTTCTTAATGACACTTAACCATGCAAGAGGATTAGGGGATGAGGTTAAGTAATTTACACTTAACTAATCCGACTTGGTAATTAGATGGGGTTAAGTAATTAAGACTTAACTAATCTAAACACGGTAATTAGATGGGGTTAAGTAATTGACGCTTAACTAATCTAAACACGGTAATTAGATGGGGTTTAGTAATCCACACTTAACTAATCTAAACACGGTAATTCGATGGGGTTAAGTTAAACACTTAACCAACTTAAACTTGGTAATTCAATGAGGTTAAGTAACCAATACTTAACCAACTTAACGTGATAATTTAATGGGGTTAAGCAACTTATACTTAACCAATTATACATGATGATTTGATGGGGTTAAGTAACCTACACTTAACCAATCTAATACGCGGACCTGATAAGGTTAAGTCACAAGACCTTTTTAGAATATACTTAACCATTGTAGTACGATTAGAGGATGGGGTTAAGCCCACCTATACTTAACCAATCCGACTCGATAATTTGATGGGATTAAGATAATCCATGCTTAATCGATCTAGCAAGATAATCCGATAGGATTAAGGTAAGCTAGTACTTGACCGATTTGACTTGATAGGGTTAAGTCATGAGCCTCTGGGTACACTTAACCAACTTGTAGGGCTAAGTCTTGAACTTAAATACTTAGCCAATCTTGACGTGATTCGTGGGCGGGTTAAGGCATGGACTTGAATGATAACACTTAACCCAATAAGACAAACCCTAGTTAGAGGAACTAGGTATAGAATCGTGGTTAATCAAGGACAACGGGAAAGGAAGCTAAGTGGTAAACCTTAGTTAAGGGTAACTAAGTAATAATTCTTAGCTAAGGACATTGTATTAATTCACAAAGCGATGAGTAACCTGATACGGTAGGTCATCGCTTAGTATACGAGGAGGAGCAAGTTATCTGACTTGGATAAAAGCTCCAGCGCACTGGGTGCCGAAGTGGAAGCTTCGGGGGACGTGAGGATATTCTTGGGATCCCTCTGTGGGCTGCCAGGTAATTATACTAGGCCCATGAGAGGTTAAGGTCTGCGTTAGAAGGACCAAGAGTATGCCTTGGTTGCTATGCGAGCGACCTAAAGACTGGGATGGATTAGCGTGGAGTCGACGATTCTTGGTTTTTGCCCTGGATAGCACATCGCCGACTACCTACCATCTTTAGTCAATCGTGTACGTACGGAAAGGCAGAGAACCCCCAACAGACCATGTGCTTGCTATCGAGTCATGGGTGAGGTTGGCCCGTAGGGAAGTGGGCTATAGTGGGGCCGTGGAGTGGTTCTTATACATGATTTTTCTTGGATTGCCTTTCAGTAGTTGAGGGAGGGGTCACGTGGGACCATAGCCACGGGTACAAAAACAGACCTTGATATCTGCATCGGCAGACGATTTAAAGCTCCCGACCGAGTTCCGTATTTCTTGATTTGCCCTGGCACGGAACTCGGATGGCACATTGGGGAACATGTGCATCTAGACATGGAAAACGATTCACGATACATACGTGGGATCAAGGGCGCGGTTGACGGGTGGCGTAATCCCTAGTGGTCCTAGGTGGCCAAAACCCAAACCGAGACACGGAAACGTTCATTAGGTAGCATAATCCCTAGCGGTCCTAGGTGGCATAAATCCTAAGTGGACGCGCGATAGTTCATGGTAAGGAAACACAACTAGATCAAGGGTTGCAGTCCAAAACAACTCCAAGGATAAAACGTTTACATGGGAAAGCCCGTATGGCCTATGGAAAAGGACTGAACTTACACATGGAGAGAAACATACGGGTTGGGAAAACCTACATATGCTATATATTAGTTTGACATGGACCATTTCATGACATGGGGCAAGGGACATTCATGGTTAACACATGACGCGGGTAGGGATACTAGTACGAGAGGTGCAGAGCAAATATACATGTTAGAACCAGGAAAAATATACATAATAGACACCGGGGGATGTTAGACAGGATAGATACCTTGGGATAGTATACTTGATAGAACCTGACGATGTGATACCTTGATTTATCACGACACCGTAGTTTATCACGATATCTTAGTTTACCTTGCTGCAGTAGTTCAGCCAGTTACCCTGGTTTAGCTTATCTATCTTGTAGTCATCCTTATGTTTACTTTCAGTTTATGCATGTCATGTTACCTTTACCTGTTTTTATACTGGGAGTAGATAGGACTTACCAGTCTTTATGACTGACCCCGTTTTCTTTCGCCTCTTTGTCTTCCGTTTCCCCCCAGGTTCCAGGGAGGAAATGATGTTGTTTAGTTCGGGCCTCTTATGCTTGAAGGTCATCATGTATAGCTTGATGTATAGCTTGGTCTTCTCTTGGCTATGGCTGCTTCACCGCTTTATTTTGGGGAATAATTTATGAAAAGGTTTTTATGCTTCTTTATTATTGCAAGACAGGTTTTGATGTACTCTGATGTAAAAGGCTTTAGACCTTATGTATTCATGTTTATGAAAGTTCGATTTTACTTCCGCTATTTTATATGTTCTGTCTTGTGATATTTCTGTGCATGTTTACCAATAATGCCCCTCTAAAGCTAGTGCATTCCTTTGCGAGTAACCTTAGCGGAGGCGGGGTGTTACAAATGTTCTTTTTGATTCCAACATAAATGTTCTTTTTAATTCTAACATAAATGTTCTTTTTAATTCTAACATAAAAATTCCAACATAAATGTTCTCTTTTTAATTCCAACATAAATGTTCTCTTTTTAATACTAACATAAATGACATTTTTGAATTTTAACATAAAAGATATATTTATTTACACAATATGTCCTCTAACATAAACGACATGTATATTGACAAAATATGATTTCTACAAAATAGACATATTTATTGACAAACTATGATTTCTACGTAAATGACAAATTTCTGACGAATTATGATCACTACATAAATGACATATGTACTGACATTTTTAATTAACATGACATTACCTAATAAAAGGACATTTTTATTTCATTATGACATTTTCTAACTGAATGATATTTTTATTTAACATATCATGATTCTAACAAAATGTCATTTTTAATTAACATAACATGATCTAAAAAAAATCCAATTTATTTAATTCTAAATAAATATTAATTAATTGGAAAACTTCATTAAACCATGATTAAAGATTTATTCTATTTCTTTATTAAAATAATGTTTTCAAAAAAATAGATTTTGGAAATTACTATTTTTTATTCTATTTATTTTAAAATGAATAAAAACGATCGATAAACCCGTTCGGGTTAAAATGGCGTTTCAACTTATAATGGGCTAAATAGTCCAATTCCTTACCATGTCCATTTATGGTTTATAATGGGATAGACCTCCCACATTAGGCCTACAACTCGCGGATGCTGGAGATGTCGCTCGGGTCCGGGCAGACTTATCCCACAAGTTGGGGTTAACCTCGTGTCATAGCCCGCTTCATATTTGCACACTTAGACCTCTCACATTACGTTCAACATTAGTGATTGCTGGATATGCCTGTCGGGTCCGGGCAGACTTCCACCACAAATGCAACCTAACTCATGTCAAAAGTGCAATTATAATTTCTAATTGTATTTATTTCACTGAAAAATATTCATTATTTTTAAACTATTCTTTATATAAAAATGTTCTTTATTTTCGAATATTATTCTATTAAAAGTTTTCTGAATCGGAATGTGACTCAATCAATTAAAAGTATTCTAAATCTAACATAATATTTTCTAATCAAAAGTGTTATTTTGTATTTATAACATGAATGACATATTCATAGCATAACAGTTATAACAAAAACGTTGCTTTTCTCTAATGCATAACATTTATAATGAAAATGTTGTTTTAATTTTACGATAATCTAATTTAACAAATTGACCTTTTTATTTTGTCAATTTTAATACAACAAAATTTACACTTTTATGTTGTCAATTCTAATACAACAAAAATATTCTGTCATATCAACAGAACAACAAACAGCATCAAACAATCAGATCATGTACCACAAACAACATGAATTTTTACAACAAATAAATAAAGATTTCCAATGCATAACAATTTATTTTAATTTTTAAATAAGAGATCTCACCATGATTTTATCTGAATTTTCAGCATGCTCTATTTAACCTCTAATCAGTTCCATCACGTAGATCTGGTCCATACGATTCCAACGCAATCAGTTTTGTCGAATTTGGTTTCTGTTTGCACAAGATATGGATTTTTGAAATCCAATTACATTAATAAACAATTTGATAATATAATTAAATTCTTCAATTACATCTTCTTTAGGATTTGTCGCTCCTTCCTTCTCTTACAGGAATCTAAAGCGAACCCATAAACCCATAGCATCGCACAAAAAAAGCATCACCGCTCGTCACATCGGGCCACCGTGCTCCGATCAACCAATACCATGCGGAAGCCCCAACCACCACCTCTGCGCCGCCAAAACCCACTTCGAACGCCCCATGTTTGAGAGTAGAGAACGAATAAAATATTCAACGAACCTTCATCGACACCATTCATCACTTAGATCTTTATTAGCTCTTTGATTTTTGCTTTTATGGATTTAGAAATCGTTGAGTGGATTAGAAGAGAAAAGAGGAGGAAGATTAGGGTTTTGTTTGTTTGTGAATTTATAATAAAACAATATTTAATTTCTAATTTTGCAAATAAACCCATTAATATGTCTTTTCACATATAGTAATTTACAAAGTAATTTGATCAGCTGACTAGGCATGATGGGATCGCACTTATTATTCATTCAAATTTCAAAAGTAAGGAGAAAGGAAATAAAAGGAAAAATAAATGTTTGATTCATTTTCTCCGATTGTTAAGTTATGCAACTTTTTATATTTCAAAACACATAATTAAATATCATATTTCATCAAAAATTTGATTTCTTATGTTTCTACATTTTTATCACATAATTAAATATCATTTTTAATGTAAGAAATGAAATTAGAAAAAAAAATCATATTTGTAAGACAAAACTATGTTAACATTAAAAATCATATTTTTAATGTAAGAAATGAAATTAAAGAAATGATCATATTTTGAAGACAAAAATAAGTTAACATTAAAAATCATATCTTTAATGGCATGAATGAAATGAATATAAAAGGTTTCATTTTTTTATAATGTAATATAAGAAAAGAATAGATTACATTTTTTATATATTGTAATAAAGGAATAAAAAAGTTTTACATTTTATGTAATGTAAAAAGGTTTACATTTTTATGAAATAAAATAGTTTACATTCTTTTATGTAATACAAAAGGATTACATTTTTATACAATGAAAAGGATTACATTTTTTTGTAATATGAAAAGACTATATTTATATGCAATATAAAAAGGATTATATTAAAAGTACATTTTTTTAATCTTTCTTTTATTACATTAAAAATGTAACCTTTAAAAAAAAAATCTTTTTTTCTTTTTTTTCCCTGATGCATTTTCTATTTAAAATTTCTTAAAATAAATTTTTAAATTGGTTCTGAATTTCCGGGTTGTTACACATACTGTCAATGCCATTAAACTGCACTCCACCCAAAAAACTGCTCCACTAAAAATACCTCGCACAATCTCCTCCTAGTATCGTTCAATGTCAGATCTTGCCAGCGTGATGCCGCTTCAGGGGCCAACCTTCACACAAAATCTGGGCCTACTCGGTCAATAGATGGCAACGCAGTTCGCCCTTGACCCCAGCGTTCAAAAACAGGAAAAAGGACCAAATTTGACCTTGTATGCTTCACTTAGTCATCGAAAAAATTGTTTAGCATTTTTACTTGATTCTCCTTATTGTCCAGAAGCTTCGCCCTCAATTACAGCTCCTCCGGTCACCATCTCCGCCTGAATTTTCCCAATAGTCATTTTCTGATCATCTACACATTCCCAATGATTCCCTTAACTAAAAATCCTCAAATTTTATTCTAAATTCATGATTTAGCTTGTCGTTCCCGATTTTAAACTCAATGATTTTTTACTATATTTGGATTATGTTGGGTTTTAGTACTTACTGTTGTTTTTAAAAACTGCTACTTCTTCTTAAGGTTTTCGAGATGAACTACATTTGAAAATAAACTAGGACAAATTCACTTCCTTATCCTTGTTTACAATGATCCCTGATATGACTTGACTTGAGAGTATGAATCTTTAAAAATACTGTGACATAAGGTTTACACTAGTGTTACAATAGACAGGAGAACTTAAAACAGGGTTTCACAACATCCACTTAATCATGCTTAACACACCTCCGGTATATGACTTCCTATTCAGTCATGTATATCAACATACGATTAATGTATTTGTATGAATTATGTAAAGGTTTGCATCAATTAGTTAACTTATAAATACACTACTGTTTTTAAAGTGTTCACTGGTTTTACTCCTAGTTTTCATACTTGGGTTTTCCAGTTGATAAGAATATTTAGCTAAATACAATCTTATTTAAAAACCTATATGTATATGTAAATACCCTGTCCTATTTTACACAATCAGTAATGGTTCAAACAAGAAGTTTTCTCATCAAAGTACACTATTGTTTTTAAAGTGTTTACTGGTTTTCATTTCAAACCACCTGTTTTGTCTAGGTTCCCTGACATGTAGTTCTAACAAATTCTGTCCAATATATTCAAAGCATATATATCTATATATGTATTTTTGTAATAACAGAGCAGTTCTAATGGGAAAAAAGGAGTCTGATTATTTCAACACTCCCTTGTTAATTCTAAGCTTTGACATCAAAGTTCATTTCGATAAATACATCCATCCTAATACATATATGCATCTATACCCTTACATTATGTTCTAAAATCAGAAATAGTTTAAATGGGTAGAAACGTGGAGTTTACTCACAGAATGTTGCTCACTGTCTCAGGTTTTTGGTTTCCATTCTCTCTCAAGTTTGAGCCCAGTCTAGCTTCTGGTTTCATTTTCTAGTTCGAGAGAGGCGTGGATAAAGTGTGACCATGGTATGTATTTATACAAGAGTTTGGGCTTTAAAATAATGGGTAGTTTATAGACTGGTAGATATAATAGTGGCATATGTAGCTGCTACATCTAGTTTGAATTGAAAAGAAATAGCATAAGTTTCCACTTGTTCTTAATGTCTTTCCCCATGTAAACATATACAGCCCATCACTATATTAATACAAAATTGTGTACTCTTCTATGTGCAATGGCTATCAGGTTATAGATGCTAAATGTAGGTTGTATTTCTTTTGATTAAAAGGGGTCATGTTAAAGGGGTTTATCACCTTAAATCTATATGACTAGTCTCTGTTTTAAGGTACCAACCAATGTACAAATACCTGCGCAAAGATTTTAAAACAATTTCTTGGTTGCTAAGAAAAATCTGGGTAATAGATCAATATTGATTTTTATTGAAAACATAGATGGTCAGGTTATACACAGCTAGTTCCTACTGATGTACATTTTTGTACAAACACATGCACTTACATGTTTTAAAATGTAAACTTAGCTCTTAAGTTTTCAGCTGTCACTTTAATTGAAAAGTAATGTCTATTTTTTTCCTTGACCTCTCTTGTCTAAGTTACGCGGCCAGTAGTGCAGCTCACATATAGGTGTGCATACTATGTTTTGTGCTTTAAAACAAGGTTATTTAGGGTAGATGCAGGGTAGGCTACTGCATTTGGGTTGATCGAAAATGATGTTTTAGGCAAGGCCTTCTTTGGATTTGGAACGGGGATGTGCTGGTTGTCTGCATCTATGCTTAAAGAGAGTTGTGTAGGCTGTGTATACAAGCTATGTTCTATAAGTACATAGAAGATTTGTAGATATGTTCAGTTGTCAAATAAATAGTTATCTACAAATAGATTTCAAAGTATCAAGTCTTGTGTAGTTAAATATTTTGTTCATTTATTTCTTATGCACTAATAGCTATACTCTAAGCAAAACACACCATGTTAATGAAAGATTTGATTGAAACATACGATACGCTAGTGTACCACATGGAAAATCAATGTATCAAAACAATATTCTTAATAATTGAATTAGATCTAATTTTATTTAAATAAATTTAACACCATTTTCTTGCTTATATGAGAAGTAATAAGATTTTATTTAAATACAAAACAAAAGTCACTATCTTGATTCATATATATATATATATATATATATATATATTAAAGATCACAATATATATATATATATACACACGCACATATATATTCCTAAGATTTATAAAAAGATAAATTTTAATTCTCTTAAATATTTAAATCTAATTTTTCTCAAGTAATTTTACTTTTAATTAAAACAAGTTCAAATGCAAATAAAAATATAAATGTCAAATCAACAATTACCTGTGTATATATAAGTTAAAAATATACACATGGGATTTAAACAAATGATTATTCAATATTTTATATAATATTCAAATTCAATATCATTTAATTGAATTTAAATACTAGATAAAATCATTATAAATTATAGACTACAAAGTTGGTAAAAACTAGAACGTTATGTTCCTTCACCCTTAAAATAATTTTGTCCCCGAAATTGAAGGGTATCCAGAAGATTCTAGTTATATTCAAAATTATAGACTTAAATCAAAACACCCACATGGGTCATCCCCCAATCATCACAACAACATTGCGTCCAAAACACACATGTTACTTATCAAAACCTTACATAACAATCAAAATCATACAATACACATAATAACAATATGCTATCTATCACAGTTATTACCATACTAGAAATATATCTCATTACAATTGGAAAATAATTCCATTTCCTATCCATGCATTTGATTTTTCAACATTCATTAGTTCCTGACCGTAAGCTAGTAAGCGAATAATTCATCGAGTACCAAAACCGAAGACCGAATTCAATATCAGGTCAATACTCCAAAAATTATTTAGCTACACCAATATCCAACTAGGTTCTAATTTCTTAACTTAATATCTTAATTCCTTATTATCCTATGTTTATCAAAATTTCTTTATCAAAATATCCTTGATTACACTTGAAGAATAATCCCAAATCTGATCCACTTCATTAACTTGAATCAACTTATTCAAACATATTTATCTGCTTCGAATTACCCTTTTAGACTCAAATCCCTTTTAAATTACTAATTTAACCTCAGTCTTACCCCAGTTAAATTTCAAATTCCAGAATCCAAATTTCCATTTTTTATATCAACCCAGTTTGAAAGCACATATCTCAATTATATTGTAAATTCAAAGTCTTTGAATTTTCCCAAACCATTTGTTTTACTCCACAAATTTTCCAATTTGTATATTTCACTCTTACACGACTTTAATTTGGTTAATATATACCCAATTCAATTTATAATCTTATGAGATTATAATTATAACTATCGACACATTTATATATGACAATAATTTCAAACAATACTATGTCGAATTATTTTGTTCGAGTGTTTAAAAAGCTCTATCGGCTACGTTGGCTAAACGTGTCGATTTGAAATTTTTATACCACTCAACAAATCAATCAACACAACATAAAAATTATTTTTATACAAATCTACAAATACATTCTCTCATATATGCACTCAAACTCAAATCTTGGGTATTTCTAACCCTATCTTTGTCGAGTTACTCCACAGAGCCAGGGTTATTACTCAACCTTATGCTCTAATACCACTGTAACGATCCAGCAATTTTAACCTTGAAAATCGACATAAATACATCTTTTGTATAACATGTCGACCATTCAAGTATCGAAAATACCAGATCATTAATAGAAAGAAGTTAGAGGATGAGAAACAGAAAGATAGAAAGTAGAATAGAAGAAAAAGAAGAACATAACAGGACAGGATCAGAGTGACACAAACCTTACAGTGCGGAATGGACAAAATATTATATATAACATCATCCGAAATACAAAATATTATCGGTACTTACATATGTCATCAGAATACATCACATATACAATACAACGGAAATAAACCTATATATCTATCGACGAAGCCTTCCTGCTCCAAGCTCCTTCCAGGATATCTATGTAATCCTGAACTACTTGACTGCCCGCACAAATTTGGGCACCCAAGAGTTTAGGAAAAACAAATAAAAATAAACTTTGGGTCAGTCATGGGACTGGTGTGAGTAAACGATTTTAAATAGCTTGTTTAACTTGGAAAAATTCTTTTAAAAGAAAAGATAATCGTAAGCCAATCCATACATAAACACGGATGGTTTTTACCTTACAATAACCTAAAACAATTTTTGAAATCATATATTATTCTTATATTATAATAATGTCTAGGGTTTTCCATAATTTAAATTAGAATCTAGCGGAACGCTTGCATCTCACGCTCCACATGTATAGTATACAAACAGAACCGCAGGCGCTTATTGGAGATTGGATTCCGACTATGACAAGGTATGGAACCACCTGCCGATAGTGTGTCTCTAGAGGGCAATACACTGGGTTTAACAATAACGTCTTGCAACCCGGCCACACATGACCGACCACTCATTTCGCTTGAGTGTATCGAATGTATATCACCAACGGTTGGGATCAGCAACCGTTTCCCAAAAGGAACAACATCGAATAAATTAAATAAGGAAATGAAATTTCTCTAGATAGGTCATTATACACCCTAATGAGAGCGACCCACATAGCCATGCCGCCTGCCCGATTTTGTCATTTCCCGGTTGTGAGGCTTGAGGTTAAAAACTTACCTTATATATCACGTCTTTTTTTTTTAAACTTTGAATGCCACATTGTCAAACCCGTCAAATCACAAATTGACTTCTCCAAAACCACGGGTAAAAAGCTAAGAGAAACGAATTCCTCCGCCACCAAACATAGTTTTAAAGAGATCAACTTACGCGATCTGTCAGGTATACTCTGTCAGACATTCGTCCATACAAGTTGTCCTGGGTTTGGACAAACTGAGTCACCATTCTATAAATCCATCTTAGGCAATTTCTACCTAGGATCTACAGAATAGCCTTGCATAAACACCATCTACAATGGTCTTTGACTTCAAATTAATCAGCGCCTAGTTCGAAACAAAGTGGTATTTGGATTCCAATTAGAAAACCAATCCCGGACTCTTTGAATCGATAAACGCTAATATCTTTTAGGGTCAAGTGATACTTAAAGGAATCCGATCAATATATTTCATATGTGTTTCTATATCCTTAATTGATTATTAGACTTATCTAAATAAGACACGTAAGTGATTAAATTTTGAACTAACAAGTTAATTGGGTTCATCCCCAACATTATAATCAACAACTATCACACAGATCCATCTTAATTCAACCATTCATAAATTAGTTGATCTTGGAAAATGATATTTCCAAATCATATTTGTTAAATTTAGTTTAAGAATCCCATTTATTTATATTGATTATAGCAATATTGTTATCCTCCATACTTCAATATATGATTTATGAATATAATTACTATTTTATTTTCCTTAGATGAATAATTAATATATAATTAAATATTTATTTAAAACGGAAAGTGAAATAGACTTTTATGAATCCAACTTAATCGGGTATCAATTCAATATCTCTACCCAATTCACCTTTATTCCATTTATTTTCTGAACTTCAGAATAATCCATTGAAATCAATCAACTAATTTTCTCTTACCAATTTTTTTCACAATCATTCCTATCTCCAAACATTTGCTTCCAATGTTATTTACGTTAGATTGTGAATATCATTCATTTTTAGCCTTGTTTATCTTTTTTCATTTAATCAATACTAGTATATGGCTAAATTCCATTCATCTAGTTATCAAATAATTTCACCTGAAATCCAATATTTATATTGATCCTCGTTGATTCGTCCTTAAAACCTTTTCTCGATGTAAATTATAGTTATCGGCATAAGTCGATTAATTTTAAAATAATATTCGCTTCAAACCATTTGGGTTAATTACCCACAACATTACTGACGATTTGTCACCATCCATTTATCATTTCATGTTGTTGATTACAGTTCAACAAATTCGGCTTGAACAAGTTATCTAGTTTTTAGAACAAGGGGATTTATGTTTTATTTTTATTTTAATTAATAAAATAAAAAAAATTAACTTTATTTATTTATTTTAAAATAACTTATTTAATCCTGACGGAGTACACTCTGTCTAAAATAATCATTGTCTGATCGGTTATCCTCTTCTTTCCCGATTTCATTGACCATCGCCGCACTGCATCCTTTTATTTCTTTTAAGGCAAATTCTTCTATATGTTCTAAATATAAAATTTATATTTTAAAAAGGAAACCTTTTTATAAATAACTTTTTAAAGTTCTATTTCTCTGAATTTGTTACCTTTCTTTTCCTTACATTCATTTCATTCCCTTTTCTTTTTATTAAATTACTATTCCATATTTTCCCTTTTATTTCCTTTTTTTAATTTCCTATTTATTTCTTTTACCCAATCGGCCCATTCCCATCCCATTACCTTTTCCCCTCACTTTTCTTTTATTCATTTGTTTTTATTTTAAAGCGCTAGCCCGACAATTTAAGGTCCACTAACCCTGCCTTTTCCTTAACGCCTATCCTTTACTTTCTCTCTAATTCTACACAACATCTTATCTTCCCTTCCCTTCTTATTTGTTTCTTCTTATGTTGCTTTTATTTTGTTCTCTTCTCATATATATACTTAACATTTTTTTAATTTTTTTAATGGGCTAAGCCCAGAACCCACCAACGAAAAATGCAAGGCCCATGCAAAACTATTACTACCATTTTAACTATAGGCAATGATTGCCAAACCCAGCATCCCTATGAAAACACAACACGAACGTGTACGGTCAACCATGCACCTGCACCACCACCTAGGTCACCGGACGACCCTCCAGTCACTGCTCACAAACCTCATTCCTCTCTGAGATTGAACACGGACTGTCACCCACTTCCGAACCCTTCTTCTTCCCAAAACATACTGTCAATGCCATTAAACTAAACTCCACTCAAAAACCTGCTTCAGTAAAAACACATCGCACTATCTCCTCATAGTATCGTTCAATGTCAGATCTTGCCAGCGTGATGTCGCTTTATGGGCCGACCTTCACACCAAATCTGGGCCCACTCGGTCCATAGATGGCGACGCAGTTCACCCTTGACTCCAGCATTCAAAAACAGGAAAAAGGGCCAAATTCAACCTCATATGCTTCACTTAGTCATTAGAAAAATTGTTTAGCATTTTTACTTGATTCTCCTTATTGTCCAGAAGCCCCGCCCTCAATTACACCTCCTCCAGTCACTATCTCTGCCTGAATTTGCCCGATAATCATTTTTTAATCATCTACACATTCCCTATGATTCTGTTAACTAAAAATCCCCAAATTTTCTTCAAAATTCATGATTTAGCTTGTCGTTCCCGATTTTAAACTCAATGATTTATTTACCATATTTGGATTATGTTGGGTTTTAGTACTTACTGTTGTTTTTAAAAACTGCTACTTCTTCTTAAGGTTTTCGAGATGAACTACATTTTAAAATAAACTATGACAAATTCACTTCATTATCCTTGTTTACAATGATCCCTGATATGACTTGACTTGAGAGTATGAATCTTTAAAAATACCGTGACATAAGGTTTACATTAGTGTTACAATAGACAAGGGAACTTAAATTGGGTTTCACAACATCCACTTAATCATGCTTAACATACCTCAGGTATATGACTTCCTATTCAGTCATGTATATCAACATACAATAAATGCATTTGTATGAATTATGTAAAGGTTAGCACTAATTAGTTTACTTATAAATACACTACTGTTTTTAAAGTGTTTACTAGTTTTACTCCCAGTTTTCATACTTGTGTTTTCCAGTTGATATGAATATTTAGCTAAATACAATCTTATTTAAAAACCTATATGTATATGTAAATACCCTGTCCAATTTTACACAATCAGTAATGGTTTAAACAAGAAGTTTGCTCATCAAAATACACTACTGTTTTTAAAGTGTTTACTGGTTTTCATTTCAATCCACCTGTTTTTTCTAGGTTCCTTGACATGTAGATCTAATAAATTCAGTCCAATATATTCAAAGCATATATATATATGTATTTTTATAATAACAGAGCAGTTCTAATAGGAAAAAAGGAGTTATCTTATTTTAGCAGTCCCCTGTTAATTCCAAGATTTAACATCAAAGTTCATTTCGATAAATACATCCATCCTAACACATATATGCATTTATACCCTTACATTATATTCTAAAATCACAAATAGTTTAACTGGGTAGAAAGGTGGAGTTTACTCACAGAATGTTGCTCATTGTCTCAGGTTTTTGGTTTCCATTCCCTCTCAATTTTGTGCCCAGTCTAGCTTCTGGTTTCATTTTCTAGTTCGAGTGAGATATGGATGAAGTGTGACCATGGTATGTATTTATACAAGAGTTTAGGCTTAAAAATAATGGGTAGCTTTATAGACTGGCTGTAACGACCCAGAAAATCTGAACCAATTTAAAATTTTTAAATTGGCTAAAATAATGGACTTTAAATATTTAAAATAAGTATTTTAAATAATGGCGATGAAAACTGAGTTGAAATCGACATTTGAAAACCAATATAATTAATTATAATTATATATAGAATTGAAAATAGCGCGGTAGTTCGATAATTCGATTTCAAACTTCAATTGAATATACCGGGTGCAAAGCAATCCGGATTTTAGTGAAACCAAAAATAATGGAATCTAATTGGTAATATCTTTCTAACGAATCCGACCAATCGAAGTTTGATAGCGGGAATCAAAATATATGTCCAGTTAAAAAGTCTGAATAGTCGCTATGGAATTCAGGCCCTTAAAAATGGACATTTTGCAAATGACCTCGGAATTCGACGAAACCACTTTTGTTAGATCCGCAGTGTCAAGTTATTGCTAGGTTTCAAATTTCATAATTTTTCGAATCAATATGTGAGCGTGGCAAAGGAAAACGCGTTTGACCGATTTCAGTTGATTTTAATCAACTGGAAATTGGCCATTTTCCAAACGGTCTCAGAATTCGACGAAACTAGTTTTGTTAGGACCGTATCGTCAATACGAAGCTAGAAAATATTTTTCTGGAATTTTTCTAGTTAGTATGTGACCCCGGTAATTTGAAATGTGCGTTTAAAATTCAATATAGTGATTTAAATGAAAATTCAAAAGGAAACTGATTGTAACGATCAAATCAGCTTGCGATACTTATCCCATTGTGTTCGGAATGGGGGTTAAACGCTATGGACGATAGGCGGTGGGCTTCGTTTCGAGGTCGTGTGTAAAAGTCAACCTATTTGCAAAAATAATAAATAAATATTAAAAAAAAAAAAAAATTCTCCCTCCTTTATCTCCTTCTGCTTGGCCCCCCCGTTCATTATAATTTCAAACAGAAAAGTGAAAAAAAAAAGAAAAAAAAGAACCCTAAGCCGATCGACAGCCGCCCCCCCCTGGAGCGCCGCCGCCCCCCCCCCCCTCAAGACCAGTCGCCGACGAAGCAGCCCCCCCCTCTCAAGCGAACGACGCAGCAGCCCCCCCTTCCATCGACGAAGACCCGAAGCCCCCCCCAGATCGCAACCGCCGACGCCTTCTTCGATTTCCCCCCCTTTTTTTTCCGCAGCTACCTCGGTGAGCATCCCCTATTTTTATTTATTTAATTTATTTTCTTTTTTATTTTTATTTTATTCTGTTAAAACTGTTTTATGTTTTAAAGTTAAAACTGTTTTAGGTAATTAAAAACTGATTTAGTTTAAAAATAAAAACTGATTTTTTTATAGGAAAAAATAAAAACTGATTTTGATTTTTAAAAAAAGAATTGAAAACTGGTTTTTAAACGTTAAAAAAACTGAATTTTATAAAAATTTAAAACTGATTTTATTTTAGAAAGATAAAAACTGTTTTGTTTTTAAAAATTTAAAAACCGATTTTGTTAAAGTTTAAAACAGAAATTTTTATAAAATAAAAACTGAATTTTTTTTAGTTAAAACTGTTATTTTTAAAAGCAATTTAAAACTGGATTTTTTTTTTAAAAAAAAAAAGGAAAGTAAAACTGATTTTTAAAAGGATTTTAAAGAACTGAATATGTTAAAAACTTTAAAACTTTTTTTTTTAAAGAAACTAGAAACTGCATTTTTATAAAAGAATTAAAAACTGAAATTTTTATAAAGTTTAAAACTGAGATTTATAAAAATATTTAAAAACTGGTTTTCTTGAAAAGTTAAAAACTGAAATTTTAAAGAATATAAAAACTGATTTTAAAATGACTTATAAACTAGAAAACGGATTTTGTCAAAAATAGAAAACATATTTTTATATGTTGAAAGCAAAAATAGAAAACATATTTTTATATGTTGAAAGCAAAAGTAAAAAAATCATATTTTTATATATTGAATAGCGAAGTCAAAATTCGATTTTTATATATTGAATAGCATAGTAAAAATTCTATTTTTACATATGCAGAGAATACGGGTGAAAGGGACAAATAGGCGAAGATTTCTATTAAGAAGAGTCTTGAAGTTGGATAGCTATTGGTGAGATTTCTGATTTAAAATTTATATATATATGAGTTGAAAATGAAAGTGAATAGCTATATATAAATATCTATATATCTATATATATATATATACGCCCCTCGTCCACAAACCATGGACGATATTTATTGGTTGAAATTGTTGTGAAAATTTGATTGATAGCGAATGATTGTTTGGGATTGTTGGTGATTGATATTGGTTGATTGCGGTTGAAAAATACCCGTTTGTGGTTGTGAAATATTTGGTGGAAACCACATAGGATTAGTTTGTGGAAATGAAATAAATATATACATGCCGCCTGCGTGCGAACTAGATGCATGATCCCCATTGTCAAAAACCGCGAGGTTTTAAGGTAGAGCGAGGAGCCGTACTAGGGACGGTCCCGGTGTAACTACCCTGCCGTTATGCTGCCGAAATTTTGAATAATATTCGTGTGTTTGAATTATTTTCATTTGCTTAAACTATATTTATTCATTGAATAGAAAACATTCATGTGTTGAATTGATATTCATTCGTTGTTTAGAAATTCATGTGTTGAATGGTATTCATATTTTGAAATAAATTGTTCGATAATAAAAATCACATTTTTATCTATATATAAAAACTATTGAAAACATTCATGTGTTGAATTGATATTCATTCGTTGTTTAGAAATTCATGTGTTGAATGGTATTCATATTTTGAAATAAATTGTTCGATAATAAAAATCACATTTTTATCTATATATAAAAACTATTGAAAACTTTCATGTGTTGAATTGATATTCATTCGTTGTTTAGAAATTCATGTGTTGAATGGTATTCATATTTTGAAATAAATTGTTCGATAATAAAAATCACATTTTTATCTATATATAGAAACTATTGAAAACATTCATGTGTTGAATTGATATTCATTCGTTGTTTAGAAATTCATGTGTTGAATGGTATTCATATTTTGAAATAAATTGTTTGATAATAAAAATCACCTTTTATCGACTATATGAACTATATAGAAAAATAGTGTTTTGAAATGAATTGTTTTACAATAAAAATCACATTTTTATTGTATGCATAAATCGTTGAAATGTGAAGTGTTAAAAATAGCCACTTGTTCAAAATAAACATATATGAGTTGAAATATTCATTAATTAGCTAATGAAATGATTTGCACCTATTTATGTAACGTTAGAATGAATGGTGTTTTTAAACCAAATAGAAATCAAATATGAAGTTGAATAGAAAATGAAAAATGATATAGACTGTATATATATGTACATGCATATTCATTGAACAGGTTATAGCAAAGGGGCTAGAGAAGAGGAATAAAATTTGTGCCCGACAAATAGGTACACATTTACTGATTTGTTTGGGTGATGATTTTGAGCCTGTTGGCTAGCCGCTTGGCTTTTTCTTTTTCTTTTTGAGATTAGAAGGACCGGGACGCTATTTGCGATTTCCCGACGCTCCCGGTGCAGGGGAGGTTATGGCGAAATTTTTCCAAAATTTAAGGTGTTAGAAAAATATTTGAAGTGAAAACGATATTGAAATCATTGAATGGACTATATTTATATAAATATATAAATATAAATAAAATTAAAACGAAACGAGGCCGTGCAGTTCGTATTTTGAAACCGTGATTTCAAACGACTAGTGCGGGAAATCCGACCATTGGATTTTCCCGAAACCTCAACCGTCGGGTACGCCTTGGAAATATCTTTCCAACGGCACCAACCTTGTAGAAATCCAACGGTTGGATTGTCTGGAATGTTTAATTCAAATCTGAAGAAAAACAGCGCCAGAAACGATTATATTTATTTATATATATAAATATAATTATATTTAATCGAATAACGACGCTGTAGTTCGTATTTTGAAATCGAAAATTCAAACGATTGTACCGGGAGATCCGACCGTCGGATTTTCCCGAAACTGGAACCGTTGGATTCGTTTTGAAAAGACCTTTCTAATGATGTAAATTTTGTGAAGATCCAACGGTTAGATTTTCAGATATGTGTAAATCAAATCTGAAGAAAAACAGCGCCACGGCCGCCTTATGGCCCGAAGCGTCGTTTTGAATAAAATGGCTATTTTAAAATAAATAAAAATAGCGATAAATAGTTATAAAATATCGTAAGCGATATGGAATGGAAATAAACTGAATTTGCTTGATTTATGTGATGTTTGATGGTTGAATGTGTTTGGTGTGAAAACTATATTAAGAAACACAATTGGTGTTGTCGAATAATTTAACCATGGAAATAAATCGATTTGAAATTCTAAATATACGTGAATTATTTGGAAAGGCCGAGTTAATTCTCATTTCGAATAATCGACCGACGATTGAAATTCGAAGATGAAGACGATGGTCGAAGACCGGAGATCTTCACCTCGTTTGGATGGTAACCGAGGTCCTGATTGGGAGGCATCCCGAAATATGGATAATGAGTGGTGATCGTTCAGACGTACGTGTTGATCGAAGGGTTTGCGAGGTATTTAGTGCCTCCGGTTTCGTTCAGACCCAGAACGGACTTGTAAATGGACTGTGTGTCCGACATGGGAATTTGTTCTGTGTGATTGATAGCCATCAGTTGCACGGTGTGAATTGCCTGTGTGGCATGCTAAGATGCAGTGATCAGGGCTTCTGTTGAAAAGCAAAGTCTTGTGGTGATGATCAAAGCACCGCCTGTGTGGCGTAGCTTTGTGTATAACGTGAATTCGCGAGCCTCACACCCCGGTAGGAACCTAAAATGGGAGGAAGGACCTCAGGGAGGGCATGCGTTTCTTTCTAGCTAGGGTGGTGTCAGTGACCTACCAGCCCTGACATTTATATACTTTTCACCTATGTGGTTGTTGCTGTTGCGAGGCGCCTCGGTTTGATCGGACGATCCGGGTCCGATGGAGTCATTCGTTGGCTCGTTTGCGCCCCAAAGGGCGGGGAAACGTATTGCTCAGGCATTCTAATCCACATCGGTGGACCGGCCCTGTCGCTCCTAGGGTCACTCGAGCTCTGATCCTGAGACATGGTAGGCTAGATTGTCTCGAATTCGGTAAGGACTATCTTTTGCCTTGGTTCATGACGGAAATCCAATTTCCAAATACGACATCGTGCGGTTTTGATTGTATACCTATATATGGCGACATAGTGGTATGGGGCATTAATGCCGTCTATGATTGATAGTTATGATTTGAAATTGTTTTCAAAACATATAAACACTAGCAATAATATCAAATGCCTTTGTTTTATCCGTATCAAGCATATTTTGACCGTTATAAGGTAAAAACTCTATCCTCCGGTTTGCGTTGCATTGTGTGATGGGAACTGAGTCTTATAACGGCTTCATTTTTATAAAAAGCATAGCGATGTTTAAAAGAAAGATTTGTTTTAAAGCACTGGAAATCCAATGGAGTAAACCCGTTCCACGAAAGTGGCGTGGTCCTGTGATTAGCCAATTATATATGTGTTGAGTGGATTTCTCATACCAGTCCCATGACTGACTCGTAGTTTGTTTCACTTTCAAACTCGGGTGCCCCTTTTTCTACACGGGCAGCCTTGTATTCAGGTTTAGCTGGTTCTTTCTGGATAGCTGGAGCTGAAGATGGATTCTATCATTTATTTCTTTTTATGCTGTTCAGCTCCTATTGTACATATTTTGTTTATTTCCGCTGTAGACATTTATGTATAGCTGAACTGTATTTGTACTAAGTAAGATCCTGTATACTGTGTAACTCTGATGATTACTTTTATCCAGTATATTTTGTTGTTCATTCTGGTGTATTTATTTAATTCTGTTCTGCTATTATCTGTTTCTGTGTTATATTCCAAAAGATAACCTTGTTTCCGTGAGAACGGGAAATCGGGTCGTCTCAACGTGGTATCAGAGCTTTGGTTAAGCTTAGTTCTAGAATATAACATTTGAACGAACTCGTCAGAAATAGAACCAGTAGTGTTCTAGGACGGGTGACTCTATACAGATAGGATCAGTAATATCCTAGTATGAGTAAAGCAGAATGAATACACCTCAATAGACGCATTTACATTTGAAGTATGTGTTTCTATATTTTAAAATACCTTTTCTGTGACCTGACACTTGATCTGCCATTTGCAGAAGTACTAGAAAAATGAGTGTCAGAAGCAGAAGGAATGCAGAACCGGATATTGAGGCCCTATTAATCAAATATCGAAATATGGGTGGAATACCATTCTCTGGTGAAGAATCTATTATGAAGACACAAGCTTGGATTCGTTCGGCTGAGAAAATCTTCGAAGCATTAAAGCTTAGGGATGACCAGAAAAGATTACTGGCCTCCTGGGCTCTCAAAGATGAAGCTTTGTTCTGGTGGGATTCGGTTATAGAGAATAATCCAGAAGGTGATATCACCTGGGACAGATTCAAAGTGATTTTCTTGGAAAGATTTACTCCTCCCGAAGCGACCGAACGACTATGCGATGAATTTTCTTATCTGATACAAGGAGACATGACAATTCCCGAATATCACAAGAAATTCAATGAACTTGCTCACTTTGCTCCTCATCTAATTCAAGACCCAAAGAGGAAAAATATGAGATTTATTCATGGGCTTCAAAGGAAATACCAGAATAAAGTATTGGGGCATGTGAAGCTTCCTTTTTCTGAAATGATATATATGGCCTATCAGTATGAGGATCTCCATAAGAAAGGCATGTTGCGAGATGAAGCAGAAATCAGTTCTAGCAGCAAAAGAAAATTTGAAGCTGATAGCCCAGAGGCAAATATGCAGCCTGAGGTCAGCACGAAGGCTGAAGTCATGAAGAGGCCAAAAATCAATCAGAAAAAGGTAAAGCCAATCGTATGCCTTAAGTGTGATCAACAAGGGCATTCGATGAGAAACTGCAGATCTGCGAACAGACAAAAGGATGGCGGGTCTAAATCCGGGATGAATTTCCTAGAGTATAGGAAGTGCAGTCAATGTCATCAATCTGGTCATCTTTCAAAGGCCTGTCCGCTATTCCGAAAACCTGAAGCAGTACATGTAAATGAAGTGGCAGAAGTGCCTACATCCTCGTCTGCTCAGGAAAGGTCTGATGTTTTAGAAGGCACGCTCAATGTCAAAAACATTCCAGTTAAAGTACTGTTTGACACAGGCGCGTCGCGAAGCTATATTGCAAAGAGTGCAGTCAAGAAACTGGATTTGAATTTGAAAAAGCTCAAAGTGCCCATAACTGTTCAGAATCCAGTTGGAGGTTCCATTAATCTCAGTTGGATTTGTGCAGTGCCCGTCTCTTTTTCTTGCTATAAATTCCCCATGGTCTCTATCATCATGAATTTTAATGAATTCGATCTTATTCTGGGATTGGATTGGCTAACCAAATATGAAGCTGAAGTTAAATGCGCCGAGAGAGTGGTTAAAGCAAAGGCCCAATCGGGGAATTATATAACCATACCATGTGAAGGCCCGACTTCAAATAGAAAAGATTTCTGGTCAGCTCTCGATGTTTCTCCAGCCCAAATAGAAAATATCCCTGAGATCACTGAGAATATTCCTGACCTCATTAAAGATATTCCTGTCGTCAAGAACTATGCGGATGTGTTCGAAGAAGTTGTTCGCTTGCCTCCGCAAAGAGAAATAGATTTCAAAATTTCGTTAATTCCGAATGCAAGGCCGGTAGTTCACGCTATTCGAAGAATGTCTTTGAAAGAGAAGGAGGAGTTAGACAATCAAACACGACAGCTCATATGGAAAGGTCTGATCAGGCCTAGTTTCTCTGATTGGGGTGCAGCAGTGGTATTTGTCCCAAAATCTGACGGTACTCTACGTCTATGTGTGGATTATCGAGATCTGAACAAACAGACAATAAAGAACAAATATCCATTGCCGCGAATAGATGATTTGTTGGATCGATTAAATGGAGCACAAGTATTCTCAAGAATGGACCTAGCTACAGGTTTCCATCAACTTCGAATTGCCGAAGAGTGTGTTCCAATGATAGCGTTCAGATGCCCCGACTTATTCTACGAGTGGTTAGTAATGCCGTTCGGCTTATGTAACGCTCCAGCCTATTTCGTCGATCTAATGAACAGAGTATTCAGAGGAGTTTTGAATAAATTTGTTCTGGTTTTTATTGATGATATTCTAATCTTCTCTAAATCAAAAGCCGAACATGAAAAGCATCTGGAACAGGTTCTAGAAATCCTCCGAAGGAATGTGTTAAAAGCCAAGTTTTCCAAATGTATCTTCTGGCAAGATGAAGTAAAATTTCTGGGCCATGTTGTATCGAAAGAAGGAATCGCTGTGGATCCAAGTAAAATCACAGCCATTCAGAATTGGAAACAGCCCAGTACTCCCACTGAAGTCCGCAGTTTTCTTGGATTGGCTAGCTATTATCGGAAGTTCGTTAAAGACTTTTCGAAGATATCTGGCCACTTAACGAAGCTTACAAAGAAGCATTCTAAATTCAAATGGACTCAAGAAAATGAGGAGGCTTTTGAAGAGCTAAAGTTGAGATTAACAACAGCTCCAGTGTTAACCATCATCGATGGCAACCAAGATTTAAAAGTATGGACTGATGCTTCTAGAGAAGGCCTTGGCGCAGTGTTAATGCAAAGAGGCCAAGTGATTGCTTATGCTAGCCGTCAATTGAAGCCGCACGAGAAAAACTATGTAACTCATGATCTTGAGTTATTGGCTATCATATTCTCTTTGAAAATCTGGAGACACTATCTTCTCGGGGAGAGATTCAAACTGTTTACAGATCATCAGTCATTAAAGTACCTGTTCACTCAGAAGGACTTAAATTTGAGGCAGCAACGTTGGCTGGAGTTTCTTGCAGCATATGACTTCGAAATTATATATACTCCAGGAAAAGCCAATGTCGTGGCCGATGCATTAAGCCGAAAGAATGTAATGATCGCCAGCTTTATTATCACAACTTCCTTGATTGACAAAATATCTATTCTTCAGAAGGAGGATAACTTTATTAAAGATATGATCAAAAGGATTCAGAAAGGCGAACCCTCGTGTTTTCAAATAGATAACGACGAGACCTTGAGGTTAAAAGGAAGGATTTGTGTTCCTGACGTTCCTGAGCTAAAAAGGGAAGTGTTAGACGAGTGTCACAAGTCCAAGCTGAGTATCCATCCTGGCGTGGCCAAAATGTATAACGATCTCAAAAGAACATTCTGGTGGAAGGCTATGAAAAAGACGTTTCAATATACGTTAGCCGATGCCCTACTTGCCAGCTAGTCAAAAGCGACCAACAGAAATTGGCTGGATTATTACAACCACTGGAAGTTCCTGGCTGGAAGTGGGAACATATTTCTATGGATTTCATTGATGGTTTGCCCAGACCCAGAAAGGGAAATGACAGTATTTGGGTGATCGTTGATCGCTTCACGAAGACCGCCCATTTTATACCTGTCAGATCAAACAGAACCACTCAGAGTCTGGCGCAGATATACTTCAGGGAAATAGTTAGACTACATGGAGTGCCACTCAGTATAGTAAGTGATAGAGATACAATATTCACTAGAAAATTCTGGGAAGCATTTCAAGTCGAGCTAGGAACGAAGTTAAACCTAAGCACCGCTTATCATCCTCAGACAGACGGTCAGACTGAGAGGGTGAATCGCATTCTAGAAGATCTATTGCGGGCTTGTGTTATAGATTTCGGTGGATCATGGGAAGACAATCTACATTTGGCTGAGTTCTCTTATAACAACAGCTACCAGGCGAGCCTGACAATGTCGCCATTCGAAGCATTATATGGTAGACCGTGCCGATCTCCTGCTTGTTGGGTCGAGCCTGGAAATAGACTTGTGTTGGGTCCCGATATGATTCGAGAAGCGGCCGACAAAGTCGATTTTATTAAGAAACGATTGCTCGCCGCTCAAAGCCGACAAAAGAGCTATGCCGATAAAAGAAGAAGAGATATATCCTTTGAAGTTGGCGACTATGTATATTTGAAAGTATCGCCGATGAGAGGAGTTATCAGGTTCGGTAAAACTGGAAAGTTAGCGCCTAAATTTATTGGTCCGTTTCCTATTCTGGAACGGATTGGAACTCTCGCTTATAGGGTCAAACTGCCTGACTGGTTGCCTGGAGTGCATGATGTATTTCATATATCTCAACTTCGAAAGCACGTTCATGATCCAGACTTGATCGTGGAAGAAGCAGCTCAGCAGGATATTGAAATTACGCCAGAATTAGCTGTGAGGCGAGAGCCGCTAAAGATCATCGGCAAAGAAACCAAAGAGCTGAGGAACAAGAAGGTTCGCTTAGTCAAAGTGCAGTGGAGTGGAGATCCGCGAGATTGTACTTGGGAAACTGAGGAGAGCATTCAGAAAGCTTACCCCAGATGCCGAGTAGATATCTCTGATTGACTCTGGTGCAAGGTACATTTACCCTACTTTGCCTTACCATTTAATTCTCTATTCTATTGCTATTTCTTTTTCATGGATGTGCACTATTTATTCTATACTCTGAATGATTTATAAAAGAATATAGGAGTTGATTAGTATATTTTGAAAGGTTAAAAACAATTGGATTGGTTGTAGTGTTGTGTGATCGTAGATTTATCAAACCACTTTCGACTTTATTCCTTTTCGGGGACGAAAAGTTTTAAGTGGGGGAGATTGTAACGACCCAGAAAATCTGAACCAATTTAAATTTTTTAAATTGGCTAAAATAATGGACTTTAAATATTTAAAATAAGTATTTTAAATAATGGCGATGAAAACTGAATTGAAATCGACATTTGAAAACCAATATAATTAATTATAATTATATATAGAATTGAAAATAGCGCGGTAGTTCGATAATTCGATTTCAAACTTCAATTGAATATACCGGGTGCAAAGCAATCCGGATTTTAGTGAAACCAAAAATAATGGAATCTAATTGGTAATATCTTTCTAACGAATCCGACCAATCGAAGTTTGATAGCGGGAATCAAAAGATATGTCCAGTTAAAAAGTCTGAATAGTCGCTATGGAATTCAGGCCCTTAAAAATGGACATTTTGCAAATGACCTCGGAATTCGACGAAACCACTTTTGTTAGATCCGCAGTGTCAAGTTATTGCTAGGTTTCAAATTTCATAATTTTTCGAATCAATATGTGAGCGTGGCAAAGGAAAACGCGTTTGACCGATTTCAGTTGATTTTAATCAACTGGAAATTGGCCATTTTCCAAACGGTCTCAGAATTCGACGAAACTAGTTTTGTTAGGACCGTATCGTCAATACGAAGCTAGAAAATATTTTTCTGGAATTTTTCTAGTTAGTATGTGACCCCGGTAATTTGAAATGTGCGTTTAAAATTCAATATAGTGATTTAAATGAAAATTCAAAAGGAAACTGATTGTAACGATCAAATCAGCTTGCGATACTTATCCCATTGTGTTCGGAATGGGGGTTAAACGCTATGGACGACAGGCGGTGGGCTTCATTTCGAGGTCGTGTGTAAAAGTCAACCTATTTGCAAAAATAATAAATAAATATTAAAAAAAAATAATTTTCTCCCTCCTTTATCTCCTTCTGCTTGGCCCCCCCGTTCGTTATAATTTCAAACAGAAAAGTGAAAAAAAAAAGAACCCTAAGCCGATCGACAGCCGCCCCCCCCTGGAGCGCCGCCGCCCCCCCCCCCTCAAGACCAGTCGCCGACGAAGCAGCCCCCCCTCTCAAGCGAACGATGCAGCAGCCCCCCCCCTTCCATCGACGAAGACCCGAAGCCCCCCCAGATCGCAACCGCCGACGCCTTCTTCGATTTCCCCCCCCTTTTTTTTTCCGCAGCTACCTCGGTGAGCATCCCCTATTTTTATTTATTTAATTTATTTTCTTTTTTATTTTTATTTTATTCTGTTAAAACTGTTTTATGTTTTAAAGTTAAAACTGTTTTAGGTAATTAAAAACTGATTTAGTTTAAAAATAAAAACTGATTTTTTTATAGGAAAAAATAAAAACTGATTTTGATTTTTAAAAAAAGAATTGAAAACTGGTTTTTAAACGTTAAAAAACTGAATTTTATAAAAATTTAAAACTGATTTTATTTTAGAAAGATAAAAACTGTTTTGTTTTTAAAAATTTAAAAACCGATTTTGTTAAAGTTTAAAACAGAAATTTTTATAAAATAAAAACTGAATTTTTTTTAGTTAAAACCGTTATTTTTAAAAGCAATTTAAAACTGGATTTTTTTTTTTTTTAAAAAAAAGAAAGTAAAACTGATTTTTAAAAGGATTTTAAAGAACTGAATATGTTAAAAACTTTAAAACTTTTTTTTAAAGAAACTAGAAACTGCATTTTTATAAAAGAATTAAAAACTGAAATTTTTATAAAGTTTAAAACTGAGATTTATAAAAATATTTAAAAACTGGTTTTCTTGAAAAGTTAAAAACTGAAATTTTAAAGAATATAAAAACTGATTTTAAAATGACTTATAAACTAGAAAACGGATTTTGTCAAAAATAGAAAACATATTTTTATATGTTGAAAGCAAAAATAGAAAACATATTTTTATATGTTGAAAGCAAAAGTAAAAAAATCATATTTTTATATATTGAATAGCGAAGTCAAAATTCGATTTTTATATATTGAATAGCATAGTAAAAATTCTATTTTTACATATGCAGAGAATACGGGTGAAAGGGACAAATAGGCGAAGATTTCTATTAAGAAGAGTCTTGAAGTTGGATAGCTATTGGTGAGATTTCTGATTTAAAATTTATATATATATATATGAGTTGAAAATGAAAGTGAATAGCTATATATAAATATCTATATATATATATATATATATATATATATATATATATATATATATATATATATATATATATATACGCCCCTCGTCCACAAACCATGGACGATATTTATTGGTTGAAATTGTTGTGAAAATTTGATTGATAGCGAATGATTGTTTGGGATTGTTGGTGATTGATATTGGTTGATTGCAGTTGAAAAATACCCGTTTGTGGTTGTGAAATATTTGGTGGAAACCACATAGGATTAGTTTGTGGAAATGAAATAAATATATACATGCCGCCTGCGTGCGAACTAGATGCATGATCCCCATTGTCAAAAACCGCGAGGTTTTAAGGTAGAGCGAGGAGCCGTACTAGGGACGGTCCCGGTGTAACTACCCTGCCGTTATGCTGCCGAAATTTTGAATAATATTCGTGTGTTTGAATTATTTTCATTTGCTTAAACTATATTTATTCATTGAATAGAAAACATTCATGTGTTGAATTGATATTCATTCGTTGTTTAGAAATTCATGTGTTGAATGGTATTCATATTTTGAAATAAATTGTTCGATAATAAAAATCACATTTTTATCTATATATAAAAACTATTGAAAACATTCATGTGTTGAATTGATATTCATTCGTTGTTTAGAAATTCATGTGTTGAATGGTATTCATATTTTGAAATAAATTGTTCGATAATAAAAATCACATTTTTATCTATATATAAAAACTATTGAAAACATTCATGTGTTGAATTGATATTCATTCGTTGTTTAGAAATTCATGTGTTGAATGGTATTCATATTTTGAAATAAATTGTTCGATAATAAAAATCACATTTTTATCTATATATAGAAACTATTGAAAACATTCATGTGTTGAATTGATATTCATTCGTTGTTTAGAAATTCATGTGTTGAATGGTATTCATATTTTGAAATAAATTGTTTGATAATAAAAATCACCTTTTATCGACTATATGAACTATATAGAAAAATAGTGTTTTGAAATGAATTGTTTTACAATAAAAATCACATTTTTATTGTATGCATAAATCGTTGAAATGTGAAGTGTTAAAAATAGCCACTTGTTCAAAATAAACATATATGAGTTGAAATATTCATTAATTAGCTAATGAAATGATTTGCACCTATTTATGTAACGTTAGAATGAATGGTGTTTTTAAACCAAATAGAAATCAAATATGAAGTTGAATAGAAAATGAAAAATGATATAGACTGTATATATATGTACATGCATATTCATTGAACAGGTTATAGCAAAGGGGCTAGAGAAGAGGAATAAAATTTGTGCCCGACAAATAGGTACACATTTACTGATTTGTTTGGGTGATGATTTTGAGCCTGTTGGCTAGCCGCTTGGCTTTTTCTTTTTCTTTTTGAGATTAGAAGGACCGGGACGCTATTTGCGATTTCCCGACGCTCCCGGTGCAGGGGAGGTTATGGCGAAATTTTTCCAAAATTTAAGGTGTTAGAAAAATATTTGAAGTGAAAACGATATTGAAATCATTGAATGGACTATATTTATATAAATATATAAATATAAATAAAATTAAAACGAAACGAGGCCGTGCAGTTCGTATTTTGAAACCGTGATTTCAAACGACTAGTGCGGGAAATCCGACCATTGGATTTTCCCGAAACCTCAACCGTCGGGTACGCCTTGGAAATATCTTTCCAACGGCACCAACCTTGTAGAAATCCAACGGTTGGATTGTCTGGAATGTTTAATTCAAATCTGAAGAAAAACAGCGCCAGAAACGATTATATTTATTTATATATATAAATATAATTATATTTAATCAAATAACGACGCTGCAGTTCGTATTTTGAAATCGAAAATTCAAACGATTGTACCGGGAGATCCGACCGTCGGATTTTCCCGAAACTGGAACCGTTGGATTCGTTTTGAAAAGACCTTTCTAATGATGTAAATTTTGTGAAGATCCAACGGTTAGATTTTCAGATATGTGTAAATCAAATCTGAAGAAAAACAGCGCCACGGCCGCCTTATGGCCCGAAGCGTCGTTTTGAATAAAATGGCTATTTTAAAATAAATAAAAATAGCGATAAATAGTTATAAAATATCGTAAGCGATATGGAATGGAAATAAACTGAATTTGCTTGATTTATGTGATGTTTGATGGTTGAATGTGTTTGGTGTGAAAACTATATTAAGAAACACAATTGGTGTTGTCGAATAATTTAACCATGGAAATAAATCGATTTGAAATTCTAAATATACGTGAATTATTTGGAAAGGCCGAGTTAATTCTCATTTCGAATAATCGACCGACGATTGAAATTCGAAGATGAAGACGATGGTCGAAGACCGGAGATCTTCACCTCGTTTGGATGGTAACCGAGGTCCTGATTGGGAGGCATCCCGAAATATGGATAATGAGTGGTGATCGTTCAGACGTACGTGTTGATCGAAGGGTTTGCGAGGTATTTAGTGCCTCCGGTTTCGTTCAGACCCAGAACGGACTTGTAAATGGACTGTGTGTCCGACATGGGAATTTGTTCTGTGTGATTGATAGCCATCAGTTGCACGGTGTGAATTGCCTGTGTGGCATGCTAAGATGCAGTGATCAGGGCTTCTGTTGAAAAGCAAAGTCTTGTGGTGATGATCAAAGCACCGCCTGTGTGGCATAGCTTTGTGTATAACGTGAATTCGCGAGCCTCACACCCCGGTAGGAACCTAAAACGGGAGGAAGGACCTCAGGGAGGGCATGCGTTTCTTTCTAGCTAGGGTGGTGTCAGTGACCTACCAGCCCTGACATTTATATACTTTTCACCTATGTGGTTGTTGCTGTTGCGAGGCGCCTCGGTTTGATCGGACGATCCGGGTCCGATGGAGTCATTCGTTGGCTCGTTTGCGCCCCAAAGGGCGGGGAAACGTATTGCTCAGGCATTCTAATCCACATCGGTGGACCGGCCCTGTCGCTCCTAGGGTCACTCGAGCTCTGATCCTGAGACATGGTAGGCTAGATTGTCTCGAATTCGGTAAGGACTATCTTTTGCCTTGGTTCATGACGGAAATCCAATTTCCAAATACGACATCGTGCGGTTTTGATTGTATACCTATATATGGCGACATAGTGGTATGGGGCATTAATGCCGTCTATGATTGATAGTTATGATTTGAAATTGTTTTCAAAACATATAAACACTAGCAATAATATCAAATGCCTTTGTTTTATCCGTATCAAGCATATTTTGACCGTTATAAGGTAAAAACTCTATCCTCCGGTTTGCGTTGCATTGTGTGATGGGAACTGAGTCTTATAACGGCTTCATTTTTATAAAAAGCATAGCGATGTTTAAAAGAAAGATTTGTTTTAAAGCACTGGCAATCCAATGGAGTAAACCCGTTCCACGAAAGTGGCGTGGTCCTGTGATTAGCCAATTATATATGTGTTGAGTGGATTTCTCATACCAGTCCCATGACTGACTCGTAGTTTGTTTCACTTTCAAACTCGGGTGCCCCTTTTTCTACACGGGCAGCCTTGTATTCAGGTTTAGCTGGTTCTTTCTGGATAGCTGGAGCTGAAGATGGATTCTATCATTTATTTCTTTTTATGCTGTTCAGCTCCTATTGTACATATTTTGTTTATTTCCGCTGTAGACATTTATGTATAGCTGAACTGTATTTGTACTAAGTAAGATCCTGTATACTGTGTAACTCTGATGATTACTTTTATCCAGTATATTTTGTTGTTCATTCTGGTGTATTTATTTAATTCTGTTCTGCTATTATCTGTTTCTGTGTTATATTCCAAAAGATAACCTTGTTTCCGTGAGAACGGGAAATCGGGTCGTCTCACTGGCAGATAGAATAGTGGTATAGGTAGCTGCTACACATATTTTGAATTGAAAAGAAATAGATTAAGTTTCCACATGTTCTTAATGTCTTTCCCCATGTAAACATATATGGCCAGTCACTATATCAATATAAAATTGTGTACTCTTCTATGTGCAATGGCTATCAGGTTATATATGCTAAATGTGGGCTGCATTTCATTTGATTGAAAGGGGTCATGTTAAAGGGTTTTATCACCTTAAATCTATATGACTGGTCTCTGTTTTAAGGTACCAACCAATGTACAAATACCTGCGCGAAGATTTTAAAACAATTTCTTGGTTGCTAATAAAAATCTGGGCAATAGTTCAGTATAGATTTTTATTGAAAACATAGATGGTAAGGCTATACACAGCTAGTTCCAACTGATGTACATTTTTGTACAAACACATGCACTTATATGTTTTAAAATGTAAACTCAACTCTTAAGTTTTCAGCTGTCACTTTAATTGAAAAGTAGTGTCTCTCTTTTCCGTCTAAGGTACGAGGCTTGTAGTGCAGCTCACATATAGGTGTAAATACTATGTTATGTGCTTTAAAACAAGGTTATTTAGGGTAGATGCAGGGTAGGCTACTGCATTTGGGTTGATTGAAAAAGATGTTTTAGGCAAGGCCTTCTTTTGATTTGGAAAGGGGATGTGCAGGTTGTCTGCATCTATGCTTGAAGAGAGGTGTATAGGCTGTGTATACAAGCCATGTTCTATAAGTACATAGGTGATTTAGAGATATGTTCAGTTGTCAAATAAATAGCTATCTACAAATATATTTCAATGTATCAAGTCTTGCGCAGTAAAATATTTTGTTCATTTATTTCCTATGCACTAGTAGCTATACTCTAAGCAAAAACAAACCATGTTAATGAAAGATTTGATTGAAACACACGATATGCTAGTGTACTACATAGCAAATCAATGTATCAAAACAATATTCTTAATAATTGAATTAGATCTAATCTTATTTAAATAAATTTAACGCCATGTTCTTGCTTATATGAGAAGTAATAAGATTTTATTTAAATACAAAACAAAAGTCACTATATTGATTCCTATATATATATGCTAAAGATCACAATATGTATACACACACATATATATACCTAAGATTTATAAAAAGATAATTTTTAATTCTCTTAAATATTTAAATCTAATTTTTCCCAAGTAATTTTATTTTTAATTAAAACAACTTCAAATGCAAATAAAAATATAAATGTCAAATCAACAATTACATGTGTATATATACAAGTTAAAAATATACACATGGGATTTAAACAAATGATTATTCAACATTTTATATACTATTCAAATTAAATATCATTTAATTGAATTTAAATACCAGATAAAATCGTTATTAATTATAGACCACAGAGTTGGTAAAAACTTGGACATTACAATCATAATATCTTACTTCACTATGAAGTAATTAAGATAACGACTATGATGTAAAATTTCTAGGGTTGGTCCAATGGACAAAATCAGTCTTTAGCTCCTATATAAACAAGCCAAATCCAACCCAACCTCCATCCTCTTCTTTTGTTTTCTTCTTCCCTCTTGAAAATTTCATAGGCACATCTTATTTTCTTCTACAAATTTTCCTTAATACAAATAGTGAAAAGATTACATGCTAAATCAAAGAATGGAAAGAGGGTGAAAATAAAGGAGAAATAGGAAGAAAGATTATGCAAGGTTCATAACAAATTTCCTATAGCAAAGGAGAACATGTGCCAAATAAAATGGAGAGATAACACGTGTACGGATTGTGATTGTATGAGATTAGAGAAAAGCAGGAAATAGAACTATGTGGGCTTGATCCTTCAAAAGGGAATTTGTAAAGTAAGAAGATATGAGATTGCAAAAATAAGACAAAAGAAGAAGCAGAAGGGATCTTAGCCTGCATGTTGGATCCACGGGTTGTTTATTTTAAATTCATTTCTTATGTATTGCTGTTGTTTTGTTCTATGGATATTGTAAAACCCCGTATTTTCTGAGAATATTAAAGTAACGAATTAAAAAATAATTAATTACAAATGTGAGAAATAGGTGAAACGGGTTGCGCCATTGCGTTCGTCTTGAAATTTTGCTTGGAATAGAGTCCAAGTTTTCGAAAATCAGACTTTGCATGAAGAAGTTATGGACTTCGGAACTTTCAGAAATTTATATAAAACAATTTAGAAAATTACATACCAAGGCAAGTCGACCTGGGGGTCAACCTACCCCAGGCCAGGTCGACCAGGGGGTCGACCTCCCTATATACAGGTCGACCTGGGGGTCGACCTCCCCCTCGGATCAGATCTAAAATCTGACGTGTTTCTCTGTGTGATGAATTGCTGTGTCATTAGGGCTTGTGTGGCAAGTTCTGGTTTGTTCTCTTAGGCTTGAATGGCTTTGATTTGTCCTAGGTTGATCTGACAGCTCCTATTAAATCAAACTTCTATATAAGTAACCTAAATCTAAACCTTAAGCCATACAAAAATATTCCTAAGACCATCATGCTGTCAACACTCAACCTAAAGTAGCCACCATTCTCATTCAACTAGAAAGCAAGTTAGGAGTTACAAATCAAATCTAATTCAACTAAGAGAATTCAACGTCTACAACAAAGGAGAGCTATTCAATTTCAGAAAATAGATCCCAGAAAAACAAGACTTTCTTTTCTTTGTAAGTCCTGTTATTATTTAGATGTGAACGATTAAAAGTTGTGATTTGTAATAAAATGATAACTAGAGTAATTCCTAGTTGTAAGATAATGACGATACTGATTTATGCCTATTCTTGTAACGATTCTATCGTATATGCTTGTGAGATTATTGTGGTTATATGTCGATGTTAAACCAATAGTATATTATGTTGTGTATTTTGGCGATGACATAAATTGGCGATGACATATTATAATTTGGTGATGGAATATCATTTTGTGCAATTTGCCAATGTCATACCATATTGTATAATTTGGCAATGGATATCATATTGTGTAATCTGACGATGACATACCATATTGTATAATTTGGCAATGACATTTCAAGTTGTATGATTTGGTAATGACACCTATATGTCATATGACAATTTGGGAATTTTGCTATGTTTATTGAATCATGCAAGTTGTTTAGATCTACATTTAGATCTATGTTTATTGAATCATGCAAGTTGTTTAGATCTACATTTAGATCTATGTTCATTAAATCATGCAAGTTATTAGGCTAAGACATGTATTATATTTAGATCTATGTTTATTGAATCATGCAAGTTGTTAGCCTAAGACATGTATTATGTTTAAATTCACATTTTGATCTATGAAAATTCGATCCAAAAGTTAAAGCTCATATTTACATGCCTTGTTAAACTTGTGTAAAACCATATGCTTAAGATTCATGTTTGTTGGATCCAAGATAAAAGTTCATATTTACATGCCTTGTTAAACCTGTGTAATTCCATATGTGTAAGATTCATGATTATAGGATCCAAATTAAAGTTTACATTCACATGTCTAGTTAAACTTGTGCAATTCTATATGCTTAAGGTTTATGTTCATTGGACCCAAAATAAAAGTTTGCATTTACATGCCTAGTTGGATTTGGGTAATTTCATATGTTTAAGACCCATGTTAATTAGATCCAAAAATGCAAGTTCACCTTTATATGACTAATTGGAATTGTGTAGTTCTATGTAAACTCCCATCCATATGCTTATGGCTCATGTTGATTAGGTTCAAAATTGCAAGTTCATAATTAAACATGTATTTATTCTATACCAAATTTATGTGACATATGTTGGATCCATATTATGCTTGTCTTGAATGTTACGTGTCTCTTCCTTTTCCCCTCTTGATTTTGAGTTAGGCAAAATTGCGAAGCCTAACATTCTATGAAATTTATGCGAACGATTAGCGGGAGTAACGTTGGGAAAAACATGAAGTTACATGTTATTGGCATATTTTAAATGATTAGTGGCATTGAAATGGTGTAATTTATATACCTAAAATTATGAACATGATTTAGAGAGGAATTGGGCATGACTTGAATGACAATAATTTACATATAAATATAGAAGGTAAATAGGTAAATTTAGAAAAGACAAATATGCCTAACCCGAGGTTAGATTGAGTTATGGTGTAAGACTACCCGGAACCGCCCGACACATCCTGCAGCCGTAATAATATATATCTAATGTGAGAGGTTAGTGCATCAAGCTCAAAAGAACCCGAGGTTAGACTGTTTTGCAGTGTAAAACTGCCCGGAACCGCCCGACACAATCAGTAACTGCAACAATACCCGTATAATGTGAGTGGTTGGTGCTTTAATGAATGGATTAAAGCTAAGACAGGAATGGTAGGGTTAAGTTAATTAAGGTAACACTTAACCAATATAACTTGATTTGTGGTAAGGTTAAGTTAAAACAAGAGGGCAACACTTAACCAATATAACTTGATTTGTGGTAATGTTAAGTTAAAACAAGAGGGCAACACTTAACCAATATAACTTGATTTGTGGTAAGGTTAAGTTAAAACAAGAGGGTAACACTTAACCAATATAACTTGATTTGTGGTGGGGTTAAGTTAACACAAGAAGGCAACACTTAACCAAAGTAACATGACAAGTAGGTGGGTTAAGTTAACTTGAATTGACTGATGACACTTAACCAATACAACATGATGAACACGTGGGGTTAAGTTAACTTGAATTGATTGATGACACTTAACCAATACAACATGATGAACATGTGGGGTTCAGTTAACAAGAAAACACTTAACCAATATAACTTGATGAACGAATGGGGTTAAGTAAATAAGGAACACTTAACCAACATGACACGATGAATGGAAGGGTTAAGTAGATATCGGGTTGGTGGGTAATATTAGTAAATATAGGCCCATAAAACTTAACCGTTTAATAAACATGCTTGAATCGATGGGAGGGTTTAGTACATCTCGTGTAGGAGGGTAATATTAGTAAATATAGGCCCACAAAACTTAACCATTTAATAAACATGCTTGAGGGTTAAGTAGGTGGATAATATTAGTACATATAGGCCCACAAACTTAACCGTTAAATAAACATACTTGAATCAGTGGGAGGGTTAAGTACATATCGGGTTGGTGGGTAATATTAGTAAATATAGGCCCACAAACTTAACCAATAAGGAAACCCTAGTAACGGGGACCCATTTCAGTAGTAACCCACATAGATGTATCACAGTACCCTGAAATAGGCAGGGTGGGGCACGATTACTTGGCTGATTATAAGCGGTCAAAACAACGGCAGGGGTTACGTCAGTGTAGGTTCCGATGGTTTACGGGCGTGCACGTACTCTGGGGTGGGAAAACGCAGGCATTAAGTACCAGTAGTTATACACTGTGCATCTTGAATCATGTCGGGTCGCTATCATAAGGATTGATACACTTTATGGTGGGACCAACACAGGGTATCTACACGCAAGAGAGGGCCGATTGACACAGACACATGGAACGTTAATGCAAGTAAGGAGCCGATTGATAGGGTAGTAAGGGTACATCTAACATATTCATGGCAATTAGGCGGGTTGAGGTTGAATCCTCACGATAGATGTACACCTGAAGGCTACCACAATTACGTGGATTGGGATCACATTATCATTTTATACAGATTACTAGTTGGGACACTAGTTAGGTGGTGCAGAGAAGTAAAATGGGTGCGATAGCATATTCAGCCTTATTATCTTATTTCTAGGGTGATGTCTAAGATTCAGTTTATTCATGTCATAACCCTTTTCTTGTTTACATGCTAAATAGTCATTGGACTTACCAGACTCATGTCTGACCCATTTTCTTTCGTCTTCTTTTCTTCCTTTTCTCCCCCCAAGGTCCGCAGGGAGGGAATACTTCAACTTAGATCAGATCATTTCCAGCTTGAAGAAAGTAGATGTATTGCTTGGAATCTTTTTCCTTGGGCTATGGCTTTGGATACTCTCTTATTGGGGATTTATGCTACCTTACTGTTGTTTCAATGCTTCTTTATGTTTTAATTAAAGACAGAAGTTCTATGTATTATTTTTAAGTATGATTGAGGCAACCGTTGTAAAAGCTTAAACCACATTGTTTATAAAATGATTTTTATTTTCCGCTGCTTTATTTGTCTGTCTTGTAATTCATCTACATCTTTTACCTATAATGCTCCACCAAAGTTAAGGCATTCCCTTTGTGAGTGACCTTAACGGAGGTGGGGTGTTTCACTTGGTATCAGAGCTGAAGGTTACTGGATCAGATAAAAGATTTGAAAAATTATTTTCAAAACGGTTTTAAAAGAAGCATTTTCAAAAGAAAAGTTTTGTTTTAAAGGCATATTCCCCAAAAGCCATATGCACTATCTTTTGATCCTCTGTTTGAATCCTTGTTTCCTTCTTTCCTGAGTCTCCGGGGCTCCTGGCTTTTTGGGAGGTAACCTCATCGTGGAATGGTTTCGTAGGCTTGATGAGACTACGACACCTGTTAAAGGGCGAAGAAGTGCCCAACTTACATCTATAGCCATCGTAGTTTCACCTGCGGCTAATTTTCTTTCGAGCTTTGTAGGATTCTTCATGCGATGGAGGCAGCTTTCGAGAGACTTGTCAATGTGTTACACAAGGATGGCAAAGATGAGAATGAGAGAGTTTGACTAAGGAGCACAACCCAAGAATGAAGAACTCATGGATATGGACTTGGTTCACAAAGGAGGGGAGGAAAGAGTAGTAAAAACCTAAAAAAAGAGGAAGTATTTTTATTATGGTATAACGGGTCGTATAATTAAGGGCAAGGGCAAGAACAAATGACATGATTTTCAGGAGGCAAATGCATGCTCTCACCGTCAGCGTACCAGAGAGAGAAGTAGTAAGGTTTTTGTTGAAAGAGTTTAGTTTCTCCTCTTTGATCATCCTGTTAGTACTCTTTTTGAATTTAGCGCTTCACATTCATTTATATCTGCTTCTGTAGTTGAGTCTCTGCACCTTAGTACTTGTATAGTAGAAGATCCCATTATTATCTCAAACCCAATTTGTGGTTCGGCTCATTTATCTTTGGTTTGTAAGGATTTGAGATGTTTATGTTTCCGGGTTTCATGGGCTATGGGTTGATTCTAGGCATGGATTGGTTAGCTAGTAATTGTGAAAGGAGGGTAGTTAGACTTTCGACTTGCCTCAGGAATACCCTCAAGATTTCGTGCGATCCTAAGGGATCAGTTTGTCTTAGCTACCTAGAATCACTTTATGTATCTATCGACGATTTTCAATCCGTTGGAGTAGTCCATGAGTACGCAAGATGTTTTGATTAGGGTGGGGGTTTTCCCCCTAAAACTCGAGACAGACTTCCACATATATTTAGTTGACAATGCAAAACCCGTTATGCGATCAACGATAGTTTTGGAACAAGATTGGAGAGGATAGCCAGAGTCGGTTAAGTGCTCAATTTGTTTGGTTGTTTTGCTTGTATCATCTCACATAAATCGTCCAAATTCGGAGGAGGTATTCCTAGGGTGCTTGTCTAATATTGGTTTAGGCCTTTGGGGCTTGTACTTGAGGGATGTCAAGTTCGACCAAGATGGTTTGCGTGAGAGATATCGACCCTCAGATTTGTGACATGATGGATAAGCTAAGTAGAAGAGATACCTCCAATCATCTTAGTATATACACTTGGTATCTTGGCTCACACCTGTTTATCTTGGAAAGACAGTTCGACTACATTGGATACCCTCTAGCATAGTAAGTGATCGAGGTCCTATCTTTACTAGTGAGTTTTGGAAATGGAGGTCAAGAAGCTTAGCAACTGTGAAGTTAAATTAGTTAAGGTACAGCGGAGTGAAGCTCAAGAAGACGCGACAAGGAAGACTGAAGATAAGACACGCGCATCATACCCTTTTTCTTGAGGGTATATCCTTGATCTCTTTTTCTAGGAATTCTATGCATGTTTGTTTCTATCTTTTTAGGAATATCCTCTAGGTCATATCTTCAATCCTTAAGTAGAAACCAATGTATGTAAACATGTGTTTGAAACATGTTATGATTGGGGGTTGCAAGTGGTTGCTCGTGGATGCATATACACACATTAGGCACTAGATCGGCTCAGTCACTTTCATATTGCATATGCATGAGTGAATTTTTATACATATGAACTGAAACTTGATGTGTTATAATACGGATGTTGCATTTGTATGAATGATTGTGCACTCATGTAGAAGTTATGAAGTACGATTAGGAATAATTGCATACATGATGGACTCATGACACTGACATAATTCGCATTAAGGAGGTCAACTGAATCAGTAGACCGCCTGATTTTGCATTAGATAAGGACATGTACACACACTATGCATATGATCATGAAGGCAATAGAAATCTTTTTAAGGACAATGGATGCCTATGTTTGATGGTTGAGTAGATGGATGATTAGATGGTAGGATATACATTCTTCTTAACTTGAGGATTTCAGGGATGAAATCCTTTAAGGAGGGGAGAATGTAACACCCCGTATTTTCTGAGAATATTAAAGTAATGAATTAAAGAATAATTAATTACAAATGTCAGAAATAGGTGAAACGGGTTGCGCATTGCGTTCGTCTCGAAATTTTGCTTGGAATAGAGTCTAAGTTTTTGAAAATCGGACTTCGTATGAAGAAGTTATGTCCCTCAGAACTTTCAGAAATTTATATAAAACAATTCAGAAAATTACATACCAAGGTAGGGCGGCCTGGGGGTCGACCTACCCCAGGCCAGGTCGACCAGGGGGTCGACCTCCCTATATATAGGTCGACCTCCCCCTCGGGTTAGATCTGAAATCTGACGTGTTTCTCTGTGTGACGAATTGTTGTGTCATTAGGGCTTGTATGGAAAGTTCTGGTTGGTTCTCTTAGGCTTGAATGGCTTTGATTTGCCCTAGGTTGATATGACGGCTCCTACTACATCAAACTTCTATATAAGCAACCTAAATCTAAACCCTAAGTCATACAAAAATATTCCAAAGACCGTCATGCTGTCAACACTCAACCTAGAGTAGCCACCATTCTCATTCAACTAGAAAGCAAGTTAGGAATTACAAATCAAATCTAATTCAACTAAGAGAATTCAACGTCTACAACAAAGGAGAGCTATTCAATTTCAGAAAATAGATCCTAGAAAAACAAGAGTTTGTTTTCTTTGTAAGTCCTGTTATTATTTAGATGTGAACGATTAAAAGTTGTGATTTGTAATAAAATGAAAACTAGAGTAATTCCTAGTTGTAAGATAATGACAATGCTGATTTATGCCTATTCTTGTAACGATTCTATCGTATATGCTTGTGAGATTATTGTGGTTATATGTTGATGTTAAACCAATCGTATATTATGTTGTATATTTTGGCGATGACATAAATTGGTGATGACATATTATAATTTGGCGATGGAATATCATATTGTGTAATTTGGCAATGACATACCATATTGTATAATTGGCGATGGATATCATATTGTGTAATTTGACGATGACATACCATATTGTATAATTTGGCAATGACATTTCAAGTTGTATGATTTGGTAATGACACCTATATGTTGTATGACAATTTGGGGTTTTCTCTATGTTTATTGAATCATGCAAGTTGTTTAGATATACATTTAGATCTATGTTTATTGAATCATGCAAGTTGTTTAGATCTATGTTTATTGAATCATGCAAGTTGTTTAGATCTACATTTAGATCTATGTTTATTGAATCATGCAGGTTGTTTAGATCTACATTTAGATCTATGTTTATTAAATCATGTAAGTTATTAGGCTAAGACATGTATTATGTTTAGATCTATGTTTATTGAATCATGCAAGTTGTTAGCCCAAGACATGTATTATGTTTAGATTCACATTTATATCTATGAAAATAGAATCCAAAAGTTAAAGCTCATGTTTACATGCCTTGTTAAACTTGTGTAAAACCATATGCTTAAGATTCATGTTTGTTGGATCCAAGATAAAAGTTCATATTTACATGCCTTGTTAAACCTGTGTAATTCCATAGATTCATGATTATTAGATCCAAATTAACGTTTACATTCACATGTCTAGTTGAACTT
The DNA here is from genome assembly GCA_030737875.1 of Allium sativum. Classification (NCBI taxonomy): domain Eukaryota; kingdom Viridiplantae; phylum Streptophyta; class Magnoliopsida; order Asparagales; family Amaryllidaceae; genus Allium; species Allium sativum. Next base: position 481,291,569 of record CM060924.1, read on the forward strand.
GTGCAATTCTATATGCTTAAGGTTTATGTTCATTGGACCCAAAATAAAAGTTTGCATTTACATGCCTAGTTGGATTTGGGTAATTTCGTATGTTTAATACCCATGTTAACTAGATCCAAAAATGCAAGTTCACCTTTATATGACTAATTGGAATTGTGTAATTCTATGTAAACACCCATCCATATGCTTATGGTTCATGTTGATTAGGTTCAAAATAGCAAGTTCATAATTAAACATGTATTTATTCTATGCCAAATTTATGTGACATATGTTGGATCCATAGTATGCTTGTCTTGAATGCTACGTGTCTCTTTCTTTTCCCCTCTTGATTTTGAGTTAGGCTAAATTGCGAAGCCTAACATTCTATGAAATTTATGTGAACATTTAGTGGGAGTAACGTTGGGAAAAACATGAAGTTACATGTTATTGGCATATTTTAAATGATTAGTGGCATTGAAATGGTATAATTTATATACCTAAAATTATGAACATGATTTAGAGAGAAATTGGACATGACTTGAATGACAATAATTTACATATAAATATAGAAGGTAAATATGTAAATTCAGAAAAGACAAATATGTCTAACCCGAGGTTAGATTGAGTTACGGTGTAAGACTGCCCGGAACCGCCCAGCACATCCAGCAACCGTAAAAATATATATCTAATGTGAGAGGTTAGTGCATCAAGCCCAAAAGAACCCGAGGTTAGACTGAGTTGCAGTGTAAAACTGTCCGGAACCGCCTGACACATCCAGTAACCGCAACAATACCTGTCTAATGTGAGTGGTTGGTGCTTTAATGAATGAATTAAAGCTAAAACAGGAATGGTAGGGTTAAGTTAATTAAGGTAACACTTAACCAGTATAACTTGATTTGTGGTAAGATTAAGTTAAAACAAAAGGGCAACACTTAACCAATATAACTTGATTTGTGGTAAGGTTAAGTTAAAACAAGAGGGCAACACTTAACCAATATAACTTGATTTATGGTAAGGTTAAGTTAAAACAAGAGGGCAACACTTAACCAATATAACTTGATTTGTGGTGGGGTTAAGTTAACATAAAAAGGCAACACTTAACAAAAGTAACATGACAAGTAGGTGGGTTAAGTTAACTTGAATTGATTGATGACACTTAACCAATACAACATGATGAACACGTGGGGTTAAGTTAACTTGAATTGATTGATGACACTTAACCAATACAAAATGATGAATACGTGGGGTTAAGTTAACAAAAAAACACTTAAGCAATATAACTTGATGAACGGACGGGGTTAAGTAAATAAGGAACACTTAACCAACATGACACGATGAATGAGAGGGTTAAGTACATATCGGTTGGTGGGTAATATTAGTAAATATAGGCCCACATAACTTAACCATTTAATAAACATGCTTGAATCGATGGGAAGGTTAAGCACATCTCATGTAGGTGGGTAATATTAGTAAATATAGGCCCACAAAACTAAACTGTTTAATAAACATACTTGAGGGTTAAGTACATCTCGTGTAGGTGGGTAATATTAGTACATATAGGTCCACAAACTTAACCGTTAAATAAACATGCTTGAATCAGTGGGAGGGTTAAGTACATATTGGGCTGGTGGATAATATTAGTAAATATAGGCCCACAAACTTAACCAATAAGGAAACCCTAGTAACGGGGACCCATTTCAGCAGTAACCCACATAGATGTATCATGGTACCCTGAACTAGGCAGGGTGGGGCACGATTTCTGGGCTGATTATAAGCGGTCAAAACAGCGGCATGGGGTACGTCAGTGTAGGTTTCGACGGTTTACGGGCGTGCACGTACTCCGGAGTGGGAAAAAGCAGGAACTGAGTACCAGTATTTATACATTGTGCATCTTGAATCGTGTCGGGTCGCTATCATAAAGATTGATACACCTTATGGTGGGACCAGCACAGGGTATCTACACGCAAGAGAGGGCCGATTGACACATACACATGGAACATTAATGCAAGTAAGGAGCCGATCGATAGGGTAGTAAGGGTGCATCTAACATATTCATGGCAATTAGGCTAATTGAGGTGGAATCCTCATGATAGATGTACACCTAAAGGCTACCACAATTACGGGGATTGGGATCACGTTATCATTTTATACAGATTACTAGTTGGGACACTAGTTAGGTGGTGCAGAGAAGTAAAATGGGTGCGATAGCATATTCAGCCTTATTATCTTATTTCTAGGGTGATGTCCTAGATTCAGTTTATTCATGTCATAACCCTTTTCTTGTTTACATGCTAAATAGTCATTGGACTTACCAGACTCATGTCTGACCCATTTTTTTTCGTCTTCTTTTCTTCCGTTTCTCCCCCTCCCCCCACAGGTCCGTAGGGAGAGAATACTTCAGCTTATATCGGATCATTTCCAACTGAAGAAAGTAGATGTATTGCTTGGAATCTTTTTCCTTGGGCTATGGCTTTGGATCTCTCTTATTAGGGATTTATGCTACCTTACTATTGTTTCAATGCTTCTTTATGTTTTAAATCAAGACAAAAGTTCTATGTATTACTTTTAAGTATGATTGAGGCAACTGTTGTAAAAGCTTGAACCACATTGTTTATAAAATGATTTTTATTTTCCGCTGCTTTATTTGTCTGTCTTGTAATTCATCTGCATCTTTTATCTATAATGCTCCGCCAAAGTTAAGGCATTCCCTTTGTGAGTGACCTTAACGGAGGTGGGGTGTTTTAGATGTATGATGTATTAAAATGCATTATGATGATTTATGTATGTAAATTATTCCTTCATGAGATCTTCCATATTATTCATGGTTTCTAGCATTTTTTTAAACCTTATATACTTAAGGTTCACAACTTTTAATATCTAAAATTAGTTGTAAGCGTGTTTGATGACGTTTATAATTGATTTTAGACCTTCAAAAATAGTGGGTCTTTACATTTGGTATCAGAGCATAGGTTTGGCAATTACATGAGCCTTGGATAGGTTTAACTGTTATGTTGTAATGATTTGCACCTTAAGGTTGGTTTAAATATGAGAGAAAATGTTTTGATTTATAATTGCATGCTTGAAGTGTGTGTACTGTTTGTTTGGTCATTATTACCTCACTCTAGAATGTTGCTTGTTTATGAGATACCTTTTGTAGAGGATAAAGAAAAGAAGAGTGAGGCAAGATAAACACTTATGGGGCAGGTTATGTGTTTGGTTATAACTTAAATGACATACACATGGTGAATAGCCTGCAATTGAAACCCAAGCTTAGTAAAGACAAAATCGTTTTAAGAGAACAAAAATGGTTTAGAATTATTGTTTTTACTATATATATATCCCTTATCTTAAAGCTATCTCGTTAGTTAATAGAAATGGTCATTTTTGAGTGATTTGCATGTTTAATACACTAGTTATGGCTAATTAGGGGTGATTAGTGGTAATTAGCGAAATTATGACTCATAAAAATATAGAAAAATATGCATAAATTATAAAATCATATTTTATGCCACATATATGAAATTGGGTTGATTTGGATTTGTTTTGTTAATCCCAGAATTTAGGGGATTAAGAGTAATTAGGGTTAATTAGTCCCATTCTATGAACATGAATGTTGTTTTGATCTTTTGATTGAACCTATATGTTGTTACTGTTGTTTGGTATGTTTTATGATTGCATAGAAAAGTTAGAATAGTTGGAAACGCCGTCATTCGATGAAAAATACCTTGCTGGAAATTCTACAGGGATCCGGATCAGATCGGATAAGATGAACCGAATCGAACTAGAGCATGGCAAAAAGGAGGGCCACTTTCATAGGGTTGGAGTTGGAGTGGAGCACTGTACCGAACCGAAATGGAGGAGCCAAACCGGAGCACCGAACCAAACCGAAATAGAGGAACCAAACCGGAGCAACGAACCAGAATACCAAACTGGATTCGAGCTTTTACCACTACTACGCGACGATGATCGTGAACTATTTTGAAGACCAACTCCACTTTGGCTAAAACCCGAGATGCAAAGGAAGTCCAAGTGGGAAGTTATCGCTCAGGATCCAGATAAGAACCAATGAAACTTCAAGAGTTGGGTTTTGTTGCGGGACATGCAAAAAGGAATTATCGATATCTATAACTTTGGTTCACCATAGAGAGAGGGGGCATGTAGACGAATCAGAGCCATGGCGGTGTGGACTGGTTGGCCCGTACCCCAAAGCCAGGGCGGTGTGGGCTGGGTAGGGTTATTGGCTATAAACTAGGGCGGTGTGGTCATAGCAATAGTTATACGGAGTCCAGGGCGGTGTGGACCCGTAATGGCCCCCATGGATTTAGTGATCAAAGCGGTGGATATCGCATGTTTCACACATTGAGTGAGAGATGTGAGGATGATTACTATGTTTGATGTTGGCTTATTAGCTCATGTCATGATTGTTTGGATTAATTCTTTTAATTGAATTGAATATTGTTTTCTTATTTGATATGTTTAGTTTGCTTGTATGTTATTTGTTTATTTATTATTTATGTTAATTGTATGATTAGATAGTAAGCTAGTGTTGAATATTTATTGAATTTACACTCGAGAAACAAAAGGATTGAAGGGGGACATGATTAGTTTAGGCATGGTGTGAATATGTTGTTTTCTAAACTAAAGAAGACTAGTATTTGGAATGACTAAAAGCTTTGAAGATGTTCCATGAAGGTAAGAAGAGTAAAATGGAGAATTTTAGTGATTAAAGACTTAATGTTTACCACTTAGGAATATGAATGAAAATTGGATGATTCAAAATGCATATTTAATGTTTTTCAAATAATTACCAGCTACCATAACTTCAAAAAGAAAAAGAAAAAAAAGATGAAGTTTTATGCACTTGAGAAATTTGTTGCCAAAGAAATTTTTTATTTTAAACATAGATGGAAGTTTTGATTTTGAAAGAAAAATCTTAAAAAAAATTAAAGGCATATAAAGCACTCCTATCTAGTGGATACCTCTTTGGTATTTTTGACAGTTTAACTTTATCACCAAATGAAGAACTTGTTATATATGGATTATCACTACTCCAATGCAATGTCGAAGAACTTTTTTGAAGATGAACTCCAATCGATTAAAATCCGAGATGCAAAGGTAGCTCAAGAAGGAAGTTGTCTTTAAAGGTCCAAGTGGGGACCAAGGGATTCAAGGTGGAATCAATGGGTTCAAGTGGGAATCAAGGGTTCAAGTAGGAACTAATGTGTTGTAATGACCCGCATTTTTAGAGATATATAATTAATTTATTTAATTATATAATTGGTGATTTAGAGAAGTTAATGATCGTTTAATTAAATAATATTGAATATTTAATTAATAATTATAATATAATAATATATTATAATATCGAAATAGTCGGAAATAGTGAAATTCACAATATCATGTGAATTGAATAGCATACGAGATTTGGTGGAGTTTCGATTCAAAATATAATAACGATTATATTGAATCGACGATAGTTGAACGTATAATTATATTATAATTAAAATCGAGCTCGAAATGGCGCTGCAGTTCGCTATTTGGCGATTTGAACTTCAACTGAGTATACAGGATTCGTTTTAAATCGGATTTCTGTGAAACAAGAAATGTGTGGAGCTAGTGGAGTATATCTTTCTAGTGGAAGAGAAAAATCGGGATTTCTTCGTGTAGATTTTGATTTACGTCCAAATCAAATTTCAGAAAAGTTGCTGTGGAATTCCTTTATAATTTATAAAGGAATTATTTATTTTTTAAAAAGAAAATTCAATATAAATCGAATATCGGGTTGACCCAGAAGCGAATATTGAGTTAGAAATTCATATAGGAATATTCTAGAGCTGTATGGTATTCCACTGTGAATATAGACGATAATATTTATTTATAAATATTTAATTTAATTATATTTAAATATATTTAAATATATTTATATATTTAAATGGGTCATTCAGAGCTTTAAAAATAGCCACTTTTGCAAACGACCTCAGAATTCGACGAAACTAATTTTGTTGGATCCGCAGTGTTAAATTATTGTTAGAGGTGAAGTTCCGTGATTTTTAGAGTTATTATGTGGCCGTACCGATTTTTAGAGTGAAATACAGTCGATATTTTGACGGTTAAAAATACGTTGTGTGAGCATACGAAGTCGTAATTCGACGAAACCAGTTTCGTTGGGATCGTAATGTCCAACTGTAGCTGCATGTCCAGTTTCGTGATTTTTGAGTATTGTGTGTGATCACACGAATTTTTAGAAGGAAACAACGAATATAAAATGGATTATAATAACCAAAATATCCCACCAAAAATATCTCCATCCTTACCCATTATAAATACCCCCTTCTTTCCTTAAGACCTAATTCAGAAGTCAGCTTCCTCTCTTTTTTTTCCGCCGTTCTTTCTCTTCTCTAAACAAACCGTGGAAATCAACTTCAAAAAAAAATCCCAATAAACTCAAATTAAAATCTAAAAATCCTAATATATATATGTTTGGGATCCCTCGGTATTTCTCTTCAGCCTGGTATACCTAACTATGGGTCCGACGCAAGTTTCTATTCTTCGATGGTTCGCAGCGTGATTCTAGGGTTGTGGTTTTCAGAAATGGTAGTGATGGAATTGCAAAACTAGGGTGATAATCGAACTTGTGAAGAAATTCCGAGTCGTGTGTGAAATTTTGGGTTGAAACAGGAACAAAAGATGTCGAAGTATTTTACTGTTGCGAGCGTGAAAGCCTGGAAGTCGCAATGTCCAGGTCAAGTGCGAGTTTGGTAAGAGTTGTGTGAGGTGGTAGAGCTTTTGATGTAGAGTAGTTTGGAGTAGTTTGTTGTTCGATTTGTGTTGGATCGTGGATGAAGAACCAGCGGTTGAAATTGGAAAATAGTGGAGTGACTTCCTGGAAGCTCACGCAGCGTTTTGGGAAGAAGGGGTGTAGAGTTAGGCCATGGGCCGGTTCAAAGAGGTTAAGACCCGTTATAAAAATCCATGTTTTATTTAATTTAAATTTAACCAAACTTGTAATGATCATATCTCCATCATACGTAATCAGAATTTCGAACGGTTGGATCCGTCAGGATTGTATGGACGAACACTTCACGATGGAACTGGGTTGAAGTGGATTGGGGCTCGTATGAATTTATGGCGAAATAAATTTGTTTGATTCAAATCAAAGACAGTTAATCGTTTTTAACGATAACAGTCCAATGTGAGTAAAACTCACCAACTCTGAACAGTTTATAATTTCATGTTGTATCTTTAGAACTGTTAATCATCTGGATTGCTGTGTGTTGGTTGATTGATTGAACTGCTAGTCAGTTAGTTAAATTTCTATATTGATTCTGTTTATCAGTATATATCATATGGAACTACAAGTGATGTTAATTTTATTGTGTAACATTTGTGGATGCAGGAGAACAGGTTGGAGGAATCCAACTGGATTCCTCAACAGTTATTTTACTGTGATTTATATATTGTGATATATAATGTGATATATAATCTGTTGGCAATTGTGTGTGTATGGACGAGATTAGACATCGTAATTTGATATGTTAAAATACCATAACATGCCGGAATGTTGATAAGGGGATTTTCAAAGTGATATTGAAAATAGCATATTTATAAAATGAGATATTTATAAATAAGAGATATTTATAAATTTAAATATTTATAAATAAGGAATATTTATAAATTGGGATATTTTTAAATAGGAGATATTTTAAAAAGGAAATAAATACAAAACATTTCTTTTTGAATGGAAAGGCTTGTGTGGTGGGTTTGGGGATTTTCCCGATGCTCCCGATACAAAGGAGGTTATGGCAAATTTTCCCGGAAATTTAAGGAGTTAGAATATTTTTAAGAATAAATGTGAAAAGGGAATATTTGTAAACCATTTACAAATAGAATTGGAAAGGAAACATTATAAAAAGGAAATCATTTTTAAAGTGTAGAACCGTTATTTAAAAGTAAATCTTTTCAATGAATAAAACGTGTTAAAAAGGAGAAATCGAATATGGTATTCGAAGTTAGTAATCGAATATGGTATTCGAAGTTAGAAAATCGAATATGGTATTCGAAAGGAGAAATCGAATATGGTATTCGAAGTTAGTAAATCGAATATGGTATTCGAAAGGAGAAATCGAATATGGTATTCGAAGTTAGTAAATCGAATATGGTATTCGAAAGGAGAAATCGAATATGGTATTCGAAGTTAGTTAATCGAATATAGACATTCGAAAGGAGAAATCGAATATGGTATTCGAAGTTAGTTAATCGAATATGGTATTCGAAGTTAGTTAATCGAATATTGACATTCGAAAGGAGTTAATCGAATATGGTATTCGAAGTTAGTTAATCGAATATGGTATTCGAAAGTTAGTTAATCGAATATGTTATTCGAAAGGGGTTAGTCAAGTCGAGTTAGTCAAATAGAGTTAACCAGTTAGAGTTAATCAGTTAGAGTTAATCAGTTAGAGTTAATTAAATATAGTTATTTGAGACAGAGTTAGTCAAACATAGTATTCAGGGTAAGTTGCCATCTTGTACGACTGCTAGCGTAATTCGCAGGGCTGTAAATAGCCTACGGCGGTCGGATGTTTCCTGAGGGAGTCAAGCGTAACCATTGTGATCGCTGCGATCTAGAGTCAAGCGAATGGAGTTTAATCGAATATTATTTATTCGATAGGAGTTAATCGAGTTGATCGAGTTGAGAAATAAGTTAAGTTAAATAAGTTGAGTTGATCGGGTGGTTCGACCAAGTTAGTCGAGCCTAGTTAATCGAATCGAATTGGTCGAACCAAGTAAGTCGAGTTAAGTTAGTCAAGTTAGTCGAGCCTAGTTAATCGAATCGAATTGGTCGAACCAAGTAAGTCGAGTTAGTCGAATCAAGTTAAGTTAGTCGAGTTAAGTTCGTCGAGTTAAATAATCGATGTTAGTTTCATCGAAAGGAGTTATCGATGTTAGTTTCATCGAAAGGAGTTATCGATGTTAGTTTCATCGGAAGGAGTTATCGATTATAGTTTAATCGAAGTGAGATTTTCAAATATGAGATATTTGAAAGGAAGAGTTATCGAATATTAGTTATTCGAAGAGAGATTATCGAATATCGTTTATTCGAGAAGGAGTTATCGATTATAGTTTAATCGAAGTGAGATTTTCAAATATGAGATTTTTGAAAGGAAGAGTTATCGAATATTAGTTATTCGAAGAGAGATTATCGAATATCGTTTATTCGAGAAGGAGTTATCGATTATAATTTAATCGAAGTGAGATTTTCAAATATGAGATATTTGAAAGGAAGAGTTATCGAATATTAGTTATTCGAAGAGAGATTATCGAATATCGTTTATTCGAGAGGGAGTTATCGATTATAGTTTAATAGAAATGAGATTTTCAAATATGAGATATTTGAAAAGGAAGAGTTATCGAATATTAGTTATTCGAAGAGAGATTATCGAATATCGGTTATTCGAGAAGAAGTTAATCGAATATAGGTTATTCGAAGAAGGGTTAATCAAATAGAGATTTCTCGAAGAGAGTTAATCGGCAAATTCGATTATATCGAATTCGGGAAAGTACTTATACTTTCCAGTGTTTAAATAGAGATTTATTTATTTATAAATAAATAAGTGTTAGGTTAATTATTCACTAATAAGAATAGAAGTTATAATTAAAGTTAGGTAATTCGAAAGTAGGGATTATAACGTTATCGTTATAACCAATGTTTTAAATATAGAAGTAGATTAGTAAAATTGGATCCGAGAAAGGCGTAAAGAAGTTGTTAAAGATTAAAAGATAAACTTTGACCATTTCGAAGTTATAACGTTGTTCAGTTAAGGTCTGAGAGGTAATTATACCCCAACTTGAGTGACTTCCTTCTTAACTAAGAAATGGTAAGGTTTGATCGAAAAGGAGTTTTGGAAATGTTTTCCTAACGAGAATCAGAAATGTTTTCTGATAAAAGAAAATAAGAAATATTGAATATAAGGAAACCGGAGATAAGTAAATAAATGAACTGAAGAGATTTATGTTAAATGATGTTTGTTCGATATAATTTCCATCTGGAAATAATATCGTTGTTTGCACACTTGTTTTTCTTTGATAGTTAACTCACAGATTATCGAAGTTTTGACCATTTTAACGTTGTTAATATGGAGAGACCGGTTGGATTATTATCCAAAGAACCACTCTATATTGGCATAAGCGCCGCGAATCATATATGCCAAAGATAATTGAAGACGGAGTAAAATGCAAGGGCTATCCTGTTTACAGAATAGTGCCTTCGGTTTGTCCAGTTGTAATGGCGCGTTTTGTAAGGTATAATAATTAAGTTATTTAATTATTTAAAAAACGAATATATTAAATAAACGATAGTTGAACGTATAATTTATAATATAATTATAATCGAGCTCGAAATGGCGTGGCAGTTCGCTATTTGGCGATTCGAACTTCAACTGAATGTACAGGATTCGTTTTAAGCCGGATTTCTGTGAAATAAGAAACATGTGGAGCTGGTGGAGTATATTTTTCTAATGGAAGAGAAAAATGAAGATTTTGTTGTGTAGATTTTGAGTTATGTCCAAATCCAATTTCAGAAAAGTCGCTGTAGAATTCCTTTATAATTTGCGACGCCTTATATACGTTATAAATCAATTTTTCGATACGAACTGAATATCGGGATAATCTGGAGTCTGGAAATCAAGTCATAAAATCTGAGGTGATATTCTAGAGCCGGACGACATCGTATATGGATATATACGATAATATTAATTTATTTATATTTAATTTAATAATATTTAAATATATTTATATATTTAAATGGGTCATTCAGAGCGTTAAAAATATGCTGTGTGAGCATACGAAGTCGGAATTCGACGAAACCAGTTTCGTTGGGACCGTAATGTCGACCTGAAGGTGTATGTCCAGTTTGGTGATTTTTGGGTATCGTGTGTGACCACACGGATTTTTAGAAAGCAAAACGAATTAACGAAAAAGGAATATACTGGGAATATTCCCTCTAAAAAAAATATCTAGATATTTTGAATGGCTATAAATACCCTCACTTACTTATTTCTAAACCTAATTTCATTCTTTAGGTAGCCGTCACTTTTCCTATTTCTTTCCATTTAAAAATAACGTGAGAAGTGGAGTTTCAAAAATCAAAAAGAAAGTGAAATAAAATCATATAAATCCTATTCTATACATATTTGAGATCCTGATGGGATTCACTCCATTCTGGTGTGCTCCATCCTGAGTTCGACGTGCTGTTTCCGTCGTTGGGGTGTGAACAGCGAACATAGGGTTCGAACTCATTGTTTGTGTAGTAGTTCATTGGGGGATTTGAGTTCGGATTGGAGTTTGGTAGGGAAATCCGCACCTTGGTGCGTTGATTTGAGGAAGTCCGATGCTTTTTGGGTAATGAGGTGCACTGTTCATCATCGAGGAGGGCGGAAATCGCACCAGGGTAGGGTGCATCGAACTGAAGGTTTTGGGTATGGTTTTGTAGAGGATTCAAAGAGGGATCCGATGGTAATTCTTGTTTGGTTTTAAACGAAAGGGATGGAGGAGGATGTTTGAGTGAAAGGGGGCGTGATGGACATTGTAAATACTGGAGCACGGCATTTTGTTTGGTGAAGAAGGAGGCCACGCGGGTTGGATGTTCAAAGGGGTAACGGGCCCAAATATAAAGGTATAAGGCCCGAGTTAAATTTAAAATCCATGTTTTAATCATTTAAAAAAAATGTATTAACTTATAAATTCAATAACTTGATCATACGAGGTCAGAATCGAGAACCGTAAGTTGCGTTGGGATCGTATGGACGGGAGCAACATAATGAGACTGACCGGGAGTGAATCCGAGCTCGTACGAATTTATAGCAAAATAAATTGTCCAGCTGAATAAAGCGATGATTATCGTCATTGACGATGATCGTCCAAATGTGAGTAAATCTCACAAACTCTAAATAGTTCTATTTTTACAGTGTATTCTTAGAACTGCTAGATATTGTCTGTTTGACTGTATGTTGACTGTTTGATTGAACTGCTAGTCAGTTAGTAGAGATTATATATATATATATTTACGTATATATGTATATAAACCGTCAAATAGTTATATGTTGATTCTGTTTATCAGAATATTATACTGTTGTTGTCTAACATCTGTGGTGCAGGGAAACAGGGTGGAGGAATCCAACTGGATTCCTCAACAGTTATTTTTACTGTAATTTATGTATTGTGATATATAAATGTGATATATATAATCTATTGTGATTATGTGTGGTTGGACGATATTCATCGTTGTTAGATGATGTGTTAAAAACCATAAGAAATACCAGGATATAGAAAAGAGATTTTCAAACTATAATTTGAAAATAATTTATATAAAATCGATGGATTTTATATTATAAAGAAAAGGGGATTTTGAGTATAAAGGGAAATATTGGTTAATTCAGTATAAAGGAGAAATATTTGTTAATCGAGTATAAAGGATTAAACAAAGTAATTGGTTAGGTTGACCAAAGCAAGTTAGTCGAGTTAAACAAAGTAATTGGTTAGGTTGACCAAAGCAAGTTAGTCGAGTTAAACAAAGTAATTGGTTAGGTTAACCAAAGCGAGTTAGTCGAGTTAATCAAAGTAATTGGTTAAGTTAACCAAAGTAAATTAGTTAAGTTAAACTAAGCGGTGAATCAAAGTGAATTTGTTAAGTTAAACTAAATGATTAATCGATGTGAATTAGTTAAGTTAAACTAAAGGATTAATCGATGTGAATTAGTTAAGTTAAACTAAGTGGTTAATCGAAGTGAATTAGTTAAGTTAACTAAGTGGTTAATCGAAGTAAATTAGTTGAGTTAAACTAAGTGAATCGGCTAGAGTTAATCAACGTGAATTAGCTAAGTTAAACTAAGTGGATTAGTTCAGTTAATCGAGACGAGTTAACCAGTTAGGGTTGATCAGTTAGAGGTGACCAGTTAGAGTTAACCAGTTAGAATTGACTAGTTAGAGTTGACCAGCTAAAGTTGACCAGTTAGAGTTATCCAAGTGGAGTTAATCGAGTAGAGTTGTCGAATATCACTTATTCAAAGTAGAGTATCGAATATAGTGTATTCGAGAGAAGAGTAATCGAATATAGTTTATTCGAGTGGAGAAATCAAATGTTATTCATTTGAGAAGAGTTATCGAATATTATTTATACGAAGAGGAGTTATCGAATATTGGTTATTCGGAGTTAGTTAATCCAAAAGAGTTATTCGAAGTTAGTTAATCCGAAGGAGTTAGTCGAAGAGTTAATCCAAAGGAGTTATTCGAAGTTAGTAATCCAAAGGAGTTATTCGAAGATTAGTTAATCCAAAGGAGTTAGTTGAAGAGTTAATCGAATATAGTTATTCGAAAGAAAGTGTTAATCGAATATAGTTATTCGAGTAAAGCTAAAAGAGTTAATCGAATATAGTTTATTCGAGTGGAGAAATCAAATGTTATTCATTTGAGAAGAGTTACCGAATATTATTTATTCGAAGAGTAGTTATCGAATATTGGTTATTCGAAGTTAGTTAATCCAAAGGAGTTATTCGAAGTTAGTTAATCCAAAGGAGTTATTCGAAGTTAGTAATCCAAAGGAGTTATTTGAAGTTAGTTAATCCAAAAGGAGTTAGTCGAAGAGTTAATCGAATATAGTTATTCGAAAGAAAGTGTTAATCGAATATAGTTATTCGAGTAAAGTTAAAAGAGTTAATCGAATATAATTTATTCGAATAGAGTTAGAGAAGTTAATCGAATATAGTTCATTCGAATAGTGTTGGAGGAGATATCGAATATAGTTTATTCGATAGGATAGAAGTGAATATAATCTATCAATTAAGTTATTCGAAGGAGTAAATCAAATTTAAGTTAATCGGATGTTAGTTATTCGATAAGAATTGACACATTTAAGAAAATCGAATATTTGTTATTCGATAAGAGTTAATGAAATAGAGCCAACCAATAAGAGTTATTCGAATATTAGTTATTCGATAGGAGTTAATCGAAATAGAGTTTATCGAATATAAGTTATTAAAAAGAGAGAGTTAATCGAATAGAGATTACTCGAAAGAGAGTTATACGTCGAATTCGATTATAGCGAATTCGGGAAAGTACTATTTACTTTCCAGGGTTTAAATCAAGATTTAGTTATTGATTTAGAAATTAGGTGTCTGTTAAATTATTCGAGTTAGGAGATAAAGTTATAATTTAGGTTAGATATTGCAGACGTAGGAATTATAACGTTATAGTTATAATCAAACGTTTTCATATAAGAAGTAGATTCGTAACCTGAATCCGAGAATTTGCGTAAACAGATGATTGGAAAAAGTGAGTGACGAGCTTCATCTATTTCACAGTAAAGGACGTTGTTCAATTAAGGTCTGAGAGGTAGTTATACCCCAACTTGATTGACTTTAGAATTGACAAAGGAATAGTTGTGGTTCGATAGAAAAGGTTGATTTGAAATATAGTTAAGTAATAAGCGATTTATGGATTAAGCGTAACGATGTTTTATACAACGTTCATTTGAAATCCGTAAATGAGTTTTGGAAACGTTTTCCAAATATAGTCAGATATGTTTTCTAAACATAGAAAATGAAATGTTTTCATGATAAGAATTTAAGAAATAGAGTTAAGCAAATTCAGAAACTGACTGGAGAGGGTAAGTTAAACGGTTTTCTAAGTGACGATCTGATGTTGGTTTCGACCTTCCGGATTGATACTTAGAGAATTGTTCTCATACTAGTTACAGTTAGGGACTGATAGTTGCGAAATAATAGTGATGTGAAAATAAGCTATGGAAATGTTTTCCAATGATTAATAACATATATTTTCTAAATATATGAAATAAGGAAATATGAACATATGATGATTGATCGATCGAATTTCCATTTGGAAATAAGATCGTTGTTTGTACACCGACATGTTTTCATTTGATAGTTGAATCACAGACTATCAAAGTTTTTACCATTTTAACGTTGTTAATATGGAGAGACCGGTTGGATTATTATCCAAAGAACCACTCTGTATTGGTATAAGCGTTGCGAGCAATATCTGCCAAAGATAAATTGAAGACGGAGTAAAGTGCAAGGGCTGTTGTATAAGTCTTAGATAACAGTGACTAAGATGGATATACTGAATAGTGCCTTCGATTGTCCAGTCCCAGGACAACGTAGATGGAAGAAGGTCTGACAGAGTATATCCAATGGATCGCGTAAGTTGATCTGTTCAAACGTATTCACGTTTGGTGGCGGAGGAATTCGTTTCTCTTAGCTATATACCCGTGTTATTTTTGGATAAGTCAATTTGTGATTTGGCGGGTATGACGATGTGGCATTCAAAGTGAATCGTGATCAGATGTTCTGAAGATAGACGTAGCTTCTAGCCTCACACCGGGAAATAACAAAAGTTGGGCTAGGCAGCATGGCTAGTTGGGTCATTCCCAAGCAGGCTGTATTGTCACCGATATAGAGAATATTCATATTTATACTTCCTTTTGATTCTGTATCTTCGGATGACGGTTTGATGGCCTATAACCGTGGTGGCAATATATTCGCGACACTCAAGCTAAATGAGTGAGCGGTCATGTGTGGCCGGGTTGCAAGACGTTCTTGTTGAACCTGAGTGTATCACCTCTAGAGTACACTATTCAGAAGGTGCTCCCATACCTTGTCTGTTGGAATCCATTCTCCGATAAGCGCCCTGCGATTTATGATTTTATACTATGTATGTAGAACGTGAGATGCAAGCGTTTCTGCTAGATTGATACCTATTTGTACTTAGACATTATTATAATATCACAACGATATTGCTTGTCAAAGTTGTTCAGATACTCATAAGGGAAAAACCCGTTCCGTATTCACGGCGTGGTCTTATGAGATATCCTATACCTGTTTTAAACTATTTTACTCATACCAGTCCCATGACTGACCCGGAGTTTACTTTGTTGTTTTCCCTAAACTCTTGGGTGCCTAAATTTGTACGGGCAGTCAAGTAGTCGGGATTTACAGATATACTTGGAGAGCTTGGAGCAGGAGACTGCAAGATTTTATAGCTATAGTTATTTCCGCTGTGTTGTAAGTGTTGTACTCTGATAAGTGCTATTGTATATATATAACTGTTTACTTCAAAAGTTATGTTATATATTATATGTTATTCGTTCCGCTGTGAGATTTGTGTTACTCTGATGATTCTGATGTTCTTCTTCTTCTTCTATTCTATTAGTTCTATCTTTTCTTTCTCACCTTCTAAATTCTTTCACTAACGTCGCGGAATTTCCGACTCTCAAGGAGTCGGAAATTTCCAGCCGTTACAGTTGGTATCAGAGCTTAAGTTAAGAATTACTTGGCTCTATGGCATAACTCGATAGAGATGGGATTAGTAATATCCTAGATTGTGTTTGAGTGTATATATATGAGCGCGTAATTGTTATTCAATATAAAATGGTTTTATATTGTGGAGACTCATTGGTTGAGTGGCTTATGAATTCTGGTCGATCAGTTGATCCACTGTATCGATAAGGGTTACTAAACACTCGAATACGATGGACCGACACGGTATGTTTTGAAAAGAGGGTAAAAGAAATAATTTTACCCGAATATATTTTGATATAATATATTGGTAGTGTTGGTTGTTATTATAATCGAGTAAGATTATAACATGTAAAATGGTTATATATAACTAATCAGAATTCATATAAGTAAAGTATATGAAATAAGATGAATTTAATATGAATTTAAATCGGAATTGGAATTAAAATAAGGAAATTTTAAGCTCCTGGGAGATTTTGAAATGTTTTCAAAATGGAAGTATTTAGTAATGGTTTTGAAAATAAAATAGTATTGAACTCACCTGGATGACTGGAAAATAATTCCGAGGATGGATAGATACATTGTCGGTGTGATTTTCGGGTTTCTAAGTGGTGGATTACTACCAAGGGTTTTGTTTTCAAATTGTGTGGAGGAAACAAGTTGTGTAGAAATTCAAAGGTTTTGAATTGGTGTTATGGTTTGAAATTGATTTGAAATAAATCCCAGGAATTTAAATCTTGAAATTTAAAATTTAACTTGTTAAGTTGAATGAATCAAGATGGTAAAAACAAATAAGTAAAGTAAAATTTAACTTGAACCAAGTTAAATAAATCGGGATTTGATTAGAGAATAACCTGGATTGGAATTAAGTTGATGGGTTAGGAGTTTGAAATCTGATATTGGAGTTTGAATAGAATTTGACTTGGATAGAACCAAGTGGTTGAGTTGAAGATTGGATTGAAAAGACCTTGGGTATATGTTTGGGTTAATACAGGTGAAAGTGATAAGAGTTGATATGCCCGACAAAAAGGTACAAGTTTATTTTTGATATAAGCATGAGATTTATGAGCCGAATTGGCAAGCCGCTTGGCTGTTTGATTTTCTTTTGGGTTGGAGAAGTCCTAGAGAGACGAGGGGTGGTTTGTCGTATTGGCCAATACAAAGGAGGCTATGGCGAAATTTTTCGAAAATTCCAGGCGTTAGAACATTCTCATGATTTATGGAAATTCAGTTAGCCAGAATGAATTAATAATTTAATTGAAAATTAAATGGTTCAGTTGAAACTGGAGTTGAGAAGTAAACTAAAAGATATTTGAATCTAGTTAATAAAGTTGGTAACATTTTCCTAGCTTAGCAATTTCGAGGACGAAATTATTTTAAGGGGGGAAGTCTGTAATGGCGCGTTTTGTAAGGTATAATAATTAAGTTATTTAATTATTTAAATAATGAATATATTAAATAAACGATAGTTGAACGTATAATTTATAATATAATTATAATCGAGCTCGAAATGGCGTGGCAGTTCGCTATTTGGCGATTCGAACTTCAACTGAATGTACAGGATTCGTTTTAAGCCGGATTTCTGTGAAATAAGAAACATGTGGAGCTGGTGGAGTATATTTTTCTAATGGAAGAGAAAAATGAAGATTTTGTCGTGTAGATTTTGAGTTATGTCCAAATCCAATTTCAGAAAAGTCGCTGTAGAATTCCTTTATAATTTGCGACGCCTTATATACGTTATAAATCAATTTTTCGATACGAACTGAATATCGGGATAATCTGGAGTCTGGAAATCAAGTCATAAAATCTGAGGTGATATTCTAGAGCCGGACGACATCGTATATGGATATATACGATAATATTAATTTATTAATATTTAATTTAATAATATTTAAATATATTTATATATTTAAATGGGTCATTCAGAGCGTTAAAAATATGCTGTGTGAGCATACGAAGTCGGAATTCGACGAAACCAGTTTCGTTGGGACCGTAATGTCGAGCTGAAGGTGTATGTCCAGTTTGGTGATTTTTGGGTATCGTGTGTGACCACACGGATTTTTAGAAAGCAAAACGAATTAACGAAAAAGGAATATACTGGGAATATTCCCTCTAAAAAAAATATCTAGATATTTTGAATGGCTATAAATACCCTCACTTACTTATTTCTAAACCTAATTTCATTCTTTAGGTAGCCGTCACTTTTCCTATTTCTTTCCATTTAAAAATAACGTGAGAAGTGGAGTTTCAAAAATCAAAAAGAAAGTGAAATAAAATCATATAAATCCTATTCTATACATATTTGAGATCCTGATGGGATTCACTCCATTCTGGTGTGCTCCATCCTGAGTTCGACGTGCTGTTTCCGTCGTTGGGGTGTGAACAGCGAACCTAGGGTTCGAACTCATTGTTTGTGTAGTAGTTCATTGGGGGATTTGAGTTCGGATTGGAGTTTGGTAGGGAAATCCGCACCTTGGTGCGTTGATTTGAGGAAGTCCGATGCTTTTTGGGTAATGAGGTGCACTGTTCATCATCGAGGAGGGCGGAAATCGCATCAGGGTAGGGTGCATCGAACTGAAGGTTTTGGGTATGGTTTTGTAGAGGATTCAAAGAGGGATCCGATGGTAATTCTTGTTTGGTTTTAAACGAAAGGGATGGAGGAGGATGTTTGAGTGAAAGGGGGCGTGATGGACATTGTAAAATACTGGAGCACGGCATTTTGTTTGGTGAAGAAGGAGGCCACGCGGGTTGGATGTTCAAAGGGGTAACGGGCCCAAATATAAAGGTATAAGGCCCGAGTTAAATTTAAAATCCATGTTTTAATCATTTAAAAAAAATGTATTAACTTATAAATTCAATAACTTGATCATACGAGGTCAGAATCGAGAACCGTAAGTTGCGTTGGGATCGTATGGACGGGAGCAACACAATGAGACTGACCGGGAGTGAATCCGAGCTCGTACGAATTTATAGCAAAATAAATTGTCCAGCTGAATAAAGCGATGATTATCGTCATTGACGATGATCGTCCAAATGTGAGTAAATCTCACAAACTCTAAATAGTTCTATTTTTACAGTGTATTCTTAGAACTGCTAGATATTGTCTGTTTGACTGTATGTTGACTGTTTGATTGAACTGCTAGTCAGTTAGTAGAGATTATATATATATATATTTACGTATATATGTATATAAACCGTCAAATAGTTATATGTTGATTCTGTTTATCAGAATATTATACTGTTGTTGTCTAACATCTGTGGTGCAAGGAAACAGGGTGGAGGAATCCAACTGGATTCCTCAACAGTTATTTTTACTGTAATTTATGTATTGTGATATATAAATGTGATATATATAATCTATTGTGATTATGTGTGGTTGGACGATATTCATCGTTATTAGATGATGTGTTAAAAACCATAAGAAATACCATGATATAGAAAAGAGATTTTCAAACTATAATTTGAAAATAATTTATATAAAATCGATGGATTTTATATTATAAAGAAAAGGGGATTTTGAGTATAAAGGGAAATATTGGTTAATTCAGTATAAAGGAGAAATATATGTTAATCGAGTATAAAGGATTAAACAAAGTAATTGGTTAGGTTGACCAAAGCAAGTTAGTCGAGTTAAACAAAGTAATTGGTTAGGTTGACCAAAGCAAGTTAGTCGAGTTAAACAAAGTAATTGGTTAGGTTAACCAAAGCGAGTTAGTCGAGTTAATCAAAGTAATTGGTTAAGTTAACCAAAGTAAATTAGTTAAGTTAAACTAAGCGGTGAATCAAAGTGAATTTGTTAAGTTAAACTAAATGATTAATCGATGTGAATTAGTTAAGTTAAACTAAAGGATTAATCGATGTGAATTAGTTAAGTTAAACTAAGTGGTTAATCGAAGTGAATTAGTTAAGTTAACTAAGTGGTTAATCGAAGTAAATTAGTTGAGTTAAACTAAGTGAATCGGCTAGAGTTAATCAACGTGAATTAGCTAAGTTAAACTAAGTGGATTAGTTCAGTTAATCGAGACGAGTTAACCAGTTAGGGTTGATCAGTTAGAGGTGACCAGTTAGAGTTAACCAGTTAGAGTTGACCAGTTAGAGTTGACCAGCTAAAGTTGACCAGTTAGAGTTATCCAAGTGGAGTTAATCGAGTAGAGTTGTCGAATATCACTTATTCAAAGTAGAGTATCGAATATAGTGTATTCGAGAGAAGAGTAATCGAATATAGTTTATTCGAGTGGAGAAATCAAATGTTATTCATTTGAGAAGAGTTATCGAATATTATTTATACGAAGAGGAGTTATCGAATATTGGTTATTCGGAGTTAGTTAATCCAAAAGAGTTATTCGAAGTTAGTTAATCCGAAGGAGTTAGTCGAAGAGTTAATCCAAAGGAGTTATTCGAAGTTAGTAATCCAAAGGAGTTATTCGAAGATTAGTTAATCCAAAGGAGTTAGTTGAAGAGTTAATCGAATATAGTTATTCGAAAGAAAGTGTTAATCGAATATAGTTATTCGAGTAAAGCTAAAAGAGTTAATCGAATATAGTTTATTCGAGTGGAGAAATCAAATGTTATTCATTTGAGAAGAGTTACCGAATATTATTTATTCGAAGAGTAGTTATCGAATATTGGTTATTCGAAGTTAGTTAATCCAAAGGAGTTATTCGAAGTTAGTTAATCCAAAGGAGTTATTCGAAGTTAGTAATCCAAAGGAGTTATTCGAAGTTAGTTAATCCAAAAGGAGTTAGTCGAAGAGTTAATCGAATATAGTTATTCGAAAGAAAGTGTTAATCGAATATAGTTATTCGAGTAAAGTTAAAAGAGTTAATCGAATATAATTTATTCGAATAGAGTTAGAGAAGTTAATCGAATATAGTTCATTCGAATAGTGTTGGAGGAGATATCGAATATAGTTTATTCGATAGGATAGAAGTGAATATAATTTATCAATTAAGTTATTCGAATGAGTTATTCGAAGGAGTAAATCAAATTTAAGTTAATCGGATGTTAGTTATTCGATAAGAATTGACACATTTAAGAAAATCGAATATTTGTTATTCGATAAGAGTTAATGAAATAGAGCCAACCAATAAGAGTTATTCGAATATTAGTTATTCGATAGGAGTTAATCGAAATAGAGTTTATCGAATATAAGTTATTAAAAAGAGAGAGTTAATCGAATAGAGATTACTCGAAAGAGAGTTATACGTCGAATTCGATTATAGCGAATTCGGGAAAGTACTATTTACTTTCCAGGGTTTAAATCAAGATTTAGTTATTGATTTAGAAATTAGGTGTCTGTTAAATTATTCGAGTTAGGAGATAAAGTTATAATTTAGGTTAGATATTGCAGACGTAGGAATTATAACGTTATAGTTATAATCAAACGTTTTCATATAAGAAGTAGATTCGTAACCTGAATCCGAGAATTTGCGTAAACAGATGATTGGAAAAAGTGAGTGACGAGCTTCATCTATTTCACAGTAAAGGACGTTGTTCAATTAAGGTCTGAGAGGTAGTTATACCCCAACTTGATTGACTTCAGAATTGACAAAGGAATAGTTGTGGTTCGGTAGAAAAGGTTGATTTGAAATATAGTTAAGTAATAAGCGATTTATGGATTAAGCGTAACGATGTTTTATACAACGTTCATTTGAAATCCGTAAATGAGTTTTGGAAACGTTTTCCAAATATAGTCAGATATGTTTTCTAAACATAGAAAATGAAATGTTTTCATGATAAGAATTTAAGAAATAGAGTTAAGCAAATTCAGAAACTGACTGGAGAGGGTAAGTTAAACGGTTTTCTAAGTGACGATCTGATGTTGGTTTCGACCTTCCGGATTGATACTTAGAGAATTGTTCTCATACTAGTTACAGTTAGGGACTGATAGTTGCGAAATAATAGTGATGTGAAAATAAGCTATGGAAATGTTTTCCAATGATTAATAACATATATTTTCTAAATATATGAAATAAGGAAATATGAACATATGATGATTGATCGATCGAATTTCCATTTGGAAATAAGATCGTTGTTTGTACACCGACATGTTTTCATTTGATAGTTGAATCATAGACTATCAAAGTTTTTACCATTTTAACGTTGTTAATATGGAGAGACCGGTTGGATTATTATCCAAAGAACCACTCTGTATTGGTATAAGCGTTGCGAGCAATATCTGCCAAAGATAAATTGAAGACGGAGTAAAGTGCAAGGGCTGTTGTATAAGTCTTAGATAACAGTGACTAAGATGGATATTGTTACGGCAAGGAATTTCGCTCGGTCCGAACCAGTCGCTAAACCGACCCAGACCGTTCGAAACGCCCTATCGTTTGAGAACAGGACAAAACAGAACGCATACAGAAGAACATTTCATTGTATATTACAACAATGCATCAGATTACAAGAATATACAGAGTACAAATGAATATTACACAGAAATATCAGAGATTTAAATTACATTTAAATACATAGCAGCGGAAAATAATACAATACACAACTAGAAGAAGATATACGGATACAAAGCTTTCCGGATATCGTTCCAGCTGTAAACCAGGATCCTGTGAATATAAATCTGCAAAACCAAAACTACTAGCTGCCCATGTCAAAATAAGGGCACCCAGAGTTTAGGTTAAAACAATAAACTCCAGGTCAGTCATGTGACTGGTGTGAGAACTAAAACAGTTATTAATCTTTATTTTAAATCATTAGGTAAATCAAGGGACCACGCCGTATAACACGGAACGGGTTTCCTCCCAAGAATACCAGTGCATCAAACAACTAGCGCAATGCTAAATAAAGAAAAATGAAGCTGTTATAAGACCCAGGTCCTATCACACAATGCAAACGCAAGCCGGGGGATAGGGTTTTCCCTTATAACAGCCAAAGAATGCTTGATACGTTTAAAACAAATCATTTGATACTATAATAAGTGCATAGTGTATAAAACAACTTCAAATCATAAGTATCAATCATAGACGACATGAGCGTCCCATGCCACTATGTCGCCATGTATAGGTTTACAAATAAAACCGCAAATGTCACGTATTTGGAAATTGGATTTCCGTCTATGAACCGAGGCAAAGGATAGTCCTCAACCGATTCGAGACAATCTAGCCCATGTCTCAGGCAAGTACTCAGTCAAGCCTTTGGATCGTCAGGGCCGGTCCACCGATGTGGATTAAAATGCCTGAACAATACGTCTCTCCGCCCTATGGGGCGTAAGTCTGGTCCGTCAGCCGACCAGAATGCATTCGGCCGAAACCGATATAACCGAGGCGCCTCGCAACAGCAACAACCACATAAGTCAAACTCGTCAGGGCGTGTAAAACCACTGACGCCACTTCTAGCTAGAAAGAAACGCAAGTCCTCCCTGAGGTCCGTCTCCCGTTTTTGGTTCATACCTGGTGTGAAACACGCGAGGTAAACGTTACACAAAGCTACGCCACAAAGGCCGTGCTTTGATCATCACCACAAGACTTTGCTTTTCAACAGAAGCCTTGATCATTTGCATCTTAGCATGCCACACAGGCAAACCATCCTATGCAACCGATATCAGTCACACAGAATGAAATCCGATGTCAGACACACAGTCCACTTACAAGTCCGTTCTGGGTCTGAACGAAGCCGGAGGCACCTAGTACCCCGCATATCCATCGATCTCCAAGTACGTCTGGACGATCACTAACTGTTTCCATCTTCTTGGGTGTACAGCCCAATCAAGATCATCAGTTATCACCCAAACGACGTGAAGACCTCCGGTCTTCGACCATCGTCTTCATCTTCGACTTATCGTCGTATCAGTTATTCAGAATGGGATAAACCCGGTCTTTCCGAATAACTCGCGTATATATTATAAAAGTGTTACACAAACACAACATACGCCTCATTCCAACTCATTAGTCATTAACCGTAAATTAATCAAGAGAATAATTCCCCAAATATTAACCCCGAAGGCCGAAACCAACATCAGATCAATATCCAGAAAACCATTCTACTTAGCTAACCGACAGTTTGTTTCTAAATTTCACGTTCAAATCTAATTAAAGATTTAACTATCGCCTGGAGCAAAACTGGTGATACTCCATTCTCGATCTTTTCAATCTAATTAAAGATTCATTAAAACTCCACTTAGTTTTAATCATTATCTGGGTTAAAGAATCAGTGTCATTTAAAACACGATTCACGATAAACCCAAAATCACATTCCATCAATTATCGGGTTAAAGAACAAGTGTTATTTAAAACACTGTTCACGATAAACCCAAAAATCAATACCAATTCAATTCCAATTAAATATCATTTAATTGGTACACTTCATTAAATCTAAATAAAAAGATTTAATCTTTTCTCAACTGGGTTCAAGAATAGTGTTAGTGAAGACACCATTCACGACAAACCCAAATCACATTCCATTAATTATCGGGTTAAAGAACAAGTGTTATTTAAAACACTGTTCACGATAAACCCAAAAAATCAATATCAATTCAATTCCAATTAAATATTATTTAATTGGCACACTTCATTAAATCTAAATAAAAAGATTTAATCTTTTCTCAACTGGGTTCAAGAATAGTGTTAGTGAAGACACCATTCACGACAAACCCAAATCACATTCCATTAATTATCGGGTTAAAGAACAAGTGTTATTTAAAACACTGTTCACGATAAACCCAAAAATCAATATCAATTCAATTCCAATTAAATATTATTTAATTGGTACACTTCATTAAATCTAAATAAAAAGATTTAATCTTTTCTCAACTGGGTTCAAGAACAGTGTTAGTGAAGACACCATTCACGACAAACCCAAATCACATTCGATATTCAATACAAGGCTCTGAATAGAAAATATATCGGCTTATATTCAATATCGAATTCTACGACTAACAAATGTCGTATTGGAAATAACGATATCAATATATATCTTTCAAATTTCCATAACAACACCTGTATAATCACGAATTCCAACATCGAAATATTCCGAAGACAATTTCGATTCAACTCCACTCCAATGCAATCATTGGAAATTTTGGTTATTTTTAAAACCCTTTTCGAATTCAATTTATTTATTTAAAAATAAATAGAATTATAATTCTAGTCCAAAACTAGTTCATTTCGATAAAAATCCATTTTTATCTTTTCAAATATGGAGTTTTTCATCCCAATTCTTTCTAAATCATTTCTTATGATTTTACACAAATTATTGCTATTTTTAATAATTTTATCAAGGCCCGTACAGTCGATTTCCACCAATGGCCATCGAACTGCACTTACAGCGACCTTTTTCCAATTTGATTTGGACATAATTCCAAATCCAACCGTTAGATTTCTAATTTATCACATTCGTTAGAAATCTCTTTTCGATACGAACCCAACGGTTCCGGTTTTAGGAGAATCCGACGGTCGGATCTCCCGCAATGTCCGTTTGAAATAAATGGTCGAAATTCACGAACTGCCGCGGCGCGGCGCGTTCTATTCAGGCCATTATATTATATATATAATATATATAATATATACTTCGTCGATTTCTATTTAAAACGAATTATATAAATAGTTTTAAATTCGTTTCAAATTCTATTTCAACTTCTATTTCAATTCAAAGCAAAATTGAATTCTTCTTTATAAATTCGTTTTAAAATTCATTTCTATTCAACTCGAATTTCAATTCAATTTGAATTCATTTCAATTCGCTTTCAATTCATTTCGAAATCGTTTTCAATTCAATTCATTTCGAAATCGTTTTCAATTCAATTCATTTCGAATTCGTTTTCAATTCAATTCATTTCGAATTCGTTTTCAATTCAATTCATTTCGAAATCGTTTTCAATTCAATTCATTTCGAATTCGTTTTCAATTCAATTCATTTCGAAATCGTTTTCAATTCAATTCATTTCGAAATCGTTTTCAATTCAATTCATTTCGAAATCGTTTTCAATTCATTTTGAATTCAATAAAATCGATATAAATATCGTTCACGTCAAAATGGCGTCAATCTAATCAACACGGCTTCATAAATTTCTATTTTCAAAATAGTTGTTATTATCAAAATATTTCGTTCAACACATGACCAATCTCAATGAATGAGTACTGTCAACACATGAACTTTTATTTTATAATATTATTTATTTTTCAAATTGGAATGAGGCCCAATCAATTACCATATAAAGTTAATTATATGGATTTTCATACAACACATGTATATCATAGCATTGAAAAATAATCAATCATCAACCAAAGTGCACTACACTGTATAAGCATCAAATATAGATATTCAACGCTTATAACAGCCTGTCAATCGATCGATCGACATTTTTAATCAATCAGGATGAGTGAACTTCAAATTTCATCCCAACACCCGTGTGGGGTTTCAAACAATCAAACACCTATTTTTATTTGTGCTGTTGGGCGATGTGTAAAATTTATCGTCCCAATCAATGTCATTCAAATAGGTGTACATAAACAAACCGTCCGGTTTATAAATGAATATTTTATTTTATTCACTTCACGTTAAAAATTATATTTTTAACGACAAAACATTTTATTTCAACATATGAATTCCTATTCAATTCATTCTTTAAATAAAATGATATTTTTATTTTTCTAACATATTTTAGAAAATTTCGGCGGCATAACGGCACGATACTAGAAACGGGACGAGGCCTAGCCTTATCCCCGGTCTAGTGAAGGCCCACGCCATTCACACATCAATCAAATCAATTCGTTATGCAAACCACAAAATTTGGAGTAAGAGTCTAACCTAGCCTTACTCCTTCGCCTTATAACGGCGCACGTCTAATCCTAACCAATTTATCGATTTGATTTTTCACACCACAAATCACATTCAAACCAATATCGCAATCAATCACCAAACAGTCAAACAAACAAGTCCATGGTCTGTGGACGATTGTGTCGGGTGCTACTAAGCACCGTCTGCATCCTAGTATATATATATATAACTAGAAAAAGAAAGTGAAAGGTGAGAAATTCTCACATATAGCTATCCAATCATCTTGACTCTCCTTTTGCAGAAGTCTTCGTCGTTATCGTCTTTCTTCACTTTCATTGCCCGTATTCTCTACATAGGTAAAAATCGAATTTTTACTTTGGAATTTCAATATATAAAAATCGAATTTTTATTTCAAAGTTCAATATATAAAAATCGAATTTTTATTTCAAAGTTCAATATATAAAAAACGAATTTTTATTTCAAAGTTCCATATATAAAAATCGAATTTTTACTTCAAAGTTCAATATATAAAAAACGAATTTTTATTTCAAAGTTCAATATATAAAAAACGAATTTTTATTTCAAAGTTCCATATATAAAAATCGAATTTTTATTTCACTATTCAATATATAAAAATCGAATTTTTATTTCAAAGTTCCATATATAAAAATCGAATTTTTATTTCACTATTCAATATATAAAAATCGAATTTTTATTTCGACGATATAAAAGATTATATTGTTATAACTTTACAACATAACTAAAAACCAGTTTTTAAAGTAAATAAAATTCAGTTTTTAAAACAAAATAATATTCAGATTTTAAACAAAATCAAATTCAGTTTTTTTTCCTTTTAAACAAAAATCAGTTTTTTTTTCTATTTAACTAAAATCAGTTTTTTTTCTATTTAACTAAAATCAGTTTTTTTTTTCTATTTAAATAAAATCAGTTTTCAATCTTTAATAAAATCAGTTTTCAATCCTTAATAAAATCAGTTTTCAATCTTTAATAAAAACAGTTAAAAAAAAAATAAAAGTAAACAGTTAAAATTAAAGTAAAATAAATAAATTTAAAAACTTACGGGGGAGGCCTGTGCTTGTTCGTCAGTGGAAGGGGGGGTTTCAGAGGGCGGCGTCGGGTTGGTGGAGCGCAAGCGGAGGCGGGCTAGGGTGGGTTGCGTCGGTGGGTTTTTCGAGGAGGGGGAAGGTGCGGTGGGCTCGTCGAGGGAGGGGGAAGGTGCGGTGGGCTCGTCGAGGGAGGGGGGAGGTGCAGTGATGGGCGGCGGCGCCTCAGGGGGGGCGGTTGTCGATAACTAGGTTTTTTTTTTTTTTTTTTTTCTGAAAACCGATTTGAAAAATAAGAGAGGGGGGGGCCAGGGTAATAAAGGGAAGGAGGGAATATTAAATTATTATTTTATTTTATATTATTTGATTGATTTTTTTTTTTTTTTTTTAAAAGTTGACTTTCACATACGACCTCGAAACGAGGCCCACCGCCTGTCGTCTATAGCGTTTTACCCCCATTCCGAACACAATGGGATATGTATCGCAAGTTGATTCAATCGTCTCGATAAGTTTCCTTTTAATTTACATTTAAATCACTATATTGAATTTTAAACGTACATTTCAAATTACCGGGGTCACATACTAACCAGAAAAATTCCAGAAAAATATTTTCTAGCTTCGTATTGACGATACGGTCCTAACAAAGCTAGTTCCATCGAATTCTGAGACCGTTTGGAAAATGGCCAATTTCTAGTCGATTAAAATCAACTGAAACTGGTCAAACGCGTTTTCCTTTGCCACGCTCACATATTGATTCGAAAAATTATGAAATTTGAATCCTAGCAATAACTTGACATCACGGACCCAACAAAAGTGGTTTCGTCGAAATCCGAGGTCGTTTGCAAAATGTCCATTTTTAAGGGCCTGAATTCCATAGCGACTATTCAGAATTTTCAACTGGACATATCTTTTGATTCCCGCTAAGAAATTTTGATCATTCGGATTCGTTGGAAAGATATTCACTATTAGATTCCATTATTTTTTGTTTCACTAAAATCCGGATTGTTTTGCACCCGGTACATTCAATTGAAGTTTGAAATCGAATTATCGAACTACCGCGCCATTTTCAATTCTATTTATAATTATATATAAATATTTATATTCTAACGACGACGTATATAATATATACGTTCGAATTCCATTCAAAATAAATTTCTCGTCGATATTATTAAAAATAATTCATTTTAAATAATTAAAATTCGATATAATTGCCAAAATAAAAAATTTTAAACTGGCCCAGATTTTACGGGTTGTTACAATCTCCCCCACTTAAAACTTTTCGTCCCCGAAAAGGAACAAAGTCGAAAGTGGTTTGATTACTCAACTCTACGCTCGATCTGGCTTCCATTCTCCAACTCTTTAGTTTCTGAGAATTTTCAAAATTTCAAAAATTTGGCTAACACCCTAAATTTTCGAAAAATTTCGCCATAACCTCCCCTGCAATGGGAGCATCGGGGAATTTCAAATAGCTTCCCCGGTCCTTCAGATCTCAAAAAGAAAAAGAAAAAGCCAAGCGGCTAGCCAATAGGCTCACAAAATCATCATCACCCAAACAAAACAGGAAATTATGTAGTAAACATGTACCTATTTGTCGGGCAAACAAATTTTATTCTCTGGCTCTAGCCTCCTTGCTATGACCTGTTCAATGATATATATGTATATGCAAGCAAATGCGACCAATTTTCAATATAATTCAATATTTGATAGAGTTAGGCATAATGGTTCAAAATTATCAAACAATTAAACAAACAACACAAACATCAATCAATTAGTGAATTATCATTTGAAATTCATAACTTTGATACATATACAAAAATCTTGTTTTTGATGCCAATTCACAACAATGTATTCTAGCTATATATAAGTTTTGGTTCTCACACCAGCCTAATGGAAATATATAGATATCACACCTTCGAAACACGAATATAAATATTGATAATGCGGCCGCATTACCAAAATTATCTCCGGGCGACTAGAGTGTGGTTCTATATCTATCCAGTATATTAAAATTTCAAATACACGCGGATCAGACGTATACGCAAAATCTATATATACTGGATTGTCCACATCAATATAAATAGATAATCAAATACGAATAATTGATTTAATTTTCAAAACAAAATTTGTTTTCTCTTTAAAAAATATACTCTTCACACTCGTTCTAGGATACTACTGATCCTATCTCTAACGAGTCATTCTAATTGGATTTTACAAATCCGATATCTGATGAATTCTTTCGTATGGTTCTAATGTGTCTTGTTCTCTGCTTTGTAAACCCAAAGCTCTGATACCAACTGTTACGGCAAGGAATTTCGCTCGGTCCGAACCAGTCGCTAAACCGACCCAGACCGTTCGAAACGCCCTATCGTTTGAGAACAGGACAAAACAGAACGCATACAGAAGAACATTTCATTGTATATTACAACAATGCATCAGATTACAAGAATATACAGAGTACAAATGAATATTACACAGAAATATCAGAGATTTAAATTACATTTAAATACATAGCAGCGGAAAATAATACAATACACAACTAGAAGAAGATATACGGATACAAAGCTTTCCGGATATCGTTCCAGCTGTAAACCAGGATCCTGTGAATATAAATCTGCAAAACCAAAACTACTAGCTGCCCGTGTCAAAATAAGGGCACCCAGAGTTTAGGTTAAAACAATAAACTCCAGGTCAGTCATGTGACTGGTGTGAGAACTAAAACAGTTATTAATCTTTATTTTAAATCATTAGGTAAATCAAGGGACCACGCCGTATAACACGGAACGGGTTTCCTCCCAAGAATACCAGTGCATCAAACAACTAGCGCAATGCTAAATAAAGAAAAATGAAGCTGTTATAAGACCCAGGTCCTATCACACAATGCAAACGCAAGCCGGGGGATAGGGTTTTCCCTTATAACAGCCAAAGAATGCTTGATACGTTTAAAACAAATCATTTGATACTATAATAAGTGCATAGTGTATAAAACAACTTCAAATCATAAGTATCAATCATAGACGACATGAGCGTCCCATGCCACTATGTCGCCATGTATAGGTTTACAAATAAAACCGCAAATGTCACGTATTTGGAAATTGGATTTCCGTCTATGAACCGAGGCAAAGGATAGTCCTCAACCGATTCGAGACAATCTAGCCCATGTCTCAGGCAAGTACTCAGTCAAGCCTTTGGATCGTCAGGGCCGGTCCACCGATGTGGATTAAAATGCCTGAACAATACGTCTCTCCGCCCTATGGGGCGTAAGTCTGGTCCGTCAGCCGACCAGAATGCATTCGGCCGAAACCGATATAACCGAGGCGCCTCGCAACAGCAACAACCACATAAGTCAAACTCGTCAGGGCGTGTAAAACCACTGACGCCACTTCTAGCTAGAAAGAAACGCAAGTCCTCCCTGAGGTCCGTCTCCCGTTTTTGGTTCATACCTGGTGTGAAACACGCGAGGTAAACGTTACACAAAGCTACGCCACAAAGGCCGTGCTTTGATCATCACCACAAGACTTTGCTTTTCAACAGAAGCCTTGATCATTTGCATCTTAGCATGCCACACAGGCAAACCATCCTATGCAACCGATATCAGTCACACAGAATGAAATCCGATGTCAGACACACAGTCCACTTACAAGTCCGTTCTGGGTCTGAACGAAGCCGGAGGCACCTAGTACCCCGCATATCCATCGATCTCCAAGTACGTCTGGACGATCACTAACTGTTTCCATCTTCTTGGGTGTACAGCCCAATCAAGATCATCAGTTATCACCCAAACGACGTGAAGACCTCCGGTCTTCGACCATCGTCTTCATCTTCGACTTATCGTCGTATCAGTTATTCAGAATGGGATAAACCCGGTCTTTCCGAATAACTCGCGTATATATTATAAAAGTGTTACACAAACACAACATACGCCTCATTCCAACTCATTAGTCATTAACCGTAAATTAATCAAGAGAATAATTCCCCAAATATTAACCCCGAAGGCCGAAACCAACATCAGATCAATATCCAGAAAACCATTCTACTTAGCTAACCGACAGTTTGTTTCTAAATTTCACGTTCAAATCTAATTAAAGATTTAACTATCGCCTGGAGCAAAACTGGTGATACTCCATTCTCGATCTTTTCAATCTAATTAAAGATTCATTAAAACTCCACTTAGTTTTAATCATTATCTGGGTTAAAGAATCAGTGTCATTTAAAACACGATTCACGATAAACCCAAAATCACATTCCATCAATTATCGGGTTAAAGAACAAGTGTTATTTAAAACACTGTTCACGATAAACCCAAAAATCAATACCAATTCAATTCCAATTAAATATCATTTAATTGGTACACTTCATTAAATCTAAATAAAAAGATTTAATCTTTTCTCAACTGGGTTCAAGAATAGTGTTAGTGAAGACACCATTCACGACAAACCCAAATCACATTCTATTAATTATCGGGTTAAAGAACAAGTGTTATTTAAAACACTGTTCACGATAAACCCAAAAAATCAATATCAATTCAATTCCAATTAAATATTATTTAATTGGTACACTTCATTAAATCTAAATAAAAAGATTTAATCTTTTCTCAACTGGGTTCAAGAATAGTGTTAGTGAAGACACCATTCACGACAAACCCAAATCACATTCCATTAATTATCGGGTTAAAGAACAAGTGTTATTTAAAACACTGTTCACGATAAACCCAAAAATCAATATCAATTCAATTCCAATTAAATATTATTTAATTGGTACACTTCATTAAATCTAAATAAAAAGATTTAATCTTTTCTCAACTGGGTTCAAGAACAGTGTTAGTGAAGACACCATTCACGACAAACCCAAATCACATTCGATATTCAATACAAGGCTCTGAATAGAAAATATATCGGCTTATATTCAATATCGAATTCTACGACTAACAAATGTCGTATTGGAAATAACGATATCAATATATATCTTTCAAATTTCCATAACAACACCTGTATAATCACGAATTCCAACATCGAAATATTCCGAAGACAATTTCGATTCAACTCCACTCCAATGCAATCATTGGAAATTTTGGTTATTTTTAAAACCCTTTTCGAATTCAATTTATTTATTTAAAAATAAATAGAATTATAATTCTAGTCCAAAACTAGTTCATTTCGATAAAAATCCATTTTTATCTTTTCAAATATGGAGTTTTTCATCCCAATTCTTTCTAAATCATTTCTTATGATTTTACACAAATTATTGCTATTTTTAATAATTTTATCAAGGCCCGTACAGTCGATTTCCACCAATGGCCATCGAACTGCACTTACAGCGACCTTTTTCCAATTTGATTTGGACATAATTCCAAATCCAACCGTTAGATTTCTAATTTATCACATTCGTTAGAAAGCTCTTTTCGATACGAACCCAACGGTTCCGGTTTTAGGAGAATCCGACGGTCGGATCTCCCGCAATGTCCGTTTGAAATAAATGGTCGAAATTCACGAACTGCCGCGGCGCGGCGCGTTCTATTCAGGCCATTATATTATATATATAATATATATAATATATACTTCGTCGATTTCTATTTAAAACGAATTATATAAATAGTTTTAAATTCGTTTCAAATTCTATTTCAACTTCTATTTCAATTCAAAGCAAAATTGAATTCTTCTTTATAAATTCGTTTTAAAATTCATTTCTATTCAACTCGAATTTCAATTCAATTTGAATTCATTTCAATTCGCTTTCAATTCCATTTGAATTCGTTTTCAATTCAATTCATTTCGAAATCGTTTTCAATTCAATTCATTTCGAAATCGTTTTCAATTCAATTCATTTCGAATTCGTTTTCAATTCAATTCATTTCGAATTCGTTTTCAATTCAATTCATTTCGAAATCGTTTTCAATTCAATTCATTTCGAATTCGTTTTCAATTCAATTCATTTCGAAATCGTTTTCAATTCAATTCATTTCGAAATCGTTTTCAATTCAATTCATTTCGAAATCGTTTTCAATTCATTTTGAATTCAATAAAATCGATATAAATATCGTTCACGTCAAAATGGCGTCAATCTAATCAACACGGCTTCATAAATTTCTATTTTCAAAATAGTTGTTATTATCAAAATATTTCGTTCAACACATGACCAATCTCAATGAATGAGTACTGTCAACACATGAACTTTTATTTTATAATATTATTTATTTTTCAAATTGGAATGAGGCCCAATCAATTACCATATAAAGTTAATTATATGGATTTTCATACAACACATGTATATCATAGCATTGAAAAATAATCAATCATCAACCAAAGTGCACTACACTGTATAAGCATCAAATATAGATATTCAACGCTTATAACAGCCTGTCAATCGATCGATCGACATTTTTAATCAATCAGGATGAGTGAACTTCAAATTTCATCCCAACACCCGTGTGGGGTTTCAAACAATCAAACACCTATTTTTATTTGTGCTGTTGGGCGATGTGTAAAATTTATCGTCCCAATCAATGTCATTCAAATAGGTGTACATAAACAAACCGTCCGGTTTATAAATGAATATTTTATTTTATTCACTTCACGTTAAAAATTATATTTTTAACGACAAAACATTTTATTTCAACATATGAATTCCTATTCAATTCATTCTTTAAATAAAATGATATTTTTATTTTTCTAACATATTTTAGAAAATTTCGGCGGCATAACGGCACGATACTAGAAACGGGACGAGGCCTAGCCTTATCCCCGGTCTAGTGAAGGCCCACGCCATTCACACATCAATCAAATCAATTCGTTATGCAAACCACAAAATTTGGAGTAAGAGTCTAACCTAGCCTTACTCCTTCGCCTTATAACGGCGCACGTCTAATCCTAACCAATTTATCGATTTGATTTTTCACACCACAAATCACATTCAAACCAATATCGCAATCAATCACCAAACAGTCAAACAAACAAGTCCATGGTCTGTGGACGATTGTGTCGGGTGCTACTAAGCACCGTCTGCATCCTAGTATATATATATATAACTAGAAAAAGAAAGTGAAAGGTGAGAAATTCTCACATATAGCTATCCAATCATCTTGACTCTCCTTTTGCAGAAGTCTTCGTCGTTATCGTCTTTCTTCACTTTCATTGCCCGTATTCTCTACATAGGTAAAAATCGAATTTTTACTTTGGAATTTCAATATATAAAAATCGAATTTTTATTTCAAAGTTCAATATATAAAAATCGAATTTTTATTTCAAAGTTCAATATATAAAAAACGAATTTTTATTTCAAAGTTCCATATATAAAAATCGAATTTTTACTTCAAAGTTCAATATATAAAAAACGAATTTTTATTTCAAAGTTCAATATATAAAAAACGAATTTTTATTTCAAAGTTCCATATATAAAAATCGAATTTTTATTTCACTATTCAATATATAAAAATCGAATTTTTATTTCAAAGTTCCATATATAAAAATCGAATTTTTATTTCACTATTCAATATATAAAAATCGAATTTTTATTTCGACGATATAAAAGATTATATTGTTATAACTTTACAACATAACTAAAAACCAGTTTTTAAAGTAAATAAAATTCAGTTTTTAAAACAAAATAATATTCAGATTTTAAACAAAATCAAATTCAGTTTTTTTTCCTTTTAAACAAAAATCAGTTTTTTTTTCTATTTAACTAAAATCAGTTTTTTTTCTATTTAACTAAAATCAGTTTTTTTTTTCTATTTAACTAAAATCAGTTTTCAATCTTTAATAAAATCAGTTTTCAATCCTTAATAAAATCAGTTTTCAATCTTTAATAAAAACAGTTAAAAAAAAATAAAAGTAAACAGTTAAAATAAAAGTA
Source organism: Allium sativum (assembly GCA_030737875.1). Lineage (NCBI taxonomy): Eukaryota > Viridiplantae > Streptophyta > Magnoliopsida > Asparagales > Amaryllidaceae > Allium > Allium sativum. The sequence continues at coordinate 481,327,495 of CM060924.1, forward strand.
AAATAAATAAATTTAAAAACTTACGGGGGAGGCCTGTGCTTGTTCGTCAGTGGAAGGGGGGGTTTCAGAGGGCGGCGTCGGGTTGGTGGAGCGCAAGCGGAGGCGGGCTAGGGTGGGTTGCGTCGGTGGGTTTTTCGAGGAGGGGGAAGGTGCGGTGGGCTCGTCGAGGGAGGGGGAAGGTGCGGTGGGCTCGTCGAGGGAGGGGGGAGGTGCAGTGATGGGCGGCGGCGCCTCAGGGGGGGGCGGCTGTCGATAACTAGGTTTTTTTTTTTTTTTTTTTTTTCTGAAAACCGATTTGAAAAATAAGAGAGGGGGGGCCAGGGTAATAAAGGGAAGGAGGGAATATTAAATTATTATTTTATTTTATATTATTTGATTGATTTTTTTTTTTTTTTAAAAAAGTTGACTTTCACATACGACCTCGAAACGAGGCCCACCGCCTGTCGTCTATAGCGTTTTACCCCCATTCCGAACACAATGGGATATGTATCGCAAGCTGATTCAATCGTCTCGATAAGTTTCCTTTTAATTTACATTTAAATCACTATATTGAATTTTAAACGTACATTTCAAATTACCGGGGTCACATACTAACCAGAAAAATTCCAGAAAAATATTTTCTAGCTTCGTATTGACGATACGGTCCTAACAAAGCTAGTTCCATCGAATTCTGAGACCGTTTGGAAAATGGCCAATTTCTAGTCGATTAAAATCAACTGAAACTGGTCAAACGCGTTTTCCTTTGCCACGCTCACATATTGATTCGAAAAATTATGAAATTTGAATCCTAGCAATAACTTGACATCACGGACCCAACAAAAGTGGTTTCGTCGAAATCCGAGGTCGTTTGCAAAATGTCCATTTTTAAGGGCCTGAATTCCATAGCGACTATTCAGAATTTTCAACTGGACATATCTTTTGATTCCCGCTAAGAAATTTTGATCATTCGGATTCGTTGGAAAGATATTCACTATTAGATTCCATTATTTTTTGTTTCACTAAAATCCGGATTGTTTTGCACCCGGTACATTCAATTGAAGTTTGAAATCGAATTATCGAACTACCGCGCCATTTTCAATTCTATTTATAATTATATATAAATATTTATATTCTAACGACGACGTATATAATATATACGTTCGAATTCCATTCAAAATAAATTTCTCGTCGATATTATTAAAAATAATTCATTTTAAATAATTAAAATTCGATATAATTGCCAAAATAAAAAATTTTAAACTGGCCCAGATTTTACGGGTTGTTACAGATATACTGAATAGTGCCTTCGATTGTCCAGTCCCAGGACAACGTAGATGGAAGAAGGTCTGACAGAGTATATCCAATGGATCGCGTAAGTTGATCTGTTCAAATGTATTCACGTTTGGTGGCGGAGGAATTCGTTTCTCTTAGCTATATACCCGTGCTATTTTTGGATAAGTCAATTTGTGATTTGGCGGGTATGACGATGTGGCATTCAAAGTGAATCGTGATCAGATGTTCTGAAGATAGACGTAGCTTCTAGCCTCACACCGGGAAGTAACAAAAGTTGGGCTAGGCAGCATGGCTAGTTGGGTCATTCCCAAGCAGGGTGTATTGTCACCGATATAGAGAATATTCATATTTATACTTCTTTTTGATTCTGTATCTTCGGATGACGGTTTGATGGCCTATAACCGTGGTGGCAATATATTCGCGACACTCAAGCTAAATGAGTGAGCGGTCATGTGTGGCCGGGTTGCAAGACGTTCTTGTTGAACCTGAGTGTATCACCTCTAGAGTACACTATTCAGAAGGTGCTCCCATACCTTGTCTGTTGGAATCCATTCTCCGATAAGCGCCCTGCGATTTATGATTTTATACTATGTATGTAGAACGTGAGATGCAAGCATTTCTGCTAGATTGATACCTATTTGTACTTAGACATTATTATAATATCACAATGATATTGCTTGTCAAAGTTGTTCAGATACTCATAAGGGAAAAACCCGTTCCGTATTCACGGCGTGGTCTTATGAGATATCCTATACCTGTTTTAAACTATTTTACTCATACCAGTCCCATGACTGACCCGGAGTTTACTTTGTTGTTTTCCCTAAACTCTTGGGTGCCTAAATTTGTACGGGCAGTCAAGTAGTCGGGATTTACAGATATACTTGGAGAGCTTGGAGCAGGAGACTGCAAGATTTTATAGCTATAGTTATTTCCGCTGTGTTGTAAGTGTTGTACTCTGATAAGTGCTATTGTATATATATAACTGTTTACTTCAAAAGTTATGTTATATATTATATGTTATTCGTTCCGCTGTGAGATTCGTGTTACTCTGATGATTCTGATGTTCTTCTTCTTCTATTCTATTAGTTCTATCTTTTCTTTCTCACCTTCTAAATTCTTTCACTAACGTCGCGGAATTTCCGACTCTCAAGGAGTCGGAAATTTCCAGCCGTTACACCAGTCCCAGGACAACTTGTATGGACGAAGGTCTGACAGAGTATATCCAATGGATCGCGTAAGTTGATCTGTTCAAACGTATTCACGTTTGGTGGCGGAGGAATTCGTTTCTCTAAGCTGTATACCCGTGTTATTTTTGGATAAATCAATTTGTGATTTGGCGGGTATGACGATGTGACATTTTAAGTGAATGAAGATGGATGTCTGACAGAGTATTTCCAGAAAGGTCACGTACATTGATTTCTTCAACCGTACCAAGAGTGGAAGCGGAGAAGGAAACTTCTTTTAGCTAACACGTAATGTACTGTTGTAAATGTCAATTAGTGATTTCGATGGATTTGACAATGTAGCATTCGAAGTGAATCTGATGTAATGATAAAGTGTAGCTTCTAGCCTCACCAACCGGTAAATGACAGAAATCGGGCAGGCAGCATGGCTAAGTCGGTCGCACCGAAGTAGGGTGTATAATCACCTATCTAGAGAATATTCATTTGTTTTCTTAAATCTATCAATGTTGTCCCATATATATACGGGAACGGTTACTGATCCCAACCTTTGGTGATGTACATTCGATACACTCAAGCGAAATGAGTGGTCGGTCATGTGTGGCTGAGTTGCAAGATGTTCTTGTTGAACTCCAGTGTATCGTTCCTAGAGTACACTGATCGGAAGGTGGTTCCATACCTTGTCATAGTTGGAAATCCATTATCCAATACATGCTTGCGATTTTGATTGTATACTATATATGTAGAACGTGAGATGAAAGCGTTTCTGCTAGTTGATATCTATTTGTACATAGACATTATTATAATATCAAAAGGTTTTTGATATAAAGATATTTTGGATTCTCATAAGGGAAAAACTCGTTCCGTTCTGCGGCGTGGTCTTATGAGATATCGTTTACTTGTTCATATACCTGTTTAAACTGTTTTACTCATACCAGTCCCATGACTGACCCGGAGTTTATTTGTTTTGTTTTCCCTAAACTCTTGGGTGCCTAATTTTGTACGGGCAGTCAAGTAGTCAGGAATTTACAGATATACTGGAAGAACTGGAGCAGGAGGCTTCAGGATCATATAGCTATAGTTATTTCCGCTGTGTTGTAAGTGCTGTACTCTGATAAGTGCTATTGTATACATAACTGTTATATTTCAAAGTTATGTTATCTATTATATGTTATTCGTTCCGCTGTGAGGTTCGTGTTAGTCTGATGTTGTGTTCTTCTTCTTCTATTCTAAGTTTCTATCTTATCTATTCTCACCTTCTAATTTCTTTCATTAATTACCGGGATATTTCGATGTTTTGGTTATCGACGTCGAGCTTACGTCGATAACCAAAGCCACTCAAAATCCGGGTCGTTACAGTTGGTATCAGAGCTTAAGTTAAGAATTACTTGGCTCTGTGGCGTGACTCGGTAGAGATAGGGTTAGTAATACCCTAGATTGAGTTTGAGTGTATATATACGAGTGCGTATTTGTATTTGATATAAAAATGGTTTTATATTGTGGAGATTCGTCGGTTGAGTAGTTTATGAGTTCTGGTCGATCAGTTTGATCCACTGTATCGGTAGGAGTAAATAAACACTTGAATACGATGGACCGACACAGTATGGATATGTGATATATTATCATATATAGGATGTGTTGGTAGTAATTATAATCAGATAAGATTATAAAATGTGAAATGGTTATATGTAACCAATCAGAATTTATACAAGTGAATTATATGAAATTGGAATGGATTAAATCTGAATTTAGATCAGAATTGGAATTTAAAATACCAGAGATGGGAAAGGTGTTTGTAAATGAATCTGGATTTAATATATGTGAATTTTAAGATCCTGGGAGATTTTAAATTTGTTTACAACATTGTAAAAGGATATTTGGAATTGATTTCAAGGTGGAAATGTTTAAAAATGGGTTTTGAAAGTGCTATAGTATTGAACTCGCTTCGGTAGCTAGGAAATAACCCTGATGATGAATCGCGACATCATCAATGTTCGTTTTGAGCTGCTAAGTGACAGATTACTACCAAAGATTTTGTTTTTGAATGGTTTGAGAAAAACAAGTTGTTTTGGTACTTTGAAATAAATACTTTGATTTTTGATATGGAAAAGTGATTTGAAACTCCCAGGAAAAAGACAGTTTGAATTTACAAGCAATTGAATACAAATTGTGGAGGCAAACTAGAATGGAACCCAGTTAAGTGGAATTTGAATTGTAATAGAAAATATCAAGATAAAATGGGAATTGTAACATAGAGATTTTGAAATGATATTGGGTCGGGGAGTTAAGAGTTTGAAATTGAGATTGGAACTCGAATTGGAAATGAAGTTGGACATGAGTATAAGCCTATGGTTTGATTTGTGGGCAAAAACAGATTGGAAATTGATTAAGATAACATTATTATATGTGGATTGATAACAGGTGTAAGGGATAAAGTTGATATGCCCGACAAAAAGGTACAAGTTTACATTTGATATAAGCATGAGATTTATGAGCCGAATTAGCAAGCCGCTTGGCTGTTTGATTTTCTTTTGGGTTGGAGATGGCCTAGAGAGGCGAGTTGGAGTTTGACCTATTGACCAGTACAAAGGAGGTGCTGGCGAAATTTTCCGAAAAATTTAAAGTGTTAGAAAATTTTCAGAATTTTTGAAAATTTTAGTTGGTCGGAAGGAATTAATTTTTGAATCGATATTAGTTGGTTCAGTTGAAATCAGAAATAAGGGGTAAACAAATCTTAGGAATTCCAATAGATAGGGTCGTCCTCTACCTTAGCAATTTCGAGGACGAAATTATTTTAAGTGGGGAAGAATGTAATGACCCGCATTTTTAGAGATATATAATTAATTTATTTAATTATATAATTGGTGATTTAGAGAAGTTAATGATCGTTTAATTAAATAATATTGAATATTTAATTAATAATTATAATATAATAATATATTATAATATCGAAATAGTCGGAAATAGTGAAATTCACAATATCATGTGAATTGAATAGCATACGAGATTTGGTGGAGTTTCGATTCAAAATATAATAACGATTATATTGAATCGACGATAGTTGAACGTATAATTATATTATAATTAAAATCGAGCTCGAAATGGCGCTGCAGTTCGCTATTTGGCGATTTGAACTTCAACTGAGTATACAGGATTCGTTTTAAATCGGATTTCTGTGAAACAAGAAATGTGTGGAGCTAGTGGAGTATATCTTTCTAGTGGAAGAGAAAAATCGGGATTTCTTCGTGTAGATTTTGATTTACGTCCAAATCAAATTTCAGAAAAGTCGCTGTGGAATTCCTTTATAATTTATAAAGGAATTATTTATATTTTAAAAAGAAAATTCAATATAAATCGAATATCGGGTTGACCCAGAAGCGAATATTGAGTTAGAAATTCATATAGGAATATTCTAGAGCTGTATGGTATTCCACTGTGAATATAGACGATAATATTTATTTATAAATATTTAATTTAATTATATTTAAATATATTTAAATATATTTATATATTTAAATGGGTCATTCAGAGCTTTAAAAATAGCCACTTTTGCAAACGACCTCAGAATTCGACGAAACTAATTTTGTTGGATCCGCAGTGTTAAATTATTGTTAGAGGTGAAGTTCCGTGATTTTTAGAGTTATTATGTGGCCGTACTGATTATTAGAGTGAAATACAATCGATATTTTGACGGTTAAAAATACGTTGTGTGAGCATACGAAGTCGGAATTCGACGAAACCAGTTTCGTTGGGATCGTAATGTCCAACTGTAGCTGCATGTCCAGTTTCGTGATTTTTGAGTATTGTGTGTGATCACACGAATTTTTAGAAGGAAATAACGAATATAAAATGGATTATAATAACCAAAATATCCCACCAAAAATATCTCCATCCTTACCCATTATAAATACCCCCTTCTTTCCTTAAGACCTAATTCAGAAGTCAGCTTCCTCTCTTTTTTTTCCGCCGTTCATTCTCTTCTCTAAACAAACCGTGGAAATCAACTTCAAAAAAAAATCCCAATAAACTCAAATTAAAATCTAAAAATCCTAATATATATATGTTTGGGATCCCTCGGTATTTCTCTTCAGCCTGGTATACCTAACTATGGGTCCGACGCAAGTTTCTATTCTTCGGTGGTTCGCAGCGTGATTCTAGGGTTGTGGTTTTCAGAAATGGTAGTGATGGAATTGCAAAACCAGGGTGATAATCGAACTTGTGAAGAAATTCCGAGTCGTGTGTGAAATTTTGGGTTGAAACAGGAACAAAAGATGTCGAAGTATTTTACTGTTGCGAGCGTGAAAGCCTGGAAGTCGCAATGTCCAGGTCAAGTGCGAGTTTGGTAAGAGTTGTGTGAGGTGGTAGAGCTTTTGATGTAGAGTAGTTTGGAGTAGTTTATTGTTCGATTTGTGTTGGATCGTGGATGAAGAACCAGCGGTTGAAATTGGAAAATGGTGGAGTGACTTCCTGGAAGCTCACGCAGCGTTTTGGGAAGAAGGGGTGTAGAGTTGGGCCATGGGCCGGTTCAAAGAGGTTAAGACCCGTTATAAAAATCCATGTTTTATTTAATTTAAATTTAACCAAATTTGTAATGATCATATCTCCATCATACGTAATCAGAATTTCGAACGGTTGGATCCGTCAGGATTGTATGGACGAACACTTCACGATGGAACTGGGTTGAAGTGGATTGGGGCTCGTATGAATTTATGGCGAAATAAATTTGTTTGATTCAAATCAAAGACAGTTAATCGTTTTTAACGATAACAGTCCAATGTGAGTAAAACTCACCAACTCTGAACAGTTTATAATTTCATGTTGTATCTTTAGAACTGTTAATCATCTGGATTGCTGTGTGTTGGTTGATTGATTGAACTGCTAGTCAGTTAGTTAAATTTCTATATTGATTCTGTTTATCAGTATATATCATATGGAACTACAAGTGATGTTAATTTTATTGTGTAACATTTGTGGATGCAGGAGAACAGGTTGGAGGAATCCAACTGGATTCCTCAACAGTTATTTTACTGTGATTTATATATTGTGATATATAATGTGATATATAATCTGTTGGCAATTGTGTGTGTATGGACGAGATTAGACATCGTAATTTGATATGTTAAAATACCATAACATGCCGGAATGTTGATAAGGGGATTTTCAAAGTGATATTGAAAATAGCATATTTATAAAATGAGATATTTATAAATAAGAGATATTTATAAATTTAAATATTTATAAATAAGGAATATTTATAAATTGGGATATTTTTAAATAGGAGATATTTTAAAAAGGAAATAAATACAAAACATTTCTTTTTGAATGGAAAGGCCTGTGTGGCGGGTTTGGGGATTTTCCCGATGCTCCCGATACAAAGGAGGTTATGGCGAATTTTCCCGGAAATTTAAGGAGTTAGAATATTTTTAAGAATAAATGTGAAAAGGGAATATTTGTAAACCATTTACAAATAGAATTGGAAAGGAAACATTATAAAAAGGAAATCATTTTTAAAGTGTAGAACCGTTATTTAAAAGTAAATCTTTTCAATGAATAAAACGTGTTAAAAAGGAGAAATCGAATATGGTATTCGAAGTTAGTAATCGAATATGGTATTCGAAGTTAGAAAATCGAATATGGTATTCGAAAGGAGAAATCGAATATGGTATTCGAAGTTAGTAAATCGAATATGGTATTCGAAAGGAGAAATCGAATATGGTATTCGAAGTTAGTAAATCGAATATGGTATTCGAAAGGAGAAATCGAATATGGTATTCGAAGTTATTTAATCGAATATAGACATTCGAAAGGAGAAATCGAATATGGTATTCGAAGTTAGTTAATCGAATATGGTATTCGAAGTTAGTTAATCGAATATAGACATTCGAAAGGAGTTAATCGAATATGGTATTCGAAGTTAGTTAATCGAATATGGTATTCGAAAGTTAGTTAATCGAATATGTTATTCGAAAGGGGTTAGTCAAGTCGAGTTAGTCAAATAGAGTTAACCAGTTAGAGTTAATCAGTTAGAGTTAATCAGTTAGAGTTAATTAAATATAGTTATTTGAGACAGAGTTAGTCAAACATAGTATTCAGGGTAAGTTGCCATCTTGTACGACTGCTAGCGTAATTCGCAGGGCTGTAAATAGCCTACGGCGGTCGGATGTTTCCTGAGGGAGTCAGGCGTAACCATTGTGATCGCTGCGATCTAGAGTCAAGCGAATGGAGTTTAATCGAATATTAGTTATTCGATAGGAGTTAATCGAGTTGATCGAGTTGAGAAATAAGTTAAGTTAAATAAGTTGAGTTGATCGGGTGGTTCGACCAAGTTAGTCGAGCCTAGTTAATCGAATCGAATTGGTCGAACCAAGTAAGTCGAGTTAAGTTAGTCAAGTTAGTCGAGCCTAGTTAATCGAATCGAATTGGTCGAACCAAGTAAGTCGAGTTAGTCGAATCAAGTTAAGTTAGTCGAGTTAAGTTCGTCGAGTTAAATAATCGATGTTAGTTTCATCGAAAGGAGTTATCGATGTTAGTTTCATCGAAAGGAGTTATCGATGTTAGTTTCATCGGAAGGAGTTATCGATTATAGTTTAATCGAAGTGAGATTTTCAAATATGAAATATTTGAAAGGAAGAGTTATCGAATATTAGTTATTCGAAGAGAGATTATCGAATATCGTTTATTCGAGAAGGAGTTATCGATTATAGTTTAATCGAAGTGAGATTTTCAAATATGAGATATTTGAAAGGAAGAGTTATCGAATATTAGTTATTCGAAGAGAGATTATCGAATATCGTTTATTCGAGAAGGAGTTATCGATTATAGTTTAATCGAAGTGAGATTTTCAAATATGAGATATTTGAAAGGAAGAGTTATCGAATATTAGTTATTCGAAGAGAGATTATCGAATATCGTTTATTCGAGAGGGAGTTATCGATTATAGTTTAATCGAAATGAGATTTTCAAATATGAGATATTTGAAAAGGAAGAGTTATCGAATATTAGTTATTCGAAGAGAGATTATCGAATATCGGTTATTCGAGAAGAAGTTAATCGAATATAGGTTATTCGAAGAAGGGTTAATCAAATAGAGATTTCTCGAAGAGAGTTAATCGGCAAATTCGATTATATCGAATTCGGGAAAGTACTTATACTTTCCAGTGTTTAAATAGAGATTTATTTATTTATAAATAAATAAGTGTTAGGTTAATTATTCACTAATAAGAATAGAAGTTATAATTAAAGTTAGGTAATTCGAAAGTAGGGATTATAACGTTATCGTTATAACCAATGTTTTAAATATAGAAGTAGATTAGTAAAATTGGATCCGAGAAAGGCGTAAAGAAGTTGTTAAAGATTAAAAGATAAACTTTGACCATTTCGAAGTTATAACGTTGTTCAGTTAAGGTCTGAGAGGTAATTATACCCCAACTTGAGTGACTTCCTTCTTAACTAAGAAATGGTAAGGTTTGATCGAAAAGGAGTTTTGGAAATGTTTTCCTAACGAGAATCAGAAATGTTTTCTGATAAAAGAAAATAAGAAATATTGAATATAGGGAAACAGGAGATAAGTAAATAAATGAACTGAAGAGATTTATGTTAAATGATGTTTGTTCGATATAATTTCCATCTGGAAATAATATCGTTGTTTGCACACTTGTTTTTCTTTGATAGTTAACTCACAGACTATCGAAGTTTTGACCATTTTAACGTTGTTAATATGGAGAGACCGGTTGGATTATTATCCAAAGAACCACTCTGTATTGGCATAAGCGCCGCGAATCATATATGCCAAAGATAATTGAAGACGGAGTAAAATGCAAGGGCTATCCTGTTTACAGAATAGTGCCTTCGGTTTGTCCAGTCCCAGGACAACTTGTATGGACGAAGGTCTGACAGAGTATATCCAATGGATCGCGTAAGTTGATCTGTTCAAACGTATTCACGTTTGGTGGCGGAGGAATTCGTTTCTCTAAGATGTATACCCGTGTTATTTTTGGATAAATCAATTTGTGATTTGGCGGGTATGACGATGTGACATTTTAAGTGAATGAAGATGGATGTCTGACAGAGTATTTCCAGAAAGGTCACGTACATTGATTTCTTCAACCGTACCAAGAGTGGAAGCGGAGAAGGAAACTTCTTTTAGCTAACACGTAATGTACTGTTGTAAATGTCAATTAGTGATTTCGATGGATTTGACAATGTAGCATTCGAAGTGAATCTGATGTAATGATAAAGTGTAGCTTCTAGCCTCATCAACCGGTAAATGACAGAAATCGGGCAGGCAGCATGGCTAAGTCGGTCGCACCGAAGTAGGGTGTATAATCACCTATCTAGAGAATATTCATTTGTTTTCTTAAATCTATCAATGTTGTCCCATATATATACGGGAACGGTTACTGATCCCAACCGTTGGTGATGTACATTCGATACACTCAAGCGAAATGAGTGGTCGGTCATGTGTGGCTGAGTTGCAAGATGTTCTTGTTGAACTCCAGTGTATCGTTCCTAGAGTACACTGATCGGAAGGTGGTTCCATACCTTGTCATAGTTGGAAATCCATCATCCAATACGTGCTTGCGATTTTGATTGTATACTATATATGTAGAACGTGAGATGAAAGCGTTTCTGCTAGTTGATATCTATTTGTACATAGACATTATTATAATATCAAAAGGTTTTTGATATAAAGATATTTTGGATTCTCATAAGGGAAAAACCCGTTCCCTTCTGCGGCGTGGTCTTATGAGATATCGTTTACTTGTTCATATACCTGTTTAAACTGTTTTACTCATACCAGTCCCATGACTGATCCGGAGTTTATTTGTTTTGTTTTCCCTAAACTCTTGGGTGCCTAATTTTGTACGGGCAGTCAAGTAGTCAAGAATTTACAGATATACTGGAAGAACTGGAGCAGGAGGCTTCAGGATCATATAGCTATAGTTATTTCCGCTGTGTTGTAAGTGCTGTACTCTGATAAGTGCTATTGTATACATAACTGTTATATTTCAAAGTTATGTTATCTATTATATGTTATTCGTTCCACTGTGAGGTTCGTGTTACTCTGATGTTGTGTTCTTCTTCTTCTTCTATTCTAAGTTTCTATCTTATCTATTCTCACCGTCTAATTTCTTTCATTAATTATCGGGATATTTCGATGTTTTGGTTATCGACGTCGAGCTTACGTCGATAACCAAAGCCGCTCAAAATCCGGGTCGTTACATGTGTCAACTTCCAAATTTGGGCATTGTTGCATGACGTTTGCAAAGGGGCAGTTGGCGTTCGAGACTTCGGTGCATCCGTGAGAGGTTGGTACAGGGAAGGTAGGGGACTCCACCATGTGAGGAGTTCCAGATGCCGGTTCCATTGTGTGAGGAATTAGTCTATTTATTGTGTGCTTGGGGACATTCGCTGTACCAGAATTGAGTGGACAACCGAAATAGCGAATTCCATACACTTTATGCGCTGCATGAGTAAGTCATAGTAAATGATGGACACAATAGTAATAGAAAGAGATGTCGTACTAACCATTATAAAGATTTATGAATGTGCACTTATTATTTTGAAGGAATGACCATAAATGGGTGCATAAGATATTCTTAAAGAGGAAAGAAAGAAAGGGAACATCATTACTACAAATGTGAGGATTTAAGGAATTTCATCACATTTTTATATAATACACATATTAGAATGATTATATGGTTAGCACATTAATGAACATACATGAATTAATTGTTAGTTTGATGATGTGTTAACTATTCTCTTGGTTTACATATGCTTTATTCTTATAAACAACGTTGATTGTTAATTTATATGTGTTCTTTTATTTTTATATAGATGTTGTAACATGCTCAATTTCCTACGGACCTCAATTATAGTCAATTAAGATTGAAATACTATGGTGCATTATGTTCTTTTATTTTTGACTTTCATTATCTCACCCTCTGTTAATAAATTATTATATTTACACACTCTATCTTGTATAGAATGGAAAAAAGCATATTTTAATGTATTTATAGAAAATTTAATTCATTGTAGCGAATGAATTGTCGCTTATTGTGAATGATGAGAAAATATAGTTATTATTACATACTATTTTATGTAAAGATAACTTATGATTAATGAATTTTCATACATTTTGTCATTTAACCCGTAAGAAAGATTTACTATTTTGAGTGGGTTTTATATTAAGGGAATTGCGGGGCACAATTCTTTTGAGGGAGGAAGAATGTAACATTCCACAACTTTTATGTTCTAAAACTTAAGTAATAAAGAATTAATTTTTACAAGAAGATAAACCGGATGTCTTATCTGTAACCATTGCCAAAGTCTTTTCGAAACAATCAGTTTGATATATAATTTTGATATACTTGGAATTATGGTTTATAAGGTATTGATATTTTTAAAAATGAAAGATATACACATGAAACCATTTTTTTTCCTTCTATGTTCTAATTTTAAGAATAAAAATAGTGTTTGTGTAGTGGTTAAGTGAGTAGACTTTGATACATGAAGTCATGAGTTCAACTCCCATCAAATACATATTTTTTTGGAATTTTAAGTAAAACAATCAAATTTATGCATGTTCCAAATATGAAATATTTGTACATGTATGCACATATAAATAGAAGACTTATAAGATCAAGATTTGCATATATGGAAAGATTTTATGTGGGTGTATGTATATATGTTACATATATATAGGGTGAATATTCTTTCCAAATTATACTCATAAGCTGTAAATTAATTGAACGTTAATTAACATGTTATACAAATCCTTTATGGGTGTGTGTGTATATATATATATGCATGTATGTAACTTGATCATGCATAGACTTTCTATGTTATGGGGAAGTAGTAAAGAGAAAAAAAGGAAATTAAAATTATATTTACTTTCCAGTTTTGAAAACAGGTTAGCTATCAATTGTGCATTAATCAATGACATATTTAATTTATGGATGGTTACGGGGTTTATTGCCTATTCTTACAAATGTTATACAAATCTAAATTTCCTTATATAAAATATGTAAATGGCATAATTTTATATATTATGGAGCAATAACTGATTAATTGCACATGTGAAGATTAAGTAGGCATTAATTGACATGTATGTCAATTAATTTGTCTTATTAGAAATTTTTTTCCTAAAGAATAGCAATTAATTCTCTTATATAAGTGGCAATTTTTAAATAGGTTTCAAAACATATTCATTGATTCCTATTCTAAATAGTACATTCAAATCTCTCCTTTTTTTATCGTTGATTGGAAGAAAATAAGAACAAACATATGAGATGTATTATAATATCTTACTTCACTACGAAGTAATTAAGACAAATACTATGATGTAATTTAAATTTTTGGGTTGGTCTAATGGAAAAAGTTAGTCTTTAGCTCCTCTATAAAGAAGCCAAATCCAACCTAACCTCCATCCTCTTCTTTTGTTTCCTTCTTCCCTCTTGAAAATTCCATAGACACATCTTATTTTCCTCTACAAATTTTCCTTAATGCTAAATCAAAGAATGGAAAGAAGATCAAAATAAAGGAGAAATAGGAAGAAAGCTAATGCAAGGTTCACAACAAATTTCCTATAACAAAGGAGAAAATGTACCAAATAAAATGGAGATATAACACTTGTATGGATTGTGATTGTATGAGATTGGAGAAGATCAGGAAATAGAACTACGTGGGCTTGATCCCTCAAAAAGAAATTTGTAAAGTTAGAAGATGTCAGAATGCAAAAAGAAGACAAATGAAGAAGCAGAAGGGAGCTTAGCTTGCATGTTGGATCCACAGGTTGTTTATTTTAAATTAATTTCTTATGTATTGCTAATGTTTTGTTCTATGGATGTTTGACGTAATAAAATGCATTATGGTGATTTATTTATGTTAATTATTCCGTCATGAGATCTTCCATATTATTCATGGTTTCTAGCATTTTTTAAAATCTTATATACTTAAGGTCCACTACTTTTAATATCTAAAATTAGCTGTAAGCGTGTTTGATGACATTTATAATTGATTTTGGACCTTTATAAATAGTGGGTCTTTACACATCTGCCTTTCTTCAATCTTTTACGACTTATTTTTCCATCTATGCAAAGCGTGTAGTCTCCTGAGTACCCTATTTTCCCTCAAAAGATCCAAGTTTTGACATGAAATCAAATTTGGCTACCAAAATTCCCATATTCCTTAACCTAATTTACCCAGCAATTTTCTCTTTAATCACTTCCGACAACCTTTATTTCTCTGTGCTTTGCCTAATTCAGGTAACCACAAGCGTTGCTTGTTCTTCAACTGGTAAACAAAGCTTTGGAAACGAGTTCGACATTGACGTGGAGATTCATTGTGAGCTACAACTCTCTTCTAGTACGATCTATTTTCGTGTTTCGACCTAGGTCAGTGATGGTGCATTTTGTCTTTGAGGGTATTCTATGTTTACTTTGCCTCGTCTTGTTGGTAGTTCGAACATTTTGTATTTGATTTTATGGTTGATGTTATTGATGGTTGGGTATTTGGTTCCTTCACTTGTCTTTTGGAGATCTTATCTTGGTGGTGATATGCTCATTCGGACTGGTTCATATTGTGCTCCAATGATCAGTAATGTTTCTTTATGGTGCTGTTTGGGTTAACTTTTGAATGGCATTCTAGAAACACTGCGTTTGCTGGTCTATAGCAAAACTGGTGATGCTCTTGCGTACGACTTTGCTTGTAGATTGGTGACTTACATCATCTCCTTCCTTCCCTGGTTTAACGTTGAATTGTGCCTATGATGGGACTCCACAGTAGAGCCTTCATGGACAGTGTGTGATGGTGTGGAACTCGATATTTTCACTGTTATAGTTGTACATGTTTTACTGTAGTAGTATGTGACTTACCATGTTATTGTTTAAGCCAATGTATTTAACTACCTAGTGTGGTATCGAATGTATCATGTCATATTCTCAATGTGTGGAGCATTATATTGTAGTCTAGTTAATTAGCTAGCTCCAGTGCCTAAAGCCTGACTAGGTAGAGTGGACGGAACACGATAAACTCCATAAGCGGTGGACCGTCCACCTTAAAAACCGAATTTAGATTACTATCAACCACAGTCAATTGTACCTTTTATATTTTTTATTATTGGTAACAATAAAAAGGTGTTTGCGATCACCTTAAAAACCAATTGGCTTTGCCAAAAAATATATAATAAAGTCTACAAAATTATGCAAAATGATGTTGTCAACTAATATATCTACAAGATTTTGCTCCATTTCAATTTTTTTTGAATAAAAAAACAAACGAAGGATGAAAAGTGGTTTTAAGAGGTCAGTTCTTGACCCGTTCCCTATGCACATAGTCACAGACAAACTTTTTAACACTTTATCCTTTGACTATTTACATTTCTCAAAATGATATATTCTCTTTTTCTAGAAGAGGTCCTTTTATATAGTAGACCATCTCAATAGAATTTTAAACTATTTTAAGGCTTTCAACCCTAACTATTTTTTAACTCTACGTTTAAAATAAATGCATTTGACATCCATACTAGTTTATAATTATGATGAATTACAAGCATTGAAAGTATACGAAAGTTTGTTAAAATGATATGGATTGCAGTAAGATAGTGTATGAAAAAAAGATTCACATCAACCTCTATGTATAAAAATTTAAAGGGAACTTGAAGCCAGAAGTATGTTGATGTAACATTACTGTCTTTCATCCAATTCAAGCTGGTAATTAAACCAATTCAAACCATTCGAAATGACAGAAAGTTATTAGCTTTTGAGATAAATAGAATAAATCACAGAATCACAGACACAGAAAAACAGAATATCTCACAACAGAATAAATAAATTATACAATAGTAGTTCATGAAGCTACTAAATAAAAATAAAAATTTATACATAATATCAGAGTCACAAAATTAAATACAGCGGAAGTCTAAATACAAGAATTTCTAATACAAAGGAGAAATAGCCAGAATCAATAGGTAAAGGTGATATCTTCAACAGTCTCTAGCTTCAAAAGGTGAAATCTCAATACTGCAATTCTTGATCTGACCCGAGCAATAATGCAAAACAAACAACTCGGATCAGGACTAACATTCTCATGAAAGTAAATCAACTCAAATGAAATGTTCAATAAAATGCATCAGTAACTTAAAGGATGTTTGGGATCACCATCCTCTAAGGATCTGTTAAACTAATATCATATAATATATTACGCTATTATAATAGTGTCTATGGTTGAATATAACATATTAAAATAGCGTAAGCGGGATTACCATTTTACCCTTACATCGTTTATAATACCGTAGTCCATACAGATACCGTAAAGTCCACAGTAACGTAGTGGCTATCAGAGGGCACTCCATAGGTATGGTACAAATCAAAGTCGTAGGGGGCTCAATCAGGATAATATGACAAGGCACACGAGGAATGCCCAGAGTAGGAATATACTTGTTGCATGCCCGGACTACTGGTAACACATAGCCGTGACTACCGCCCACCTCAAACAACACTCCCAAATCACGGATGCACATCAAATCAAATCAATCAAACCGAGGGACTATAGTAATAAAGGAAGACGTGTTTCCAATGGAGGCAGCTAACCCCACTTGGTCGTCCATTATAGCCCTGTTTAGTCATTTTAATTATGACCCGAAGGTCAATTATAACATCCGAGATTTTTGACTGTTCAAATCGACAATGATCCTAAATTTCGACATAAACAAATCAGAAATACGGATAGTTATTGGGATTTATATAAGAAAAAGAAGAGAAGAAGAAAAACAAACACAGAATCTCACAGCGGGAGGAAAAAATATAATAATTAAATGATAGTTCATGAAGCTGTTAAAACATACATTGGATTATATTTTACAACAATTATCAGAGTTAATTATAATAAACATACCAATATTTGCAGCGGAAATAAATAATAACACTTCTGGCAAGCTCTATCTTCAAAAAGTTTTTAAACATCGATTTTTTTTCTTTTTCAAAGGGGAATATATTTTATTTCAAATTTCAACTTGAATCAACGGTTTAAATCAAGGACAATTCCAATTTGGGCAGAATTTAAAAATATTTAAATAACTTGAAAATAGATAATTATGAATAAAACTCTTTTATGAATATATATATATATTAAAATGATTAGAGTATGATAAAATAATTTAAATTGCTATATATACATATACTTAAATGTTTTACAGAAAAAAAATTCTTTTTAACAATAAACAATAAAACATAATTTATTTCAGGAGCTATAGATTTACATATAATTAACTAATTTTAAAACATAATTGTTTCTCTGTCCCATTTTTTCATAATATATTTTGGAATAATTGTTTTAACAAATTCAGTGAACATTTCGGTGTTGATATCAATGCAGTAACCAATTTCAATTCAAACATCCGTCACAACCATTTCATCTAAACAACCAATATTATATCATTTCACTAGCTAACAAATGTCGGTGTTTCAGATTACCAATTAAATTTCGAATAAATAATTAAATGTCAATTCTACATTAACACTGTAATTAACTTGTATGTCAAATTTAAGCAAACATCAACAATCAATCACAAATAGACAATCAAATTCATTTCATAATTTAATTTAATAAATATGGGAACAATTCAGTTAATTGTGAGTGAGAAATTCACTCACCTTTGATTTTGAACGAGATTGAAATCTGAATTTCAGCCCAAAAATCAACGGTCTCAGAATCAGTTCAAATCAGGGCCATCGCGAAGAGCTCGTCGATATGATTCTAATGCAACAAACAGCGTGCCATTCTGAAGTCGTATGCAAAAGTTATGTATGTTTTACCATTACGAATTTGAATTTTTTTTAAAAAAAACAAGACATCCTCACCACTAAAGAACTGCCACGTCAGCACCTCACAATACCTCTCTTCTCCTTCCTAAATTTTCACGCTCTAGAAAGAATAACCCATCATCGATACCTCCTTTTCACCACCGCTCGTTACTTGGAGCATCGCACCACCATCCGTTAGCATCTCTCGAACCGGCATCAAAAACTCCACCTTGCGCCTGCAATCTAGGCACACACGGTGGTCTCCTCCGCCTCTGATAGTCAAGAGAACGCGCCGCCTTTTTGTCCGGTTCCTGGTGATTTGAGGTACCATCGTCATTGATCAACTGCATAGATTTAAAATCGTCCGAAGCTCTATGAGTTTCCCTTTTGAAATTTTCAATTCCGTTGAATGGATCGAAAGATATTAGGGATTAAAGCTTTGAACGAAGATGGCCATAGAATTATGAGGATGGAGACTGCAGTAGATTAGGGTTAGAGATTGTTATTTTATTAATTTAACCTTCATTTTGCGTGTATTTAAGCCGAAATTCGGACTGAGTCCAAATCAGGCCCACTTACTGCCTAACAATGGCTTTTGACGCCTTTTGAATGCAATGGAAAAAGTTTCAAGGCCCAATTCTAAAGTTTACAGCAGTTTCTACAAAAAAAATGATTATTTTATTTGAACTGTACATATAAATTTATATGCATTTTATTTTCTTACGATCAAACTAAAATTCTGATAGCTACGAAATTTTAGATCATAAAATAATTTACCGTTTCCGATTCAATAAAATTAATTTCATCGAATTCTGAGATTATTTACAAAAATGTCAAATTTCAGTATTTATAAATAAAACATTCAAATTTAACTTTAAAATTGAATTCAACAGTTATAAAATCTCTAAGTAAATCAAAAATAAAATTCAAATAAATTTCAGGAATAAACTTTCCTTTTATAAGAATTCCATATTGATTATCAAAATACTTCAATTTTTGTATTTCAATTGTAAATTACATAAATCAAAATATTTCAATATATAAGTTTCATATCATTATAAATCAACATAAACAAATTAAAATTTTAAATAAAAATAATTTTGTTACAAAACACGCTAAATTTAATAAATTAAATTTTCGCAAAATCTTGGGATGTTACACTCTCCCCCACTTAAAACTTTTCGTCCTCGAAAAGGCATGGTAAAAAGGTTGGCAATTTATATACGTTTGCTATATAAATTTATTCGACTTGATTTTATTAATATTTTAGTTTTAAATCAGGAATTACCATACCACGAATTTTCTGAAAATTTTAATTACAAATATCTTAAAATCTACAAGTCAAAATCTAAATTTTTTCTCTTTCATTAGAAAACTATATTCAGAGAGATCCGAAGGATTCTTGTTTCAAAGAATTCCAACTTATTTTGGATTCTATACGTTCATTTAAACTTCAATTCAGAAAATTACGAACTGCAGCTTCGCAATGAGGTCATTCTAATTAAACTTAATTAACTCATTCAGCCTTTATTTAAGTTTATAATTTATAAACCAATTCACTTTAATTTTCACAAAACAAGTTAAATGTTTATTTTCGACATGGAAATATCGATTATCTTAAGTCGACGAATATCTAAACATTAATAGCAATACAATTTAATTAATAACCAATTAATTTATTTTACTAGCTTATTTCCTTGATTTGGTTTATCTTCATTACCTAGCAGAATTCAATTTCGAACACAACCAAGTATATGTCATTCAATCCATAACTTAAATTTCATTCGTATTTATAACTCATCAAATTTTTCAACATTCATTATTCATACCAGTACTTGTATATTATCCAAATTTATTCCGATAACATATTAACTTTTGATTAATTGGTAAGTCATATATATGTTATGGAAATGTTCGATTTTTATACAAGTTCACTAGTTTCAGTTTACTTTGAATTCACTTTCTAATTATATAATTCAGAAATTTCTACAATTTCAAATTTTTGTTCATTTCAATAATTTGAATATCATTAACTATTCAAGAACTTAAAAATTCAACTTCGGGTTCATTTCCAAATCAACTTTAAAATAATATATACATTTTTTTTTATCAAACCATAATTTAAAAGATATAAATGAAATCCAAAATTCCAAATAAAGTATAAAAGTTCTCAGTGGTCTCCCCCACTTAATCTCTTGAAAATAATGTCGATAATGCGTGCACTCATCACCGTGATCATTTTCCAAAGGCAAAGGGGAAAAGTATACACTTATTTCAAAATTAATTTTAAAACAATTTATATATAAGGAACAACTTTTTTTATATATAAATACATTATTTCACAACCTTTTAAATCAGTATTACAAAGCCACCCAACATCAAATTTTTAAATTCATATTTAACTTATTCTTATTTCATTACCAATTAATTTTCAATATTTCATTATCAATTTATTTCCAATATTTATTTCTTAAACCACTGAATAACCAATAGTTTTCAATTATTAATTAATCAAGTAATAAATGATAAAAATTTAATATTATCATCAACAAAATCATAATTAATATATTTTCAAATTCTTAGTATATAGAAAAATATAATTCAAAACAATATAATGTCAATAAGCCCTAATTGAGTGTTTAGAAATCTCTATCGATGCATTGGCGTCCCAAGTATCGACCAGAATTCATAAATACTCAACAGAACAAACCAACACAATTCAAAATCATTTTATATTGAAATTATAAGTACACTCTCTCATATACACTCAAACTCATTCTAGGGTATTACTACCCTATCTCCATTGAATTAATCCCAAATAGAGCCAAGGTTTTCGCTAAACTAAAGCTCTGATACCAAATGTAACATCCGAGATTTTTGACTGTTCAAATCGACAATGATCCTAAATGTCGACATAAACAAATAAAAAATACGGATAGTTATTGGGATTTATATAAGAAAAAGAAGATAAGAAAAATAAACACAAAATCTCACAACGGAAGGACAAAATAATAATTAAATAACAGTTGATGAAGCTGTTAAAACATACATTTGATTATATTTTACGACAATTATCAGAGTTAACTATAATAAACATACCAATATTTGTAGCGGAAATAAATAATAATACTTCTGGTAAGCTCCATCTTCATCTTCAAAACGTTTTTAAACATCAATTTTTTTTTCAAAGGGGAATACATTTTGTTTCAAATTTCAACTTGACTCAACGGTTTAAATCGAGGACAATTCCAATTTGGGTAGAATTTACAAATATTTGAATAACTTAAAAATAGATAATTATGAACAAAACCCTTTTATGAATATATATATATATATATATTAAAATTATTAGAGTATGATATATATATATATATTAAAATGATTAGAGTATGATAAAATAATTTAAATTACTATATATACATATATTTAAATGTTTTACAGAAAAATTTCTTTTTAATAATAAATAATAAAACATAATTTATTTCAGGAACTATAGGTATACATATAATTAGCTAATTTTAAAACATAATTGTTTCTTTACCCATTTCCAAATTCACAATATATTTTGGAATAATTGTTTTAACAAATTCAGTGAACATTTCGGTGTCGATATCAATGCAATAACCAATTTCAATTCAAACATCCATCACAACCATTTCATCTAAACCACCAATATTATATTGTTTCACTAGTTAACAAATGTCGGTGTTTCAGACTAGCAATTAAATTTCGAATAAATAACTAAATGTCAATTCTACATTAACACTGTAATTAACTTGTATGTCAAATTTAAGCAAACATCAACAATCAATCACAACTAGACAATCAAATTCATTTCATAATTTATTTAATAAATATGGGAACAATTCAGTTAATTGTGAGTGAGAAATTCACTCACCTTTGATTCTGAACGAGATTGAAATCTGAATTTTAGCCCAAAATCAGTGGTCTTAGAATCAGTTCAAACCAGCGCCATCGCGAAGAGCTCGTCGATACGATTCCAAAGCAACAAACCGCATGCCACTTTGAAGTCATATGCAAAAGTTATATTCGTTTTACCATTACAAATTTGAAATTTAAAAAAAACAACACATCCTCACCACTAAAGAACTGCCACGTCAACACCCCCCAAAACCACTCTTCTCCTTCCTGAATTTCCAAGCTTCAGAAAGAATAACCCATCATCGATACCTCCTTTTCACCACTGCTCTCACCACTAAAGAACTGCCACGTCGGTACCCCCCAAAACCTCTCTTCTCCTTCCTGAATTTTCAAGCTTCAGAAAGAATAACCCATCATCGATACCTCCTTTTCACCACCGCTTGTTACTTGGAGCATCACACCACCATCCATGGTACCTCTCAAACCGGCATCAAAAGCTCCGCCTTGCGCATACAATCTGGGCCCACACAGTGGTCTCCTTTGCCCCCAATAGTCAAGAGAACGCACCCCTTTTTTGTCCAATTCCTGGCGAACCGAGGTACCATCGTCATTGATCAACCGCATAGATTTAAAGATCGTCCGAAGCTCTACGAGTTTCCCTTTTGAAATTTTCAATTCCGTTGAGTGGATCGAAAGATACTAAGGATTAAAGCTTTGAATGAAGATAGCGATAGAATTATGAGGACGGCGGCTGCAGCAGATTAGGGTTAGGGATTATTATTCTATTAATTTAATCTTCGTTTTGCGTGTATTTAAGCCGAAATTCGGACTGAGTCCAAATCAAGTCCGCTTACTGCCTAACAATAGGTTTTGACTCCTTCTGAATGTAATGGAAAAGGTTTCAAGGCCCAATTCTAAACATTACAGCAGTTTCTACAAAACCTTGATAATTTTATTTGAACTGTACATATAAATTTTTATGCGTTTTATTTTCTTACGATCAAACTAAAATTCTGATAGCTACAAAATTTTAGATCAAAAAAATAATTTACCGTTTCCAATTCAAAAATATTAATTTCATCGAATTCTGAGATTACTTACAAAAATGTCAAATTTCAATAGCTCCGCTCTCAGGCACATTTCCTCCACAACGTATACTTCGTTATTATGATTTCAATGGATCTAGTCGTGTTCAATTCTGTTTGCGAATGAATTAAATTTTATACAAGTTTTAAAATAAAAATATGGTCATAAATTTAATTAAAACAACCTTGACACTGTATTAACAAATCATCACATAAGTCTTTCGGTTAAGCTTTCTTCCCCTATAAGAATTTCGAAATCGCTCCTTAAGCTTTATGGCTGCACTCTTAGCTATAATAACTCCACCACCTCACACTGCAATTCCAATATGATTCCACCATCGGCATTTGGTTCTTTGAGTTCTGTTCACGCATGACACTGTTATTAATATTATAAGTTTAAATCAAATTGAATTATCATTACTTAACTAATAAAAACTTAATTACCACTTATGTTAGTCAATCACGTTCAAGGCTTCCTGCTCATTATCTTCACAGCTTAAGCTATTCGTACCCAGCTCTTGTAACTCTCCCTTCCTCACGCCGTATGCTCCTTCACCACATTGAACACCATATTTCGATAGTGCTGCTTCACCAAACTCAACACAGAAACCACTGTGCCACTCCTCTCATTAACATCACATTACCCTCCTAATACTCTCCCTTTTAATACTTCCTCTTCTCTGAAATACCCAGTCCCTCACATGCAGTAACCTTCCAGCGTCTTTGCCCATTTAGTAAAATCATGCTCCTTCTTTTTCTTTATTTCACACAGTACTCCATTTGTTTACTGATTCTCATACCCATTCCCAAAACCATATCCAATTTTCTAAATCCAGCTTATATTTTTTTTTTCTAGGTCAACTTTCTAAATCATGTACATAGAAATAGACCCGTTTTTAGTTCCTCCGGTTGCAAACGAACTATCGATCCGCATATCATCCATCAACATGAATGTAAGCCACCTCCAGCACCATCGTTCTAGCGCCTGTGGCCAAATCCTTACCACCTACGAACTCTGCAACACAACCTCTTCCTGGTCGATCTCCTCAAGACCAACCCGATGCCTCCTACCAAAACCGACCCTCAATCCTTTCACCTACAACTGTAAAGTTGCGATAGCAATATTCTGGAAATTCAACAATTAAAACTACGCAAGTTATAGACTTCATCTCAAACCCAAAACCATCCTCAAACTCCCATGATGATGAGCATAGAGCCCTAAATGCATAGCCCTAATTCCTATTTTGATCTCGGAGAATCGACCGCACCTTTCAGAAGTTATAGGGTAGTGGAACTCTCGATTTGTGAAGTTTCATGAATTTGAGTTTGCAAAATTTAATCAAATAATCAATTTGATTTTTATTTTTATTTTTATTTTCAAATGATTCAGAATGGTTGGGGAGAAAGAACAAAATCGGAAAGCAGTGATTTTTTTCTTAAGAGTACGGTTTTTCAAAATGAATAAAGAGGAGAAATTGGGAATATACAAAAGAGGGATTGGCCTCATATTGAAGATTTAGAGTGGCTCCCTGTAGGATACTTGGGGTAGCTTCTGTTGAAAGGAATATGTTGGCTTTCAAAGGAAGCTTCAGTATTATTTAACTTTTTTATTTATTTAAAGATTAGCGTACCCCGCTACACATAATTTCATTCACTTACGGACTGCTATAAACAAAAATAAAAATACTATCATGTCAGGCGATGTGCCATGATCCAAAAAATATAATAATATAGACAAGGTAACTTATATTGTGATATCCCAAAATGCTGACATAAGGTGTAAAATACTTTAAATAAAAAGTTGCTTATTTTTCAAAATAAAAATTACAGAAAAATTCTATAAATTAAATTGTGACCATGTCTCAAAAATCTTATCCAAATTCGAAACCAATATTTAAGTATATTAAATAAACCATTATGGCTTATACACACAACGACTTTTTGAAAATTTGATTTGAACATAAATCACAATTTTTAAGATGATATCTCAATTTTTCACTCCCAATAGAAAAATATAATCATATAGATTCGAACATTTCTTATTTCAAAGAAATTCGACTTATATTGAATCATGTATACCCAATTGAAGTTCAAAACGTTAAATTACGAACTGCCACGGAGTTATGAACTCGTTTTAAATTATATTATAAATTATATGTTCTAACGCCATTTAATTATATAAAATTCTTACAAAAATCGTTTTATATTCCCAATACAACATTTAAAACAATTTAATTATTCAAAACTAACTGGCTAAAAATTCGGGTCGTTACAACAGACAAAGAAAAACAGAATATCTCGCAGCAGAATAAATAAATTATACAATAGTAGTTCATGACGCTACTA
This sequence comes from Allium sativum, assembly GCA_030737875.1. Lineage (NCBI taxonomy): Eukaryota > Viridiplantae > Streptophyta > Magnoliopsida > Asparagales > Amaryllidaceae > Allium > Allium sativum. The sequence continues at coordinate 481,353,064 of CM060924.1, forward strand.
AATAAAAACCAAAATTTATATGTAATATCAAAGTTACAAAATTAAATATAGCGGAAGTCTAAATACAAGAATTTATAATACAAAGGAGAAATAGCCAGAATCAACAGGTAGAGGTGATATCTTCAACAGTCTCTAGCTTCAAAGGTGAAATCTCAATACTGCAATTCTCGATCTGACCCGAGCAATAATGCAAAAAAAAACAGCTCGGATCAAAACTAACATTCTCATGAAAGTAAATCAACTCAAATGAAATGTTCAATAAAATGCATCTTTAACTTAAAGGATGTTTAGGATCACCATCCTCTAAGGATCCGTTAAACTAATGTCGTATAATATAATACGCTATTATAATAGTGTTTATGGTTGAATATAACATATTAAAATAGCATAAGCGGGATTACATTTTTACTCTTACACCATTTATAATATCGTAGTCTATATAGATACCGTAAAGTCCACATTAACGTAGTGGCTATCAGAGGGCACTCCATAGGTACGGTACAAATCAAAGTCGTAGGGGGCTCGATCAGGATAAATGACCAGGCACATGAGGAATGCCTGGAGTAGGAATATACTAGTTACATGCCCGGACTGGTGGTAACGCATAACCGCGAATACTACCCACCTCGAACAACATTCCCAAATCATGGATGCGCACCAAATCAATCAAACCGAGGGACTATAGTAATAAGGGAAGAAGTGTTGCCAATGGAGATAGCTAACCCCACTTTGTCAAGTATAGCCCTGTTTTAGTCATTTTAATTATGACCCCAAGTGTAACGACCCGGATTTTTAGCCATTTTATTTTGAACAGTTAAATTAGTTTTAAATGTTGTGTTGATAATTTAAAAAGGATTTTATAACGAATTTATTTATAAAACGAAGTTTGAACGTATAATTTATAATATAATTAAAACGAGTTCAAAATGGCGCGGTAGTTTGAAAATTCGATTTCAAATTTCAAATGAATATACAAGATTCAAAATAAATCGGATTTTAGCGAAACAAGAAATATTTGAATCTGTTTGAAAATATCTTTCCAACGAATGTGAAAAATCCAGATTTCACAGCCGGAATAAAAAGTTTGGTCCAAATCAAATTTAGAAATAGTCGCTATAGAATCGTTCATCGACCATAACAGTTTATTTGAAATAACTGCATACTGGTTACGAATTTGGACAAGGTTCTTTTGAGGCGTAGTTATAATTTAATTTTTAGAATTTTACTGTAATTTTTATTTCGTAAAATAAACACATTTTATTTTAGAGTATTTTGCACCCTATGTCAATATTTTCGGGGTTTCACAATATAAGTTAAACTACAGATATTATTATATTTCTGGAATCGTAGTGCATTGCTCAACACAATGATATTTTCATTTTTGTCCATAGCAGTTTTAAATAAATGGGATTCGGTGTAGCCGGTACTACATCAACTTTAACTAATATTTTCAAAAACAAACATAGCTCAGCTGATCAAAATTCAGTTGCACGTGCCTAAGAACGTAATACTGCCAACCTACTATTCTCTACACGTTGAAAAAGGGGGAAACTTCAAACCCAAGGCACTACGACAGTATATGTCTTTCGGTAAATAAATAAATAGAAAAAAAAAGAGATTTTATCTTTCTCAGTACACTTCAGCAACAAACATGATCTCCACGGTTTCAAAACCGTCCATGTGAAGTAATCTCGAACCGTGCTCTCCAAGCTGTTATATTCCGTGACTCTCACGCTATTAGTTATCGTGCCCTGCAAACCACTTCCTCTTTTAAATAGCAGTATACCCATTTCAGTTCCTTTTTCCCGTTCGCTCATTAAACAACCAGAAAATCACATCTTCAAAATTCAATGATATTTTGAATCAAATGCTATAAATTGGAAAACTAATGTATATACAATCCTCAAGTCCTTCTCTTCTATTTTATATTGGTGTCACCACTTGCGGTCATCATCTGGAAGCTCGAACGAGACATATCGTTCATCTAGGGTTCAATACATTGGGTATTTCGGTGATGAATCAACATATTTGTTGTTATATGTGTGGTTAGCATTGGGAGTCACATCGTTGGTGTAAATTGGGTGAGATCTGTGCTTAGAAAATTCACCCAACCACTATGGCTGCTCGTGAGGAACCCAAGGATGGGATTAGCAAATGGAGTGTGAGTACCATGAGATGGGGACGGTTAGATAGTTTTCGAGTTGAGGAGAGTCTGATCATTTAAGTCGTGGGATCCTGGGTGTGTGCTAGGGGTCGTGATAGAACCTTGCTGGGCGAGTGGGATGAACGATTGAAGGAGGGGTGTTGGTCTTAGCAAGTGTAAGATGAGGGTAAGGGAGCTTTCAACAGATGTTTATTTGATGAAAATGGGGAAGATGGGTTAAATTCATGAAGAAAGGATGGTTGGCCGATTAAACAATGATTAAAGAGCTTCAAGCTGTGTAATTTCCTGATGGGAAAGGTAGTGAACGCGGAGGATTCAAGGAAGTGAAAAACGCAGTAATAAGGGATATTACCTGATCCTTAAATCATGGATTTACTTGGATAATCACATTTTTCCAAAAGAACTAACGGGCGAGAACGGTATCATGATCTAATTACTTTGCCTATGCAAATACTTTGGTTAAGGTAATTTAATAAAAATTGAATTAGTTAACACTCCGTTAAGAGTACATCATATTCGCCAGACTTGTAACAAAAAGGAAAAAAAGGTTATAACTTCTTTGTCCGATTACAGAATCGAACGGAATCAGTCACATTGGAATCACAGCAACGAAGTCTTCATTGTAGAACCAGATTCTCTGAAAATAAAGCTATTAGAATTTCGTAGAAAATCAGACGTCTGTTTGATTTTAAACGAAATCAAAAGCAGAACCGTCAACTACGGAACAAAGTGAGTAAACTCACTAACTCTGACTCATTTATATTTTTATATAAATGAGTTTTTAAATTTATTTTATACTGTGTGATGGTTGTATGGTTGAATAATTGAGAAAATTGGTTGATATGATTACATCGTTGATCTATTGATGCTGATTAACATCTGTGGATGCAGGGAAACAGGTTGGAGGGATCCAATTGGATTCCTCAATATTTTATTTACTGTTTTTATTTGATTGTGATATATGTTGTGCTATATAATCCATTGTTGAATATGTGTGTTAGGTTTAGCCTGGCCTTAGGAACCTGATAATTTAGATGCCATAAGATATCGTCGAAAGTGAAAAAGGAAATTTGAAATTAAAAACGCAGTTTATTTCCAAATTAGAAATAATTTCTTTTTAATTGAGTTGAAAATAGAAATCTATTCAAATTGGATAAATCAAGAAATGTTATAAATAAAAATATAAATTAAGTGGATTGCTAATCATTGGATAAATTAAAAATATAAGTTCAAATATGAATGTATATTTGAAAGTGAATATCGGTTTTGAAACCAGTATTTGGAAATGGATTTGAATTTAGAAAATTATAGAGGAAAGTTTAAAGAAAGGTTTTAAATGCTTAGAATAAAGGAATGAGATTAGTATGGAAAAATTCTGAATAGGAATTATAAGTAAAATGGGGTTAAGATATTACTTTTAAGTAAAAATCAATCTGTTTTGATTATATGTATAAAAGGAATACATTTATGGTTAAAAGAATTATAATTTAAAGCAAGAAGTTGGCAAATATATATAAAAGGGAAATTATAGAAATCAAATTAAGTTAATTTCAGAAGTTAAAGAAAGTATAGCTTGAAAATACATTTAAAGGAAAACTTGAATTGTTTAAAGTAAACAGAGTTTATAAATGAACAACGGAGTCGTGTGCGTCGCACACGGTACTTTATTTAAAACAACGATTATAGCGTTGTTGTTATGATATGTAGCGACCCGGGAATTTCGACACTTGAATCCTGACATTTATACCAACCGTGTCCAAAACTCAAGTACCGAAACCCCAGAAAGCTAGAAGAAAGAAGTTAGAGGGTGAGAAAAGAAAGAAAGAAATGTTAGAATAGAAGAAGAAGAAGAATCACCACAGCACAGAGTCTCACATCGCAGCGGAAACAAAATATAATACAGAATATAAATCTTTATTGAGAGCTTTAAACTTACAATCATCAGAGTACAACACACATCTGGACAGTTTTGGTAATCTGTCCTCATATATATATATATATATATATATATATATATATATATCACACAGCGGAATATCATTCGTCTGAACGTCTTCAGCTCGTCACTGGACTTCACGGTACCTGATCACCTGAACCTGTACATCCGGGCTAACCCGAGCATTTACAAAACACCGGGTCAGTCTGGTGAACCAGAGTGAGATAAACTCGCACAGCAATTTACAGTATCACACAACTTGATTTTAAAGTTAAAATCCTTTCGAAAGAAAAGATAATCGTAAGACCGATCCACACATAAACACGGACGGTTTTTACCTTACGATGACCCAAACCAGTTTTCGAAATCAATATCTTAATCTGATATTATGATAATGTCTAGATACAAATAATTAACAAATCTAGAGGAACGCTTGCATCTCACGCTCCCCGTATATAATATACAATCGAAAATCGCAGGCGCTTATTGGATATTGGATTTCCAACTTGACAAGGTATGGGACCACCTTCCCTACGTGTATCTCTAGAGGCGAATACACTGGGTTCAACAAGAACGTCTTGCAACCCGGCCCACACATGACCGACCACTCATTTCGCTTGAGTGTATCGAATGTATATCACCAACGGTTGGACTCAAACCACCGTTCCCGAATGGGCAGAATCGATAGATTAAAGAACAAAAGGAATTTCTCTAGATAGGTGATTATACACCCTAATGGGAGCGACCCACATAGCCATGCTGCCTGCCCGATTTTTGTCATTTCCCGGTTGATGAGGCTTGAGGCCACGCTTTACCTTTATAATCAGCACATCACATTCACTTCGAATGCCACATTGTCAGATCCATCGAAATCACTAATTGACGTCCACAACAATACTTTATGTGTCAGCTAAAAGAAGTTTCCTTCTCCGCTTCCACTCTTGGTACGGTTGAAGAAATCAATGTACGTGACCTTTCTGGAAATACTTTGTCAGACATCCATCCATACACGTCATCCAGGAACAGGATGAACCGAAGGCACCCTCCTACTGCATCCTAGGAATCACCCTATAGATCAGTAGCGAGTAGTCCTTGCAACCCGTAGATTTCAGCCACGACAGAATCACAGTATATCTCTAGGGATCAGCCAGAGATTGTAAGTAATTCTTCCGTTTCATGAAGATATATGGTCTTCAATCGCTCTATCTCGATCAGCATCTTCAACGTATTCGTTTTTATTGGTTGGAATGGTTTTCGAATATAAATTCGATCCCGGTCTTTCCGTACCAATAACGTTGGCCAGATTTTGATAGTCGGTTATTTAACTATCAAAATAAACAATCATAAATAAAATAGATTCATTGGTTCAGAACACAGCATCACTTGGCCAATAAGATAACATAATATTCTCAAATCATTTTATTCCCTTTTCTTAAGGCATCTCATTATGTATATTTCTAAACACTTCAAATAATGTTTCACTACTATTTTCTCAAAATCAATTTCTTCTTACGTCTTCCTTATTACAATAAATACCATCCTTCGATAATCCTGAAGTCGTTCAAGTTGTGGTATTTTAATTACCTCTCAGACCTTGATTAACAACACTCTTATCGTAAGGTAAAAATGAATTGTAATTCAGAATCTCATATTCATTCCGATATCAGCAATTTCCGTTTCACTATTTCATTTAACATATGGTTTTTATAAATCTTCTCATCTTGGAAATCTTCTTTTCAAATATATCACTAGTATATTGATTTAGTAAATGATAAATAAAATATCCATATTTAAATTTTAACTTCTTTATATCATTACAAATCCCATTACTCGATCCTTATCTCAATTCAATTACAAGAATTCATTTATTCCTTCTGGGAAATCTTATTTCAAACTCGCTCATTTCACTTAATGACATTATAAAGTAGCGTTAATCTAAAAATTAACGTTTTAACTTCCGATCCCTTTTTATATACTTGTTTGCACAACTTTGGTTTAATACAAACCCCTTTCGCCTCGATTTCCTTCCTTAATTCAAACAGTTATCTTAGGCTTATCGCCTTCTCTTAGAAACCTCTTAATTTATCAAATCTGGTTTAGAATATAAAGCCGTTCACTCTTCTTTTGAAATCCAATCATAATTCATTTATAACTTCGATTACTTAAACAATTTACTTTATCGTCAACTTGGATAAATATCCAATTTCCTTATTAAGTTAAACATCCTTTGCTAAATTTATTTCATTAGATAAATCTGCTCAAATTTATTTAACTTAATAATCAACTGTCGTTATAACAGTTTGCTTGGTCGACTTTAACATACGGTTAACTCTTTGATCAACTCTACTTGTCTTTTTCATTTAAAATAAATAATAATATTAATTTAAATAATCCGTTTCAAAATAATCTTACTTTACTTGTTCCATAAAACAATTAATCGCCGATGCTAAACATTTCACAGTTGCTTAATAATCTTTTTATATACAAGAAATTGCTTTATAAAAGATAAAGCACGTGCTTCGCACACGGTCGATTTTGGTGCCAAAATGATGATTGTTGGTTAAACCAACAATATACAACTAGAATTGGGTTATTTCTTTTATTTGTAAACTTCATTTAAAAATAATATATTTAAAATCTATATTCAATTATAGAATAAATTACTTCATTTTCACCGATGCACCTGACGGTAAATCAATCTTTATAAAACAGTTTTTATTTTGGCCATCTGCTATAAATTTCTCAACCAATATCGCACATCGGTTAATAACCGAATAAATGTTGAATTTAGATTCAACAACCCACCACTAAGTCAATAACCCAATCATGTCGGTTAAACAGTTCATATAAGGATCATATGCAAACAAACAATCAATTTAACTGATAGTGGTCAGCCAATAACAACCATTCAAGCATCCAAATACGTTTATATTATTTTAAACGTAACCAACAAGGTAAGTTACCTTCATTGGAAATAATCGTTAAAATAACGACTTCTTTTCATTTTAAATTAAACAACCTTTAATTTAAACGGTGTAGCGAATAACCAAACAATCAGTAAATCAACCAAATTAATTAGCAACATAGCACACAAGCAATAAACCCAATAAAATGGGTAACTGAGTGAGTTTAACTCACCTGGATTTGATTTGCCGAATTAAATTAAACAGCTGTTTAATTTAATTAAAATTTTCGGTTGTTTCCACACTTGACCAGACCAGCTCCATTTTGAGGCCTTCGTTCATCCGGTTCTAGCGGAACTGACCGCGCAAAATTCTGATAACATACCGTGGAAACATTAGGTTAACGATAATAAAACATTTTAATTTAATTTTAAACATAACTTTAATCTTACCGGGCCTTACCCAACTAATGTCAGTCCGTCACCATGATTTTAAAACCCCACGAGCCCCGTTCATACCAAACGTTTTTCTCTCCTGAGTCCATCTGTCCCCTTACGTTCCCACTTTTCCCATTTCTCCATCTTTCTTCTTTATTGGAGTATATATATATTTAAATATAATCACTCTTACTGGCCCAAAGCACATAAGGTATTACACCCCACGTTCCCAAACGCCTACCTGCTGCGTTCCATACCCCAAGAATGATTTCTTAATTACTTAAATCATTAAATCTAATAAACAACAGTAGTTTTCAATACCTTTCGTTAGTCCACCGTTGGTTCCCAAACGAAAATCCCATGCTTGTATTTTCATCAGCGTTATGTCCTCTCCTTTGCGTTTCTTCTTCTCCCTTGCGTTTCTCCTTCCCATATTTTCTGTTACGAAACTTCTTCTTCTTATATATTTTTTTTTTTTTATATATATAAACAGATGGGCTCAATGACCCAACCTCAACTTAACCGCAAAAGAAAATGCAGCCTTCCATTTTTGCTTCATCTCGCCACACAAATTCTTCTCCCATCATACGGTTTTACTCCCCAATACGTCCCCTCCCTTCCTTTTATTCCAGCGCCACTTCATACTTTTTTTTTTTTCTGAACCGCAAGCCAAAAGTGAAATGGCCATGCACTGCACTCCCCTACTTTATCTTCTCCTCGCGTACCATTTTTTCCAACGTCCGTCACCCCCTTCTTCTACTTCTTAAACATACCTGCGGTTGCTTTTTTTGGTATATATACGGTTTGGATTTTTCATAGAAAAGGGTATCAGTTTGAAAGCATGGTAAGGGAAATGGGGACGCACTGTGTATATTTATAGATGGGGAAAAACGTGGGCATCACGTGTTTAGTTTGGCCGCCAAGCAAGTAAAAGGAATTGTTTATTTTTACTTTGTCTCCACGGCATTCATCTTAGCTGTGAAAAAGTAGGGAACTAGGTCTGCTTTAGTTTTCCTTTTGCACTGCTGCTGACGTTTGAAAAGAAGCTGTGTTTTCTTGTCCCTTGGGTATTACGGGGTGAACAGATTTCGCACAATATGTTCGTGTTTTGGATTTTCATAGGGTAGAGTGGCAAACGTGAGTTAGATTCACTTGGGATATATTTTACTTTACACGCTATTTACTGTAGACTGTTAGTTTTATTTTAATATAGTACCCCGATGCATAGAATTTCGTTCACATACAGACGGCCATAGACAGAAATAAAAATATGATCGTGTCGAGCGATGTGCCACGATCCCAAAAATATAATAATATCGGTAGTTTAACTTCTATTGTGAAACCCCAAAATGTTGACACAGGGTGTAAAATACTCCGAATAAAAAGTTGTTTATTTAATTAATTAAAAATTACAGTAAAATTCTAAAAATTAAATTAACACTACGTCTCAAAAGAACCTTGTCTAAATTCGAATCCAGTATGCAGTTATTTCAAATAAACTGTTACGGTCGATGAATGATTCTATAGCGACTATTTGAAAATTTGATTTGGACGTAAAATAAAATTTTCAATACGAAGACTCGATTTTTTTCTTCTATTAGAAAGATATCATCAAATAGATTCGGACGTTTCTTGTTTCACAGAAATCCGACTTAACACGGATTCAGTATAGTCAATTGAAGTTCAAACTCGATTTTACGAACTACCGCGCAGTTTTAAGTTTGTTTTTTATAACTTTAAATATAAATATAAACGCTCATTCGTTGTTTAATTAATGATTTCGATATTAAATTCCAAATAAAATATTTAAAATAAATTTAAATATCCGAATCAAATAGCCGAAAAATCCAGGTCGTTACATTCTTCCCCCCTTAAATAAATTTCGTCCTCGAAATTGCTAGGTAAAAAGAATGCTCCAACCGCAATTAATTTCAAAATAATTAATTCAAAATATTATCAAAAATATTTTCTAAATTTTAAAAATTTACGAAAAATTCGTCAGCACCTCTTCTGTATTGTTTAATTTAAACACTTCGCCTGCCACTCGGGCCTCAAATGTCGATCCAAAGGAAATAAAAGCCAAGCGGCTACCCATCTCGGGTATAAATTCAAACACCCAATCCATAATATTAAGGTTTACCTTTTTGTCGGGCCACTTCATCCCAGTTCCGAAGTAAATCAGCTAATGGCACTTCCTTTTTCCAACCTGCACTTAACCCAGTATCCAATGCCACCAACAGATACAAGGTTAAATCATTTCAGTTTCCATTTCCTATTTGATTTTCTTTGAATTCTTTATACTGGAGTTATTCCCTCGGTTTTCAATCCATTCAATGGTTAATGAATTTTATATTCAATCATATTTATCATCAAACAATCAACATAACTAAATCTTTCCAATTTTAACTTAATTTTAAGTTAAATTTCGACTCATTTAATTCCATTTTTAAATCCTTATTTACCAATTAAATAATCAATCCTCTTCTGGTTTTATTAAACCATCTAAATTCACAATTCCATTTGAATTTTCATTCAAGTCAATCAACAACCAAGATTTCAATAATTTGATAAAATTATTCCCTTTATATATAAAAATATATTTTGGGCAAAATTATTTCATCCACCCACTTTACAAAACAATATTGTATCAATTCGTCAGTTCAACTGGAACCGATCAAGATAACACAATACAAAATCCTTCTTATAGAAATTTACAAATACGCGCTCTCATATATATACTCAATCTCGATCTAGAGTATTACTAACTCCATCTCTATCGAGTTACGCCACAGAGCCAAGGTTTTTACTAAACCAATTGCTCTGATACCAACTGTAAAGACCCCGAGATTCGAGTAGGCTTTTCAACCATCCTCTCCTCCCTCGGCACTGGGCTAACCTCCTAGCGTGGCTTACAGAGATACCTCAGAACTGCTTTTACGGCCAGCCTCTCGACTCGACCAACCCACATTGTCGGGAGATGTAGGGGTAAGAGTCTCCCGTTCGCCACCTAACGCGAAGCGAGAACCCCCTATCATCCGTACCAATTAAGCAACCAGCTCTGATACCAACTGTAGCGACCCGGGAATTTCGACACTTGAATCCTGACATTTATACCAACCGTGTCCAAAACTCAAGTACCGAAACCCCAGAAAGCTAGAAGAAAGAAGTTAGAGGGTGAGAAAAGAAAGAAAGAAATGTTAGAATAGAAGAAGAAGAAGAATCACCACAGCACAGAGTCTCACATCGCAGCGGAAACAAAATATAATACAGAATATAAATCTTTATTGAGAGCTTTAAACTTACAATCATCAGAGTACAACACACATCTGGACAGTTTTGGTAATCTGTCCTCATATATATATATATATATATATATATATATATATATATCACACAGCGGAATATCATTCGTCTGAACGTCTTCAGCTCGTCACTGGACTTCACGGTACCTGATCACCTGAACCTGTACATCCGGGCTAACCCGAGCATTTACAAAACACCGGGTCAGTCTGGTGAACCAGAGTGAGATAAACTCGCACAGCAATTTACAGTATCACACAACTTGATTTTAAAGTTAAAATCCTTTCGAAAGAAAAGATAATCGTAAGACCGATCCACACATAAACACAGACGGTTTTTACCTTACGATGACCCAAACCAGTTTTCGAAATCAATATCTTAATCTGATATTATGATAATGTCTAGATACAAATAATTAACAAATCTAGAGGAACGCTTGCATCTCACGCTCCCCGTATATAATATACAAATCGAAAATCGCAGGCGCTTATTGGATATTGGATTTCCAACTTGACAAGGTATGGGACCACCTTCCCTACGTGTATCTCTAGAGGCGAATACACTGGGTTCAACAAGAACGTCTTGCAACCCGGCCCACACATGACCGACCACTCATTTCGCTTGAGTGTATCGAATGTATATCACCAACGGTTGGACTCAAACCACCGTTCCCGAATGGGCAGAATCGATAGATTAAAGAACAAAAGGAATTTCTCTAGATAGGTGATTATACACCCTAATGGGAGCGACCCACATAGCCATGCTGCCTGCCCGATTTTTGTCATTTCCCGGTTGATGAGGCTTGAGGCCACGCTTTACCTTTATAATCAGCACATCACATTCACTTCGAATGCCACATTGTCAGATCCATCGAAATCACTAATTGACGTCCACAACAATACTTTATGTGTCAGCTAAAAGAAGTTTCCTTCTCCGCTTCCACTCTTGGTACGGTTGAAGAAATCAATGTACGTGACCTTTATGGAAATACTTTGTCAGACATCCATCCATACACGTCATCCAGGAACAGGATGAACCGAAGGCACCCTCCTACTGCATCCTAGGAATCACCCTATAGATCAGTAGCGAGTAGTCCTTGCAACCCGTAGATTTCAGCCACGACAGAATCACAGTATATCTCTAGGGATCAGCCAGAGATTGTAAGTAATTCTTCCGTTTCATGAAGATCTATGGTCTTCAATCGCTCTATCTCGATCAGCATCTTCAACGTATTCGTTTTTATTGGTTGGAATGGTTTTCGAATATAAATTCGATCCCGGTCTTTCCGTACCAATAACGTTGGCCAGATTTTGATAGTCGGTTATTTAACTATCAAAATAAACAATCATAAATAAAATAGATTCATTGGTTCAGAACACAGCATCACTTGGCCAATAAGATAACATAATATTCTCAAATCATTTTATTCCCTTTTCTTAAGGCATCTCATTATGTATATTTCTAAACACTTCAAATAATGTTTCACTACTATTTTCTCAAAATCAATTTCTTCTTACGTCTTCCTTATTACAATAAATACCATCCTTCGATAATCCTGAAGTCGTTCAAGTTGGGGTATTTTAATTACCTCTCAGACCTTGATTAACAACACTCTTATCGTAAGGTAAAAATGAATTGTAATTCAGAATCTCATATTCATTCCGATATCAGCAATTTCCGTTTCACTATTTCATTTAACATATGGTTTTTATAAATCTTCTCATCTTGGAAATCTTCTTTTCAAATATATCACTAATATATTGATTTAGTAAATGATAAATAAAATATCCATATTTAAATTTTAACTTCTTTATATCATTACAAATCCCATTACTCGATCCTTATCTCAATTCAATTACAAGAATTCATTTATTCCTTCTGGGAAATCTTATTTCAAACTCGCTCATTTCACTTAATGACATTATAAAGTAGCGTTAATCTAAAAATTAACGTTTTAACTTCCGATCCCTTTTTATATACTTGTTTGCACAACTTTGGTTTAATACAAACCCCTTTCGCCTCGATTTCCTTCCTTAATTCAAACAGTTATCTTAGGCTTATCGCCTTCTCTTAGAAACCTCTTAATTTATCAAATCTGGTTTAGAATATAAAGCCGTTCACTCTTCTTTTGAAATCCAATCATAATTCATTTATAACTTCGATTACTTAAACAATTTACTTTATCGTCAACTTGGATAAATATCCAATTTCCTTATTAAGTTAAACATCCTTTGCTAAATTTATTTCATTAGATAAATCTGCTCAAATTTATTTAACTTAATAATCAACTGTCGTTATAACAGTTTGCTTGGTCGACTTTAACATACGGTTAACTCTTTGATCAACTCTACTTGTCTTTTTCATTTAAAATAAATAATAATATTAATTTAAATAATCCGTTTCAAAATAATCTTACTTTACTTGTTCCATAAAACAATTAATCGCCGATGCTAAACATTTCACAGTTGCTTAATAATCTTTTTATATACAAGAAATTGCTTTATAAAAGATAAAGCACGTGCTTCGCACACGGTCGATTTTGGTGCCAAAATGATGATTGTTGGTTAAACCAACAATATACAACTAGAATTGGGTTATTTCTTTTATTTGTAAACTTCATTTAAAAATAATATATTTAAAATCTATATTCAATTATAGAATAAATTACTTCATTTTCACCGATGCACCTGACGGTAAATCAATCTTTATAAAACAGTTTTTATTTTGGCCATCTGCTATAAATTTCTCAACCAATATCGCACATCGGTTAATAACCGAATAAATGTTGAATTTAGATTCAACAACCCACCACTAAGTCAATAACCCAATCATGTCGGTTAAACAGTTCATATAAGGATCATATGCAAACAAACAATCAATTTAACTGATAGTGGTCAGCCAATAACAACCATTCAAGCATCCAAATACGTTTATATTATTTTAAACGTAACCAACAAGGTAAGTTACCTTCGTTGGAAATAATCGTTAAAATAACGACTTCTTTTCATTTTAAATTAAACAACCTTTAATTTAAACGGTGTAGCGAATAACCAAACAATCAGTAAATCAACCAAATTAATTAGCAACATAGCACACAAGCAATAAACCCAATAAAATGGGTAACTGAGTGAGTTTAACTCACCTGGATTTGATTTGCCGAATTAAATTAAACAGCTGTTTAATTTAATTAAAATTTTCGGTTGTTTCCACACTTGACCAGACCAGCTCCATTTTGAGGCCTTCGTTCATCCGGTTCTAGCGGAACTGACCGCGCAAAATTCTGATAACATACCGTGGAAACATTAGGTTAACGATAATAAAACATTTTAATTTAATTTTAAACATAACTTTAATCTTACCGGGCCTTACCCAACTAATGTCAGTCCGTCACCATGATTTTAAAACCCCACGAGCCCCGTTCATACCAAACGTTTTTCTCTCCTGAGTCCATCTGTCCCCTTACGTTCCCACTTTTCCCATTTCTCCATCTTTCTTCTTTATTGGAGTATATATATATATTTAAATATAATCACTCTTACTGGCCCAAAGCACATAAGGTATTACACCCCACGTTCCCAAACGCCTACCTGCTGCGTTCCATACCCCAAGAATGATTTCTTAATTACTTAAATCATTAAATCTAATAAACAACAGTAGTTTTCAATACCTTTCGTTAGTCCACCGTTGGTTCCCAAACGAAAATCCCATGCTTGTATTTTCATCAGCGTTATGTCCTCTCCTTTGCGTTTCTTCTTCTCCCTTGCGTTTCTCCTTCCCATATTTTCTGTTACGAAACTTCTTCTTCTTATATTTTTTTTTTTTTTATATATAAACAGATGGGCTCAATGACCCAACCTCAACTTAACCGCAAAAGAAAATGCAGCCTTCCATTTTTGCTTCATCTCGCCACACAAATTCTTCTCCCATCATACGGTTTTACTCCCCAATACGTCCCCTCCCTTCCTTTTATTCCAGCGCCACTTCATACTTTTTTTTTTTTTTTCTGAACCGCAAGCCAAAAGTGAAATGGCCATGCACCGCACTCCCCTACTTTATCTTCTCCTCGCGTACCATTTTTTCCAACGTCCGTCACCCCCTTCTTCTACTTCTTAAACATACCTGCGGTTGCTTTTTTTGGTATATATACGGTTTGGATTTTTCATAGAAAAGGGTATCAGTTTGAAAGCATGGTAAGGGAAATGGGGACGCACTGTGTATATTTATAGATGGGGAAAAACGTGGGCATCACGTGTTTAGTTTGGCCGCCAAGCAAGTAAAAGGAATTGTTTATTTTTACTTTGTCTCCACGGCATTCATCTTAGCTGTGAAAAAGTAGGGAACTAGGTCTGCTTTAGTTTTCCTTTTGCACTGCTGCTGACGTTTGAAAAGAAGCTGTGTTTTCTTGTCCCTTGGGTATTACGGGGTGAACAGATTTCGCACAATATGTTCGTGTTTTGGATTTTCATAGGGTAGAGTGGCAAACGTGAGTTAGATTCACTTGGGATATATTTTACTTTACACGCTATTTACTGTAGACTGTTAGTTTTATTTTAATATGGTACCCCGATGCATAGAATTTTGTTCACATACAGACGGCCATAGACAGAAATAAAAATATGATCGTGTCGAGCGATGTGCCACGATCCCAAAAATATAATAATATCGGTAGTTTAACTTCTATTGTGAAACCCCAAAATGTTGACACAGGGTGTAAAATACTCCGAATAAAAAGTTGTTTATTTAATTAATTAAAAATTACAGTAAAATTCTAAAAATTAAATTAACACTACGTCTCAAAAGAACCTTGTCTAAATTCGAATCCAGTATGCAGTTATTTCAAATTAACTGTTACGGTCGATGAATGATTCTATAGCGACTATTTGAAAATTTGATTTGGACGTAAAATAAAATTTTCAATACGAAGACTCGATTTTTTTCTTCTATTAGAAAGATATCATCAAATAGATTCGGACGTTTCTTGTTTCACAGAAATCCGACTTAACACGGATTCAGTATAGTCAATTGAAGTTCAAACTCGATTTTACGAACTACCGCGCAGTTTTAAGTTTGTTTTTTATAACTTTAAATATAAATATAAACGCTCATTCGTTGTTTAATTAATGATTTCGATATTAAATTCCAAATAAAATATTTAAAATAAATTTAAATATCCGAATCAAATAGCCGAAAAATCCAGGTCGTTACATGATATTTGTTTTGTAAATATAAACAGTGATTTATAGCGCTGTTGTTATGATATTTGTTTTGTAAATCTAAACAGCGATTATAGCGCTGTTGTTATGATACTTGTTTTGTAAATCTAAACAACGATTATAGTGTTGTTATTATGATATTTGTTTTGTAAATTTAAACAGCGATTATAGTGTTGTTGTTATAATATATGTTTTTATAAATCTAAATAACGATTATAATGCTAATGTTATCACAAATGTTTTTAACAGATTTTAACGTTGCTATTATAATAAAAGCTAAATAGCGATTGTAACGCTGTCATTGAAAGAAATGTTTTATAAATCAAATATTTGGAAACAATAATTGTAACGTTGTTGTTAAAATGAAATGAATTGGTCAACGAGGAATTAAGGAAGGGAATTTGGAAATATTTTCCGATATTAATAATATATATTTTCTGAATATAGAAAATAAGGATTCATGAATATTTAGAAATGTTTTTCTAACTGGAATAAGAAATATTTTCTCGAATGAAGGAATTATAATATTGAAAATGTGTTTCAAAGAATCGAGAGGGGAAATCGAGCTGCAAAAGAGTACGAAAGATGGGAAATGAGAATTGTAAATGATAATATAATAGGATTTGATTTAAGGGGGCCAATGTTAATTGATGATTGATCGATCGAATTCCTACCTGGAAATAAGATCGTTGGTTGCACACTTATTTTTCTTTGATAGTTAAATCACCGACTATCGAAGTTAAAATTTTTGCGTCGTCAATACGGAGAGACCGGGATCAGATTCATTATCTGGAAACCACTCTGTATGGACGTTAGCGTTGCGACCAAAGATGATGAAAAATTGAAGACGGAGTTATGCAAGGGCTATCCTGTTTACGGGATAGTGCCTTCGGTTTGTCCAGTCCCAGGACAACGTGAATGGACAAATGTCTGACAGAGTATATCTAACGGATCGCGTAAGTTGATCTCTTCAAACGTACTTACGTTGGTGGCGGAGGAACTCGTTTCTCTTAGCTTTATACCCGTGGTATTTTTGGAGAAATCAATTTTTGATTTGGCGGGTATGACGATGTGGCATTCAAAGTGAAAGATGGCCAGATGTTCTAGAAGATAATTTAAACCTCAAGCCTCACAACTGAGAATTTGACAAAAATCGGGCAGGCAGAATGGCTAAGTGGGTCGCACCCATTTGGATGTATAATCACCTATAGAGAGAAATTCCATTTGTTCTTTAATCTATCGATGTTGTCTCTTTCGGGAAACAATTGCTGATCCAAACCGTTGGTGATATACATTCGATACACTCAAGCGAAATGAGTGGTCGGTCATGTGAGGGTCGGGTTGCAAGACGTTCTTGTCGAACCCGGTGTATTCGCCTCTAGAGATACACTATTGGCAGGTGGTCCCATACCTTGTCATGTTGGAAATAAAATCTCCAATAAGCGCCCTGCGGTTTTTGTTTTTTTATTATATATGGAGCGTGAGATGCAAGCGTTCCGCTAGATTCTATTTATTTGTGGTAGACACTATTATAATATCACCGGATTTTGATATCAAAATGTTTTGGGTTATCGTAAGGTAAAAACCATCCGTGTTTATGTGTGGATTGGTCTTACGATTATCATTTCTTTTGAAAGTTAAACCAATGCTTGGAGTTTCTCACACCAGTCCCATGACTGACCCAGAGTTTATTTTGTTTTGTTTTCCCTAAACTCTTGGGTGCCCAAATTTGTACCGGCAGTCAAGTAGTCGGGATTGTACAGATTCACTTGAAGGAGCTTGAAACAAAAGGCTTCACCAGTTAGCTATAGACTATCATATTTTCTACTGTGTACTATGTTGTATATGGAAACAGGTGTTTATAGCTGTTCCAGAGATAGATGTTGTGCTCTGATGATGGTATGTATATAAAGTTACTGGTTAGTGTTTCAAAGTTTATGTTATCTAATATATTTTATTCGTTCCGCTATGAGTTTGTGATCTTCGTTTTTCTTCTATTCTAACTTTTCTTTCTTTCTATTTCTCATCCTCCAACTTCTTTCTAAAAATGATTCGTATTTCTATGCAATTTGGGTTGGACGTGTGGTATGATTAGTCGACTCAAAGGGTATGGAAGTTCGGGTCGTTTCATTTGGTATCAGAGCTGAACGTTGCGTAGTAACCTTGGCTCTGTAGCGTGACTTAGTAAAGATGGGGTTAGTAACACCCTGGATTGAGTTGAGGTTTATATAAGAGCGCGTATTTGTAGATTTGATATAAAAATTTGTTTTATATTGTGTTGGCAGGTTTGTTGAGTGGTTTATGAATTCTGGTCGATACAGGAAGTACAACTGTATTGATAGGTATTTCTAAACTCTCGAACAAAGCAAATTAATACAATATTATTTTAAAATGGGTAAATGAAATAATTTTACCCAAAATTATTTTGATATAAAAAGAATAATTTCTGGATTATTATATAAGAAGGTGTTGATTGTTAATACAATCAAATGGAATCATGAAATATTGAAGTGGTTATATAATTTGTATACGGATAGTGTATACAAAGGAGATAAATTAAGATTTAGTTTAAATCAAAATTGTGGATTTAAATCCCGGATATTTAGAAAATATTTCTTGAAATATTTCAATGGTATTATAGCATTGTTTTGAAGGGATTTTTGAATTAGAAATGTTTTAAATGGATTTTAAAAGGGATTAAGCACTGAAATCACTTCAGGGGGCGAGAAAATAATTCCGATGATAGGTCGCGACATCATCAGTATTCATTTTCAAGTTTCTGAGTGACGGATTGCTACCGTAGTGATTTGGGAATGAAAAATTTTGTTTGAAAAGGATAAGTTGTTTTAGAAATTCAAATGTTTTGAATTGTGTTGATGTATAAATATATGTGATTTCAAACAAATTTGTAATAAAGCCTGGGAATTTGAATTCTGAAATTAAAATTTACTTGTATAAGTTGAATAGATTGAAATGGTAAAATGTATCAAATGAATTGAAATTTAACTTAAATAAAAGTGGATTGATTAGTGAAATGCAAATCAAATTGAATTGGTATAATGGAGATGAACTAATCATGAAGTTGATTAGTGAATTAAAAATCAAGAGTTGGGTTGATTTGAAACCAACTAGAAATGGATATATGTGTGCTGAGCAGATATTGAATGAAAGCAAATACAAGAGATAGAAATATGCCCGACAAAAAGGTACATGTTTACAATATTACTTGGGTTTGATGGTTTTATGAGCCTATGGGCAAGCCGCTTGGCTTTTTGATTTTCTTTTGGATTGGAGAAGGCCTAGAAAGGTGATTTATGGTTGTACCGATTGGGCCGTGCTGCTGCCGAAATTTTTCAGAATTTAAAGTGTTAGAAAATTTTCAGAATTTTTGAAAATTTTCGTTAGTAAAAATAAATTATTATTTTAATTAAAATCGGTCCAGTTAAACTAAAGTTAAGAATTGAACAAAAAGGAATTTTGGACCTAGTCAATAGGGTATGTAGCATCTTTTCCTACCTTAGCAATTTTGAGGACGAAATTATTTTTAGGGAGAAGGAACGTAATGACCCAGATTTTTAGCCATTTTATTTTGACCATTTAAATTATTTTTAAATGTTGTGTTGATAATTTAAAAAGGATTTTATAACAAATTTATTTATAAAACGAAGTTTGAACGTATAATTTATAATATAATTAAAACGAGTTCAAAATGGCGCGGTAGCTTGAAAATTCGATTTCAAATTCAAATGAATGTACAGGATTCAAAATAAATCGGATTTGGCGAAACAAGAAATATTGAATCTGTTTGAAAATATCTTTCCAACGAATGTGAAAAATTCAGATTACACAGCCGGAATAAAAAGTTATGTCCAAATCAAATTTAGAAATAGTCGTTATAGAATCATTCATCGACCGTAACAGTTTATTTGAAATAACTGCATACTGGTTACGAATTTGGACAAGGTTCTTTTGAGGCGTAGTTATAATTTAATTTTTAGAATTTTACTGTAATTTTTATTTCGTAAAATAAACACTTTTTATTTTAGACTATTTTGCACCCTTTATCAATATTTTTGGGGTTTCACAATATAAGTTAAACTACCGTTATTATTATATTTCTGGAATCGTAGTGCATTGCTCAACACACAACAATATTTTTATTTTTGTCCATAGCAGTTTTAAATAAATGGGATTCGGTGTAGCCGGTACTACATCAACTTTAACCAATATTTTCAAAAACAAACATAGCTCAGCTGATCAAAATTCAGTTGCACGTGCCTAAGAACGTAATACTGCCAACCTACTATTCTCTACACGTTGAAAAAGGGGGAAACTTCAAACCCAAGACATTACAACAGTATATGTCTTTCGGTAAATAAATAAATAAATAGAAAAAAAAGAGAGATTTTATCTTTCTCAGTACACTTCAGCAACAAACGTGATCTCCACGGTTTCAAACCGTCCGTGTGAAGTAATCTCGAACAGTGCTCCCCAAGCTATTATATTCCTGCCTCTCACGCTATTAGTTGTCGTGCCCTGCAAACCACTTCCTCTTTTAAATAGCAGTATACCCATTTCAGTTCCTTTTGCCCGTTCGCTCATTAAACAACTAGGAAATCACATCTTCAAAATTCAATGATATTTTGAATCAAATGCTATAAATTGGAAAACTAATGTATATACAATCCTCAAGTCCTTCTCTTCTATTTTATATTGGTGTGACCACTTGCGGTCATCATCTGGAAGCTCGAACGAGACATATCGTTCATCTAGGGTTCAATACATTGGGTATTTCAGTGATGAATCAACATATTTGTTGTTATATGTGTGGTTAGCATTGGGAGTCACATCGTTGGTGTAAATTGGGTGAGACCTGTGCTTAGAAAATTCACCCAACCACTGTGGCTGCTCGTGAGGAACCCAAGGATGGGATTAGCAGATGGAGTGCGAGGACCATGAGATGGGGACGGTTAGATAGTTTTCGAGTTAAGGAGAGTCTGATCATTTAAGTCATGGGTTCATGGGTGTGTGCTAGGGGTCGCGATAGAACCTTGCTGGGCGAGTGGGATGAACGATTGAAGGAGGGGCGTTGGTCTTAGCAAGTGTAAGATGAGGGTAAGGAAGCTTTCAACAGAAGTTTATTTGATGAAAATGGGGAAGACGGGTTAAACTCATGAAGAAAGGATGGTTGGCCGATTAAACAATGATTAAAGAGCTCGAAGCTGTGTAATTTCCTGATGGGAAAGGTAGTGAACGCGGAGGAGTCAAGGAAGTGAAAAACGCAGTAATAGGGGAGATTACCTGATCCTTAAATCATGGATTCACTTGGATAATCACATTTTTCCAAAAGAACTAACGGGCGAGACTGGTATCATGATCTAATTACTTTTCCTATGCATATCCTTTTGGTTAAGGTAATTTAATAAAAATTGAATTAGTTAATACTCCGTTAAGAGTACATCATATTCGCCAGACTTGTAACAAAAGAAAAAAAAGGTTATAACTTCTTCGTCCGATTACAGAATCAAACGGAATCAGTCACATTGTCTTCATTGTAGAACCAGATTCTCTGAAAATAAAGCTATTGGAATTTCGTAGAAAATCAGACGTCTGTTTGATTTTAAACGAAATCAAAAGCAGAACCGTCAACTGCGGAACAAAGTGAGTAAACTCACTAACTCTGACTTGTTTATATTTTTATATAAACGAGTTTTTAAATTTATTTTATACTGTGTGATGGTTGCTTGGTTGAATAATTGAGAAAATTGGTTGATATGATTACATCGTTGATCTATTGATGCTGATTAACATCTGTGGATGCAGGGAAACAGGTTGGAGGGATCCAACTGGATTCCTCAACATTTTATTTACTGTTTTTATTTGATTGTGATATATGTTGTGCTATATAATCCATGGTTGAATATGTGTGTTGGGTTTACCCTGGCCTTAGGAACCTGATATTTTAGATACCGTAAGATATCGTCGAAGGTGAAAAAGGAAATTTGAAATTAAAAACGCAGTTTATTTCCAAATTAGAAATAATTTATTTTAAATTGAGATGAAAATAGAAATCTGTTCAAATTGGATAAATCAAGAAATGTTATAAATAAAAATATAAATTAAGTGGATTGCTAACCATTGGATAAATTAAAAATATAAGTTCAAATATGAATGTATATTTGAAAGTGAATATCGGTTTTGAAACCAATATTTGGAAATGGATTTGAATTTAGCAAATTATAGAGGAAAGTTTAAAGAAAGGTTTTAAATGCTTAGAATAAAGGAATGAGATTAGTATGGAAAAATTCTGAATAGGAATTATAAGTAAAATGGGGTTAAGATATTACTTTTAAGTACAAATCAGTCTGGTTTGATTATATGTATAAAAGGAATACGTTTATGGTTAAAAGAATAATAGTTTAAAGCAAGAAGTTGGCAAATATATATAAAAGGGAAATTATAGAAATCAAATTAAGTTAATTTCGGAAGTTAAAGAACGTATAGCTTGAAAATACATTTAAAGGAGAACTTGAATTGTTTAAAATAAACAGAGTTTGTAAATGAACAACGGAGGCGTGTGTGTCGCACACGGTACTTTATTTAAAACAGCGATTATAGCGCTGTTGTTATGATATTTGTTTTGTAAATCTAAATAGCGATTTATAGCGCTGTTGTTATGATATTTGTTTTGTAAATCTAAACAGCGATTATAGTGCTGTTGTTATGATATTTGTTTTGTAAATCTAAACAGCGATTATAGCGCTGTTGTTATGATATTTGTTTTGTAAATTTAAACAGCGACTATAGTGCTGTTGTTATAATATATGTTTTTGTAAATCTAAATAACGATTATAATGCTACTGCTATCACAAATGTTTTTAACAACGATTTTAATGTTGCTATTATAATAAAAGCTAAACAGCGATCGTAACGCTGTCATTGAAAGAAATGTTTTATAAATCAAATATTTGGAAACAGCAATTGTAACGTTGTTGTTAAAATGAAATGAATTGGTCAACGAGGAATTAAGGAAGGGAATTTGGAAATATTTTCCGATTTTAATAATATATATTTTTAGAATATTAAGAAAATATGGATTCGTGAATATTTAGAAATGTTTTTCTAACTTTTGAATAAGAAATATTTTCTCGAATGAAGGAATTATAATATTGAAAATGTGTTTCAAAGAATTGAGAGGGGAAATCGAGCTGCAAAAGAGTACGAAAGATGGGAAATGAAAATTGTAAATGATAATATAATAGGATTTGATTTAAGGGGCCAATGTTGATTAATGATTGATCGATCGAATTACTACCTGGAAATAAGATCGTTGGTTGCACACTTATTTTTCTTTGATAGTTAAATCACCGACTATCGAAGTTTTTGACCATTTTTCTGTCGTCAATGTGGAGAGACCGAGATCAGATTCATTATCTGGATACCACTCTAAATGGGCGTTAGCGTTGCGACCAAATATGACGAAAAATTGAAGACGGAGTCATGCAAGGGCTATCCTGTTTACGGGATAGTGCCTTCAGTTTATCTAGTCCCAGGACAACGTGAATGGACGAATGTCTGACAGAGTATATCTAACGGATCGCGTAAGTTGATCTCTTCAAACGCACTTACGTTGGTGGCGGAGGAACTCGTTTCTCTTAGCTTTATACCCGTGGTATTTTTGGAGAAATCAATTTGTGATTTGGCAGGTATGACGATGTGGCATTCAAAGTAAATGATGGCCAGATGTTCTGGAAGATAATTTAAACCTCAAGCCTCACAACCGTGAATTTGACAAAAATCGGGCAGGCAGCCTGGCTAAGTGGGTCGCACCCATTAGGATGTATAATCACCTATCTAGAGAAATTCCATTTGTTCTTTAATCTATGGATGCTGTCCCTTTCGGGAAACGGTTGTTGATCCCAACCGTTGGTGATATACATTCGATACACTCAAGCGAAATGAGTGGTCGGTCATGTGAGGGCCGGGTTGCATGACGTTCTTGTTGAACCCAGTGTATTCGCCTCTAGAGATACACTATCGGCAGGTGGTCCCATACCTTGTCATGTTGGAAATCAAATCTACAATAAGCGCCCTACGGTTTTTGATTTTTTATTATATATGGAGCGTGAGATGCAAGCGTTCCGCTAGATTCTATTTATTTGTGGTAGACACTATTATAATATCACCATATTTTGATATCAAAATGTTTTGGGTTATCGTAAGGTAAAAACCATCCGTGTTTATGTGTGGATTGGTCTTACGATTATCATTTCTTTCGAAAGGATTTTTGAAAGTTAAACCAGTGGTTGGAGTTTACTCACACCAGTCCCATGACTGACCCAAAGTTTATTTTGTTTTGTTTTCCCTAAACTCTTGGGTGCCCAAATTTGTACGGGCAGTCAAGTAGTCGGGATTGTACAGATTTACTTGAAGGAGCTTGAAGCAGAAGGCTTGCCCAGTTAGCTATAGACTCATATTTTCCGCTGCGTACTATGTTGTATTGGAAACATGTGTTTATAACTGTTCCAGAGATAGCTGTTGTGCTCTGATGATGGTATCTATATAAAGTTACTGGTTTGTGTTTCAAAGTTTAAGTTATCTAATATATTTTATTCATTCCGCTGTGAGTTTGTGATCTTCATTTTTCTTCTATTCTAATTTTTCTTTCTTTCTATTTCTCATCCTCCAACTTCTTTCTAAAAATGATTCGTATTTCTATGCAATTTGGGTTGGACATGTGGTATGATTAGTCGACTCAAAGGGTACGGAAATTCGGGTCTTTTCACGAAGGTTAAGGATATCCATTATCGTTCTCTTTTTTCAAATCCAGTAATCGCCTCTAAATCAACCTACTTCATTCTGGAACGCCCCCCATACACAGTTGTTAAAGTGGTTTTCGGTATTGGCAGAGAGTATGACAATATCAGAGCCTGATCTCTTTAACAACCAAACGTTTACATTTTTCACACCGTGGCCATTTTAATAAAATCTTATCTTGAAATAGATTGATTTAATAAATTTGTTTAATTCAAACCAAACAGTTTATGAATCAATTCCATATATAAAATTACTTCAATTCATATTTAATCAATTTATAATCGAATTCGTATATTCATTTCAATTGTAAATTCAAATTCCAATTAATTACATAGTTCACGTTCATTCCCTATAAAGTTCAATATTTAAGTCAATTCAAAATTCATGTTTAGATGAATTAAAATCAAATTCATTAAATCAAGTATCGTTATATACATATAAATCCTTAAACCTTGAATTTAAATAGCAAAATCAAAAATTATCCACCTATTGAGTTTATTATTAAAGTTTATAAAATATATATAAAATAAGCATTGAAAATATATTTATAAGTTATAAATTTATACAGAAAATAGCTTTATAAACATATATAGGTTTAAAATAATTTAGAAATAGGTTTAAAAAGAATATTTTATTATAATATATCAATTTAAAGTTAAAAATACATATATGATTAAATTATACAGTTTAAAATAAATAAATTATAAGTAAAATCTTAAATAAGCATTTAATCACATTTTTACTCATAAAATCATTTTAAAACATATAATTTAAAATTTTACAAAATTTAAGTATAAAGCTTTAAAATATAAATATAAAATATAAGATCTTATTAATATTATTACAATCAAAATTTCCAAATCATTTTAATTCGAAAACATGACCAATGGTGTCCGTATATAGTTTTCTACCCTATGGTCAAGTGATACGGATATTTATCATTTTAACCCGCAATTTGTAAAATTTCTACGGGTTTATCATTTCAACCCGCAATCCCAAATTCAGTAAAAATCATTCAGGTCTATCATTTCAACCCATAACGATTTTTCCCTAATCTAATGTCCATTCGGGTATGTATCATTTCAACCCTTAGTGATTTTTTCATAAACTAGGGGTATTCGTTCGTACGCCCTGCTCGATCTACAGCTAGGGAAGTGAAAGGAGCAAGTTCTTGCTTGGCATGTGACTTCTACGGCAATCCCATGTCTTCAGGCAAGGTAGCGTTAGCTATCAAATGTTGTGAACTAGCTCAGGGCTTACTTCGAAGAGTACCGCTGCTATTGTTTGAGTATAATCCTGGCATCTTTCTACAATCGTCTTTGTGGCTCCTGTTGCTGCAGATCCTCTGTGCTGTTGGTTTTACCCTGCCCGGTAACGGGTCCTTGAATATTCTCAGGTGGAGATTGTCGACAAAAAAACCAGCTAAGTTCTTTTTTCCTTCCTCTCTTTCGTTTCGGGGACAGAAGTAGTCCAATTAATATACCGGGGCTATGAATCCTGACTGCCAGTCCTATTGAAGGTAACCAACCGAGGTAAGGAAGCAGCTATAACAACATAACAAATCATCGCATATCATCAATCACATTATAGTCATATATAATCAGTATACATACATGTCATATGAATATCGTGTCACATATGAAAGTGTATATTTTAAACAAATAATTTCTACTGGTAATCCTATACATTTCATAACAGTTCATTTAGTTGATCTTACATCTATGAAATAATGTGAGTCAGGTGTGAGATAAACTCACCTTTCATGGTCCAAAATGAAATGACGACTTGTAGGCATGATTCAAAACAGATTTATATCTTGATAATCGCTCGTGATATATTTTATTTTCATAAGAGGATGCTAGGAAGTTTTCAAAGGATTGGTACAGTAGTTGGGTTTAGGAATCGGTTTTGGAACTCAACACTACATTCGACTCAAAAATAAACACAACACTAGCCCAACTAAACCAAAAATAAAACATAATAATTCTTTACACAATTATACATATATATATCTATTTATTTATATATACACACAGAATTTTTTTATAACATATATATATTTAAAATTCGACACACACCGAAACCATTATGTATATATAAAATTTAACACACACTGAAACCACGTTATATAAATATATATATTCATGTACAAACACACACGAACTGATAAATATAAATTTATTTACTTATATTTCCAAAACTAATAAATTTCCAAATAACTTAATACATGAAAATAACATATGAATTTTTTTTCTTTTAAAATAAACTCCACAAACATTAAACTGTTTACATATCTATTATATATAACATACACAAACGAAATCACAACAAATCTCATTCACACATAATGCATGCACCAGGTAACACATCATACAAACTCATACACTCAACAAATCTGAGAACAACAAAATATTATATATATATATATATATATATATATTAGAAAGAAGCACAAGAAACTTTAAAACCAGTACTCAGTTTTTATTATATAAACATACATATATATAAACACATGGAAGGTGGAAAATGGGAGCAAACGGATTGGTGCTTTCAGGCAAACCGCTCCGCTGAGGCGAGGTGAGGACATCGTTCGACAAAGGACAGCAGGCGTCGGAAGCGAGGAGGCGGACTGGCAAATGGGATCCGTTTCAGAATGATGGAAATGGTGTTCTGTGAAGGCTACATAGGAAAAAACAGAGGTCTCAGATGGCTTCTATCTTTGCCGATGGTGACAGCAGAAATCACGGCTTTGGCAACAAGGGGTTCGAAGTTTGGTTAAGCGGACTGACGTGGTGCTCGGAACTGTTCATGGAGGAGGCATTGACTGGCCATGGTGGTAGGGTTTGGCGCAGTGGAATAGGGAAACTCGGCTTCCTGATGTAGCGATGAGTTTAAGAGAGAGGATGGGCTAATATAAATAAAATAGAACTGCTGTGTGGAATGGAAACGAGCAGATTTAAGGGGAAGCGATGGGAGAAATTTGAGCGATGGGTAAAATAAAGAAAAAGAAACAGTATAAATTAGAATGCGCTGTACATTTAAATCGCGTTGGAAATGGTTTCCTATTAAATTTCATTGGTAACGTAAATATCCATGGGTATTGTTAAAGGGACTCCAATTTTTGTTAAGGGGGGTGGACAATTTTTAAATTATTGTTCAATTGTTAAGGGGGTACCAAATAGATTAGTCTCCCCTTAAACGTTTAATTAAAAATTCCAATATTAACCCCATCATCCTATTTAATGTAAACCATAACATCTAAATCCTAATTAATGAGCTTAATTTAATGAAATAAAAAAGGATATATTTAACATAACGGAGATAACATGCGAGCGAAATATAAATAGTTGCAGTAAAATTGACATGCAGAAAGTGCTTGTGCGAACCAAATATAACAATTAATCCATTGCAATACATACAACTACAGCACCGGATTTAAATGAGAAGACTAGTAATAGATGCGATTCTATATGTAAAGAGAATAATAAGACAGTAGATACAAACAACGAGACCAAAGAGGGCATCAATACATAACAACAAATTAGGGATATTGCACAAATTCAGAAGGGCTTTGACAACCCGCTTATACAATTAGCCAATAATTTATCAATCACTACTCGAACTACAGCTGTACACATAATAAAAGGCTAGAGAATTATAAAGCTACAGAGATAATTGACTTATCCTCAAACCAGCAGGGACAAACACAATTGAAAATTGGTGGAAGATAACAGCTGTAGTGATTTTACTGTAACAGGTGAAGATAAGAGCATCTTCAACGCTGGTATAATTTTAATGTAAAGTGGATTACACATCATCAATGGGCAATGTATTTTAGTTTTATACATCCAATGCAGTTGTGATTTGGATGTATAGTCTGACGTGGTAAAAATAATATTCCACATTGTAGAACGAAATGTCTAGTTTCAGACATTATGTTTGACAATGTGAGGCATTCCACGTCCCAGTTAAACCACTTTTCTTTGCTGAACGTGCCTTTTACTTTTTGTCTTATATGCAAAGTATAACTTTTCATTCTATTTGCATTGGAGTTCCCTATTTAATTTATTGTCATGTAAACTAAAAAATTTGCTACGTCGGCAACAAGTGATAAATTATTGGTTACACGTGGCCTTGAAATGACATTATAGAGGGGTTGGGGTTGGAGATGCTCTAACAGTTGTAAGTATTACCAATTTTACTGCAACTATTCATTGCTGTCCTTATTTATCAATATTGACAAATTTAATCTACATCAAGTGACCAAAAATAATCCTCACATAAATACATCGGAATCAATTTGTTGGAGATTTGGGAATATCATTTTCATTTGAACCATCATGGTAACCTAGGAATTCAAT
The DNA here is from genome assembly GCA_030737875.1 of Allium sativum. Classification (NCBI taxonomy): domain Eukaryota; kingdom Viridiplantae; phylum Streptophyta; class Magnoliopsida; order Asparagales; family Amaryllidaceae; genus Allium; species Allium sativum. The sequence goes on from CM060924.1 coordinate 481,382,195, forward strand.
TTTGATTTTTTTTTTTTTAAAAATAGGAAGGTCTGTTTTGATCAAAACAAAAGAGAACGATAATAAAGGGGAGAGCAGGTATTGTTGTTACGAAGGGCAGTTTAGTCCATGCTTATTTTAAAATAAAAAAATCAATCCCTCCCTTAAAAAAAAAATTAAAAAGTGAAGTCCCCTTAAAATTGTTCCCCCCTTAACCAAAAGTGGAGTCCCTTTAACAATCCCCATATCCATTGATTCAGTTTTGATGGAATGAACAAACTTTAAATTGAAATGGCAAAGCACGATTGGCAATATAATAAACAGTTTTAAAAATATTTATTGAACGATTGGAATACAAAAGGAAAGGATTCCGAAAATGAATATTGAATGGTATTTATAGCAACAATCGATCAATACAAAACAGTAAATCAACAGAAGGAATATTTTAAAGAAAATCAAAGATATAATTTTATAAATATTAAAAACAAATTATATAAAATTATACGAGTCGACCATTTTAAATTTAAATATTAGGAAATAAATTTCAAATCAAAATGAACAAATTTGATGTATTTTTAGGAATAGCCAATATTTTTTTTCAAAAGATGGCAATAGTAATATGAATAGAAAATGGGAAGAGAATAAATTGGGTGAGCAAATTAGTTGAATCAATCAGGTTTTAATTACGAAGGAAATGGAAAGGTTCTTCTGGAATAGTAAATGTATGGAATTTATGCTTACCATTCAAAACAAACATTTTGTTTAAATTTCAAAAACTAATGGTGCGGTTAAAATAGAAACAAGAATTAAATAGTTTGCAAATTTCATTTACCAATTGAAAACATTTTTAAGATAAAAGGAAACGAATGGATTATAACATTAAGGAATGAACGGTGTAAATTTTGAAAATAATGAATTAAATAATGGGAAGAATCAAGGGAAAATGGCAAGAATAAGGAAAGAAATTGGAGGAGCTTTATTAACACTTAGCAACAAATAGAATGTATACGCATGAATTTTAGGAAAAAATGGATTTAATTTTGAAAACAACGAACATGCGAGGAAAGAAATTAAACTAATTAAATGGACGTCATCTTTAAATGGTAAACACTGAGTACAAAAAAAGAAAAAGAAAAATATAAATATTAAATACAAAGGAACCAAAAATTTTTGGCAATATGAAATCAACAAAATTTTTGCAAATCAAATATAAAATAAACGATATCAAAGAAAAAGAATCTGACAATTTTTTTTTTCAATATTTACATCAACAACAATAAGTACGTACTGAAATTAAACTAAAGATATAATTCCATATTGAAAACGAAGGGTATAATTATACAAATTAAATATTTATATAAAAATTCAAGAATGAATGCAAACAAATAAAATAAGTAAACCAAAATTTTAAATTAAATCATTAATTAAAATACTTTAAAAATTGAGGTTGTTACAGTTACCTCCATCATATTGGGTAAGAAACAATCTCTTTTTTTGTATATATCTAATCTCCATAACCGACTCACATGTACTAGGTTTCATCTTTTAATTACTTCTAAAAACGAATACTACTGTGTAATGCACAGAAACATACATACTAGAATATTTTCCTTTTACTTTTTTGGGCTGAGGGTTGGATTGTAAAAAGGAAACTGGGTTAAGGACCTATAACATACCATTCAACAATCATAATTAATACCATTAATTTGGCATGTGTGATACTCGCAAGGATGGAGTTAAAGTCACACTGAGTTACCATGTAATGCCCCGCCTCTATAGCTACTATCGTCCAGTTCATTTCAGAGAAATGTCGTAGACCATAACGGAGAATGAGGTTTGTGAAGGGCGACCAATTGTATGATTACTCCATGTGAGGAATGCGCATCGAATTCTAATACCGACTAAAATTTCGATATGACCATTCGACACATAGGGCAACTCCACAACGGCTATATGCAATCTCGAAAGCGGTATATAATAGACAACAACAATAATACAAATATGATATATCCCAGCCAGACACAGAATAATCATATCACAAAGGAGGACTAGAAACAAATAAACCGAGGATGTGTACAACAAGCTAGTAGTCAAGAAAGATCCACTAATACATGTACCCTGATCTAAATAAAAGAATATGTACACGACGAAAGATAATGTCATAGGTACAAAAGTACATAAAGCTGCAGAGGCAGAGTAGCAAGCTGAAAGCGGAAGATCAACCCTGTGAGAAGGCCCAAGGGAGCACCTAAAATGACTCGGCCTGACCCGAGTATTACTTATAAGAAAATAAATAATAAACGGATCAGTCTAGCTGTACTTATCAAATAAACAGAGATAATAAGAGATATAATGCAGGATGACATGATTCTAACCGTAATATCTAATCATAAATAAATATGAAACATGGCATGTCAACACAACTATCTCTAAATAATCTCCTAGTCAATGTAGAATGCAACATTCAAATACTAGCATACAAACTTAAGTTATCGAAGTGAACATAAATCAAATTGACGCATATCGCATCAAAGTAATAATAAATCATCAAAGTAAACATAAATCAAATTGACGCGTATCACATCAAGGTAATCATAAATCATCAAAGTAAACATTCATAAAGGGGAAGGCATGTTCGTAGATGAGATATGATCTCTAGGCAGCGAACCCTTTTGTTAGAGCCGAAGCTCTCCACGGTGCCGGGTCGTGACCCCGGAGAGAGAAAACACATAAATCGTGAAATCTCTAGAAAACATCATAAAGGGGGGCAGGTCTATTCATAGATGAGATACAATCTCTAGATAGCGAACCCATTTTGTTGGAGCTGAAGCTCCCTACGGTGCTGGGTCGTGACCCCGGTAGAGGAAAACATAAATCATAGAAAATCATAGAAAGTTGGACCGAAGTCCCATAGATGAAGGTCACAAATCATATATTCCCACTCGGGCGATCACGAACCAAACAACTATGTCATAGAGGCAGATACCAACGATCCGAGTGAGTATGAATTACACCGAGATAGTTAATATAAGAAAATAGCTAAATGTCCCATAACCACTCGCTACTCTCGAATATTTATGAACCCGTTATTAGTTCATCCTCAAAACATCAAGAATAATCATAAAACGAATCACATCGATCCGGGTGAATAGAAATTACTCCGAGCTTGTTAATGTAAGAAAATAGCAACATGTCCCATAACCACATGCTATTCTCGAATATTTACGAACCTGTAATTGGTTTCTATTCAAAACAGAGAAAATCACCACACATGTTCGAACGCATGAGTCCAAGGGTTATTCGCCGAAGTAAACGTATAAGGGGTCATAGTCCTCAGTTTTACTAAGGTAAATAAACTAATTTTCTCGTTCAATCGATATGATAAGGAATCGTATATAAATCAACAGAATCAGACCGGGTATAGAATTCGAATTGGTTTTAAAAGGATTTGAATTTAAAAACTGATTAAACGTTGGTTCGATGCCCATTGACAATATAAAACCCCATTATCCATTGTGGTTCAATTATTCATGAAAACCGTCGTCGTAGCGAATAGAACACAAACATCATAAAACATAAACTCACATTACAACAACCTACTGGAATTCAAAGGGATAACGGTTGTAATTTTGATCAACGAATGAATTGAAATCCCAAACTAGCACCCAAAGGTTTTAAACTATATCGGAATAGAGTCGAAGGATATCGAGTCGATAATTCACGTTTTAGAGTCGTGAAAACGGTTTATGAAATCATAAAAAGCCACAATTGATCATAAACAGTGTAAATTACTCTAAGATTAGTTTCATTACAAATCTCTTGTCGAGACAGTTCCAACGCACCTGATTTCGTCGAATTCCGACAACGTATGAAAAAGTTATGATCGTTTCAAAAATTCAACTGTTTTGCCCCCTGATAGACGTCTGTTGCGTCGATCAGACGTCTGAAGCGGTGCAACAGATGTCTGAGCTGATGCCAATAATTATGTTCATTCCAGAGAGTTATACAGACGTCTGTTGCATCGGTCCGACATCTGAAGCGGCGCAACAGACGTCTGAGCTGAAGCCAATAATTATGTTCAGTCCAGGGAGTTATACAGACGTCTGTTGCGTCGGTCAGACGTCTAAAGCGGTGCAATAGACGTCTGAGCTGAGCCAAATACTAGATTTTGCCTAGCAATGAATGTGCAATCGGGCGCGGATGAGGCTCGGACAAATGGTGATGATATATGATGATTTCTAAGTGAAAATGAAGCACCTAGGCTTGGCAAAACATCTTATAACACCAACAAACCCGCACACACACGAACATGAGATTGCTATGATTTCGATTATACATTCGAAAATAAACAAAATTCCAAACCAAAAGCCTACGAAACCGATTCAAGCGACTTGTGAAGACTTAGAACTTTGTCGGGAGACAACGGAGCTTCACAACATCACTAAATCAACTCAAAGCATATGCATAAGATCGTATAAACAATCCTACTTATAATTTCAACTCAATGGAACATAAATACATGAAATCGGCTAAGTTACACTAACATAACTAATTCACTAGCACATGCAAACTCATATGAACACTAAATTACACTTGTATAAGCCAATGGCTTGTGGCATAGATGTGAGTTCATAGAGAACTCACCTTTGATTTCAAACAATGAAGAACAAACTCCAATTCGAGCAAGAACCCACTTTTCTTCATTAGGAACAAAGGATCAACCCAAAAGCAAGCTAGAGCAACCTCTCTTCAAGCAACACACAAGTATCTCCAATCTAAGATCATATAAATGAATTTTCTAAGAATTAGGTCATAGGAATTCACAAAAATAGAAGAGGAGATGAGCTAGAGATGGTAGAGAGAGTGATTGCCTTTCTTCTCTTTGAATTTGCACATGAACTCATGTTGAATTGGATTCCTAAATCAATCTAGGGTTTAGGAAATTTTAATTTCCCTTTTCCTAAGCCTATTTTCTATTTTTTAGAGAAGGAGGAAAATGAATGAAGGAGGAGGGGCTAAGAGGGGTTATATGATGAGCTTGGCTAGCTCAACCAAGACCTAACCCAAAGTGCCAAATTTTCGAATCTCAAAATATATTGATGCTTATAGTCAAAAAGGTCGTAAACGACGTTTTGAGCTCAATAGAAGTGGTCCCGAGTCCTAATTTTATCGTTTGTGAAAAATGACATTTTGAGTGACACATAAGATACAATGATATATTTAAATAAAATATTTAAATCTATTATCATCGAATGAGCGGGTTGTTACAGACTTCCCCCCTTAAAAGAATTGTGTCCCCGCAATTCCTTAAGATTAAAGTAATAGGTAACAACCAAAAATAATATCATGAAGCGGTACAACAAGAACCGATACGAAATAAAAGGATCACACCAACGACTAGGTGAGATCCCAATCTTGTCTCGCAAGATCATAAAAGCTAGAGTTCAATCTCGAACTTCATTACCCATGAAGGTAGTCATCCCAAACAGGTAAATTAATTCCAGAAAAATTCATAAGCGCTACGAATTCAAATAGACTCGCCTTTCTTCTTATGATTCTCAAGGGAATGAGAATCAATAGAATACACAAAAACCAAGCGAATCTAATTTGGAATTTCAAGGAGCAACGTGACTGCGTCCTACAGGCGTGAGATATCAATAGTAGATATTTCTCTTAGGATATGAAATAGGAATTTATGATGATTGATTAATCCATTTCGAAAACTCGATCAAGACAACGTAGCGAACACCGATCTTCAGCACTTTAGTCCTGCGACAAGGTGGCTGACACCAACAAAAGCACAACATAGAGGTTCCAACGAATTTAGCTAAAAAGAGAGCAATTCTCAAAGGAATAATCAATTCTAATATCAATGATTCGAGGTTGGTAACAGAATACCAATGAACTACTCGGGGAAATCGATTTCTAACCAGGTACTAAATCTCATTTAGTAACCATAAGGACGAATAATTAGGAATTATACGAAATTCCCAATATTCAGAAACTTTAGTATCAGTTCTAGAAAATCAGAAACATCGAGAGGATGATGAATAAGTAGTGCACAACTTACCACTTCGGAAAAACATGATTTAAGATAATTTTCCGCCAAAAATCTCAAATCGCAAAAACATCAGCAATTAACCAAAGAACCAATAGACAATTTTTCTAACAAGATGAGATTAAACCAAAGAGGTCATAATCCTTAAAGATTTGAGTGACAAGTGTTAACAAATGTGCAGAGACAATTGTCAATCCAAATGATTCAAGCAAACAAAGGAGGAATATCAAAAGAGCTCATCCTTTGGATATTCATTTCTAAGAACAACGCAAGGCTAAGTCCATAAGTGAATTGACTATAGCACTTCCGGATGATTGACTAGATCATAGATTTGAAGAAAGGAATTATTGAGTTTGTCATGGATCGCAAAACCCAAATCTTCGCTCCCCAACGGAAACTCCCATTCTCTCGAGTGATCGTTCACTAGATAAAATAAGAAGACCCATGGAATCACAAGAATACTAAATTCTCTTTAGCAAATCGAAACAAGGATTAAGAATTAGGCGAGATTCTCAATCACTAAGAATTCTCGAAAATCAAAGATTTGAAATCCAGAAACAAGAGACATAAATAAATAACTTTTGGGGTTGCTCATGGAGTTATTTAATTTACTCAAAGAAAAGATTCAAGAAAATTTCTAATTAAAAATCTTGAACCACTCAAATTTTTGGAATTGCTCCAAGGATATCTAGAAATAAACTATCTAGAAAAATAACAAATGATTATGAAAAATCGCAAAAACCCAAAATATTATTATTTTGATTAACTTATTAGGAGAATTTTAATTTTAGGAATCATTTCGAATGTCATATTGCCATATAATGGTGTTTAGGAATTCCGAACTACAACATGGCATCCCTATCTCGTTCGAGATCCTTAACGCACCCGATGGACAAGTTAACACAAGAAAGTCCTCACAATTTCTAACGTTCGCGTAGACCCCGTGAAAATATAAAAAATCAATAAATCATTTGGGATGACATAAAGGAAATAAAATTCCTTTATCAACTTACGAATAAAATACAAATGATATCTTTTGATAACGAAGAAAACGATCGACGTATATCAAAAGAACATAAATACAATAATCTCTGAACAAGGTAAATGACATTAAGGAATTCATGACACGTACCTTGACTCAAGAAGAGGGATCACAAGAAGCGGGATGCTTTCCCTCATTCTTGATCTTGAGTTTGGAACGCAATGATACATTTGTTGAGTTAATTTAGCACAAATTCTTGGTGACTCACACTGGCACAACGAGGTAACAAATGAGTTGTTTTAGCCCGAAGGCTTGGTGATCTAACACCGAACTAGAACTATATAGTTGACAACAAGGGAGTCAGTTTAGTCACAAAGACATGGTATCTCCATACTGACCGACAAGTGATCAATAGACCATGTTAGGTATGTAACGACGTACGAAACAATCTTAACTAGAAATCAAGAAATATCAGGATCAAAGGCGCTTACGACATGCGTAACAATGCACGGGAAAGATATCCCATGATCAATCATCTACAAGGATCATAAATGATCAACAAGATAGGTGTGATACACAATGGTTTTCAAATGCACAAGTCTAGTAATTATCTGAACAAACATAAGGGTCCATAGTCCTCATGTTTGCTAAGGCGTTTAATTAAATTTCTCGTACAATTGAAGTAGGCACGACAATGTCAAAATACGATCACCGAAGCGATCAACAACTTGAAAACTAAGTTTTAATAACGTAACTTATACAAAAATAGACATCAATTAGCAACTCGAGTCAAAGAATGAAATAGAAGCACTACTAGAGCACCTGGTCCCTAGATGGACTATAGAAATCAACCCGAAGGGACAAATCGATAACTATTCTAGAAGACTAAAAATAGGCCACTTGAGATATAATCACCCCTCCCATAGGAGGTACACTGGGTGAACCGGCACTTGCATGGCTACGACCAACTATTTCACTTCTTTAAGGAAAAAGAAGGAAGAGAAAGTTAGTCTCAAGTTGAATTCAAACAATACGAATTCAATCAAAATGGAATCGCATAGGAAGATAAGCTATGACAGGTCTTAAGACTCTAACTAAAACCCTACAGCACGATTCCCGAGAGAGGCTTAAGACAATACAATCTTCATACGATCTTACACTGTTCCGGAAAGTGTCTTCGATACCAACTGAAACGCCCCGCCTCTATACACACTATCGTCCAGTTCATTTCAGAGAAATGTCGTAGACCATAACGAAGAATGAGGTTTGTGAAGAGCGACCGATTATATGATTACTCCATGTGAGGAATGCACATCGAATTCTGATACTGATTAAAATTTCCACATGACCATTCCGTATATAGAGAAACTACACAACGGCTATATGCAATCAGGAAAGCAGTATAAAATAAACAACAATAATATAAATATGATATATCTCAGCCAGACACAAAATAATCATATCAAAAAGGCGGACTAGATATGAATAAGCCGAGGATGTGTACAACAAGCTAGTGGTCAACAAATATCCACTAATACATGTATCATGATCTAAATAAAAGAATATGTACACGACGAAAGATAATGTCATAAGTACAAAAGTACATAAAGCTGCGGAGGCAGAGTAGCAAGTTGAAAGCGGAAGATCAACCCTGTGAGAAGAACCAATGGAGCACCTAAAATGACTCGGCCTGACCCGAGTATTATTTATAAGAAAATAAACAATAAACGGATCAGTCTAGTTATACTTATCAAATAAACATAGATAATAAGAGATATAAAGTAGGATGACATGATTCTAACCATAATATCTAATTATAAATGAATATGAAACATGGCATGTCAACACAACTATCTCTAAACAATCTCCTAGTCAATGTAGAATGCAACATTCAAATACTAGCACACAAAGATAAGTTATCGAAGTAAACATAAGTCAAATTGACACGTATCGCATCAAAGTAATTATAAATCATCAAAGTAAACATAAATCATATTGATGCTTATCGCATCAAAGTAATCATAAATCATCAAAGTAAACATAAATCAAATTGACACGTATCGCATTGAAGTAATCATAAATCATCAAAGTAAACATTCATAAAGGGGCAAGCCTGTTCATAGATGAGATACGATCTCTAGGTAGCGTACACTTTTGTTAGAGCCTAAGCTCCCCACGGTGCCGGGTCGTGACCCCGGAGAGAGAAAACACATAAATCGTGAAATTTCTAGAAAACATCATAAAGGGGGGAAGGTATGTTCATAGATGAGATACGATCTCTAGGTAGCGAACCCATTTTGTTGGAGCCGAAGCTCACCACGGTGCCGAGTCATGACCTCGGTAGAGGAAAACATAAATCATAGAAAATCATAGAAAGTTGGACCGAAGTCCCATAGATGAAGGTCACAAATCGTATATTCCCACTCGGGCGATCGCGAACCAAACAACTATGTCATAGAGGCGGATACCAACGATCCAGGTGAGTATGAATTACACCGAGATAGTTAATATAAGAAAATAGCTAAATGTCCCATAACCACTCGCTGCTCTCGAATATTTTCGAATCCGTTGTTAGTTCATCTTCAAAACATCAAGAATAATCATAAAACAAATCACATCGATCCGGGCGAATAGAAATTACTCCGAGCTAGTTAATATAAGAAAATAGCAACATGTCCCATAACCACATGCTATTCTCGAATATTTACGAACCCGTAATTGTTTTCTATTCAAAACAGAGAAAATCACCACACATGTTTGAACGCACGAGTTCAAGGGTTGTTCGCCGAAGTAAATGTATAAGGGGTCATAGTCCTCAGTTTTACTAAGGTAAATAAACTAAATTTCTCGTTCGATCGATAGCAACTTGTCCTATAACCACATGCTATTCTCGAATATTTACAAACCCGTAATTGGTTTCTATTCAAAACAGAGAAAATCACCACACATGTTCGAACGCACGAGTTCAAGGGTTATTCGCCGAAGTAAATGTATAAGGGGTCATAGTCCTCAGTTTTACTAAGGTAAATAAACTAAATTTCTTGTTCGATCGATAGGATAAGGAATCGTATATAAATCAATAGAATCAGAACTAGGTTTAGAAATCGAATTGATTTTAAAAGGATTTGAATTTAAAAACTGATTAAATGTTGGTTCGATGCCCATTGACAATATAAAACCCCATTATCCATTGTGATTCATTTATTCATGAAAACTATCGCCGTAACAAATAGAACACAAACATCATAAAACATAAACTCACATTACAACAACCTACAGGAGATCAAAGGGATAACGGTTGTAATTTCGATCAACCAACGAATCGAAATCCCAAACTAGCACCCGAAGGTTTTAAACTATATCGGAATAGAGTCGAAGGATATCGAGTCGATAATTCACATTTCACAAACCTGTAATTGGTTTCTATTCAAAACAGAGAAAATCACCAAACATGTTCGAACGCACGAGTTCAAGGGTTATTCGCTGAAGTAAATGTATAAGGGGTCATAGTCCTCAGTTTTACTAAGGTAAATAAACTAAATTTCTCGTTCGATCGATAGGATAAGGAATCGTATATAAATCAATAGAATCAGAACCAGGTTTAGAAATCGAATTGATTTTAAAAGGATTTGAATTTAAAAACTGATTAAATGTTGGTTCGATGCCCATTGACAATATAAAACCCCATTATCCATTGTGGTTCAGTTATTCATGAAAACCGTCCACAAACATAATAAAACATAAACTCACATTACAACAACCTATAAGAAATCAAAGGGATAACGTTTGTAATTTCGATCAACGAACGAATCGAAATCCCAAACTAGAACCCGAAGGTTTTAAACTATATCGGAATAGAGTCGAAGGATATCGAGTCTTTAATTCATGATTTAGAGTTGTGAAAAAGGTTTATGGAATCATAAAAAGGCCACAATTGATCCCAAATAGTGTAAATTACTCTAAGATTAGTTTCATTAGAAAGCTCTCATCGAGACAGTTCCAACGCATCTGATTTCGTTGAATTCCAACAACGTATGAAAAAGTTATGATCGTTTTAAGAATTCAACTGTTTTGCCCCCAGGCAGACGTCTGTTGCGTCGGTCAGACGTCTGAAGCGGTGCAATAGACGTCTGAGCTGAAGCCAATAATTATGTTCATTCTAGAGAGTTATATAAACGTCTGTTGCATTGGTCAGACGTCTGAAGCGGTGCAACAGATGTATGAGCTAAAGCCAATAATTATGTCCATTCCAGAGAGCTATACGTACGTCGGTTGCGTCGGTCAGACATCTAAAGCGGTGCAACAGACATTTGAGCTAAGCCAAATACTAAAATTTGCCTAGGAATGAATGTGCAATCGAGCGCGGATGAGTCCCGGACAAACGGTGATATATATGATGATTTCTAAGTGAAAATGAAGCATCTAAGGCTTGGCGAAACATCTTATAACACCAACAAACCTGCACACACTTAAGAACATGAGATTACTATGATTTCGATAATACATTCGAAAATGAACAAAATTCCAAACCAAAGCCTACAAAACCGATTCAAGCGACTTATGAAGACTTAGAACTTTGTCGAGGGACAACGGAGCTTCATAACATCACCAAGTCAACTCAAAACATATGCATAAGATCGTGTAAACAATCCTACTTATAATTTCAACTCAATGGAACATAAATACATGAAATCGGCTAAGTTACACTAGCATAACAAATTCATTAGAACATGCAAACTCATATGAACACTAAATTACACTTGTACAAGCCAATGGCTTGTGGCATAGATGTGAGTTCATAAAGAACTCACATTTGATTTCAAACAATGAAGAACAAGCTCCAATTCGAACAAGAACCCACTTTTCTTCATTAAAAACAAAGGATCAACCCAAAAGCAAGCTAGAGCAACCTATCTTTAAGCAACACACAAGAATCTCCAATCTAAGATCATATAAATGAATTTCCTAAGAATTAGGTCATAGGAATTCACAAAAATAGAAGAGGAGATGAGCTAGAGAAGGTAGAGAGAGTGATTACCTTTCTTCTCTTTGAATTTGCACATGAACTCGTGTTGAATTGGATTCCTAAACCAATCTAGGGTTTAGGAAATTTTAATTTCCCTTTTCCTAAGCCCATTTTCTATTTTGTAGAGAAGGAGGAAAATGAATGAAGGAGGACAGGCTAAGAGGGGTTATATGATGAGCTTGGCTAGCTCAACCAAGACCCAACTCAAAGTGCCAAATTTCCGAATCTCTGAACATATCGATGCTTATAGTCAAAAAGGTCATAAACGACGTTTTGAGCTCAATGGAAGTGGTCCCAAGTGCTAATTTTATCATTTGTGAAAACCAACATTTTGAGTGACACATAAGATACGATGATATATTTAAATAAAATATTTAAATCTATAATCATTGAATAAGCGGGTTGTTACATACCATCTGGGTGGATTTGCAGAAATATATGTCATGCATACAACAATTCTTTGTAATTAAAATAAAGTTTGGTGTAATTGTTCTTTTATCCCTTATTAAAACAAGCAACTGTTAATTTCATTATGCATATTTTAGCCGTCTCACATTCTATGTCATACATCTCATTAAAATGCGGTGGTGAAAAAAAAGGAAGAAACACGAAATCTAAAAAAAGTACAAATTCTGTAATTATTAAATCTTGATTTTTAATTAAAGGTAAATCACAGAATTGTTTCAATTACTTAAACAAACAGATATGCAATTATATGGGAAATAAATAATGAAATCTTTAAATCAACTTGAATTGAAATTGCCTGAATTTATGTTAAAATTACAAAAAATTGAAACCAAGTCCATTTCTTACATGAATTCTAGAAATGAACTAAATTGAGTTTAGGGTTAAGTGAATTAATGAATACCTGAAATAAGTAGTGAACTGTAAGGGAGAGGACACCATATTACAACAAATTAGCAACATCGGTCGTTGGTGAAATATTATCTACTATGAGCCGCTGCAATTTGGCATTCACCATTTGTGATGAAGTTTGAGATTTGAGAAGAAGTGAGATTTATTGTTATTTTGAAATATAAAAATTGGGAATTGAATAACGGTAGAAAAAGCACGTTTAAAGTAATTTAGGTAAGACATTACCATGGCATACCTGTAGGAGAGGAAATGGGATCGTAGACAACAATGGCGCATTCTATGGAGATAACAATCAAGATGTCAGGCTTCAGATGGATGTAAGTTTTCATAGGCGCAACTGAATTAAGAGAAACCGACAAAGTCGGTTTGACTATGTTTTAGGAGGGAGAAGAAATTGTTTTGGAGGGAGGAAGAGGAGTAATTTGTGGTTTTGGAGGGAAACAAATTTTTATGTAGAGTTTAGCGTTACACGTGATTGTGGAAACAATTTGACTTGAGATGTAAACATTAAGTGTGAATAATAATGCTTTAGAATGAAGTATTATTAAATGGTGTTATTAATGACACATTTTGTTGTAGTGAGTCATCAGAATGTAGTGCAAGCTCTGCTAGAAGAGTTGAAAGGCTTAGAAGAATTGACTACATGCAATGTACAGCTAAGATCGATGGCCACAATACTACTATGTTGTTATGTTTGGAGGCCCGACCAGTTTTGATTGAAAAATAGCTTCTAACAAGGAAGACCTAGTGTTAGTAGCAAGGATTAGAAAGCTTAAGGAAAAAACAAAAGTTGAACACCTGAAGGATTTAGCCTTGACCAAAGTAGATGGATGGGGAAGAAGAGTGTAATAACCCGCAAATTCTGGGCCAGTTTAAAATTTTTATTTTGGCAATTTTAACGAATTTTGAACATTTAAAATAGATTATTTTAAATAATATCGACGAGAAATTTATTTTGAATATAATTCGAACGTATATATTATACGCGTCGTCGTTAGAAAATAAATATTTATATATAATTATAAATAGAATTGAAAATGGCGCGGTAGTTCGATAATTCGATTTCATGCTTCAATTGAATGTACCGGGTGCAAAACAATCCGGATTTTAGTGAAACCAAAAATATTAGAATCTAATTGATAATATCTTTCCAACGAATCCAACAAAATCAAGATTTCATAGTGGGATTCAAAAGATACGTCCAGTTGAAAATTCTGAATAGTCTTTATGGAATTCAGGCCCTTAAAAATGGACATTTTGCAAACGACCTCGGATTTCGACGAAACCACTTTTGTTGGATCCGCAGTGTAAAGTTATTGCTAGATTCCAAATTTCATAATTTTTCGAATCAATATGCGAGCGTGGCAAAGGAAAACGCATTTGACCAGTTTTAGTTGATTTTAATCGACTGGAAAATGGCCATTTTTCCAACGGTCTCAGAATTCGACGAAACTAGTTTTGTTAGGACCGTATCGTCAATACGAAGCTAGAAAATATTTTTCTGGGATTTTTCTAGTTAGTATGTGACCCCGGTAATTTGAAATGTACGTTTAAAATTCAATATAGTGATTTAAATGTAAATTCAACGGAAACTGATTGTAACAGTCGAATCAGCCTACGATACATATCTCATTGTGTTCGGAATAGGGGTAAAACGCTATGGACGACAGGTGGTGGGCCTCGTTTAGAGGTCGTATGTAAAAGTCAACTTTTAGCAATTAAATTAATTAAATTAATTAAAAATTAAAATTCTTTTCTCCCCCTTTTTACCGTTCTGCCCCCCCCCTTCTCAAATTCAGAAATCGATTTCAAAAAAAAAAAAAAAAAAGGAAGAGAGCGACGGGGGAGGAGCCGCCGCCCCTCCCCGATGAACCGCCGCCAGGGGTGGCGCAGCCCCCTGCGTCGTCCTCCCTTCTTCTTCCTCCTTCTTCCCTTCTCTCGCCTCCATCTCCTCCTTCTTCTGCCTGAAAAGCCGCCGCCCCTATCCCCTCCGTCCGACACTCCACCATCGCACACACACACACACACCCCCTTGCGCCGCCACCCTCCTCCGTTCCCTTCCTCCCCTTTCTCCAGTAAACTGACGCGCCCAAAACTCCCCGCCACCCAAACCCTAACCGCAACCACCACCCGCCATTCGACCCCCTGGCGCGCCGCCCAAGAGCACCCCCCTCCTTGGTACGAGCTGTAAGTTTGTTTTATTTTCATTATTTCTATTTATAATAAAACTGATTTTTAATCGTTATAAAAACTGATTTGTAAAGGTAAAAGATTTGATTTTTATTCTATAGGAATACTAAAAATATGATTTTTAGTTTAGGAAAGTCAGGATTTTTATAGGATCAAATTGGTAGGAAAAATATGATTTTTCATTTAGGAAAAAAATATATGATTTTTATATCATAGAAGGAAGAAAAGGTGAAATCTTTAAATTAGAAAAGGTGAAATCTTTAAATTAGAAAAGGTGAAATCTTTAAATTAGAAAAGGTTAAATCTTTAAATTAGAAAAGGTGAAATCTTTAAATTTGAAAAAGCGAAATATTTATAGTTGAAAAGGAGAAATATTTGAAAAGACGAGATCTTTATATAGAAAACATCGTAGTGACAATGCGATTTTTTAATATATGAAGTGATTATAAAAATATGATTTTTAAAAATTGAAAGTAAACAAATAAAAATGTGACTTTTATTTTAAAGACATCAAAATATAAAAATGTGTGATTTTTATATATGTAGTGACTACGGGCAACGAAGATGATAAAAAGGCGAGAATGAAGAAGATTTCTATAAATGAAGTGTCGTGAAGTTGGATAGCTATTGGTGAGAACTTCTCACTCTAAACTTCTTTTTCTAGTTATATATATATATACTAGGATGTAGACGGTGCTTAGTAGCACCCGACACCCGTCATCCACAGACCATGGATGGCTTGTTTGTTAAATTGTTTGGTTGTGTAGTTGGTTAGATTACTTGGTTTGAATTGAATTGTTTGGTGAATTGAAATAGATTTGATTGATGTGTGAATGGCATGGGCCTTCACTAGACCGGGGATAAGGCTAGGCCTTGTTCCGTTTCTAGTATCGTGCCGTTATGCCGCCGAAATTTCCCAAAATATGTTAGAAAAATAAAAATATCATTTTATTGAATAAATGAACTGAATAGAAATTCATGTGTTAAAATAAAATGTTTTATCGTTAAAAATATAATTTTTTAACGTGAAAGTGAATAAATAAAATATTCATTTACAAACCGGACGGTTTGTTTACGTACACTGATTTGACTGACATTGATTGGGTCGATAAATTTTACACGTCGCCCAACTGCACAACTAAAATCTGTGTTTGATTGTTTGAAACCCCACACGGGTGTTGGGATGAATTTGAAGTTCACTCATCCTGATTGATTAAATATGTTGATCGATTGATTGACAGGCTGTTATAAGCGTTAGATATTTATATTTGATGCTTATACAGTGTAGTGCACTTTGGTTGATGGTTGATTATTTTTCAACGCTATTATATACATGTGTTGTATGAAATCCATATAATTAACATTATATGGTGATTGATTGGGCCTCATTCCAATTGGGAAAATAATGAATGTTATAAAAGAAAATTCATGTGTTGAATATAAAAATAGTCATGTGTTGACGATGTTCATGTGTTGAAAATATTCGTGTGTTGAGTAAAATATTTTATACAATAAAATTTACATCTTTATCATATTTAAAATTAGAACTACTTCCCAGTAGAAGTCTAATTAAAAAAAATCAAACGATAGATACCATAGTTTTATAAAATATTTTACATAACGAAAATAGTGATGTGTTGACAGTACTCATGTGTTGAGATTAGTCGTGTGTTGAAAGAAATATATATTCATGTGTTGAATAGAATAAATATTCATTTGTTGAATAGAATAACAAATTATTGAAATATGAAGCCGTGTTGATTGGAGATGCGTTATTTTGACGCGAACGATGTTTATATCGATTTTATTCGTTTTATAATGAATATTGAAAAGTGATTTCAAAATTTAATATTTTGAAAGGAAATTCAAATTGAATTAGATTAAAATTCAAATTGAAATTTTATTGAATCAACCTGAAATGAATTCGAATCGAATAGAAAATGAATTCGATTCGAATTGAATAGAAAGTGAATTTGAATTCAAATAAAATAGAAATGAATTCAGATTGAATTAAATTGAAATTGAAATTTAAAACGAACTGAAATTGAATTGAAATCAATTTGAAACGAATTCTAATTGAATCAAATAGAAGATAAATTCGAATTGAATTGAATTGAAATGAATTAGAATTTGAATTGAATTGAAACGAATTTGAATTCAAATTAAATAAAATTTGAAATGAATTCGAATTGAATTGAAATCAAATCGATTTGAAATTGAATGTAGCGTTGAAATGGTTTTGAAAACGAATTTAAAACGATTTATAAAATACGTTTTAAAAAGGGAATCGACGAAATATATATAATATATATATATAATGGCCTGAATAGAATGCGCCGCGCCGCGGCAGTTCGTGAATTTCGACCTTTGACTTCGAATTGACGTTGCGGGAGATCCGACCGTCGGATTCTCCTAAAACCGGAACCGTTGGGTTCGTATCGAAAATAGCTTTCCAATGGATATTTGAAATTTGAAATCTAACGGTTGGATTTGGAATTATGTCCAAATCAATTTCAGAAAAGGTCGCTGTAAGTGCAGTTCGATGGCCGTTGTTGGAAATCGACTGTACGGGCCCGGATAAAATTATTAAAAATATTGATAATTTGTGTAAAATCATAATATGCGAATTGAAAAGAACTGGGATGAAAAACTCCATATTTGAAAAGATAAAAATAGATTTTTATCGAAATGAACTAGTTTAGAACTAGAATTAAAATCAATTTATTTTTGAAATAAATAAATTGAATTTGAAAGTGATTTTAAAAATAATCAATATTCCCAATACGAGGATTGGACTGGAGTTGAATCGAAATTATCTTCGGAATATTTCGATGTTGGGTTTCGTGACTATAAAAATATTGTTATGGGGATTTGAAAGATATATTTTATATCGTTATTTCCAATACGATATTTGTTGGTTTCAGAATTTGATATTGAATATAAGCCGATATATTTTCTATTCAAAGCCTTGTATTTAATATCAAATGTGATTTGGGTTTATCGTGGACCGTGTTTTAGATGACATTGGTGCTTTAACCCAGTTAAAGACATAATATTGATTTTTGAGAAGATTAAAACTAAATGGAGTTTTAATGAATCTTTAATTAGATTAAAAAGTGAATTGATAATTTAAATTATCAAATCTGAAAATTGATCGAGAGTGGAGTACCACCAGTTTTGCTCCAAAGCGATAGTTAAATCTTTAATTAGGTTTGAACGTGAAATGGTAATTAATTTTACCGATAACACCGTGGTGTTAGATATGGAGTATTACCAGTTTTGCTCCATGGGATATATAGGTTGGGATTGGGAAATAAAATAAATAATTACTTCGGTGTGGTTCGTTAATCCCGACTAGTTTGAAATGACATCCAAAGGAAGATTTTAGGATAAATTTAGAAGAATTTATCTTGGATAAAATTAATGGGAACATTTCCCTAAGAATGTGATTTTGTGAATAAAAGAATATTCTGAATTGGAATGAGGCGTTTGTTGTGTTTGTGTAACATTCGTTTATTATATACGTGTGTTATTCAGAAAGGCCGGGTTTATACCCATTCTGAATAACCGATTCGACGAGATGTCGAAGATGAAGACGGTGGTAGAAGACCGGAAGTCTTCACATCGTTTGGGTGATTAGTGATAATCTTGATTGGGCTGTACACCCAAGATGAGGGAAACAGTTGGTGATCGTCCAGACGTACTTGGAGATGGATGGATATGCGAGGAAAGTGCCTCCGGTTTCGTTCAGACCCAGAACGGACTTGTAAATGGATTGTGTATCTGACATTGGATTTTATTCTGTATTGATTGATCTCTATTAAATATACATCTGTTTGGCGGCGGAGAATTTATTCTCTTGCTTAACGCCCTTCTCTGAGACGTACGAGCTCAGAGGTTATATATCGATGGACATCAGTCGCATGGAGTGAATTGCCAGTGTGGCACGCGTAAGTGGCAATTGATCAAGGCTTCTGTTGAAAAGCAAAGTCTTGTGGTTGATGATCAAAGCATGGTCTGTGTGATGTAGCTTTGTGTATAACGTGGATTCGCGAGCCTCACACCTCGGTATGAGTCAAAAACGGGATAGTGACTACAGGGAGAGCACGACGTTTCTTTCTAGCTAGGGTGGTGTCAGTGACCTACCAGCCCTGACATTTATATACTTTTCACCTGTGTGGTTGTTGGATACGAGGCGCCTCGGATATAGGTCTGTAAGGACCGGGAAACGTGTGTTCAGGAATTGCCAATCCTCAAAAGTAAGAGAGGACCGGCCCTGAAGATCCAAGGATCATAGTGGGGTCCTGGGACATTTGCTAGAGTGTCTCGAACGCGGAGAGGAGCTTGCCCCTTGCCTCGGCTCATGACGGAAATCCAATTTCCAATACGTGATATTGCGGTTTTAATTGTAGAACTAGTATGGCGACATGATATATGGTACCCATGTCGCCTATGATTGATATTTATGATTGAAATTGTTTTGACACTATATACACCTACGATAGTATCAAATGATTTGTTTTAAACGTATCAAGCATTATTTGGCTATTATAAGGGAAAACCCTATCCTCCGGCTTGCGTTGCATTGTGTGATGGGACATGGGTCTTATAATAGCTTCATTTTCCCAAAAAGCATTGCGTTGTTTTGTTATATGCACTAGTATTCTTGGGAGGAAACCCGTTCCGTGTTATATGGCGTGGTCCCTTGAATTACTATCTTGAAAGTAAAGTTTTAAATAACTGTTTTAGTTCTCACACCAGTCACATGACTGACCTGGAGTTTATTGTTTTAACCTAAACTCTGGGTGCCCCTATTTTCCGCACGGGCAGCTAGTAGTTTTGGTTTTGCAGATTTATATTCACAGGGTCCTGATTAACAGCTGGAACGATGCTCGGAAAGCTCTGTATCCGTGTATCACTTCTAGTTGTGATTTGTATATTTTTCCGCTGCTATGTAATTTATTGTAATCTCTGATATTTGTTGAATGTAATTTATTCATTTATACTCTGTATATTCTTGTATCTGATGGAATTGTTGTAATAACAATGAAATGTTCTTCCGTATGCGTTCTATTTTGTCCTGTCCTCAATTCTATCCGTGCTTTCCTTCACGGGCAAGTTCGAGTCGTCTCAGTTTGGTATCAGAGCTTTGGTTTACAGAGCTCGAGAACAAGACACATTAGAACCATACGAAAGAATTCATCAGATATTGGGTTAGTAATATCCAATTAGAATGGCTCGTTAGAGATAGGATCAGTAGTATCCTAGAACGAGTGTGAAGAGCATATTTTTCAAAGGAAAACAATTTTGCTTTGAAAATTTAAATCTCTTTATACGTATTTGATTATTTATTTATTTTGAATTTGGACAATCGAGTATATATAGATTTCGCATATACGCGTCATGAACGTATATTCGAAGTTTTAATATACTGGGTAGATATAGAATCACATTCTAGACATCCGGGGATGATTCTGATGATGGTGCATCATCATCAGTATTCATATTCGAATTTCGAAGGTGTGATTTCTATATATTTCCATTAGACTGGTGTGAGAACCAAAACTTATATAGATAGATTTATTGTTGTGAATTGGCATCAAAAACATGATTTTTTGTGTATGTATCAAAATTATGAATTTGAAATTCTAATTCACTAATTGATTGATGTTTGTGTTGTTTGTTTATTTGTTTGATAATTTTGAACCAATATGCCTAATTGCATCAAATATTGAATTATATTGGAAATCGGTTGCATTTGCTTGCATATACATATACTTGCATTGAACAGGTCATAGCAAGGAGGCTAGAGCAGAGAATAAAATTTGTTTGCCCGACAAATAGGTACATCTTTACTACATAATTTACTGTTTTGTTTGGGTGATGATGATTTTATGAGCCTATTGGCTAGCCGCTTGGCTTTTTCTTTTTCTTTTTGAGATTAGAAGGACCGGGGAAGCTATTTGAAATTCCCCGATGCTCCCGGTGCAGGGGAGGTTATGGCGAAATTTTTCAAAAATTTAGGGTGTTAGCCAAATTTTTGAAAATTTGAAAATTCTCAGAAACTGAAAAGTTGGAGAATGGAAGCCAGATCGAATGTAGAGCTTAATAATCAAACCACTTTCGACTTTGTTCCTTTTCGGGGACAAAAAGTTTTAAGTGGGGGAGATTGTAATAACCCGCAAATTCTGGGCCAGTTTAAAAACTTTATTTTGGCAATTTTAACGAATTTTGAACATTTAAAATAGATTATTTTAAATAATATCGACGAGAAATTTATTTTGAATATAATTCGAACGTATATATTATACGCGTCGTCGTAAGAACATAAATATTTATATATAATTATAAAAAGAATTGAAAATGGCGCGGTAGTTCGATAATTCGATTTCAAGCTTCAATTGAATGTACCGGGTGCAAAACAATCCGGATTTTAGTGAAACCAAAAATATTAGAATCTAATTGATAATATCTTTCCAACGAATCCAACAAAATCAAGATTTCATTGCGGGATTCAAAAGATACGTCCAGTTGAAAATTCTGAATAGTCGCTATGGAATTCAGGCCCTTAAAAATGGACATTTTGCAAACGACCTCGGATTTCGACGAAACCACTTTTGTTGGATCCGCAGTGTAAAGTTATTGCTAGATTCCAAATTTCATAATTTTTCGAATCAATATGCGAGCGTGGCAAAGGAAAACGCATTTGACCAGTTTTAGTTGATTTTAATCGACTGGAAAATGGCCATTTTTCCAACGGTCTCAGAATTCGACGAAACTAGTTTTGTTAGGACCGTATCGTCAATACGAAGCTAGAAAATATTTTTTTGGGATTTTTCTAGTTAGTATGTGACCCCGGTAATTTGAAATGTACGTTTAAAATTCAATATAGTGATTTAAATGTAAATTCAACGGAAACTGATTGTAATTGTCGAATCAGCCTACGATACATATCCCATTGTGTTCGGAATGGGGGTAAAACGCTATGGACGACAGGCGGTGGGCCTCGTTTAGAGGTCGTATGTAAAAGTCAACTTTTTGCAATTAAATTAGTTAAATTAATTAAAAATTAAAATTCTTTTCTCCCCCTTTTTACCGTTCTGCCCCCCCCCCCCCCCTTCTCAAATTCAGAAATCGATTTCAAAATTAAAAAAAAAAAAAGGAAGAGATCGACGGGGGAGGAGTCGCCGCCCCTCCCCGATGAACCGCCGCCGCCGCCGCCGCCAGGGGTGGCGCAGCCCCCTGCGCCGTCCTCCCTTCTTCTTCCTCCTTCTTCCCTTCTCTCGCCTCCATCTCCTCCTTCTTCTGCCTGAAAAGCCGCCGCCCCTATCCCCTCCGTCCGACACTCCACCACCGCACACACACACACCCCCTTGCGCCGCCACCCTCCTCCATTCCCTTCCTCCCCCTTCTCCAGTAAACTGACGCGCCCAAAACTCCCCACCACCCAAACCCTAACCGCAACCACCACCCGCCATTCGACCCCCTGGCGCGCCGCCCAAGAGCACCCCCCCTCCTTGCTACGAGCTGTAAGTTTGTTTTATTTTCATTATTTCTATTTATAATAAAACTGATTTTTAATCGTTATAAAAACTGATTTGTAAAGGTAAAAGATTTGATTTTTATTCTATAGGAATACTAAAAATATGATTTTTAGTTTAGGAAAGTCAGGATTTTTATAGGATCAAATTGGTAGGAAAAATATGATTTTTCATTTAGGAAAAAATATATGATTTTTATATCATAGAAGGAAGAAAAGGTGAAATCTTTAAATTAGAAAAGGTGAAATCTTTAAATTAGAAAAGGTGAAATCTTTAAATTAGAAAAGGTGAAATCTTTAAATTTGAAAAAGCGAAATATTTATAGTTGAAAAGGTGAAATATTTGAAAAGACGAGATCTTTATATAGAAAACATCGTAGTGACAATGCGATTTTTTAATATATGAAGTGATTATAAAAATATGATTTTTAAAAATTGAAAGTAAACAAATAAAAATGTGACTTTTATTTTAAAGACATCAAAATATAAAAATGTGTGATTTTTATATATGTAGTGACTACGGGCAACGAAGATGATAAAAAGGCGAGAATGAAGAAGATTTCTATAAATGAAGTGTCGTGAAGTTGGATAGCTATTGGTGAGAACTTCTCACTCTAAACTTCTTTTTCTAGTTATATATATATATATATATACTAGGATGTAGACGGTGCTTAGTAGCACCCGACACCCGTCATCCACAGACCATGGATGGCTTGTTTGTTAAATTGTTTGGTTGTGTAGTTGGTTAGATTACTTGGTTTGAATTGAATTGTTTGGTGAATTGAAATAGATTTGATTGATGTGTGAATGGCATGGGCCTTCACTAGACCGGGGATAAGGCTAGGCCTTGTTCCGTTTCTAGTATCGTGCCGTTATGCCGCCGAAATTTCCCAAAATATGTTAGAAAAATAAAAATATCATTTTATTGAATAAATGAACTGAATAGAAATTCATGTGTTAAAATAAAATGTTTTATCGTTAAAAATATAATTTTTTAACGTGAAAGTGAATAAATAAAATATTCATTTACAAACCGGACGGTTTGTTTATGTACACTGATTTGACTGACATTGATTGGGTCGATAAATTTTGCACGTCGCCCAACTGCACAACTAAAATCTGTGTTTGATTGTTTGAAACCCCACACGGGTGTTGGGATGAATTTGAAGTTCACTCATCCTGATTGATTAAATATGTTGATCGATTGATTGACAGGCTGTTATAAGCGTTAGATATTTATATTTGATGCTTATACGGTGTAGTGCACTTTGGTTGATGGTTGATTATTTTTCAATGCTATTATATACATGTGTTGTATGAAATCCATATAATTAACATTATATGGTGATTGATTGGGCCTCATTCCAATTGGGAAAATAATGAATGTTATAAAAGAAAATTCATGTGTTGAATATAAAAATAGTCATGTGTTGACGATGTTCATGTGTTGAAAATATTCGTGTGTTGAGTAAAATATTTTATACAATAAAATTTACATCTTTATCATATTTAAAATTAGAACTACTTCCCAGTAGAAGTCTAATTAAAAAAAATCAAACGATAGATACCATAGTTTTATAAAATATTTTACATAACGAAAATAGTGATGTGTTGACAGTACTCATGTGTTGAGATTAGTCGTGTGTTGAAAGAAATATATATTCATGTGTTGAATAGAATAAATATTCATTTGTTGAATAGAATAACAAATTATTGAAATATGAAGCCGTGTTGATTGGAGATGCGTTATTTTGACGCGAACGATGTTTATATCGATTTTATTCGTTTTATAATGAATATTGAAAAGTGATTTCAAAATTTAATATTTTGAAAGGAAATTCAAATTGAATTAGATTAAAATTCAAATTGAAATTTTATTGAATCAACCTGAAATGAATTCGAATCGAATAGAAAATGAATTCGATTCGAATTGAATAGAAAGTGAATTTGAATTCAAATAAAATAGAAATGAATTCAGATTGAATTAAATTGAAATTGAAATTTAAAACGAACTGAAATTGAATTGAAATCAATTTGAAACGAATTCTAATTGAATCAAATAGAAGATAAATTAGAATTGAATTGAATTGAAATGAATTAGAATTTGAATTGAATTGAAACGAATTTGAATTCAAATTAAATAAAATTTGAAATGAATTCGAATTGAATTGAAATCAAATCGATTTGAAATTGAATGTAGCGTTGAAATGGTTTTGAAAACGAATTTAAAACGATTTATAAAATACGTTTTAAAAAGGGAATCGACGAAATATATATAATATATATATATAATGGCCTGAATAGAATGCGCCGCGCCGCGGCAGTTCGTGAATTTCGACCTTTGACTTCGAATTGACGTTGCGGGAGATCCGACCGTCGGATTCTCCTAAAACCGGAACCGTTGGGTTCGTATCGAAAATAGCTTTCCAATGGATATTTGAAATTTGAAATCTAACGGTTGGATTTGGAATTATGTCCAAATCAATTTCAGAAAAGGTCGCTGTAAGTGCAGTTCGATGGCCGTTGTTGGAAATCGACTGTACGGGCCTGGATAAAATTATTAAAAATATTGATAATTTGTGTAAAATCATAATATGCGAATTGAAAAGAACTGGGATGAAAAACTCCATATTTGAAAAGATAAAAATAGATTTTTATCGAAATGAACTAGTTTAGAACTAGAATTAAAATCAATTTATTTTTGAAATAAATAAATTGAATTTGAAAGTGATTTTAAAAATAATCAATATTCCCAATACGAGGATTGGACTGGAGTTGAATCGAAATTATCTTCGGAATATTTCGATGTTGGGTTTCGTGACTATACAAATATTGTTATGGGGATTTGAAAGATATATTTTATATCGTTATTTCCAATACGATATTTGTTGGTTTCAGAATTTGATATTGAATATAAGCCGATATATTTTCTATTCAAAGCCTTGTATTTAATATCAAATGTGATTTGGGTTTATCATGAACCGTGTTTTAGATGACATTGGTGCTTTAACCCAGTTAAAGACATAATATTGATTTTTGAGAAGATTAAAACTAAATGGAGTTTTAATGAATCTTTAATTAGATTAAAAAGCGAATTGATAATTTAAATTATCAAATCTGAAAAGTGATCGAGAGTGGAGTACCACCAGTTTTGCTCCAAAGCGATAGTTAAATCTTTAATTAGGTTTGAACGTGAAATGGTAATTAATTTTACCGATAACACCGTGGTGTTAGATATGGAGTATTACCAGTTTTGCTCCATGGGATATATAGGTTGGGATTGAGAAATAAAATAAATAATTACTTCGATGTGGTTCGTTAATCCCGACTAGTTTGAAATGACATCCAAAGGAAGATTTTAGGATAAATTTAGAAGAATTTATCTTGGATAAAATTAATGGGAACATTTCCCTAAGAATGTGATTTTGTGAATAAAAGAATATTATGAATTGGAATGAGGCGTTTGTTGTGTTTGTGTAACATTCGTTTATTATATACGTGGGTTATTCAGAAAGGCCGGGTTTATACCCATTCTGAATAACCGATTCGACGAGATGTCGAAGATGAAGACGGTGGTAGAAGACCGGAAGTCTTCACATCGTTTGGGTGATTACTGATAATCCTGATTGGGCTGTACACCCAAGATGAGGGAAACAGTTGGTGATCGTCCAGACGTACTTGGAGATGGATGGATATGCGAGGAAAGTGCCTCCGGTTTCGTTCAGACCCAGAATGGACTTGTAAATGGATTGTGTGTCTGACATTGGATTTTATTCTGTGTTGATTGATCTCTATTAAATATACATCTGTTTGGCGGCGGAGAATTTATTCTCTTGCTTAACGCCCTTCTCTGAGACGTACGAGCTCAGAGGTTATATATCGATGGACATCAGTCGCATGGAGTGAATTGCCAGTGTGGCACGCGTAAGTGGCAATTGATCAAGGCTTCTGTTGAAAAGCAAAGTCTTGTGGTTGATGATCAAAGCATGATCTGTGTGACGTAGCTTTGTGTATAACGTGGATTCGCGAGCCTCACACCTCGGTATGAGTCAAAAACGGGATAGTGACTGCAGGGAGAGCACGACGTTTCTTTCTAGCTAGGGTGGTGTCAGTGACCTACCAGCCCTGACATTTATATACTTTTCACCTGTGTGGTTGTTGGATACGAGGCGCCTCGGATATAGGTCTGTAAGGACCGGGAAACGTGTGTTCAGGAATTGCCAATCCTCAAAAGTAAGAGAGGACCGGCCCTGAAGATCCAAGGATCATAGTGGGGTCCTAGGACATTTGCTAGAGTGTCTCGAACGCGGAGAGGAGCTTGCCCCTTGCCTCGGCTCATGACGAAAATCCAATTTCCAATACGTGATATTGCGGTTTTAATTGTAGAACTAGTATGGCGACACGATATATGGTACCCATGTCGCCTATGATTGATATTTATGATTGAAATTGTTTTGACACTATATACACCTATGATAGTATCAAATGATTTGTTTTAAACGTATCAAGCATTATTTGGCTATTATAAGGGAAAACCCTATCCTCCGGCTTGCGTTGCATTGTGTGATGGGACCTGGGTCTTATAATAGCTTCATTTTCCCAAAAAGCATTGCGTTGTTTTGTTATATGCACTAGTATTCTTGGGAGGAAACCCGTTCCGTGTTATACGGCGTGGTCCCTTGAATTACTATCTTGAAAGTAAAGTTTTAAATAACTGTTTTAGTTCTCACACCAGTCACATGACTGACCTGGAGTTTATTGTTTTAACCTAAACTCTGGGTGCCCCTATTTTCCGCACGGGCAGCTAGTAGTTTTGGTTTTGCAGATTTATATTCACAGGTCCTGATTAACAGCTAGAACGATGCTCGGAAAGCTCTGTATCCGTGTATCACTTCTAGTTGTGATTTGTATATTTTTCCGCTGCTATGTAATTTATTGTAATCTCTGATATTTGTTGAATGTAATTTATTCATTTATACTCTGTATATTCTTGTATCTGATGGAATTGTTGTAATAACAATGAAATGTTCTTCCGTATGCGTTCTATTTTGTCCTGTCCTCAATTCTATCCGTTCTTTCCTTCACGGGGAAGTTCGGGTCGTCTCAAAGAGTAGTTATGTGTTCTTGATGTTGGAAACCTAAGGACAGAAGTACCTAGGGAGTGCCATCAATCTAATTTTACGATTCATCTCAAGGGTGTCAAATGTACCAAGATATGAGAAGAAGGTTCTTCTACAATGAAATGAAAAAGTATGTCGACTTATCGGTATGTCAATGTTTAAATTGCTGACAGGTGAAAGACGAACATCAAAAGTTGTGCAGTTGCTTCAACCTTTGGATACTCTAGTCTGGAAGGGGGACTAAATTTTCATAGACTTTAATGATGGGTTTCTAAGGTCAAAGAAGGTGAAAAAAGTATATATGTATTGGTGGATAGAGTAACAAAAAGTGCCCGTTTCATTTCTATTAAATCAACTAGGACATCACCTGTATTAGCTAGTGAAGAACCTAGCCGGATCGCATGGGATTTCTTGCAGTACAGTTAGTTGTAGTGATTACTTATCACTAGCGATTTTTGGTAGAGTTTATAGGAAGACTTAGATACCAAGGTCAGAATTAGTACCGGCTATCACCCTTTAATAGATCGGTAGATGGAGAGAATAAACAAAACCTTGGAAGAGTTATTAATGGCATGTGTGCTAGATTTTTGTTGTTTATGGAAAGATCACCAACATCTCATGGAGTTCTCCTATAATAATAGTTTTCAAACTAATATAGGAATGACACCTTTTAAGGAATTGTACGGAAGACGTGCAAATTGTAAGTTTGTTAGATAAAGACCAAGGTTGGAATAGTACTTGGCTAGAGTTGGTAAGAGAAGCCATACAAAGAGATTAAGTTAGTTCGAAATAGAATCAAAGACGCTTACTTGACACACTGGAGCAACGCTGCGGCGGAAAGATGTAGAATTTTCAGTTCAAGATCAAATTTTCATTACGGTATACCCATGAAAGGTGTAATCCAATTAGAGAAATCAAGGAAGTAAACAACGAGGTTCATTGGACCATTTTCTATCATAGATATAATAGAAAATATTGTTTATAGAATAGAGTTACCAAGTAGTTTAGTAGGGGTCCATGATGTTTTTCATGTTTCACATCTTAGAAA
Organism: Allium sativum; assembly: GCA_030737875.1. Taxonomy (NCBI): domain Eukaryota; kingdom Viridiplantae; phylum Streptophyta; class Magnoliopsida; order Asparagales; family Amaryllidaceae; genus Allium; species Allium sativum. Next base: position 481,411,014 of record CM060924.1, read on the forward strand.
ATGTATTTGGGATCTAGGGACTACTATAGATTCAAGGACATTGGAAGAACTAGTCGTGAAACCTGATATGACAACTGTTTGATATCCAGTCAGGATCATCGCCAGAGATGAGAATGTTATAAACAAAGAATAAATTATATGGATAAGAGAAGATAAAAATTTCTTATTATATTACAAATCAGTAGTACACCACTATTTATAAAAGGAATAAAATGCAATATGTCACTTGCATTATTTTCTTGGTATCGCCTCTTGGTGTCGACTTCATTACTTCTTGATATCGGTATCGCCTCCTGGTATTGACTTTTTTACTTCTTGGTATCGTCTACTTGTATTGTCTCTGATTTGGTATCGACTTCATAACTTCATTATCGGCTTCAGTATCGGCTTCTTGTATTATCTTCTTAGTATTGGCTTTGGTATCGTTTTCTGCTTCAGTGTCGACTTCTTGTATTATCTTCTTCATATCGAATTTTGTACATTTTCTTGGCTTCAGTGTCGGCACCAAGCTGTTTGTTCCAACATTTTGATGTCAATAGCATATTTACACCAACATGACACTATATACATATTTACATAGATACAACCTATACTCACAACACTCCCCCTCAAGTTGGTGCATAAACATAAATCATGTCCAACTTGCTACACAAATGCTTGATTTTAGCACTACTTAGTGCTTTCATAAACATATCAGCCACCTAATCCTCAGTCTTGACATGCTTTGTCAGAACCAGATCCTATTGAACCTTTCCCTAATGAAGTGACAATCCACTTCAATATGCTTCGTTCTCTCACGAAACACAGGATTAGATGCAATATGCATTGCAGACTGATTGTCACAATGGAGAGTTATTGGTTTAACAATCTTTATCCCAAGTTCACACATAAGATGATCTACCCACATTACTTCATAGATTGCCTTAGCCATAGCTCTGTATTCGGATTCAGCACTCGATCTAAAAACAACATTTTGTTTCCTGCTTTTCCATGAAATCAAATTTCCTTCTAGAAATACACAAAACCCAGACATAGATTTCCTATCCAGCTTTGTTCCTGCCTAATTAGCATCACAAAAACATTCAAATCTTGCACGTCCATGATTCTTGTACGTAATTCCTTGCCCAACAGTTCCTTTAAGATAACTCAAAATACATTTCAGTATGCCCCAATGATACAGAGTAGGAGATGCCATAAACTGGCTTACAATACTGACGGCGAAAGCAATGTCAGGTCGTGTAACAATTAGATAGTTCAATTTTTCTACCAATCTCCTATATTTGTCTGGATCTTTGAACAACTCATCATTTTCTACAATATTACAGTTTAATAGAATAGGAATAGTGCTAGGTTTAACACCTAGATTTCCAGTCTCTTCCAGCAAATCAAAAACGTACTTTCGTTGAGACATAACAATACTACCATTATCTCTTGTAATTTCCACACCTAGGAAATACTTAAAGTCTCTTAAATCTTTAATGTGAAACTGGTTGTAAATAAAGGTTTTAAGGGATGAAATACCTTGTTCATCATTGCCAGTCATCACAATATTATCAACATAAACCACAAGTAGAATTATACTAGATTTAATATTCTTATAGAACACTGAATGATCACATCTATTGTTTAACATTCCAAAGATATCCATTGCATTACTGAACTTTCCAAACCAAGCTCTAGGACTCTGCTTTAATCCATACAGCGTCTTCTTCAACTTTCACACTAGACCACTCTTCCCTTGTACAATGAATCCAAGGGGTTGAACCATGTAAACTTCTTCTTCTAAATCACCATGAATAAATACATCCTTTATATCAAGCTGATGTAGTTTCCAGTTATATGTTGCTGCTAATGAAATAAATATCCGAATAAAAGTTAACTTTGCTACTGAGGAAAAAGATTCAGAATAATCCACTCCATAAATTTTTGCATATCCTTCGCAACTAAACGTGCCTTCAATCTAGCAATTGAACCATTAGATTTTGCTTTTACAGAAAATACTCACTAACACCCAATAGGACTCTTATTTTCAGGTATCTGAACTGAACTCCATGTTTCATTATATTCAAGAGCATTCATTTCCTCAACCATAGCAGCCTGCTATCCAAGATTTGATAATGCTTCCTCAACAGTTTTAAGTATAGAAACAGATTCAAGAGAAGTGAATAAGTTGTTGAGGATAAATGTTTATATGAGTATGTGCATTGACATTTTCCCTTTCGTAGAGCAATAAGAAGATCGGTTTTAGGATTAAATGTAGAAACGGGTTCATGTTCAAGTGGAGGGATAGTATCAGATGTAGATGGAGCTATATCACGAGAAGGTGACAAACCAATTTCAATAGAATCATTGATATTGTTCTCTTCCTGTACAGACTGTGATATTTCATATACCAGAAAAACATCATTCTCCCCCTGACTTTCCTAATTTTGATATGGTAAGCTTGATGATGACTGAAAGAATGGTGTTTCTTCAATGAATGTGACATCAATAGATATAAGATATTTATTTAGACGGGAATAGAATCACCTATATCCTTTTTGCAAATGAGAATAACTAAGGAATATACACTTGAAAGATTTTGGATCAAGTTTAGATATTTGTGAATGTAACACCCTGCCTCCGCTAGGGTCACTCGCAAAGGAATGCACTAGCTTTAGAGGGGCATTATTGGTAAACATGCACAGAAATATCACAAGACAGAACATATAGAATAGCGGAAGTAAAATCAAACTTTCATAACATGAGTAAATAAGGTCTAAAGCCTTTTACATCAGAGTACATCAAAACCTGTCTTGCAATAGTAAAGAAGCATAAAGACATTTTCATAAATTATTCCCCAAGTAAAAACAGTAAAGTAGCCATAGCCAAGAAAAGTCCAAGCCATCCATGATGACCTTCAAGCAGAAGAAGTCCGAACTAAACAGCATTGTTTCCTCCCTGTAACCTGGAGGGGGGGAAACGGAAGAAAAGAGGCGAAACAAAACGGGTCAGTCAAAAAGACTGAGTAAGTCCTATCTACTTCCAGTATAAAAACAGGTAAAGGTAACATGACATGCATAAACTGAAAGTAAACATAAGGATAACTACAAGATAGATAAACCAGGGTAGCCGGTTGAACTACTATGGCAAAGTAAACTAAGGTATCATGATAAACTACGGTGTCATGATAAGTCAAGGTATCACATCGTCAGATTTCTATCGAGTACATTATCCCAAGGTATCCACCCCGTCTAACATCCCACGGTATCTATTATGTATATTCTTCTTAGTCCTAACATGTATATTTGCTCTGCACCTCTCGTACTAGTACCCCTACCCGCGTCATGTGTTAACCATGAATGTCCCTTGCTCAAAGTCGTGTGATGGTCCATGTCAACCTAGTATATCGCATATATAGGTTACTCAAATCATATGTTTCTTTCCATGTATATAAGTTCAGTCCTTTGTCGTACCTCGTACGGGCTTCCTCATGTCGTATTATCCTTGAATTCGTTTGGACTGTCACCCTTGTTCTAGCTAGGCTCTTCCATATGAATCATCGTTTGAACTACTAGGACTTACGCCACCTAGCACCACTAGGGATTACGCTTACCTATTGCACGCTTTCGTATTTCGGTTTGGGTTAAACCACCTAGGCCACTAGGGATTACGCTAACCCTCAACCGCGCCCTTTTTCCCACGCATTCATCGTGAATCGTTTTTCTATAACTGTATGCACATGTATCACATCGTGCCATCCGAGTCCTGTCACAGGGCAAACCAAGAAATACAGGACTCGGTCGGGAGCTTTAGATTTATCTGCCGATGCAGATACTAAGGTCTTCTTTTCTACACGTGGCTATGGTCCCACGAGACCCCTCCCTCAACTAGTGAAAGGCAACACAAGAGAAAATCTTGCATGAGAACTACACTCCGGCCAGCCCACATCCTACGGCCTACCTCACCCATAATTAGATAGCAATTATGGTCTGTTGGGTGTTCCCTGCCTTTCCGTACGTACACGCTTGACTCAAGATGGTAGATGATCGACGAACTTGCTATCTCGGGCACCTTATGTGTTCGTCGACTCACTGCTATCCACCCCAGTCTTTAGGTCGCTCGCATAGCAACCAAGGCATATTCTTGGTTCTTCTACCGCAGACCTCAACCTCTCGTGAGCCTAGTATAATGACCTGGCAGCTCACAGAGGGATCCCAAGAATATCCTCACGTTCCCCGAAGCCGCTGCTTCGTTACCCAGTTCGTTGGAGCCTTTATCTAAATCAGATAGCCTGCTCCTACACGCATACTTAAACGTTGACCTAACGTATCGGGTTACTAATCTATCTAAGAAATGGTCCAAATTTCCTTGACTAAGAATTATTACTTAGTTTCCCTTAACTAAGGTTTACCACTTAGCCTTATTTCCATAATCCTTGTTAATTATGGTTATTTACCTAACCCTCCGAATTAGGGTTTATCTAATGGGTTAAGTGTCACTTAAGTTCATAACTTAGCCCGTCTACAAACCATGTCAAAATTGGCTAAGTATACAAGTCCAAGACCTAACCCTACAAACCATGTGTCAAGTTGGTTAAGTATATCAAGGAATCCATGACTTAACCTCGTCTAATTATCATTTTAGATTGGTTAATTATATAATTTAACTTGACCTTGTCATCAAATCGGTCAAGCGTATTCAAGTGATTCGTGACTTAGCCTTATCATGTTTTCACGTTAGATTGGTTAAGTATAGATTAACTTAACCTCATCAAATTAACGAGTTAGATTGGTTAAGTATAGGTCACTTAACCTCATCAAATCATCGTGTTAAATTAGTTAAGTGTTTAACTTAACCCCATTAAATTACCAAGTTGGATTAATTAAGTCTAGGCTAATTTAACCCCATCCGATTACCATGTTTAGATTAGTTAAGCCTAATCTTAACCCCATCCATTAACTGTATTATACGGTTAAGTGTCATTAAGAAAATTTACTTAACCTTATCACGTTATCGTGTTGGATTGATTAAGTGTTGGTTAACTTAATCCCGTCCACTAGTCGTATAAAAATGGTCAAGTGTCATTAGGAAAATCAAGTTACTTAACCTACCCAAGCTTATCATGTTTTGTTAAGTATCATTAGCCTAATCAAATTACTTAACCCATTTGTCCATATCATATTTGGTTAAGCCTCATTAATCAAATTAACTTAACCCTATTATGTGGCATTAATTTAATTAATGCACCCTCAACCTCTCACATTAGACCTTGTTGTGGTTACTAGTTAAGCCGGGCGGGTCCGGGTAGATTTACACCACAACCTAGTCTAACCTCGGGTCTTAAGCGCGACATGACCAACTTCTCACATTGGGTCCTATTGTTTGCAACTACTAGTTAGGCCGGTCGGTTCCGGGTAGTTTTACGTTGCAAACTCAACCCAACCTCGAGTTGGCCATACTTACATTATCTAAGTTCATCATGTTTCCAAAACATGTTACAAGTTTTCAAGCATTTGGGTAGACCTAACTTAATAGGTAAATTCCCAAAGGGTAGACCTAACTTAATAGGTAAATTCCCAAGCTCATGTTTTTATGCATACTTACATGCCAACCTCCATGTTATCTTTCAAGTCATATTTTCAAGTATAAACACATGTCATATTCAAGTTAAGATTTTGCGACATGTTCATGTTTATCTAACTACCCAAAATCGTGTTTTCCCAACGCAAGCAAAGCGAGTCAACATAGTAAGGATACTATGTCACATATTGGTCTCAAAACATGCATGATGCCAAAAAGGGCTTGGCTTCCACATGCATAACATCATAAAGGGATTGGCCATAAACATGCATAGTGTCATAAGGTAATTTGGCCATAAACATGCATATTATCAAAAAGGGTTTGGCCATAAACATGCACAACTTAAAAGAGGGGATTGGCCACGAGCATGCATAATCTCATAAAGGATTTGGCCACAAACTTGCATGTTAGCATAAGGGGTTTGGGTTCATAAACATGCATAAGCCCCAAAATCTTGTCTTAGCCAATGTTTCACAAGTAAAGTGGTTCCTAAAGGTTCATGCTAGCATTTCATGCATAAAGATCCAAACTTGCAAGATAAACTAGGTTATGCATAGCATGAGAGGCATGATTAAGTCACTCACATGGCCTAAAATCATAAACATGAACACAAGAGGCAAGGTAAGGTTCATATAGGTTCGCATAATCATGTTTAGCCTCATTTTATCCCATGTCATTATCAAAACTACCGTTTCCATCTAAAAGTAGCTAGAACTTACATAGTTAGGCCTAGGGAAAGAAGCATGAATCATCTTGGCTAAGAAAGGTGCCTCCTTTGTTGAAGAATCGTCATGGAACTCGCATAGCAACGTTGATTTTGCCTCTCTTTGGTGTAGCAAGCTTGCATCTTTTGATTTGAACCCGATTTGAATGCATAGGCTCTAGGGATTTGAGATGGAGGCCATGAGAGCAGAAATTTGGCCATAGTTTAGTTACATGAGTGAATAATGAGGGTTTAGGATAGGTTAGGGTCTTATTTATAGATTAGGCAAGTGTTTTAGGCCATAGGATTAAACCTAGATTCAATCCAAGCCATCAAAGCATGTCTTGGGGAAGAAGTCAAGTGTAGGAACCATCTAGGGCCTTTAGATTAAAGATGAACCATGAGAACCATCCAAATGCAAAATCTGCATTTGAGCGAATCGGCCCACGGGTTGACAGCCAAACACCCTGGATTAACCCCTAGTCGACCCAGCGGGCTCGGGTCGACCTCAAAAATGGGCCGGTTCGGTTATTCCCCTCTCCCAATTCGCTGTTTTGAACATTTTTGCATATTTATTTATTTAATTTTCAATTATATATATATATATATCAATATATATATATTTCTCTGCGCAACCCATTTCACTTAATTAAGTATACTTTAATTTGGGAATTTTTCGTGAAACTTCGCGAGGCCATATCTTGGTCATACGGACTCCGATTCTCGAAAACTCATACTCTATTTCGCGTAATTTTCCGAGACGAACGCAATGGCATAGCCCGTTTTACTTGATTCAGAATTTAAAATTAAATTCTGCCTTGATTCTCGTCTTAACACGTTATCGAAAAATACGGGTTGTTACATTTGTGGTCTGACATTTCGAACAAAACATGTACAACCAAATATTTTTGGCTTAATAGGATATAGGATTTTGTATGGAAAGAAGATTGAATATGGTATATCACCATTAAGAACAGTTGACATCATACGATTTATCAGAAAACATGTTGTGGATACTGCATCATCCTAGAAGCTTTTAAGCACATTCATATAAAATAACAATGTCCGTGTTGTTTCAAGCAAATGTTTATTCTTTCTTTCAACAACTCCATTTTGAGATGCCATGTCAACATAAGATGTTTCATGTAGCATTCCATTTTGACTCATGTATGATTGAAATAAACTCAAAGTATACTCCTTTGCATTATCACTCCTTAGAGTTTTAACAGAAGCATTGAATTGAGTTTTGATTTCAGTACAGCATGAACAAAATATTGAATACAATTCAGACTGGCTTTTCATAAGAAACAACTAAGTCATATGTGAATAGTCATCCATAAATGTAACAAAATATTTAAATCGTGGTTTAGAAATTACAACTGCAGGTCACTAAATTTCCTAGTGTACAAGTTAAAATGGATAACTAGCTCTTTTATTCATTCTAGTATTCAAACTTACATGATGATGTTTAGCACATTGACATGATTCACAGTTCAGTGACTGTAACGATTTAAATTGTCGACACAATTTCTTTAAAAAGGGTACAGATGGATGCCCTAATTGATAGTGTGTCTTTAAGGCTTGAGAAATACTTGAAAAAACAAATGATTGTTGGTTTCTGGAAGGAGGATCGAGTACATACTTTCCTTTTGACTCATGCTCTTTACCAATATTTTCTAAGTCACAATATCCTGAAATATACAATAAGATGGAAAAAAAGAGATATAACAATTCAATTGTTGTGTTATTTGACTAACAGAGAGTAAACTGAATGCAAGTTTAGGTATATATAAGGAAGATGTTGATATAAAAGGTGAATTGGTTGGACCTATTGTTCCAAACCCTTGAATGTTTGAGGAGGAACTATCAGCTAAAGTGACATTGTGAGTAGGAGTTTGTGATTGAAAACTCGAGAAAAGAATACGATTACCTGTCATATTATTTGTAGTACTAGAACTAATAACCCATTGAGTTCTCCTTGGATTAACAAAACAACTATTATCTGCAATAATGGAAATAGGTTGAACTGACTTATTGAGTAACATTCTGGCGAACTTGATCTTGAGTCTTTACAACATTAGCTGCATGTTGAGTTCCAGCTAATTTTAGCTTATTTTGCAGCTTCCAACATTCAAATTTAGTGTACCCTGATTTCTTGCAATATGCAAATGACTTCACTATTTGATTTTCATATTCATGCATAATAACCTTCTTTTGTATGAGTTCTGATTAGGTTTCCATGGTTGATGTTTATTACTTGTACCAATCAAAGCATTGTTGTTTTGAACTGATGGAGTTGGATTTGAACTTGAGACTTCAGTTCTAAGAATCCTCCTAAATACATCATGCAATGATGTCATATCCGATCCAGATAAAATTTGAGATTTTGCATATTCATACTCAGATGGAAGTCCTGCCAGAAAACTCATGATTGCCATTTTCTCCCTTTGCTTCTGTTGCACTTTAATATCAACACTAATTGGAAGCAACATATTAAACTCTTCATATGTTTTCTTAAATGTCATAAAGTAATTCATGAAAGATTTATCTTACTTTTCAACCGGATAGAATGACCTACAAATCTCATACATTCTATTCAGGTTCCTCTTTCCAGTATACAAAAACTCCAGATAATTCATAAGTTCATTCACAAATTCACAATTATTTAACAAACGAATAATCTCACCTTATATTGTATTTTGAATTTGAAGAAACAATCGAGCATCATCACAAATCCAGCCTACTTCTTCTTTATCTGATGATTCTTCTTCTGGTGGATCTTATTCTGGTGGATCTTTTGTAAGATGATTATCTCTATCAATTCTTCATAGGTACAATCGAATATTTTACTCTAATCAAAGTAGTCTGATTCACTCAATTTTTGTTCGGTTATCTTTGACATCATCGGCATGACTTCCATGACCAATTTAGTTTCTCCTATGATTCACGAATCAAATTTTAACAAAGTAGATATGAAGAACAAATCAGGATCTACACTTTGATACCTTGTTATAAATGAAGAAGAAATTATATAGATAAGAGAAGATAAAACTTTCTCATTATATTATAAATTAGCAGTACACCACTATTTATACAAGGAATAAATTGGAAAACAATATTACATCTATGCCACTTGCAATTTTTTTCTTGGTATCGCCACCCAGTATCGACTTCATTACTTCTTGATGTCGGTATCATCTCCTGGTATTGACTTCATTACTTCTTGGTATCATCTTCTTGTATTGTCTCCTTGGCTTTGATATCGGCTTCATTACTTCATTATCGGCTTCGGTATTAGCTTATTATATTATATTCTTAGTATCGGCTTCGGTATCGTCTTCAGATTTGATATTGACTTCTTGTATTATCTTCTTGGTATCGGCTTCGGTATCGTCTTCTTGGCTTCGGTGTTGGCACCAAGCTGTTTGTTCCAACAGCTTGATGCTGATAGCATATTTACAATAACATGACACTATATACATATTTACATATATACAACCTTTACTCACAACAGAGAAGAAGCTAAGCAACAAGACAGCCATATTAGTGAAAGTTTGTTAGAGTGATAGTTATAGAGGTTGTACTTGAAAACTAAGGCCAAAATTAAGGCTACTTATCCTGATTGGCTTGATGGTATGTTTATCTTTATTTTGTTTGACCGATATGTGTACTTATTATAATTTTTTGAGGACAAAATTATGTAAGAAGGGGAGGATAAACATCCTTAATTTCACTTAACATTATTTAGAATACTTAATCGAGTAAATTAAACAAAACAATCTAAATGACAATGAAAATGAGAATTGTTTAAATGAGTGAAGTTATAGTTAAATATCTAATTAGATTAATTAGAATTAGTTAAACAGAAAGGGGATTGTGAGTAGGGAAAAATAGGAAAGGGGCTTCTGTATACACACGTCTCTTACCACCTCTTATTTCACATTTCATACTTCATTTGCAAAACTTAAAATTACCTAATCATATAAGATCATTCAATTCTCAAATTTCAAGCTTTCTCTTAAACAATTCAAGGTGAATAATGATATTCGCTTGTTTAATATGCTTGTTGATTCAGTTCTACAGTAAATCAAAGTTATCTGGTCTTTTATTGTGTGAAGACCTCCCTAAAGTCTCGACCTTTTATTCAGCGCCCTAACAAATCAGTACTGGTCCATCGTCCATGGACCGGTACCAGTCCTAATACTTAGCCAATTCTGGCTACGTGATCTAACCATCTCGATACCATTCCTAAGTACTTCTTGTCAGTCTAAAGTAAAAGTGTTTCACCCTTCCAATAAAAAATCATGTCGGTCCATTATTATATTTGAGTGATCAACCTTCGACCCATCCCGAATCTCTTTCAAATGACTTGAAAATTCGCAGATAACCTCGATTTGTCACCATGAAGCCACGGCACAAGAGTCATCGCCTTCCGATCACCACACATGGATCTGGTCCATCAAGCATGGACCGGTGTGGTCCATGTACTTAGTGAATTTCGACATGAAATTTTCCGTGTTGAATCCCTTCGTTATCCAGAGCTCCTCCGCCAAGTTTCATCAGAATCCAATCATCTAAACTTCGATTTACTCTGTTCTTCAATCCTAAGATCTGCGACAACCAATTCTGTTAAACAAATCAAACAAGGTAATCAGTTCAATCAAAATAAACATCGATTCATACAATACTGATCATACAAATATGAACCTATCACAATTATGGAATTAACATATCATAAACATAAGATCTAATATGATTTGGATTTAAACATATGCATAAACATGATTAACCTAACTATTATCAGATTAACATGACCAAATTAGGTTTTCCTAAGACATCTAAATCTGAGTTGAACATATATGTTCATATCTAGGGGGAATATAACATATGAATTCGATCCTAATTTACCTATATAATTCGTAGTTTCAACGAAGAGATATCTGTCACTCACCAATTCCTGGATCAAGTGCAATACCCATGAAATCAGATCTGGACAGCTATAGAAAACCTCCAAAATTGATGAAATAATGATGATCTAATCTTTTTTGATGACGATCTAGTCTCTAGATGCAATCCATGATAAATTTGAGTTAAAAGAATAGAGAAATTAAGGATAAGGTTGAACCGGAGAATCACAGGCGCCCAACCTAATGTTTGAATGAAGAGAGAAGCCTTATTTCTCTCCCCAGTTCCCTCTATTTATAACTATAGGTCATTAGCCAAATAGGCTTGATTAATCAGCCCATTAGCTGCTAATTAGTCTGCATAACAGAAATTGAAACATAAAACAACAATTCCCCTCAAACCGCTGAACCATATCTTTCATGTGACCACTCTACAGAATCGTAGCATACCATTCTGATCCAGTGTGACTGATTTAGGCACCTTATTCGATCCCTATCAAAAGTTATAGCTAAATCAATATTTGCAGAGGCAAAATGGTCCTCAGTAAAACTCATGTATATGCCTCACATACCCATGAACAACATATTAAAATCTAAGAATGATCCGACCACTAGCTAGGGAATAAAATAAAATAACTTTATGTCCTTTGATTCATAAAATATGGGTCGTTACATTCTTCCCCGAAATTCCAAGCAAACATGAGCAAACATAGTATCACACATGCTTATCATCCACAATTTTCCAATCTATCACCCAAAGTTAATATCCAACAATCCATGCATTCAAAATCCTGACCTAGCATGCAGAAATCTAGTAGTGCAAGACACAACGGTACAAGTATGATACGATATATGGGACATACCACTTAAAGAGTTCTGGATGGGTCGACTTCGTACTCTCTTCCGTTTCCCATGTGCAATCGTCATCGTGCTCACTCCATTGTACCTTGACTAGCTTAACCACCTTTTCTCTAAGCTATTTCGTGTCACTTCCCATGACGCGAAGCGGCTTACAAGGCCTAGAAACTTTAGGTTCGACCTCTAAATCTTCAAGCTGATCAGGAGATACTACCACATTTGAGTCGTGCACGAACTTTCGTAGAAACGATACATGAAACACATTATGCATGCTTGCCATCTTCTCATATAATCCATTCTTAAGCGAGCTTTCCAATACGCTCGACAATCGGAAACGATCCAACAAACCTTGGCGCTAACTTCCCTTTGCTTCCGAAACGAACAACATTCCTTAAAGGAGAAACCTTGACGAATAGTAAATCTCTGATCGAGAATTCCAAGTCCTTTCATCGATTATCGATACTTTTCTGACGGTCTTGGGTTGTCTTATACTATCTGTCGTTTCTCTTATCATCTCAGGCCCAAGTAAAACTTTCTCTCAAGTTTCCAACCAATTGGATGGAGAACTACGTGGTCTACCGTACAATGCCTTATACGGTGCCATTCCAATACCCGATTGGTGACTATCATTTTAAGCAAATACTGGACCAAATGCAGATGATCTTCACACGATCCTTTGAAATCTAATACACAAGATCTAAGAAGATCTTCCAATACTCAATTAACTCTTTCAGTCTGACCATCTGTCTTGGGATAATAAGCTATACTCATGCACAACTCAGTTCCCTGTGTCTCTTGCAAACTCTTCCAGAATCCATTAGTGATTAACAGATATCGATCGATAAAAATATTCTTTGGAATCTCATCGAATCGAACAATTCACATAGGATACAACTCAGCTAACTTTGATGCTATCATAGTCGATCTGACAGGAATAAACCTTGCGCTTTTGGTCAAGCGATCCACAATAACCCAAATATTATCGGTTCCTGCCCTTGTCCTAGGTAGTCCATCGATAAAATTCATCGATACTTGCTCCCGTTTCTACGTAGGAACTTCCAATGGGTGTAACAACCCACTCGGATTTAACCAACTGACAGTTCATACACTTCAAGATAAATTTTTCGACATCTTTTTTCACCCTTTCCAATAGTAAACTTGCTTTATACCTCGATACATCTTATTACCACCTGGAAGAATTGCCAATCAAGAGTGATGACATTCCCTCAGAGCTTCATCTCTCAACCCATCTATCTCAGGAATAACAAATCGCCCATTCTTACGAAGCCAACCATCTCAATCGACTTCGAAATCCTTAATTTCCTTAGTCTCAAATATCATTTCCAATCTTCGTATGATTTCCATAATCTAATCGTCTCGCTTTTGGCTTTCGCCAATCCTTTCAATAAGAGTTGGTCTAATCAATAAGCTTGCTACCATCTTGGGATATAGATCACAATGAAGTCTAAATTCAAATCCTGCCAAATACTCGAGATGCTTGCATTCCAAAAACATGGCTCCTAAACTTGCATGTCTTCTACTCTACGCGTCGACCACTGCGTTACTTTTTTCTAGAGTATAGGCTATTCCAAAATCATACAATGTCAAAAACTTTAACCATGCTGCTGTTGAAAATTCAAATCCCTCTAGGAGGAAAGATAACTCAATGATTTATGATCCGTAAACAATTCAATTCTAACTCCTAGCAAATAATGCCTCCAAACCTTTAGAGCGAACTCTATCGCTGCTAACTCCAAATCATGATTGGTTAAATCCTTTTGTGCGGCTTCAATTGTTGACTCACGTAAGCCACAACCTTGTCCTTTTATAGTAGCACTGCTCCAAGTCCAGTGCCATGTGTCGGGGTATACCACCATATCATCATTCCCACTTGGAATAGTCAACAAAGGATCACTCATCAACCTTTCTCTCAAAATTCTAAAAGCTTGTTCACACTTTGCATCCCATGCAAAGACTTGATTCTTTCTTGTTAATTCAGTTAATGGTGCAACTATCTTCGAGAAATCCTTGATAAATCGTTGATGGTATCTACCTGAACAAGGGAAACCCCTAACATCGGCCGCATACTTGGGGTCAATATGAATCTTGGATTGCTGCCACCATAGCGGGATCCACTGCTATTCCTCATCCTGAGAGACATAACCAAAGAACCTCACTTCTTCTTTCCAGAAGCGACATTTTGGAAACTTAGCCCTCGGCTGATGTTTCCGTAAGATTTCCAAAACAATTCTCAAGTGCGTCTCATGTTCCTTCCCAATTTTGGAATAAGCCAATACATCATTGATGAACACAAGTGCGAACTTGTTTAACTGATCCCTGAAAACTCGATTCACAAGATCCACAAAATATGTTGGCACGTTAGTCAATCCAAATTGTGTTACCAGCCACTTATAAAATCCGGATGGTGTCCTAATAGCAGTCTTCAGCACAATATCCGTAGCCACTCTCAATTAGTGAAATCCCATTTCTAAATCCATTTAGGAATACACATTGGCTTCAAGAAGCCGCTCAAACGAGTCATCGATTCTCGACAATGGGTACTTGTTCTTCTTGGTCAGCTTATTCAGTTGACAATAATTCACACACAATGGCAACGATACATCGACCTTGTTCACAAACACAATTGGTGCACCCCACTTGGGCACGCTTCTCTGAATGAATCCCTTACTCAAAAGATCATTCACTTGCACCTCTAACTCTCGTTGTTCCTTAGGTGCCATCTACATAGGAGGCATAATAATAGATCTGGCTCCATCCACTAAGTCAATCCAAAACTCAATCTCTCGCTATGGCAGCAATCTTCTGACCTCATCAAAAACATCAGAAAACTCTCGAACGATTGGCACAGATAACAACCCATCCCGTGGAATCACAGGCCGAATATAAAAAGCTAACCAGAACTTCGTTCTCCGATAAACAATGTATCACCATCATTCGCCATTCTACATTTCTGATTGTTACCTGAAGCCTCTCGTAATCCACAATACCCACAAACCTCTTGAGCTAGTCCATACCCAAAATAATCCCAAACCCAGCGAAGTTCAAAAAAAAACCAATCGCACACAAATGGCAACCATGACTCGATAAAACAGGACCACGATAAAGCACACAGAGACTAGACGAAACCCTACTGGATTAGTCACAACTAATGGCCTATCAATGATCTTAGATTTTAAAGCTAACTTGCAAACAAGCTCATTATAAATAAAAGAATGTGATGCTCCAATATCAAACAAAACCCGAACCGAAGTGTCTCTTATAAAAAGTGTATCATGCACAACAACATTCTTCCCCTTTTTGTATCGGTCGGACCCTCAAGGAAGACAACACATCATCATAAGCATACGCTCTCACAACCTTCTTATCATTCAGTGGTTATGGACAATTATTTTTAGTATATCGAGGCTTACCACAGTTAAAAACTTCTTTTCCACCTTCATGTTCTTCTGTTGGCAGTTATAGCAAGTAATCTCGCCCTTCGGTTTTTTGTTGCCATCTTTCCCTTGTTGTTGCTATTTCCATTTTCCATTCCACTTTTTCTCATTAACGCCACTTTATTGTGGCTTCGACTCCTCGTTACCCTTAATAACAACTCTTTCCTTTGGCGGAAAAAAACTCTCCTTCCCCAAGGCCTTCTCAACTAGCTTCTCGTAACGATCATCAGTGTGGTTGATTAACTATTTTTCAAGTCCCTCATCCAGACCTAATATAAACTTCTCGTTCTTTTGATAAGGAGTCTTAATATACGAACGAGCATATTTAGATAAAGTTTCGAACTCCGCTACATACTCAAACTCTAGTCTACCTCCCTGCTTAAGCTCAACAAACTTCTTAGAAAGTATCGAAATTTGGACCGTAAAAATATACTTCTTCTCGAACTTAGTTCTAAACTAATCCCAAGTGAGCTGGCCCTCTGGAGTCTCCAAAGTAATAGAGTTCCACCAATCTATTGCTCAACTTTGCAGCTGTCTCGATGCAAGTTTCATCTTAGTTGCACCGTCAATTCCTAAATCTCCAAAAATCCGAACACAAGTATCTAACCAATTCTGAATCTCGATAGTCGGTTTTGTCCTAAGAAACGTCTTGCACCCAAAGAAGTATAATTGAGCTTTGCGAAATCAACAACATTAGGTGCCTGAACAGGAACATCATGCTTTATTACCGCTCTTGGAGTGGGCATCCTCCTCATGTTCGTTGTCATCATGACCTCGAACATAGCAGGATAATCAGGTATAACAGCTCCAATTTCCAAATGGCTACCCTCGCCTATCCCTCCAGCAGCAGGATCATCCCTAGCAGTGTGTCTCGAATTGATCGACTTATTCTCTACCTGAAACGAGAATGGTCGATTCACATTAGAGATATGCCGCATTGGTGTTCAAATTCTTATCAAACTACTAAACTGTATATTATAATATAGTAATCATCCATTAAAATTACAAGTATGTCTCTCGTACGCTTTTACGCTCATGAACTTCGGGAAACACCAATTAACATGATCTCTAATACCAAATCTGACGACCGCTCCAAAGTCGCAACCCTCTACTCAGCTTCCTGATGGATCGGTATCGGTCCATCATCCATGGATCGATACCGATCCTAATACTTAGACAATTTTAGCTAAATGATCTAACCATCTCGATACCATTCCCAAGTACTTCCTGCCGATGTAATTTAAAAGTGTTTCACCCATCCAGTAAAAACTATATCGGTCTGTCATTATACTTGAGTGATTAACCTTCGACCCATCCCAAATCTCTTCCGAATGACTTGAAAGTTTGTAGGCAACCTCGATTTATCACCACGAAGCCACGACACATCGCCATCCAATCATCACATATGGACTAGAACTGGTCCATCAAGCATGGACTGGTGCCGGTCGATGTACATAGTGAATTTCGACATGATTCTTTTTTGTGTCGAATCCCTTCGTCATCTAGAGATCCTCCGCTAAGTTTTGTATGATTTTGATCATCTAAACCTCTGATTTGCTCTGTTCTTTAATCCTAAGATCTATGGTAACCAATTCTAACAAACCACACAAACAGTGCAATCGATTCTATCAAAACAAACATGATTCATATAATACTGATCATATAAACATGAACATATCATAATTATGGCATTAGCATATCATAAACCTAAGATCCAACATGATTTGTATCTAAACATATGCATAAACATGATTAACCTAACAACTATCCGATTAACATGATCAAATTAGGTTTTCCTAAGATGATTTGAGTTAAGCATATATGATCAGATCTAGGGTGAATTGAACATATAACATATGAATTTGATCCTAATTTACCTATATAATCCACAACTACCGTGTGAGAGATTTCTGTCACGCTCCAATTTCTAGATCCAATGCAATACCCATGAAATTAGATCTGGACAACTATAGAACACCTCAAAAATTGATGAAATAGCAAAGATCTAATCTTCCTCGATGGTGATCTAGCCTATAGATGCAATCTATGATGAATTTGAATGAAAAAAATGAAGAAATTAGGGACTAAGTTGAACTGGAGAATCACAGGCACCCAACCTGATGTTTGAATGAAAAGAGAAACCCTAGTTTTCTCCCCAATCCCCTCTATTTAAAACTATAGGGCATTAGCCTAATGGGCTTGACTAATCATCCCATTAGCTGCTAATTAGTCTGCCTAACGGAAATTGAAACTTAAAACAGTGATCCCCCCAAACAGCTGAACCAAATCTTTCGTGTGACGACTCTACAGAATTGCAAACCACTATTTTGATCCAATAAGACTGATTTCATCACCTTATTTGATTCCTACCAAAAGTTATAGCTAAAGCAATATCTGTAGGGGCAAAATGGTCACAAGTCAATTTGGTAAAAATCATGGAAATGTCTCATATACCCATGAACAACATATTAAATCCTGAGAATGGTTCGACCACTAGAGAATAAAATATAACTATATTACGATCCTTCGGTACATAAAATATGGATCGTTACATGTTATATGCTTGTTGACGATTTAAGTAACATGCCATGAAGTTATCACTTATACTTAATTCGAAGGCCTCGTTTATGTCATCCAAATAGCTTGAAAATTTGATATAATATGGGAGATATTTTTTAGAAAGTGTGTTTCAAACTCTAGAATTTTTTAAGTAAATATGCATATCATATGAATTTTCTAAGTCTAGACATTATTTAATATGGTTTTAATTATTTAAGGTCATTAAATAATTATTTTTGGTTCAAAAAATTATATATATATATATATATATATTAAAGTACATACAAAGAGATATTTATTGGGGATTTTTCCCATGATTTTATGATTCAATACGAGTTTTATAAGATACTGAATCCCAAGTATTCAGTTAAGGTTAATTAAACTAATGATTTCAAAATCATGGGGATGTTTATGTTTTGAATATTTAAGCTTTCAAAGCTGTGAATCAATTCTGAAAATAAAATGTTTTGACTACTAAGAGTTTGCCAAATATAAGAGTTGGCAAAAAGTACTGCTTTATCTAGCAATATTGCAAAATTTGTATTTATAATGATTTTGGCATCTGCAAAGCAATGACTTCGCATTTGATAGCTTATAATGACTGGCTACGTCCTTTTGACATGTAGAGAAGCATATGATGCTAAGGCAACTTAACATGGAGTCTTTGAAACAGGAAGGTGCGAAGGAGTGTTTTGAAGTGATGCATCATTTATTAAGGAGGGATCCACTTTAAATGCCTTCAAACTCTCCGCTCCTTTGTTTCAATTTATTTTGTAATAGTCATTTCGAATCACCTATATTTTGTTTTAAAGTAATACTTTGAATTGTTTTAAATTGGTTCTGAATGATTTGTGTCACCGTTTTTGTAACACCCCACGTCCAATAATGTCACTCACAAAGGGAATGCATTAACTTCTATAGAGCGTTTTAAGTAAGTATAGAACAGAAACTTAACACCAAGACAGATATAAATAGTACTCAAAGATTTAAAACTTTATTTCATTGCAGCGGAAAACACATATGTTGCTTACATCATCAAAAACCAGAGTCAAAGTACATAATATCCATCTTGACTACCAAAAGTACATAAACTGAAAGACATAATCCCCAATAAAAAATAGCCATAAATAAAAGAGAAGCTGAACTTTACTTCAGCGATCCAAGTAATCTTCTAAAAGCAGAGAAACAGCAGTCCAAGATCAAGCTCCATTGGTGCTAGTCCAAACCTGAGCACCTGGGGGGAAAGGAAGAAAAGAGGAGGAAACAAAGGGGGTCAGACATAAAGTCTGGTGAGTGCGA
Source organism: Allium sativum (assembly GCA_030737875.1). NCBI lineage: Eukaryota > Viridiplantae > Streptophyta > Magnoliopsida > Asparagales > Amaryllidaceae > Allium > Allium sativum. The sequence goes on from CM060924.1 coordinate 481,430,354, forward strand.
TAATTTTAACAATATAATTAACAAAGTAACTAGGCTAAGGCATAAGTTGGAAAATCAGGAAATGACCATGAACCATTGAGTATGGCAGAGTAAACAAGGAAGCAGGATGAACAACGATATCGTTAAAGCGCACCTAACCTACTGTAAGATAATTACTAAACTACACCAACACTATGAGATAATTGCTATACTGCACCACCACTAGTATACTGCACCACCACTAGTCACCCTAAGGTTGATCCCGCCTACAGAACTTAATAATGATATTGGTAGTTTCATGCACCCCTAGCTGCCTTCATAGGTACCGCCTGCCCCTATCTCCACTAGGTGTACCCATACCCCCAAGCGATCGGCTCCCTAACTCGTAGATACCCGTGTTGGCCCCACAGTGGGATGTATCACTCCCCAAAGTGGCAACCTGATACAACAAATAATGCACGGCTTATACCTACACGATGCAACAAAGTCTTACCTACCAGCCCGGGCCCACACACGCATATGAACCCGTTGGACTTGCGTTGCCATAGCTAACCCGTTTTGGCCTCTTACAGTCAAGCCCAGTATGCGTGTCCCGTCCTCAACTTCGGTCGAGCCCACAAAGATACGTATGGGTTACTGGTTGAAATGGGCCCCCATCACTTAACACAAGCTATCCACCTAAGCTTGGTCCCCTCTAATACATCCCACTTAACCCACTTCTTATTCATGTTCCAATTACATGTTTCAATTTTGGTTAAGTGTTTCTAATCGTATTTCCAAATGCCACCCAAGGCACCTACTAGATTCCACATGCCACCGAAGGCACCCACTTAACCCCCTCATGTCCCACTACATGTTTATCTGGTTAAGTGTTTCTTAATTCATTAAGACTGTAACCTCATAAAGACCTCTCACATTAGACTGGCATTTGTGCCGGGCAGGTCCGGGCAGTCTTACACCACAAAAGAGCCTAACCTCGTGTCTTTACAATTGTTACGTATTTAATTTATGTCTAAGATCTCTCACATTAGACTGGCATTTGTGGCAGCTGGATTTGCTGGGTGGGTCCGGGCAGTCTTACACCACAAAAGAGCCTAACCTCGTGTCTTAGACGATTAATTTCTCCTAATTAATCGTTGCCTAATTTGAATTACTTTCCCTATTCAAATTATCAATCAATTCCAAATTTAACGATGTCCATAATTGACTCAATTATGTCCATCCATTTATGGTATGTAAAATCATACCAATTTTCACCATAATTATATTTTATGCCTTTTAAGGCACTGATGCTGATTAAATCTTTTTAATATTATCCCCTTTACCCCCACGTTGTACGTTTGTTCGTTTAATGTAAAATATACGTTAGACTCGAATAGTCTAACTTATGGAATAAAGAGAAAACATCACAATATACACATAATTAAAACATAGACATAAACATAGGGATGAACTTGCATATGTGAATGATGTTCTACATCTAAAACTTGCATCGGCCAAAGTTACAACTTGCATAAACAACATATGTCATGGATCCAAATCTAAAGGTGTGAACTTGCATAAATCATGTATGTCATAGATCTACATCTAAAGGTGTAAACTTGCATAAGAAATAACCCTAAACTTGCATAACATGATTCATACCCCAAACTCATATATTTATAGAAACTTGCATATGTGATTTATGCATCATAACAATGGTGTAAACTTGCATCTAACATGTAAAATATCATGTAGAATTTAGCATATAACTCACCCATGTCATAGCCTAACTTTTAATCAAATTTTCACATAAACTAGATGTCATAACCATGTAAGGTCACATATAATTTTACCCAACTTGTATATGATTCATGTTTAAATAAAAATCTAAACTTGCATACATATGATTTATCATATGAATCAACATCACCAAACTAGCATATGAAACATGATGATTTGATTATATATAAAATTACAACATAGATGATAGCAACATAACTTTACATCATAAATGATAGCATCACAACATAACGTCATAGAGATTTCAACACAATTCTACAACATAATTACAACATGTGATCAATTATTCACATCACATCCATACAATCCGCATTATAACTTAATCCAATTAAATTACTAATTATTTTATTAAAACTATCGAACTCACAACTCAAAGGCGGTCTTGAGTTCTGAATTCTGATTTCTGAAGTTGAATTAGCTTTTCTTTGAAGAAGATTCATTGTTAGGGTTGAATAGAACTGATTTGATTTACTGTTCTTCCTCTCTAATTGGTGGCGGCTACTCTAGGGTTCAAGACGACAACATGACGGCCATAGTTTTAGTTTTAATTCTGATTTAGGGTTTGAGTCTATGGGTCTTTTTATAGATTTTTGAATTAATTTAGGCTGTCAGATGATCTTAGGGTTAATCAAAACCATTCAGTCGGAATAGGGTGACACCTCAGCCCTAATGACTCAGCAAGGAGTCAGAAAGGACTTAGCAACATGGGTCAGACTGAACCAGAAAGCTGTGCAGGCCTGCTGCCTTGGCCCGGGCGCACTTGGCAGGTGCGCTAGTGCAAATTTGTACTAGCGCACTTCCCAAGTGCCCCAGTGCAATATTTTTTTTCTTTCCGTCACCAATCTTCGTTCGTCCAAAACTCCTTCATTCGGTACCCGTTTCCCGCAAACTCGGACTCTATTTCAACCAGAATTCCGAACGAACACAATGGCGCAACCCCATTCCCTTAATTCTCACATCTGAGATTAATTATTCTTTATTTTAGTTAATTCGATTATTAAAAAATCCGGGGTGTTACATTCTCCCCTCCTTAAAGGATTTCGCCCCCGAAACCTCCAAGTTAAGGAGAATGCATATCCTACCATCCAAACAATCATCTACTCAACCATCAAACACGGGCATCCATTGTCCTTATAAAATTTCTAATGCTGTATGAACATATGCAAGAAGTGTGTGTATATGTTCCTTATCTAATGCAAAATCAGGCGGTCTACTGATTCAGTTGACCTCCTTAATGCAAACAATGATAGTGCCATGCGTCCATTATGTATGCGAAAGAATCCTATCGATACATATTATTTCTATATGTGTGCACAACCATTCACCAAAATGCAACATCCAAATGATGGTACAACCATTATACATCCATTACTTAAATATGCACTAACATTTATATGCAATATGCAATATGAAGTGACTAAGCCGATCTACACTACACCAAAACATCAGATTTGGCACACCAGGATTCAAAGATTTGATACGGCTTTAACCCGTATCAAATTTGATAGTGCCCATAATCGTATCAAATTAAATTTGGCAATCCGCACCACCTCAAACACCTTAAATCCAACCCTTCATTTTCAATGTTTCGGATCAGTGCCTTTGATACGTGATTGAACCATACCAAATATGCACCCTCCATACTCCAATTTCCTTGGCCGCACTTTTCACTTTTCCTCCTGACTAAAATTTCGCGTTCCCTCTTCTATAACCCTAATTCTTTTCTTTCTCGATCCAAATTTTCGGATTCTGATTAAAATCTTCCCCAAATTTCCTTGAATCCTAATTAAAATCTTAAATACGCTTGAATCTCTGATGAAGATTTGTTTGTCTCCTAATTCTTCCAGCAATCTCAAAAACTAGTAAATGTTGGATCGATCCCACTGTTGATTTGGGTAGCAATGTTATGAATGATACTATTTGTGGCTTGGGTTTCAATCTAGCGGTAGTTTCCCTTGCTTATTTTACCTTAATTTCTTTAGGTTATCCATTATGTTTTGTCTTGGATTTTAACCTAAATTGTAGTTTTATAGGTCTACTTGGAGTGTGGGATCAAGGAGGAGAGACTGACAACCTTCTTTTGGTTTGTAGTGAACCTTGTAAGTTTTCCCTCGTATACCATAGTTTTCTTTTAATTTCGATTTTGTATGATGTTAGAAAGAAAATGGCATGATTACTTATTGTCATCTGTTTAGGCATCAAAATCTGTTGTGGACATCCAAACTTGTTGTGGACCAGCCTAATAAATACAGTTTTTTGGTTTAACCTATATTAAATCTTACATTTGTATAATATGAATCTATTGAGTAGGATGAAATAGTGTATTAGCCAGTGATAAAGTTGTATAGGAGAAACGTTTTATTGAACTAATACGGTTCAATCGGTTTGGGTAAGCTGGTTGGCAGCGGTAGGCTGACAAAATCAGCAGATAAATGATGCTTCTTTGTAATTTGAATGCTCTTTCTTTTGATGAAACACTGCCGTTTGCTTTTTCCAAAATTGTATCATGTTTTTGTGGGTACTAAGTTTTTAATGTATTATTGTCAGTTTTATGCTGATATTCAAACTACTAGAACATAGTTGCTTTGTGTTTTGTTACTGCCTTTCTATTCCTATTAATTGGACAAATTACTTTAGGGGAGAGCTGTGTGTGACACACATCGTTATAGCTTTGAAATACTTGCAGGTTTTCTGTGAGGTGCCCTGTTGCATATAGTCCCGAAATAATTAGATTGGTCTCATGGTATGGATTGTGTGCTTTGTGCTATTTTATTATCCACCGTCCATTCATTCTGGCCTACTTGCTCCTTCTGTTCAATCTAATCGTTATCAAGGTTTAAGTTTTCACCTTCTCCCAGCAATCAGAATTTATTTTGGTTCTATGATACGTTTTGAGTTATTTATTGTCTTATTTTGGGTACATCTAGTCTAAGGGGGGTGATCATATTTGTCTTGTTGATTCAAATTGACAGTAAATAATTACTGATGTTCTTGCCAAAGTAAACGCAACAGCTAAATGTTGTTTGGGGAGATCTAATCTAAGGGGGAATGATCATATTTGTCTTGTTGATTCAAATAGACAATAAATAATTATTGATGTTCTTGCCAAAGTAAACGCAACAGCTAAATATTGTAACATAGCTCTATCATGTATTTCATAAGACACGTTTTTTTTTAAATGTATAAACCGAAAGCTTTCAGTAATACGACTTTAGCAATATTTTCAATTTTCTTTCCCTCCATTTACACCAGTAATATACTATAAAATCATATAATTGAGTTGTTTGGATCTGTGAGAAGTGAAAGGCTCATAAAATGCCTGCATTCTGCCGCGATCAGTAACCCACAAATATCAGCGTTTGCCTGCTTTTTGTGATGAAAAATTGCTGCTTTTCTTGGCCTTGTTGTGTTTTTTTCAGCAGCAAAACCAACCATGGACGGATCCCTACTCATAACCTGAGTTATGTTGGCATATTATAGCTGACACTATGAAGCAAGCTTGGAGATAAATCATACTGAGGTTTTTGTTTCAAATGTCTTCGACTTGCACTCGACTCGACCTCTTGAATTTCATCACCATCTATGTCTTTCCTATGCTTCGAAGTAAGATACTTACGATTCCCATGTTTCAATTCTTTTGAAATAGAAGCTTCACTAGTCTCTGCTGCTCTAAGCCATGCACCTTCTAATCTTTTTTCATCTACACTTGGTCTAGATTTTATAAACGAAGAAGTGTTCACTATAAAATGTTGTGATTTCCCTTCACCATTGAGATGCTCAAAAAGTTTAGTGTGCCGACGAGGCATTGCATCTGAAGTTGACCTTCTAGCAATTAGAAAATTTTCAGATAGAACTCCAATTCTTATCTCAACTTTGTGCATCAGTACTCCAGCAAGTGAATTGGTAATGTGTCTCACAAATCTGTCTGCTCTATATTTTAAATCGATAATTTTAAAGGCTATATAAGAAGTCAATATGCCTTTATTTTCAGTTATGGACACCAATTTTCCATGATCACCAAGTAGATCCCTTAGACTTTCAGAGTCAAAGCTTTCAATGCAGCCTCTCCAAATTGCATCAAGCTTATCAGGGTTTATCATGAGATGTGTCTGATGTAGGAGTAGAGGAAAAAGATGAATTCCATCTTTTAGTTCTTCTTGATATTTTTTCATGGTCGAGAAATGTCGGAGATGTGCACTGGGAATGAGATTTCTTCTTCTGGATTGAATTGTGTTTAAACATCTCAGATTCACTGTATCCACCATCATCAGAAATTTGTACATGACTCCTTTTAGCAGCTTCACTCTTTTTGTTCCTTTTTCCTAAAGGAACGCCTTTGCTTTCTTTTCGAGCAGTTTTTACCCCCTAATTCCTATATGAATGCTCTTTGTTTCTTCCGGAACTTCATCAACTGCTGGTTGCTTCCTGTCATCATCTAGCTGAAATCCACTACTGCTAGATTTACTAGAATGATGGCCCCAATTGCATAAATGTACTTTGTTTCTCTTTTCTATGCCTGATTGTGATTCCAAAGAAGCTTTTGAAATATTGTTATCATTGAAGTCTTCATTGCTTTTTGAATTTTCATTTCCATAGTTTTTATTGATAGAGGTACTTGACTTAGTGTTGTTCCTGGCTTGTATGTTATGTAGTTCATCCCTTACATCATTTAACTTGAAATTTGCCCCATAGGAATAAGAGACTAGCAGAGATCTACAGGCTTTAAGCGTGTCAGGGTTACGAAATAATCGAGACTTCCCAAGTTGACTGAGCTCCTTCTTCAAGTGAAGTTCACTTGGTCCCACATAAGAATATACCATTATAATTTTTCCAATATTAGAGTGCTTTAGGATTAGGAGGCGTGCATGTCACAAACTTCCCAAATTCCAATCAATGCAATAGGAGAGGAAGGCAATTATAGGTGGACTGTCCCAAAAGAAGCATTTGTACAATGGTATTCTCCCATTCCAGATGAACCGATGCATTCTAGTTCTTACTTTTATTTAGTTAAATCATGTTTATAATGCAATACAGGTGATAAGCTTCAAACGCAGGTTCACGGATTGATTTATTGCACATTCATCAATTCAGAACTGAGTTTGCAAACTCAACATTGAGTGCAATCATGCAACTCTAGCTGGAAACAGGTGTGTTCTTATATTTGATTATGGGTTCCTAGTTTCAATTTACTGTATTTGATGAGGTTTTTTTATATATGATTAATAGCTGCTTTCATGAGCTTGAAACCTCCAGAATAAATGGAATACTGGGAAACGTTGATGCAAACACTGGAGATTCTCAGATTGGTATTGTTCATATAACCAAAACTACTTTCTTTTATTAAGCTTGTGACTAATAAGCTAAAAATTTCAACTTCTGTAATTGTTACACGATGATTTTCATCATCTGTGGGACGGGATAGTGTTCCAAAACTGAGTTCGCGAACTCAGTTTTGAACTGAGTTTGCGAACTTAGTTCAAAACTGAGTTTATAAACTCGGTTTTGAGCTGAGTTTATAAACTCGGTTTTGAGCTGAGTTTATAAACTCGGTTTTGAACTGAGTTTATAAACTCAGTTTTGAACTGTGTTTCTCAGTTCAAAACTGAGTTTATAAACACAGTTCAAGAGTTTATAAACTCAGTTCAAAAACTGAGTTTATAAACTCAGTTTTGAACTGAGTTCGCAAACTCAGTTCAAAACTGAGTTCGTGAACTCGGATTCGAACACTATCCCGTCCCATAGATGATGAAAATGATCGTGTTACAATTACAGAAGTTGACTTGAATCTTACATTTGACTTGGGCCTTGTCATATAAGAATGAAGATTATGGTTGAAATACAACAATGCGTGTGAAATGCAACATTTTGTTTACTAATAATCTTAATTTATTTGACTACATTACCACATTAGGCATTTTATGGTTAGATGAACATTAAATATATATATAAGAATGCTGAACTACTTTCTACAAAATGTTACTCTGTTTTTTATTCATATAGTTAACATTACATTTATAAACTGACACCAGGACATTATTATTTGATGCAAGCAATGGTCACAATCATTAGCATTCCTTCTTCACTAGATTCTTATATTGCTTACACTTTTTTGCAGACAAAACTAGTTGATGTATCCCGGATGTCTTTATCTGAGATCAGTTGGTTGGAAAGTGCGCGATTTGCAGATAAAACTTTGTTGCCCAAGTCATAGCCGATGTTGCTCTATGCCCTTTTGAAGCTGCAAAAGTGCATGTGCAGACTCAATCTAAGTTTGGAATAGGGCCTAGAGATAACTGCTTGTTTTAGTTTGTAAAAAAAAACAAAAGCTATTGCTTTCATGCTAGAAGTAGCCAATTATATTTTATACATGCATCTACGCTCGTGAACATGAAAATACTATCAATGGACATCAATATTCATGTGATATATTAGCATACAAATGATATAAAATATTGATACAGCTCTAATGAAGCAGCTAATTGTATTTTTTTTTAAATTTGATACAGTTTTAAGCCGTATCAAATACATAAATTGATACGGTTTTAAGCCGTGTCAAATACATAAATTGATACGGTTTTAAGCCGTATCAAAATCATAAATTAATACGGTTTAAACCCGTATTAAATTGGTAATTTGATACGGTTTAAGCCGTATCAATTTACGATTTTGATACGGCTTAAAACCGTATCAAAGCAACAGAGACGCCATTTTTTGATACGGCTTAAAACCGTATCAAATCGATTTTGATACGGCCATGAGCACTGCCTAATTGGCATTTCTGGTGTAGTGCTAGTGCCTAAAGTGTGTGTATATGCATCCACGAGCAAACACTTGCATCCACATGCATCCATCATACATAACATGTCTCAAACACATGTTTCAACCATAGGACTATCCTACCTAAAGGTCAAAGATACTAGCGAGAGGACATACTAAAGATAAGATAAGATAAGTACAAGATAAGCGATAAAGGAGAAATTAAAAGACATACCCTCAAAAAGAAAAGGGTATAATGAACGCATCTTTGCTTCCGTCTCCCAAGTAGCGTTGCTCTCATCATCTCCCCATTGCACTTTGACTTGTTTGACCTCTCGATTCCTCAACTTCTTAATCTACGACCCAAGAATGCACGTAGGAGCTCGTCGAATCGTCGCATCACGCTCTATCTCCACCTTTCTAAGCAAGCTCGGCTCTACTACCTCCGCGGTCTCGTGCAAGCACTTCCTCAAATGTGATACATGGAATACATCGTGTACGCCACTAAGTCTCTCGGGCAACTCCACTCTATACGCCATCTGCCCAATCCTCTCCTTAATAGGAAACGACCCTGCGAACCTTGATGCTAACTTCCCAACGGACCCAAAGCGAACGACGTTCCGTAATGGAGACACCTTAACAAAGACCATGTCCCCAATATCAAACTCAAGATCTGTCCTCCTCTTGCCAGCATAAGATTTCTGCCTATCTTGCACCGTCTTCATCCTCCTTCGAATCAAATCGATCTTTTCCGAAGTCTCTCTAATCATATCGGGTCCAAGCAAGATCTTATTTGTAGATTCACACCAACAAGTAGGCGAACGACACGGCCATCCATAAAGAGCCTTGAACGGTGCCATGCCAATGCTAGACTGAAAGCTGTTATTATATGCGAACTCTACCAACGGAAGATGTTCCTCCCATGTACCTTCGAAATCTAAGACACACAACCTCAATAAGTCCTCTAGAATATGATTCACCCTCTTGGTCTGGTCATCCGTCTGAGGATGATATGCGGTGCTCAAACATAACTGAGTCCCTACCGCCTCTTGCAAGCTCTTCCAAAACTCGCTAGTGAAAATAGGATCGTGGTCGCTCACTATGCTAGAAGGAACACCGTGCAAACGAACTATTTCTCGAATGTATACGGAGGCTAACCATGGGGCAGTCCTCTTACTCTTCACGGGAGTGAAATGGGCGCTCTTAGTAAGTCTGTCTACCACGACCCAAATCCCCGTATTACCCTTCCTCGATCTTGGTAATCCGTCAGCAAAGTCCATCGAAACACTTTCCCACTTCCATTGTGGGACCTCCAATGGGTGAAGCAACCCACTGGGCTTCTTTTGCTCTGCTTTTACTTGTTAGCACACCAAGCATCCAGCAATAAACTCTGCCACGTCCTTCTTCATACCGGCCCAAAAGTAAACTCGTCTCATGTCCATATACATCTTGTCCCCGCCGGGATGGATGGTCGTCTTCGAACGATGTGCATCATCAAGGATGGTCTTACTCAAGTTCTCGTCCTGTGGTACACAAAGTCTACCGTCCCTACGTAACCAACCCTTATCATCTAGGGTATACCTACGGAGATGGCTCGATGACTCCCCTCTTTTGAGCTTTTCTACTAACTCAACCAACTGTGGGTCGTCTCGCTGTGCCTCGCCAATTCGTCCCAAAAGCGTAGGTCTGACCTCTAAGGATGCTAGCAAACCGGGTACAAAGTCAACGGAAGGTTTAAAGTCAAACGTAGATATGAACTCTAAACTTCGCCGCTCAACAAATAACGGACTCAAGGACAATCTTTTTCTACTTAAGGCATCTGCCACCATGTTACCCTTGCCAGGGGTATATGCTATCTCGAAGTCGTAGGATGCTAAGAATTCCATCCACCTTTGCTGCCTTAAGTTCAAGTCCTTCTGAGAGAATAAATATTTTAGTAATTTGTGGTCAGTGAACAATTCGAATTTTTCGCCAAGAAGATAATGACGCCAAGACTTAAGCACAAAGACAATAGCGGCCAACTCTAGGTCATGTGTAGGGTAATTTCTCTCATGTACTCTCAATTGCCATCCACCATAGTCGATTACCCTTCCCTCTTGCATTAAGACTGCGCCTAGTCCTGTCCCACAAGCATCGGTATAAACGGTAAATGGCTTACTCCCATCTGGCAACACTAAGACTGGGATTGTGGTCAAAGCTCTCTTTAAATGTTGGAACGCATCATCACAATCTACGTCCATATGAAAACTAAGTTCTTCGTCAAGCGTGTTAATGAGGCTGATATTTTTGCGAAGTCTTTGATGAACTTCCTATAGTAGCCCGCTAACCCTAAGAAACTCCTCACCTCGGTAGCATGTTTAGGAACCTTCCAATCTTGGATGGCCACTATCTTCGCGGGATCCACGGCTATCCCTTCTTTGGAAACCACGTGCCCTAAGAATTGCACTTCCTTCCTCCAAAAGTGACATTTAGAAATTTTAGCTTTAAGGCTATGCACTCGAAGAGTCTCCAACACTTCCCTAAGGTGTAGGGCATGCTCTTCCTCGCTTTTAGAAAAGATTAAGATGTCGTCCACAAAGACTACCACGGATCATTAAGGTACTCCCTAAACACCCTACTCATCAAGTCAACAAAGTATGCGGGGGCGTTTGTCAAACCGAAGGGCATCCCAAGCCACTTGAAGAAACCGTCTGGAGTCCTAAAGGCAGTCTTGTCTATGCTATCCTCAACCACTCTCAACTGATGGAAACCAGTGGCTAAGTCCAACTGCGAAAACACTGAGGCGCCAACTAACTGATCGAAGAGATCGTCAATCCTCGGCAGTGGGTGTCTATTCTTCTTAGTAAGTTTATTAAGTTCTCTATAGTCCACACAATGTCTAAGGGACCCATTCGCCTTCGTGGCAAATACTACTGGAGCACCCCACTCCGATATACTACGTCTGATGAACCCCTTCTCAAGCAATTCCTTCACTTGCATAGTGACTTCTCTTCTCTCTCTTGGAGCCATGTGGCGCACTGGTAATGCAACTGGCTTTGCATTATCTACTAGATATATCCGAAAGTCTATCTCACGTTTTGGGGGTAAACTCCTCACCTCATCGAAGACATCAGCATATTCATGGACTATGGGAACAGAATGTAAATCATCATCGGATGCGTCAAGGGATTCTAGGTAGCTAAGCATTACTGGACCTCTAGGGTCATAAGAAATATCAAGGGTCTTTCCAAAACGAGTCAACAATCTAACTACCCTTCTTTCACAATCTAGGATGGCCCCATATCTAGTTAGCCAATCCATACCTATAATTAAACCGTAGCCCATGAAGCCAAGAACAAAAGCGTTGCACTCAAACTCAACGCCCAAGATAAACACTCTCAAATCCCGACAAATCATAAAAAGATGAGTCGAACCACCGATAGGATTTGAGACTACTAAGGGATCAGTAACTAGACTAGTATCAAGGTGCAGTGTTTCAACTAATGATGTAGAAATAAACAAATGTGATGCGCCAGAATCGAATAAAGTATGGACAGGATGATCAAACAGAAAAATTAAACTTTCAACGGAAATTGCTCTACCTCGTTCTTGCAGCGGTGGGACCACGAGAGCTTGAACTTGTCCCCTTGCCTGCCCTGGTGCCATAAGAGATTGCACCTATCCTCCCGAGGTAGACCCTGCCCTCTGCCCTTTCTTTGGGCAGTCCTTAATAAGATGTCTCGCCTCGCCATAGTGGAAACAACCAGTCTTCTTTTTCTTCCTACAATCTTTGCTTAGATGGCCGGGTGTCCCACATTTAAAGCATCTTTTCTTTCCCTTAGCATTGTTGCCTTTGCCACCTTTCTTGTTCTGTTGTTGTTGTTGCAGCTTCCTTTGATCCCCTTTCTTCTCGGGTGCCTTATTAGCATTGGCACCCTTCTCCTCTTCATGCATGAGCGCCATGTCAACTAGTCTGTCGAAGGTAGCCCCCATGGGAATGTGGGTCATAGCTAACCCATGAAGCGGCTCGTTTAAACCCTTAACAAATCTTAGAGCCTTCTTTTCTGGAGTATTCACCAAGTCCAAGCCAAATCTCGCCAACTGGTTGAACTTGTTGACGTATTCTTTCACCGATAGATTCCCTTGCTTCAGCGCCAAAAACCTTTCCATGTATAGATTCTCTTCAGCCCGCGAGAGAAACTTTTCCTCAAACCTCTGCCTAAAATCTAGCCATGTATCGACTGGACGTCCCCCATTAGTGACCTCCCACCAAAACGAGGCCTCATCCTTCATTAGCCAGGCAGCTAGCTGGACTTTTCTTTCATCATCCACTTCAAAGATTCTAAACAATTCTTCCACCTCCTTTAGCCAGTTACGAGCTTCAACAAATGTCTCCGTCCCGTGAAAAGGTTTTCCACCCATTGCCCGAAATTCCTTATATATTTTGGCAAAAGTATCGACGCGAGGAGGAGGTGGAGGGGCATTTGCTGGACCTGCGGTGGCGGTCCTAGCCTCGAGATATTGACGAAACCAACCGGGTACATGAACACCCTCTGGTATCTCGGATGCTTCAGACATGCTGAAACGAAAAAGGAAAGATTCAATATAAAAGAACCGAGACAAAGATATATGGCTCTTGGGGTTATGCTTTCTAAAATAAGCTTTTCTCTTGAAAATACTTTCCTTAAAACATACTTTTGAAAGTACTTCTTTATAAAAATGCTTTTGAAAAATAGTTTTTCAAAATTCATATCTGTTCTGATAACCTTCAGCTCTGATACCACGTGTAACACCCCACGTCCATTAATGTCACTCACAAAGGGAATGCATTAACTTCTATGGAGCGTTTTAAGTAAGTATAGAACAGAAACTTAACAACAAGACAAATATAAATAGTACTCAAAGATTTAAAACTTTATTTCATTGCAGTGGAAAACACATATGTTTGCTTACATCATCAAAAACCAGAGTCAAAGTACATAATATCCATCTTGACTACCAAAAGTACATAAACTGAAAGACATAATCCCCAATACAAAATAGCCATAAATAAAAGAGAAGCTGAACTTTGCTTCAGCGATCCAAGTAATCTTCTAAAAGCAGAGAAACAGCAGTCCAACATCAAGCTCCACTGGTGCTAGTCCCAAACTGAGCACCGGGGGGGAAAGGAAGAAAAGAGGAGGAAACAAAGGGGGTCAGACATAAAGTCTGGCGAGTGCAATAATTTTAACAATATAATTAACAAAGTAACTAGGCTAAGGCATAAGTTGGAAAATCAGGAAATGACCATGAACCATTGAGTATGGCAGAGTAAAGAAGGAAACAGGATGAACAACGATATCGTTAAAGCGCACCTAACCCACTGTAAGATAATTACTAAACTACACCAACATAATGAGATAATTGATATACTGCACCACCACTAGTCACCCGAAGGTTGATCCCGCCTACAGAACTTAATAATGATATTGGTAGTTTCGTGCACCCCTAGCTGCCTTCATAGGTGCCGCCTGCCCCTATCTCCACTAGGTGTACCCAATACCCCCAAGCGATCGGCTCCCTAACTCGTAGATACCTGTGCTGGCCCCACAGTGGGGTGTATCACTCCCCAAAGTGGCAACCCGATACAACCAACAATGCACGGCTTATACCTACACGATGCAACAATGTCTTACCTACCAGCCCGGGCCCACATACGCATATGAACCCGTTGGACTTGCATTGCCACCGCTAACCCGTTTTGGCCTCTTACAGTCAAGCCCAGTATGCGTGTCCCGTCCTCGACTTCGGTCGAGCCCACAAAGATACTGTGACAGCCCGCCCCGCACCAGCCTGCATTTCCTCCGAAAGTGCGTTGTACAAATGCCCAACTAGCACGGGACGGTCGTCAGAAGAAAGGAAAGAAGAGAATTAACTAATAAGAAACCTGTAGAATGTCTCATAGCGCATGGAGTAAAATATAATAATAATAACATACTTGACATAAAACAGGTGAGACAGTGTATAAGCTGATAACTAAAACCAACATCAACATCAGAGCAGCGGAAATCCAAATACAGCTTATTACAACTTTTCAAATTTACTGTCTCTAAACAAAAGAAAGCTAAAGTAGAAGATGCACCACTAATGCCCAAGCAGTGATCTTCAACAACACAGGGAGAATACTATATATATATATATTACGTGGAAGCCTCCTGCTCGTCTCCGGATCATCTACCCATGCATCACCAGCTAACCTGTCTCTAGTCTGCTCGTGCGAGCACCCAGAGTAATAAGAAGAGACATAAAACTCTGGGTCAGACATAAAGCCTGGTATGAGCGATAAGCATCTAAACAGAATAATAACAGGTATACTAAACCATACCTGAACCTGGACCTGCAACCAAAGAGTTAGTACCACATACCGTACAGTACTCTAAGGTGCCATAATAAATAGTGTAAAGAATACGGGGGTGGGGTGTGCATGTCATAATGATAGCAAACAAATCATCCATAGCAACCATCCTCACATCTCTCACTCAGTGCGTAAAGCATACGATGTCCACCATTGTCAATCACTAGACCCATCGAAGTAGTGACGGAGTTCAACTTGTACAACCACTGCTACTACCAAGCTTACCACATGGAGTCATGACCAAATCTTTACAAATGACCCCACTTCATTGGTTTGTAGCCCTTTAGTCGTACCTAGGCCATTTCAGCCCTGAATCCGTTCACGTACTTCCCATACATAGTGATCCAAAGTCATAAACATCGACTGCCCCTTGGCACACGTCCCGCAGCAAAGCCCAATCATGAAGTGAACTCATCGGTTCCCAACTGGATCCTAAGCTCTAACTTCCCATATTGGACTACCTTTGCATCTCGGGTTATTGGTCAATACTGGGTCGGGTCGGGTTCCCCTCCTAGCCATCGGTTCGGGTCGGGTCCTCTACTTTGAATTGGCTCTGTTTGTATTCTTCCCCTGTAGCGGTTCGGTTCGGGTCCACCGCGTTGCATCGGTTCGGGTCGGGCGTCCCACTTCGGGTCGGGTCAGGTGTCCTCCTCCGGGTCGGGTCGGGTGCCATCTCCCTTCCAGTTCGTGCTTCCGCTCCGATCCGCTCCCTCGTTCTTCACGTGCTCCGATCCGATCCCTCCTTCTTCGTCTGATCCGATCCGAGTTCAATTAGCGTGGCCTTCCCTCTTGCCAGTTCTCCCAAGTGTCAAGTTCCGATCCGAGCCCTTCGTCCCTAAGTCGATCCGATCCCTAGCTTAACCAACATGGCCTTCCTTTTTACCAAGCCTCTTTTGTGCCAGGTTCCAGTTCGGGTCGGGTTCCTTGCCCAGGTCTCCTATCCGATCCGAGCCCATATCCGATCCGATCCGAAACCCTGCACAACTTTCTGCAACTTTTTCCAATAACTTGTTTACGCCATTCGACGACGTTTTCGAAAAATCTAACTATACTAATCAATCACAAATCATGTCAAACAGTCATAGCAACATAGCAAACTAACCACAAACACCAAAACAATAAATTTACATGTCAAAATGGATCAAATATACCCAAAACTCCATAATTTCCCTTAAGCATGTTTAAGTAAAACTAATCATAGGGTTAACGAAACTTAATCAAATTAAACCAAATTTCTACCAGAGGCATAAAATATTATTTTCGAATTTATAGATATTTTTCCAGAATTTATCAGTGTATAAATTCGCTAATCTTCACTAATTACCCTTAATTAACTGTAATTAGTGTCAAAACGATGCTAATCACTCACCTTGGCCACAAATGAAATTCTCAGAACTGAAACCTCGCTGATTTGGGTGAATTCTAACGTCTAACAGCAGCTCTAATCTTGCTTTCGTGTTCCCTCTTCTTAATCTGATGTAGATTAAGCCAAAACTCGATTAGAAGGTGATTTGAGGATGTTTCTAGATGTTAGTAGCCATTGTTAGGGTTCAAGAATGAAAGTGGCGGTTGGGAAATGAGGATAAGATCGTTCTCTAACTGATTTCAGCCTCCTCCTTACCCTAATCCCGAAATCCCCCATTGGGCCTAGCTGTTAATCACCCGGTTAAGCCCAATTAAGCTGTTTTTCACTATCTGAAACTTGTTTCAGCCGTATCTCCCAAACGGTGAGTTCGTTTGGCTAATGTGACCACTCTACGGAATTGTAAACCATCATCCGGAGCCAACGGAAGTGGTTTCAAGTCAAAATTCCTTTCCAGTCAAAAGTTATGGCCAAAACAGTACCAACTAGGGGTAAAATGGTCAATTGAAAATCGACAAAAATCATGAACATGGGAAATGACCCCAATAGTCGTCTCCCAAAGTTACATGACCATACGACTTCGTATGTGAAAGAAATAAATATTCTACGATCCTATGATGCGTAGAATACGGGTCATTACACTCTCCCCCCTTAAGAAATTTCGTCCCCGAAATTCCTTAACCCAAAACATACAAAGGATCCCGCATGCCTAACAATCACATACAACAATCAAACATACAAAATAAGCAAACAAACCTATCCTAGCATGCGGAAAACTAAATCGAGGTTAAAATCTTACCAGGCAAAGATTCTGGATACGTCTTCCTAATGTTCTCCTCTGTCTCCCAAGTACAATCATTCTCGTCCTCGCTCCACTGAACCTTGACTAGCTTCACCGCCTTCCTTCGATGTTGCTTCATGTCGTGCTCGACAATACGGGCCGGCTTGCGGTTCCCAACCGCCTCGGGTTCTACTTCGAAGTCCTCTAACTGATCAGGTGAAATAGTCATATCTGAGTCGTGAACGAACTTCCTTAGTTAGGAAACATGAAATACGTTGTGAACTCCCGCCATCTTCTCTGGTAAGTCAACTCTATATGCCAAATTCCCGACTGGTTCAAGAACAGGGAATGGGCCAACAAATCTTGGTGCCAACTTGCCTCTCCTGCCAAATCGTATCACGCTCTTCAACGGAGAAATCTTGACAAACACCAAGTCACCAACGGAGAATTTTAAGTCTCTTCTCCTCTTATCAGCATAACTCTTCTGCCTATCTTGGGCAGCTTTCATTCGTTGTTGAATGATCTTGATTTTATCTGAAGTTTCCCTCACCACATCTGGTCCAAGCATAAACTTCTCGCCAGTCTCTATCCAACATGATGGTGAGTTGCACGGTCTTCCGTACAAAGCTTCAAACGGAGCCATACCGATACTGGATTGGTAGCTATTATTATATGCAAACTCTACTAGATGCAAATGGTCATCCCATGATCCACCAAAATCCAATACACAAGCTCTCAAGAGATCTTCCAAAATACGTTTCACCCTCTCCGTCTGACCGTCGGTCTGAGGATGATATGCGGTACTGAGATGTAACCTTGACCCTAGAGCCTCTTGTAAGCTCTTCCAAAACCCACTAGTGAACAACGGGTCTCGGTCACTCACAATGCTTTTAGGTACCCCATGAAATCTCACTACCCACTTCATATACAATTCTGCTAACTTAGTTGCCGTTCTGGTCGATTTGACTGGTATGAATCTTGCACTCTTAGTCAATCGGTCCACAATCACCCAAATGCTATCATGTCCCGATCTAGTCCTTGGTAAACCATCGATGAAATCCATCGAGACTTGCTCCCATTTCCATTCGGGAATTTCTAATGGTTGTAACAACCCACTAGGCTTCTTTTGCTCAGCATTAACTAGCTGGCAATTCATGCATTTGGATATAAACCTCCCAATGTCTCTTTTCATCCCTTCCCAGTAGTAGGTCTGCTTCATATCTCGATACATCTTGTTACCACCGGGGTGTATAGTCAGTTTTGAGTGATGACACTCTCTAAGCACTTCATCTCTCAATCCATTGACATTGGGTACGACAAGTCTCCCATCCTTTCTAAGCCATCCATCTCGATCAAGCCCATACTTGTTTATCTCCTCATCGATACCCATCTCTAACTTGGAGATGATTTCCAATAGGTTAGGATCGTCCCTCTGACTAGAGCCGATCCGCTCAATCAAAGTGGGTTTGATCGTCAAACTTGCTAACATTTCTGGATTCAATTCTCACTTTGGTCTGAAATCAAACCCCGCGATATACTCCAGTTGCTTCCATTCTAGAAACATAGCCCCTAAGCTGGCATGTCTCCTATTCAATGCATCAGCCACCGCATTGCCCTTTCCCGGTGTATATGCGATGTCAAAATCATAGGAAGCCAAGAATTCTAACCACCTTTGTTGCCAGAGATTTAAATCCTTCTGAGAGAAGAGATACTTCAATGACTTATGATCTGTGAACAACTCAAATCTTTCTCCCAAGAGATAGTGTCTCCACATCTTCAACGCGAACACGATCGCTGCTAATTCCAAATCATGGGTAGGGTATCCTTTCTCATGCGGTTTCAATTGCCGACTTGCATAAGCTACAACCCTACCGCCTTGCATCAATACAGCACCCAGTCCGGTACCACAGGCATCCGTGTATACCGTCATCTCTTCATTCCCCTTAGGAATGACTAACACTGGTGCGCATGTCAACTTGTCCTTTAGACTCTTGAATGCATTCTCGCACCTTTCATCCCAGACAAAAGCTTGATTCTTCTTGGTCAACTGGGTCAATGGTGCTGCTATCTTGGAGAAACCTTGGATAAACTTACGATAATATCCAGCTAACCCCAAGAAACTTCTTACATCTGTTGCATTCTTGGGCGTAGGCCAATCCTGTACCGTAGCCACCTTTGCCGGGTCCACGACAATACCATTCTCTGATACAACATGGCCCAAGAACCTCACTTCCCTCCTCCAGAAGTGACACTTAGAAAACTTTGCTTTCAATTGGTGTTTTCTCAACACCTCCATCACTATTCTTAAATGTTCCTTGTGTTCTTCCTCTGTCCTCGAGTAGACCAAAATATCATCAACGAACACAAGGACAAACTTATTCAACTGATCCCTGAATACCCTATTCATAAGATCCACAAAATATGTTGGGGCATTGGTCAGCCCGAATGGCATGACCAACCACCCATAAAATCCAAACGGCGTCCGAAATGCCGTTTTGGCTATACTCTCAGCTTCCACTCTAAGCTGATGAAAACCTGTCGCGAGATCCAACTGAGAAAATACTCTCGCGCCACTCAACTGATCGAACAAATCATCTATCCGCGGTAGAGGATACTTGTTCTTCCTCGTCACATTATTCAACTCGCGGTAGTCTACACACAAACGAAGGGAACCATCCGCCTTGGTAGCAAACACAACTGGTGCTCCCCATTCAGAAACACTCCTTCTGATAAATCCCTTCTTCAAAAGATTGCTAACTTGCACCTCGAGCTCTCGGTGCTCCCTTGGTGCCATACGACGAAGTGGCATCACTATAGGTCTGGCATCTTTTACCAAATCAATACGGAACTCAATCTCTCGATGTGGTGGAAGCCCGGTCACTTCTTCGAAAACATCCGGATACTGGCTAACCACGGGCAAACCTGACAACTCACTATGCGGAATGTCGAGGGAGTTTAGAAAACTAGCCAATACCCCCTCACTGGGTAGACCACCAAACACTATCCTCCGCCTATCATCCGCTCTAGCTGTCACCAAAAAGCCCTCATAGTCTACCACCACCCCGTATCTTCGGAGCCAATCTACTCCCAAAATAATGCCAAACCCAGTAACGCCCAAAACAAAGCAATCACAAACATACATCCATGACTCGATAAGACCACATTACGACAAATCATGCTAAGGCTAGTCGAACCACCAATCGGGTTCGTCACTACTAAAGGTCTATCGACAATCTCGGGCTCCAATCCCAACCTATCTACCAGGTCACTAGATATGAAAGAACTGGAAGCTCCGGTATCAAACAAAACTCTAACAGGAACATCATAAACAGAAAGCATACCTTGAATGACGACATTCTTTCCCTTCTCCGCCGTAGTTGGGGCATTCGACGAAGAAGGAATAGCATTAAGGGCGTAGGCTTTCACCATTTGCTTTTCTTTAGGGGGTTGCGGACACTTGTCCTTGTGATGTCCCATTTGGCCACAGTTGAAGCACTTCATGTCCGCTGGCTTGGCCCGACAATTACTAGCATAATGGCCCTTCTTACCACAACTGAAGCACTCAACATCTTGCTTATTCTTTTTCTTCTGGCCATCCTTAGTCTGATTCTGCTTTCTCTTATTCTGGGAACCACCCTTGCCTCCACCACTTGCTTGTGGCTTTGACTCCTCTGCAGATGGAACCTCAGTCTTCGGCTTAGGGTAGAGACTTTCTGATCTCAATGCTTTCCCCACAATCGATTCAAACGTCTCATCGATGTGGTTAATAAGCCTTTCCCCTAAGTACTGATCCAAACCAGTTATGAATTTCTCATTCTTCTTCTCGGCAGTATCAATAAGAGATAACCCATATTTTGACAAAGTGTCGAATTCAGCAATATACTCCGAGACAGCTCTGCCATTCTGCTTGAGCTCCAAGAATTTCTTAAACAGCACTGACTTCTGAGCAGTTGGAATGAACTTCTCGCTAAAGCGAGCCTTAAACTGTTCCCAAGTAATCTGATCTTCGGGAGTAGCTGCCTTTATAGCATTCCACCAATTCATTGCCCGCCCTTGCAGCTGACGGGATGCTACCTTTCTCTTCATCGCATCCTCGATGCCCAAATCCTCGAAGATACGTTCGCAACTATCCAACCAATCCTGAACATCTGTGGCCGACTCCGTTCCGTGGAACGGCTTCCCACCAAGACTAGTATAGTCCTTATTCAGCTTGGCAAAGTCGACCCTCGGCGCCTGCACTATTGGACCACCACCATTTCCACCATTGGGAGATGCCCTCTGCACATCCCTAAGCATCTCTCTCATGAGGCCAGTAAACATCGTCCTCATGTCAGCAGCATTCCCATTATTGGCCCCTCTACCGGTACCTCTAACATATCGGCTCATCGTCAATCTGTAAAAGGAAACGATTAACGACCCCATAGTGGTGCTAGTGCAGTACGACTTCATTCTTATACTACTAATAGTATATATATATAGCTTTTGAAAACCAAAATAATCACAAATACGCTCTCTCGTATACGTATATTATCTCTCCCTGATAACTTCCCTAGGTTAACTACGCAACCTAGAGCTCTGATACCAAGTGTGACAGCCCGCCCCGCACCAGCCTGCATTTCCTCCGAAAGTGCGCTGTACACATGCCCAACTAGCACGGGACGGTCGTCAGAAGAAAGGAAAGAAGAGAATTAACTAACAAGAAACCTGTAGAATGTCTCACAGCGCATGGAGTAAAATATAATAATAATAACATACTTGACATAAAATAGGTGAGACAGTGTATAAGCTGATAACTAAAACCAACATCAACATCAGAGCAGCGGAAATCCAAATACAGCTTATTACAACTTTTCAAATTTACTATCTCTAAACAAAAGAAAGCTAAAGTAGAAGATGCACCACTAATGCTGTAACAACCCGTATTTTCAATAACCTGTTATAACATAAATGGAGGCAGAATTAAACTGTAAAATCTGAATCAAGGGAAACGGGCTATGCCATTGCGTTCGTCTCGGAAAAATACGCGAAATAGAGTCCGAGTTTTCGAAAATCGGAGTCCGTATGACCAAGATATGGCCTCGCGAAGTTTCATGAAAAACTCCCAAATTAAAGTATACTTAATTAAGTGAAATGGGTTGCGCAGAGAAATATATATATATTGATATATATATATATATGTATATAATTGAAAATTAAATAAATAAATATGCAAAAATGTTCAAAACAGCGAATTGGGAGAGGGGAATAACCGAACCGGCCGATTTTTGAGGTCGACCCAAGCCCGCTGGGTCGACTAGGGGTTAATCCAGGGTGTTTGGCTGTCAACCCGTGGGCCGATTCGCTCAAATGCAGATTTTGCATTTGGATGGTTCTCATGGTTCATCTTTAATCTAAAGGCCCTAGATGGTTCCTACACTTGACTTCTTCCCCAAGACATGCTTTGATGGCTTGGATTGAATCTAGGTTTAATCCTATGGCCTAAAACACTTGCCTAATCTATAAATAAGACCCTAACCTATCCTAAATCCTCATTATTCATTCATGCAACTAAACTATGGCAAAATTTTACCTCTCATGGCCTCCACTCTCTTCATAAAATTTCTAAATGGTTTCTATGAGAGATTTTCCATGCATACAAGTGTTTTCAAGCTTGTATGAGTGTCATTAGCTTGCATTCAAGTCAAGTTTCTATCTTTGCATCATAAAGCAAGGGTTTTGATCATTTTGGCTCAAGGGTTTTTATGTTAGAGCTTGCATTTTGGGTCTATTTGATTGCATAAGGGCTTTGTCATATCTTTTGTGCCTTCATAGCAATGTAAGCCCTTTCCCTACTCTTAGATATTAACTATGAAGTTAAATGTTCATGTTGCAAGTTTGGGTTTGATCATTGAGTATGATACATGCTATCATGTCATGCAAGTTTATGAAGTCATTATCTTGATCTTGTGAGCTAAAAGCTACAACCTTTATGTTGAAATGTTGCATTAGGCAACATGAGAACCCTCATAACCTTTATGTCAACTTGCATATGAAGTCATAACCCTTATATGATGATATATGCGAGTTACTAGTCATCATTCCATATCTTTTGTCACCATGATTCGCTTATGTGCCAAGTTTGGGTTTATGCATGTTTTGAGGCTTAAGAATGTAACATGCAAGTTAATGAACACATTTGTGCCTCATTTGCCACCATGATTAACTTGTGGCTTAATATCCATTTTTGTCATGCCTTTGCCAAGTCTCTTCTTTTAATCCATTACGTTGTCGCGAACATATATGCGAGTTTAAAAGCGTTGGGTTATGTTATGGGTAATTTCTAATGACATGAAAATACAACTTGAAAACATGACTTGAAATATAACATGGAAGTTGACATGTAAGTATGCATAAAAACATAAGCTTGGGAATTTACCTATTAAGTTAGGTCTACCCTTTGGGAATTTACCTATTAAGTTAGGTCTACCCAAATGCTTGAAAACTTGTAACATGTTTTGGGAAACATGATGGACATGACACTTAGATAATATAAGTGTGGCCAACTCGAGGTTGGGTTGAGTTTGCAACGTAAAACTATCTGGAACCGACCGGCCTAACTAGTAGTTGCAAACAATAGGACCCAATGTGAGAAGTTGGTCATGTTGTGCTTGAACCCGAGGTTAGACCAAGTTGTGGTGTAAAGCTACCCGGAACCGACCGGCTTAACTAGTAACCACAACAAAGTCTAATGTGAGAGGTGAAGGTGCATTAAGTAATTAATGCCACATGATAGGGTTAAGTTAATTTGATTAATGACTCTTAACCAAATATGACATGGACAAATGGGTTAAGTAATTTGATTAGGCTAATGATACTTAACAAAACATGACAAGGTTGGGTAGGTTAAGTAACTTGATTTGCCTAATGACACTTAACCATTTTTATATGACTAGTGGATGGGGTTAAGTTAACCAACACTTAATCAATCCAACGCGATAACCTGGTAAGGTTAAGTAAGTTTTCTTAATGACGCTTAACCAAAAAATACGGTTAACGAATGGGGTTAAGATTAGACTCAACTAGTCTAAACATGGAAATCGGATGGGGTTAAGTTAGCCTAGACTTAATTAATCCCACTTGGTAGTTTAATGGGGTTAAGTTAAACACTTAACTAATCTAAACATGATGAATTGATGTGGTTAAGTGACCTATACTTATCCAATCTAACTCGTTAATTTATTGTGGTTAAGTTAACCAATACTTAACCAATATAACGTGAAAACATGATAAGGCTAAGTCACGAATCGCTTGAATACACTTGACCGATTTGACTAAGTAAATTGATAGGGTTAAGTTAATATATACTTAACCAATCTAGAATGATAATTGGACGAGGTTAAGTCGTGAATTGCTTAATATACTTAACCAACTTGAGCATGGTTTGTAGGGTTAAGCCTTGAACTTGGATACTTAGCCAATTTTGACAGGATTTGTAGACGGGTTAAGTCATGAACTTAAGTGACACTTAATCCATTATGTAAACCCTAGTTCTGAGGATTAGGTGGATAACCGTAGTTAACAAGGATAACGGGAACAATGCTAAGTGGTAAACCTTAGTTGAAGAATAACTAAGTAATGATTCTTAGTCAAGGAAATTTAGACCAGTTCATAGATAGATGAGTAACCTGATACGGTAGGTCATCGTTTAAGTATACGAGTAGGAGCAAGTATCTGATTTAGATAAAGGCTCCAGCGAACTGGGTAACGAAGCAGCGGCTTCGGGGAACGTGAGGATATTCTTGGTATCCCTCTATGAGCTGCCAGGTGATTATACTAGGCTCGTGAGAGGTTAAGGTCTGCGTTAGAAGAACAAAGAGTATGCCTTGGTTGCTATACGAGCGACCTAAAGACGGGGATGGATAGGGGATAGTCGACGATACGCGGTCGTACCCTAGATAGCATTTCGTCAGGCTACCTACCATCTTTGGTCAAGCGTGTACGTACGGAAAGGCAGAGAACACCCAAAAGACCATAATTGCTATCTAATTATGGTTGCGGTAAGGCTTGGATGTGGGTTGGCCAGTGTTGTGTTCTCATACAGGATTTATCCTATCTTGTCTTTCACTAGTTGAGGGAGTGGTCTCGTGGGACCATAGCCACGTATAAGAAAAACAGACCTTAGCATCTGCATCGGCAGATAAATCGAAAGCTCCCGACCGAGTCCTGTATTTCTTGATTTGCCCTGTGACAGGACTCGGATGGCACGATGTGATACATGTGCATACAGTCATGGAAAAGCGATTCACGATGAATGCGTGGGAAAAAGGGCGCGGTTGGCGGTTAGCGTAATCCCTAGTGGCCCTAGGTGGTTGAACCCAAACCGAGATACGAAAACGTGCAATAGGTAAGCATAATCCCTAGCAGCCCTAGGTAGCATAAGTCCTAGTTGTACAAACAATAATTCATGTTGGAAGACCCTAGCTAGGTTTAGGGTAATAGTCCAAACTGATCTTAAGGATCATGGAACTATGTTAAAGTAATTTAGAATCTCATGGGAAAGCCCGTATGGTCTACGGCAAGGGACTGAACATTTACATGGAATAAAACATACAAGTTGAGTAACCTATATATGCGATATATTAGGTTGACATGGACCATTACACGACTTTTGAGTGAGGGTCATTCTTGGTTAACACATGACACGGTGGGGATACTAGTACGGTAGGTGCAGAGCTAAAATACAGGATAGATATCACGGGGCGTTATACGTGACAGATATCTTGGGGATATTATACTTGATAGAAACCTGACGATGTGATACCTTGTTTTATCTTGACATCGTAATTTATCATGACACCTTAGTTTATCTGAGTTCAGTAGTTCATCCTGTTATTTTGATTTAGCTTATCTATCTTGTTATCATGCTTATGTTCATCTCAGTTTCTCATGTCAGTTAACTTTACTAGTTTTTATGCTAATAGTAGATAGGGCTTACTCAGTCTTTTTGACTGACCCGTTTTGTTTTGCCTCTTTTCTTCCGTTTCCCCCCCAGGTTACAGGGAGGAAATACAGTTGTTTAGTTCGGACTTCTTCTGCTTGAAGGTCATCATGGATGGCTTGGACTTTTCTTGGCTAATGGCTACTTTACTGTTTTTACTTGGGGAATAATTTATGAAAATGTCTTTATGCTTCTTTACTATTGCAAGACAGGTTTTGATGTACTCTGATGTAAAAGGCTTTAGACCTTATTTATTCATGTTATGAAAGTTTGATTTTACTTCCGCTATTTTATATGTTCTGTCTTGTGATATTTCTGTGCATGTTTACCAACAATGCCCCTCTAAAGCTAGTTCATTCCTTTGCGAGTGACCCTAGCGGAGGCGGGGTGTTACACGTGGTATCAGAGCAGAAGGTTACCAGACTGGGCAAAAGTTTTTAAAGACCTTCTGAAAACTATTTGAAAAAAAAAAACCATTTACAAAGAAGCATTTTTCAAGAAAATTTTCTTTTAAAAGAAAAAGGCTATTCCCCAAAGGCCATTAGCACTATCCTTGTTTCGTTAATTGAGTCTCTTTTCCTTTCTTTCCTCCATCTGTAGTCACAGTAGTTTTAACTGCGACTAGTCTTTTCTACCTACGAAAGTGCTTTCCATACGATGGAGGTGGTTCTCAAGAGACCAGTGGTCGCGTTATAAGAAAGGATCGTGAGAAAGAAGGATAAAGGATACGAGCTTAAGGATGAGCAACTTGTTGGTATGGCTTAGTCCTCAAAGGAGGGAGAAAGATGAACAATGAAACCCATGACGAGAGAGTACCTTTGGCATGGTAAAACGGGGCGGATAGTTAAGTATTATGGGACAAGGACAAGATCATCGGGAGGGCAGTAGTATGCTCTCATTTCTAGAGTACCTCGGAAGGAGGGTAACGATCTTGTTAAAGGTTTAGCTTTTCTTCTCTATCATCCCGTTAGGACTTCGTTGTTCGTATCATTTAAGTCTGCTTCGATAGTTGAGTCTCTGCACCTTAAGTACTAGCGTAATAGAGAATCCCATTTTTGTCTCAAAGTCCTATTGGAGAATCAGTCCATTTATACATGACTTGTTTGGATTTGGGAATGTCTATGCCAAGTGTTGAGTTTGGAAATAATGCTTATGTTTATAAGCTATGGATGGATTCTAGGGATGAAGTGGTTATCCAGTAGGGGTGCCACTCTCGGTTTTGATAGGAGGGTAGTTAGACCTTTTGACTAGCCTTGGTAATGCCCTCTAAGTATCGGGTAACCTTTTTGAGGTTCTGTCATGACTAGTTACTTAGAATCCCTTGATGCCTTTATTGGAAATTTGAAGCCCGATCGAGTGGTGTTCGCCAATAAGACGGATGGTTTACTTCATTTATGCATGGGTTATAGAGATCACCCTAGTAAGTGTGCATGATAACCTGATTGACATCTGTTTACTTTCAAGAGAAAGTACTTCTACATGGAATGCCTTATAGTATATAAACGAGATCCAAGATTCACTAGTGAATTTTGGAAAGCTTGCATGAGATCATGAGTACGCAGTCATGCGTCAAGTATTCTAGGAAAAGGATAAGTGCAAGTGGAACAAGAGGCGACGAAGAAATGAGTTCCAGCTCATGTTATGGAAACAGGAATAAGAAGCTACAAAATCGCGAAGTTAAAAGACGACTTTGATGGTCAAAGACTAGATACGCGCATGATATCTCTTTTTGGGAGTATATCCTTGATCCCTGTTTTCTGTAGAGCTTACTTGTAGGCTATCTTTTGTGGACATCCTCTCGGTCCTATTCTCCGTTACAAACCCTGTAAGGAGTTTGTCCTGTTTATCTTCTCGACCCTGTTTCAGGGAATTCTAGGTAGAACCCTATGGATGTAAACATGTATTTGAAACATGTTATGATTGATATGGTTGCAAGTGGTTGCAAGTGGTTGCTCGTGGATGCGCGAATACACATTAGATACTAGCTCGACTCGGTCACATTTCATATTGCATATGCACAAGTATTTATACTTGTTTATGGATGAAATCGAATGTATTATCATGCGGTTGTTGCATATGAATGAATGATTGTGCACGCATATAGTATCTATATGACTAGGACTATTTGCATACATGTTGGATTCATGGCACTATACATATTTTGCATTAGAAAGATTATTCAGGCCTGATCATTAGCATTAGCTAAGGAACATGTACACACACGTTTTGCATATATTCATACAGCATTAGAAATCATCTAAGGACAATGGTTGCTTGTGGATGATGTTTTGAGTAGATGGATGATGGATGATAGGATATGTTCTTCCTAACTTGGAGATTTCGGGGAAGAAATCCTAAAAGGTTGGGAGAATGTAACAACCCGTATTTTCAATAACCTGTTATAACATAAATGGAGGCAGAATTAAACTGTAAAATCTGAATCAAGGGAAACGGGCTATGCCATTGCGTTCGTCTCGGAAAAATACGCGAAATAGAGTCCGAGTTTTCGAAAATCGGAGTCCGTATGACTCAAGATATGGCCTCGCGAAGTTTCATGAAAAACTCCCAAATTAAAGTATACTTAATTAAGTGAAATGGGTTGCGCAGAGAAATATATATATATTGATATATATATATATGTATATAATTGAAAATTAAATAAATAAATATGCAAAAATGTTCAAAACAGCGAATTGGGAGAGGGGAATAACTGAACCGGCCGATTTTTGAGGTCGACCCAAGCCCGCTGGGTCGACTAGGGGTTAATCCAGGGTGTTTGGCTGTCAACCCGTGGGCCGATTCGCTCAAATGCAGATTTTGCATTTGGATGGTTCTCATGGTTCATCTTTAATCTAAAGGCCCTAGATGGTTCCTACACTTGACTTCTTCCCCAAGACATGCTTTGATGGCTTGGATTGAATCTAGGTTTAATCCTATGGCCTAAAACACTTGCCTAATCTATAAATAAGACCCTAACCTATCCTAAATCCTCATTATTCATTCATGCAACTAAACTATGGCAAAATTTTACCTCTCATGGCCTCCACTCTCTTCATAAAATTTCTAAATGGTTTCTATGAGAGATTTTCCATGCATACAAGTGTTTTCAAGCTTGTATGAGTGTCATTAGCTTGCATTCAAGTCAAGTTTCTATCTTTGCATCATAAAGCAAGGGTTTTGATCATTTTGGCTCAAGGGTTTTTATGTTAGAGCTTGCATTTTGGGTCTATTTGATTGCATAAGGGCTTTGTCATATCTTTTGTGCCTTCATAGCAATGTAAGCCCTTTCCCTACTCTTAGATATTAACTATGAAGTTAAATGTTCATGTTGCAAGTTTGGGTTTGATCATTGAGTATGATACATGCTATCATGTCATGCAAGTTTATGAAGTCATTATCTTGATCTTGTGAGCTAAAAGCTACAACCTTTATGTTGAAATGTTGCATTAGGCAACATGAGAACCCTCATAACCTTTATGTCAACTTGCATATGAAGTCATAACCCTTATATGATGATATATGCGAGTTACTAGTCATCATTCCATATCTTTTGTCACCATGATTCGCTTATGTGCCAAGTTTGGGTTTATGCATGTTTTGAGGCTTAAGAATGTAACATGCAAGTTAATGAACACATTTATGCCTCATTTGCCACCATGATTAACTTGTGGCTTAATATCCATTTTTGTCATGCCTTTGCCAAGTCTCTTCTTTTAATCCATTACGTTGTCGCGAACGTATATGCGAGTTTAAAAGCGTTGGGTTATGTTATGGGTAATTTCTAATGACATGAAAATACAACTTGAAAACATGACTTGAAATATAACATGGAAGTTGACATGTAAGTATGCATAAAAACATAAGCTTGGGAATTTACCTATTAAGTTAGGTCTACCCTTTGGGAATTTACCTATTAAGTTAGGTCTACCCAAATGCTTGAAAACTTGTAACATGTTTGGGAAACATGATGGACATGACACTTAGATAATATAAGTGTGGCCAACTCGAGGTTGGGTTGAGTTTGCAACGTAAAACTACCCGGAACCGACCGGCCTAACTAGTAGTTGCAAACAATAGGACCCAATGTGAGAAGTTGGTCATGTTGTGCTTGAACCCGAGGTTAGACCAAGTTGTGGTGTAAAGCTACCCGGAACCGACCGGCTTAACTAGTAACCACAACAAAGTCTAATGTGAGAGGTGAAGGTGCATTAAGTAATTAATGCCACATGATAGGGTTAAGTTAATTTGATTAATGACTCTTAACCAAATATGACATGGACAAATGGGTTAAGTAATTTGATTAGGCTAATGATACTTAACAAAACATGACAAGTTTGGGTAGGTTAAGTAACTTGATTTGCCTAATGACACTTAACCATTTTTATATGACTAGTGGATGGGGTTAAGTTAACCAACACTTAATCAATCCAACGCGATAACCTGGTAAGGTTAAGTAAGTTTTCTTAATGACGCTTAACCGAAAAATACGGTTAACGAATGGGGTTAAGATTAGACTCAACTAGTCTAAACATGGAAATCGGATGGGGTTAAGTTAGCCTAGACTTAATTAATCCCACTTGGTAGTTTAATGGGGTTAAGTTAAACACTTAACTAATCTAAACATGATGAATTGATGTGGTTAAGTGACCTATACTTATCCAATCTAACTCGTTAATTTATTGTGGTTAAGTTAACCAATACTTAACCAATATAACGTGAAAACATGATAAGGCTAAGTCACGAATCGCTTGAATACACTTGACCGATTTGACTAAGTAAATTGATAGGGTTAAGTTAATATATACTTAACCAATCTAGAATGATAATTGGACGAGGTTAAGTCGTGAATTGCTTAATATACTTAACCAACTTGAGCATGGTTTGTAGGGTTAAGCCTTGAACTTGGATACTTAGCCAATTTTGACAGGATTTGTAGACGGGTTAAGTCATGAACTTAAGTGACACTTAATCCATTATGTAAACCCTAGTTCTGAGGATTAGGTGGATAACCGTAGTTAACAAGGATAACGGGAACAATGCTAAGTGGTAAACCTTAGTTGAAGAATAACTAAGTAATGATTCTTAGTCAAGGAAATTTAGACCAGTTCATAGATAGATGAGTAACCTGATACGGTAGGTCATCGTTTAAGTATACGAGTAGGAGCAAGTATCTGATTTAGATAAAGGCTCCAGCGAACTGGGTAACGAAGCAGCGGCTTCGGGGAACGTGAGGATATTCTTGGTATCCCTCTATGAGCTGCCAGGTGATTATACTAGGCTCATGAGAGGTTAAGGTCTGCGTTATAAGAACCAAGAGTATGCCTTGGTTGCTATACGAGCGACCTAAAGACGGGGATGGATAGGGGATAGTCATGATACGCGGTCGTACCCTAGATTGCATTTCGTCAGGCTACCTACCATCTTTGGTCAAGCGTGTACGTACGGAAAGGCAGAGAACACCCAAAAGACCATAATTGCTATCTAATTATGGTTGCGGTAAGGCTTGGATGTGGGTTGGCTAGTGTTGTGTTCTCATACAGGATTTATCCTGTCTTGTCTTTCACTAGTTGAGGGAGTGGTCTCGTGGGACCATAGCCACGTATAAGAAAAACAGACCTTAGCATCTGCATCGGCAGATAAATCGAAAGCTCCCGACTGAGTCCTGTATTTCTTGATTTGCCCTGTGACAGGACTCGGATGGCACGATGTGATACATGTGCATACAGTCATGGAAAAGCGATTCACGATGAATGCGTGGGAAAAAGGGCGCGGTTGGCGGTTAGCGTAATCCCTAGTGGCCCTAGGTGGTTGAACCCAAACCGAGATACGAAAACGTGCAATAGGTAAGCATAATCCCTAGCAGCCCTAAGTAGCATAAGTCCTAGTTGTACAAACAATAATTCATGTTGGAAGACCCTAGCTAGGTTTAGGGTAACAGTCCAAACCGATCTTAAGGATCATGGAACTATGTTAAAGTAATTTAGAATCTCATGGGAAAGCCCGTATGGTCTACGGCAAGGGACTGAACATTTACATGGAATAAAACATACAAGTTGAGTAACCTATATATGCGATATATTAGGTTGACATGGACCATTACACGACTTTTGAGTGAGGGTCATTCTTGGTTAACACATGACACGGTGGGGATACTAGTACGGTAGGTGCAGAGCTAAAATACAGGATAGATATCACGGGGCGTTATATGTGACAGATATCTTGGGGATATTATACTTGATAGAAACCTGACGATGTGATACCTTGTTTTATCTTGACATCGTAATTTATCATGACACCTTAGTTTATCTGAGTTCAGTAGTTCATCCTGTTATTTTGATTTAGCTTATCTATCTTGTTATCATGCTTATGTTCATCTCAGTTTCTCATGTCAGTTAACTTTACTAGTTTTTATGCTAATAGTAGATAGGGCTTACTCAGTCTTTTTGACTGACCCGTTTTGTTTTGCCTCTTTTCTTCCGTTTCCCCCCCAGGTTACAGGGAGGAAATACTGTTGTTTAGTTCGGACTTCTTCTGCTTGAAGGTCATCATGGATGGCTTGGACTTTTCTTGGCTAATGGCTACTTTACTGTTTTTACTTGGGGAATAATTTATGAAAATGTCTTTATGCTTCTTTACTATTGCAAGACAGGTTTTGATGTACTCTGATGTAAAAGGCTTTAGACCTTATTTATTCATGTTATGAAAGTTTGATTTTACTTCCGCTATTTTATATGTTCTGTCTTGTGATATTTCTGTGCATGTTTACCAACAATGCCCCTCTAAAGCTAGTGCATTCCTTTGCGAGTGACCCTAGCGGAGGCGGGGTGTTACAAATGCCCAAGCAGTGATCTTCAACAACACAGGGAGAATACTATATATATATTACGTGGAAGCCTCCTGCTCGTCTCCGGATCATCTACCCATGCATCACTAGCTAACCTGTCTCTAGTCTGCTCGTGCGAGCACCCAGAGTAATAAGAAGAGACATAAAATTCTGGGTCAGACATAAAGCCTGGTATGAGCGATATGCATCTAAACAGAATAATAACAGGTATACTAAACCATACCTGAACCTGGACCTGCAACCAAAGAGTTAGTACCACATACCGTACAGTACTCTAAGGTGCCATAATAAATAGTGTAAAGAATACGGGGGTGGGGTGTGCATGTCATAATGATAGCAAACAAATCATCCATAGCAACCATCCTCACATCTCTCACTCAGTGCGTAAAGCATACGATGTCCACCACTGTCAATCACTAGACCCATCGAAGTAGTGACGGAGTTCAACTTGTACAACTACTGCTACTACCAAGCTTACCACATGGAGTCATGACCAAATCTTTACAAATGACCCCACTTCATTGGTTTATAGCCCTTTAGTCGTACCTAGGCCATTTCAGCCCTGAATCCGTTCACGTACTTCCCATACATAGTGATCCAAAGTCATAAACATCGACTGCCCCTTGGCACACGTCCCACAGCAAAGCCCAATCATGAAGTGAACTCATCGGTTCCCAACTGGATCCTGAGCTCTAACTTCCCATATTGGACTACCTTTGCATCTCGGGTTATTGGTCAATACTGGGTCGGGTCGGGTTCCCCTCCTAGCCATCGGTTCGGATCGGGTCCTCTACTTTGAATTGGCTCTGTTCGTATTCTTCCCCTGTAGCGGTTCGGTTCGGGTCCACCGCGTTGCATCGGTTCGGGTCGGGCGTCCCACTTCAGGTCGGGTCGGGTGTCCTCCTCCGGGTCGGGTCGGGTGCCATCTCCCTTCCAGTTCGTGCTTCCGCTCCGATCCGCTCCCTTGTTCTTCGCGTGCTCCGATCCGATCCCTCCTTCTTCGTCTGATCCGATCCGAGTTCAATTAGCGTGGCATTCCCTCTTGCCAGTTCTCCCAAGTGTCAAGTTCCGATATGAGCCCTTCGTCCCTAAGTCGATCCGATCCCCAGCTTAACCAACATGGCCTTCCTTTTTGCCAAGCCTCTTTTGTGCCAGGTTCCAGTTCGAATCGGGTTCCTTACCCAGGTCTCCTATCCGATCCGAGCCCATATCCGATCCGATCCGAAACCCTGCACAACTTTCTGCAACTTTTTCCAGCAACTTGTTTACGCTATTCGACGACGTTTTCGACAAATTTAACTATACTAATCAATCACAAATCATGTCAGACAGTCATAGCAACATAGCAAACTAACCACAAACACCAAAACAATAAATTTACATGTCAAAATGGATCAAATATACCCAAAACTCCATAATTTCCCTTAAGCATGTTTAAGTAAAACTAATCATAGGGTTAACGAAACTTAATCAAATTAAACCAAATTTCTACCAGAGGCATAAAATATTATTTTCGAATTTATAGATATTTTTCCAGAATTTATCAGTGTATAAATTCGCTAATCTTCACTAATTACCCTTAATTAACTGTAATTAGTGTCAAAACGATGCTAATCACTCACCTTGGCCACAAATGAAATTCTCAGAACTGAAACCTCGCTGATTTGGGTGAATTCTAACGTCTAACAGCAGCTCTAATCTTTCTTTCATGTTCCCTCTCCTTAATCTGATGTAGATTAAGCCAAAACTCGATTAGAAGGTGATTTGGGGATGTTTCTAGATGTTAGTAGCCATTGTTAGGGTTCAAGAATGAAAGTGGCGGCTGGGAAATGAGGATAAGATCGTTCTCTAACTGATTTCAGCCTCCTCCTTACCCTAATCCCGAAATCCCCCATTGGGCCTAGCTGTTAATCACCCGGTTAAGCCCAATTAAGCTGTTTTCACTATCTGAAACTTGTTTCAGCCATATCTCCCAAACGGTGAGTTCGTTTGGCTAATGTGACCACTCTACGGAATTGTAAACCATCATCCGGAGCCAATGGAAGTGGTTTAAAGTCGAAATTCCTTTCCAGTCAAAAGTTATGGCCAAAACAGTACCAACTAGGGGTAAAATGGTCATTTGAAAATCGACAAAAATCATGAACATGGGAAATGACCCCAATAGTCGTCTCCCAAAGTTACATGACCATACGACTTCGTATGTGAAAGAAATAAATATTCTACGATCCTATGATGCATAGAATACGGGTCGTTACAGATACGTATGGGTTACTGGTTGAAATGGGCCCCCATCACTTGACACAAGCTATCTACCTAAGCTTGGTCCCCTCTAGTACATCCCACTTAACCCACTTCTTATTCATGTTCCAATTACATGTTTCAATTTTGGTTAAGTGTTTCTAATCGTATTTCCAAATGCCACCCAAGGCACCCACTAGATTCCACATGCCACCCAAGGCACCCACTTAACCCCCTCATGTCCCACTATATGTTTATCTAGTTAAGTGTTTTTTAATTCATTAAGACCGTAACCTCATAAAGACCTCTCACATTAGACTGGCATTTGTGGCAGCTGGATTTGCCGGGCGGGTCCGGGCAATTTTACACCATAAAAGAGCCTAACCTCGTGTCTTTACAATTGTTACATATTTAATTTATGCCTAAGACCTTTCACATTAGACTGGCATTTGTGGCAGCTGGATTTGCCGGGCGGGTCCTGGCAGTCTTACACCACAAAAGAGCCTAACCTCGTGTCTTTGACGATTAATTTCTCCTAATTAATCATTCCCCAATTTGAATTACTTTCCCTATTCAAATTATCAATCAATTCCAAATTTAACGATGTCCATAATTGACTCAATTATGTCCATCCATTTATGGTATGTAAAATCATACCAATTTTCACCACAATTATATTTTATGCCTTTTAAGGCACTGATGCCGATTAAATCTTTTTAATATTATCCCCTTTACCCCCACGTTGTACGTTTGTTCGTTTAATGTAAAATATACGTTAGACTCGAATAGTCTAACTTATGGAATAAAGAGAAAACATCACAATATACACAAAATTAATACATAGACATAAACATAGGGATGAACTTGCATATGTGAATGATGTTCTACATCTAAAACTTGCATAGGCCAAAGTTACAACTTGCATAAACAACATATGTCATGGATCCAAATCTAAAGGTGTGAACTTGCATAAATCATGTATGTCATAGATGTACATCTAAAGGTGTAAACTTGCATAAGCAATAACCCTAAACTTGCATAACATGATTCATACCCCAAACTCATATATTTATAGAAACTTGCATATGTGATTTATGCATCATAACAATGGTGTAAACTTGCATCTAACATGTAAAATATCATGTAGAATTTAGAATATAACTCACACATGTCATAGCCTAACTTTTAATCAAATTTTCACATAAACTAGATGTCATAACCATGTAAGGTCACATATAATTTTACCCAACATGTATATGATTCATTTTTTAAAAAAAAATCTGAACTTGCATACATATGATTTATCATATGAATCAACATCACCAAACTAGCATATGAAACATGATGATTTGATTATATATAAAATTACAACACAGATGATAGCAACATAACTTTACATCATAAATGATAGCATCACAACATAACGTCATAGAGATTTCAACACAATTCTACAACATAATTACAACATGTGATCAATAATTCACATCACATCCATACAATCCGCATCATAACTTAATCCAATTAAATTACTAATTATTTTATTAAAATTATCGAACTCACAACTCAAAGGCGATCTTGAGTTCCGAATTCTGATTTCTGAAGTTGAATTAGCTTTCTTTTGAAGAAGATTCATTGTTAGGGTTGAATAGAACTGATTTGATTTACTGTTCTTCCTCTCTAATTGGTGGCGGCTACTGTAGGGTTCAAGACGACAGCATGACGGCAATAGTTTTAATTCTGATTTAGGGTTTGAGTCTATGGGTCTTTTTATAGAGTTTTGAATTAATTTAAGCCGTCGGATGATCTTAGGGTTAATCAAAACCATTCAGTCGGAATAGGGTGACACCTCAGCCCTAATGACTCAGCAAGGAGTCAGAAAGGACTCAGCAACATGGGTCAGACTGAACCAGAAAGCTGTGCAGGCCTGCTGCCTCGGCCTGGGCGCACTTGGCAGGTGCGCCAGTGCAAATTTGTACTGGCGCACTTCCCTAGTGCGCCTGTGCAATATTTTTTTCTTTCTGCCACCAATCTTTGTTCGTACATAACTCCTTCATCCGGTACCCGTTTCCCACAAACTCGGACTCTATTTCAACCAGAATTCCGAGACGAACACCATGGCGCAGCCCCATTCCCTTAATTCTGTAACACCCCGAATTTTAGTTAATACTAAAATTCACTAATTACAGGATAAATAATCTCAGATGTGGGAATTGGGGGTAATGGGCTGCGTTATTGCGTTCATCTTGGAAAAATACGCGAAATAGAGTCCGAGTTTTCGAGAATCGGAGTCCGTATGGCCCGGTTATGGCCCAAAGAAGTTTGCAGAAAGATTAGAGCTAAAAAACAGATTTAGAAACTTAAATTCAGATTTTAAATTAGAACCAGCGGGGCCAGGCGGGAAGATTCCCGCCCTAAGCATGTCGACAGGGCTGTCGACAGGCCTGTCGACAGGGGTGTCGACTTGCCTGTCGACTTGCCTGTCGACACGGCGTCTCGAGCCAGAAGTTTGGGTGCACCAGATCTGGTTTTCTGGCTAGGGCTGGGCTGGGTTCTAGAGATTTCCTAAATCTAACGGACCTAAATTAATCTAGGGTTAATCTAAGGGCCTAAAATACTCTCTTAATCTATAAATACACCCTAAACCTACCTTAATCCATACTAAAAATAGAAATGAAGGCCTCATGCCGCCAAATTAAATCCTAGAAGGAGTCTCCACTAATCTAAGAAGGAAGTTGCAAGCTAATCCCTCTCAAATCATTCTCTAATCATCACCATCTTCATATTTAGCAACTAATTCCACTTCATAAGTGGATTAATTTTGGGTTTGGTGAGTTTCTATCACTTTAACATCAATTGTTAAAGTAAGTAGATTGGGTGTAATGAGACTTATGGTCTTAAATGCGGATTAGTGAGTTTGAATCATTTGTAATGATATGCTACTCTATGTTTTATTATGATTATGCATAATTAATAAGTGAGTTTATGCATGTTTGATAAGTTGGTTTATGCATGCTTAATAAGTTGATTTATGCATGTTTAACAAGTTAGTTTATGCATGTTTAACAAGTGGATTTATGCATATTTAATGAGTGGAATTATGCATGTTTAACAAAGTGAGTTATGCAAGTTAAGTATATGTTTAAATGCAAGTTTAATGTGATATGCAAGTTATGCATGCTTATGCAAGTATATGGATGCTTATGCAAGTTATGTATATGTTTAAATGCAAGATTTATGTGATATGCAAGTTATGCATGCTTATGCGAGTATATGAATGCTTATGCAAGATATGTATATGCTTAAATGACATGATATGCAAGTTATGCATGTTTATGCAAGTATGTGAATGCTTATGCAAGTATGTGGATGCTTATGCAAGTATGTGAATGCTTATGCAAGTTATGTGTATGCTTAAATGCATGTTTAACATGTTATGCAAGTTATGAGAATGCCTATATGCAAGTTCAACATGTTATGCAAGATATGTGTATGATAATATGCAAGCTCATATGCAACATGTTATGCAAATCATGTGTATGATAATATGCAAGTTGGGTTAAATGTAGTTGGGTTAATATGTGCTCATATATGCAAGTTGACATCCTCTTAACCCATGACAAAGTTATATGCTAAACCCATGATATTTGTGATGGATCTTCCCCTTTTATTATGTCATGAAATGAGAACGATTTACGTGGGGAATGATGGGGTTGGTAAATATGTTAATAAATGAATGATTGGGTATGATTAAGCATACCATAAAAATAAATTACCATAAGTGGGAATTTACCTATTGAGTTAGGTCTACCCCATGGGAATTTACCTATTGAGTTAGGTCTACCCATGTTATGGAAAACTTGATATTAATTAGGGATAATTAATATGGGGGTGATTAATTAGGTGTAATTAATCGACTAAGACACGAGGTTGGACTCATTTGTAGTGTAAAACTGCCCGGACCCGACCGGCTTAACCAGTTGCTACAAATGTCAGCCCAATGTGAGAGGTCTTAGCCATAAATTAAATACGTGATTAAGGTAAAGACACGAGGTTAGACTCTGTTATGACGTAAGACTGCCCGGATTCTACCGGCTTAACCAGGCGGTCATAACAGCCAGTCTAATGTGGGAGGTCTTTATGGGAGATCACGGTCTTAATTAATTAAGAAACACTTAACCATAGTAGCATGTAGTGGGACATGAGGGGTTAAGTGGGTTCCTTGGGTGGCATGAGGAAATTTTGTGGTTGCCTTGGGTGGCATGTGGAATCTAGTGGGTTGCCTTGGGTGGCAATAGAAAATACGATTAGAATACTTAACCAAGTGGAAACATGTAATTAAACATGATTAAAGGGTTAAGTGGGATACACTAGATATTTGACAAGCTTAAGTGGGTAGCTTGTGGGGGCCCATTTCAACCAATATCCCAAACGTATCTTTGTGGGCTCGACTCATGTCGAGTGACGGGACACGCATATTGGGTTTGATTATAAGAGGCCAAAACGGGTTAGCGGTGGCAACGCAAGTCCAACGGGTTTCATATGCGTGTGTGGGCCCGGGCTGGTAGATAAGCCGTTGTTGCAATGTGTAGATATAAAGCCGTGCACCGTTGATAGTATTGGGTAGCCACTTTAGGGGAGTGATACACCCCACTGTGGGACCAGCACGGGCATCTACGGTAGGGAGCCGATCGATGGGGAGTAGTGGGTACACCTAATGAAGATAGGGGCAGACGGCACCTATGTAGGGGTACACGAAACTACTGGGTAAGAATTACTGAGTACACCTAGTGGAGATAGGGGCAGACGGCACCTATGTAGTGGGCTAGGAGTACACGAAACTACTGGGGAAATTTTCTAAGTCCTTGGAAGGGATCAACCTTTAAGTAGGAATGACTGGTGTGGTGCAGTTAGTAATTATCCTTGGGTGGGTAGATGCGTCCTAACGGTTATCTTAGTTTATCCTAAGTCTACCAAGCTGCTTAGTGTAGCCATTCATCCCCAGATATTACCGTAGGTCAAGTTTATGTCTTCTCTGGTTACTTTAATGATTGTATTGTTAAAGTTATAGGACTCACTCAGACTTATGTCTGACCCCGTTGTTTTTATCTTTTTCCCAACCCTCAGGTCCTACGGTGGATCCTAGCGGTAGTAGAGCTTGATCGGATTGTTGTTCCAGTCTTTAGGAGCTTGGGTAGATGTAAAGCTCCAGTTATCTTTTCTTTTGTTATGGCTATTGTATGAGAGAGTGGGATTATGTACTTCTTTATTTTGATGGATATTGTACTTGACTTTTATCGTGGTTTTATGATGTAACCAGACATGTTTATTTCCGCTGTTGTGAGATGATATTTTTAAATTTCAAGTACTAATTATATCTGTCTTGTTGTAATTTTTCTGTTCTATATTCACTAAAATACTCCACCGATGCTATGGCATTCCCTTAGTGAGTGACCATAGCGGGCGTGGGGTGTTACACGTGGTATCAGAGCAAAGGTTACCGGAACAGATAAAATTTTTAGAAAACCATTTTTCTAAAACATTTTTGGAAAAGATATTTTCAAAAACATGTCTTTTAAGAGAAAAGTTTTTGAAAGAAAAGCATAATCCCCAATAGCCATATCTATATCCTTCGAATTCTCCATTTTGAATCTTTCCTTTTTCGTTTCAGCATGGCCGAGAATCTTAATCTTCCGGAGGGTGTGACGGTACCAGTATGGTATAGGAGATTGATGGAGGCTAGGGCCACCACTACGGGTCCAGCAAATGTTCCTCCACCAACCGTAGCACCCGATCTTCCTCCTCCCCCTCCTCCTCGCACGGATACTTTTGCTAAGACTTGCAAGGAATTTAAAGCTATGGGAGGGAAACCTTTTCAAGGATCTGAAACCTTTGTGGAGGCTAGAGATTGGCTTAAAGAGGTGGAAGAGTTGATAGATATCTTTGAGATGGAAGAAGGAAAGAAAGTCAAGTTGGCAGCTTGGTTAATGAAGGGAGAGGCCTCATTCTGGTGGGAGGTCACTAATGGAGAACGCCCCGTTGACTCTTGGGCGGATTTTAGGCAAAGATTTGTGGCAAAGTTTCTCTCAAGGGCGGAGGAAAACTTGTATATGGAAAGATTCTTGACTCTAAAGCAAGGGAATCTCTCGGTGAAGGAATATGTCAACAAGTTTAATCAATTGGCAAGGTTTGGCCTAGACATGGTGAATACACCGGAGAAGAAGGCTTTGAGGTTCGTGAAAGGCTTGAATGAACCGATGCATGGGTTGGCTATGACTCATATCCCTATGGGGGCCACCTTTGAGAAGCTAGTTGACATGGCACTCATGTATGAGGAAGAGAAGGGTCCTAATGCTAATAAGGCACCCGAGAAGAAGGGAGATCAAAAGAGACCTCAACAACAGCAAAGCAAAGGTGGGAAAGGCAACGGTGGCAAGGGCAAGAAGAAGAAGTGTTTCAATTGTGGGACACCTGGCCACCTAAGCAAGGATTGTCGCAAGAAGAAGAAGACTGGCTGCTTCCACTGTGGCGAAGCAGGGCATTTAGTGAACGATTGCCCTAAGAAAGGGCAAAGGACGGGATCTACCTCAAGAGGACAGGTGCAAGCTCTTATGGCACCGAGTCAGGCTAAGGGGCAAGTACAGGCTCTCGCGGTTCCACCGATTCAGGAGAGAGGTAGAACTATTTCCGTTGAAAGTCTGGTTTTTCTATTTGACCATCCTGTCCGTACATTGTTTGATTCAGGCGCATCGCATTCGTTTATCTCATCATCATTAGTTGAGTTACTGCACTTAGACACCAGTCTGGTAGATGATCCCTTGGTTGTTTCAAACCCAATTGGGGGCTCCACTTATTTGTCCATGATATGTTTGGGTTTGAAGATTTCTATACTTAGCATTGAGTTTAGATGTGATGCTTTTGTATTGGGCTTCACGGGCTATGGGTTGATTTTGGGCATGGACTGGTTATCCAGTAATGGTGCCGTTCTTGATTGTGAAAGGAGAGTTGTTAGGCTCATGACCCGCTTGGGTAACACTCTCGAGATTTCTTGTAATCCCAGGGACTCTATTATGCTAAGTTATCTTGAATCGCTTGACGCTTCGGTCGAGAGTTTGCAATCTGTTAGAGTGGTCCAGGAATATCCGGATGTGTTTGAGGAGGTGAAGGGCTTACCTCCGAAACGGGAGATTGACTTCCGAATATATTTGGTGGATAATGCTAAACCGGTATCTTTACCAGTGCGCCACATGGCTCCTCGTGAGAGGAGGGAACTCCATAAGCAAGTAGGGGAGTTGCTTGAGAAGGGGTTCATAAGACGGAGCATATCGGAGTGGGGTGCTCCAGTAGTATTTGCTACGAAGGCGGATGGGTCCCTCAGACTTTGTGTAGACTATAGAGAACTCAACAAGCTCACAAAGAAGAATAGACACCCATTGCCGAGAATAGATGATCTTTTCGATCAGTTGGTTGGCGCTTCAGTATTTTCTCAGTTGGACTTGGCCACGGGGTTTCATCAGTTGAGGGTGGCTGAGGATAGCATAGACAAGACTGCCTTTAGAACTCCGGATGGTTTCTATGAGTGGCTGGTGATGCCATTTGGGTTGACGAACGCCCCTGCATACTTTGTTGATTTGATGAGTAGGGTGTTCAGGGAGTTCCTTAATAAATTCGTGGTGGTCTTTGTGGATGATATCTTAGTATTTTCTAAGAGTGAAGAAGAGCATGCCCTACATCTTGGGGATGTGTTGAAGACTCTTCGAGCACATAGCCTTAAGGCTAAATTCTCTAAATGTCACTTCTGGAGGAAGGAAGTACGGTTCTTGGGGCACGTGGTCTCCAAAGAAGGGATAGCTGTGGATCCCGCGAAGGTAGTATCAATTCAGGATTGGAAGGTTCCGAAGAATGCTACCGAAGTAAGAAGTTTCTTGGGGTTGGCGGGTTATTATAGGAAGTTCATCAAAGACTTCGCGAAGATATCAGCCCCATTAACCCGCTTAACAAAGAAGTATCTTGTTTTCACATGGGACGTAGATTGTGATGATGCGTTCCGACGGTTAAAGAGAGCTTTAACCACGGCTCCAGTTTTAGTGTTGCCAGATGGGAGCAAGCCATTTGTTGTCTATACCAATGCCTGTGGGACAGGACTTGGCGCAGTCTTAATGCAAGAGGGAAGGGTAATAGCCTATGGTGGAAGGCAGTTGAGGGCACATGAGAAAAATTACCCTACCCATGATCTAGAGCTGGCCGCTATTGTTTTTGCGCTTAAGATTTGGCGCCATTATCTTCTTGGTGAGAGATTCGAGTTGTTCACTGACCATAAATCATTGAAGTACTTATTCTCTCAGAAGGATTTAAACTTAAGACAGCAAAGGTGGATGGAGTTCTTAGCATCCTATGATTTCGAGATAGCGTATACCCCTGGCAAGGGTAAC
Organism: Allium sativum; assembly: GCA_030737875.1. Taxonomy (NCBI): domain Eukaryota; kingdom Viridiplantae; phylum Streptophyta; class Magnoliopsida; order Asparagales; family Amaryllidaceae; genus Allium; species Allium sativum. The sequence continues at coordinate 481,473,876 of CM060924.1, forward strand.
GTGGTGGCGGACGCCTTGAGCAGGAAGAGGTTGTCCTTGAGTCCATTGTTCGTGGAACGACGAAGCTTGGAATTTATCTCGATGTTTGATTTCAGACCTTCCGTTGACTATGTACCCGGTTTGCTAGCTTCTTTGGAAGTTAGACCTACTCTTTTGGGGCGGATTGGAGAAGCATAGAGGGGCGACCCACAGTTGGTTGAGTTAGTAGAGAAGCTCATAAGGGGGGAGTCGTCCAGCCATTTGAGTAGGTACACCCTAGACGATAGGGGGTGCTTGCGTAGAGACGGTAGAATTTGTGTACCGCAAGACGAGGGTTCGAGGAAGGCTATTCTTGATGACGCACACCGTTCTAGGATGACCATTCATCCCGGTGGGGACAAGATGTACCAAGACATGAAGAGGGTTTTCTTCTGGGCCGGTATGAAGAAAGATGTGGCCGAGTATGTCGCTCGATGTTTGGTGTGCCAGCAAGTGAAGGCGGAGCAAAGGAAACCAGGTGGGTTGCTTCACCCATTGGAGGTTCCGCAATGGAAGTGGGAAAGCGTCTCGATGGATTTTATTGACGGGTTACCCAGATCGAGGAAGGGTAATACAGGAATTTGGGTGGTGGTAGACAGACTTACTAAGAGCGCCCATTTCATACCTGTGAAGAGTAAGAGGACTGCTCCATGGCTAGCTTCAGTATATCTTCGAGAGATAGTTCGATTACATGGGGTACCCTCTAGCATAGCAAGTGATCGAGATCCTATCTTCAATAGCGAGTTCTGGAGAAGTTTGCAAGAAGCAATGGGGACTCAATTGTGTCTGAGCACCGCATATCATCCTCAGACGGACGGCCAAACTGAGAGGGTGAATCGTGTTCTAGAAGACCTTTTGAGGCTTTGTATCTTAGATTTTGGAGGTACATGGGAAGAGCATCTTCCATTGGTGGAGTTCGCATATAATAACAGCTTTCAGTCCAGTATTGGTATGGCTCCTTTCGAAGCTCTCTATGGAAGGCCTTGTCGATCACCTACATGTTGGTGGGAATCTACGGATAAGATCTTGCTTGGGCCTGATATGATTAGGGAGACTTCTGAGAAGATTGACCTGATACGAAGAAGGATGAAAGCAGCGCAGGATAGGCAAAAATCTTATGCGGACAAGAGAAGGACGGATCTTGAGTTTGAGGTTGGGGATATGGTTTTTGTTAAGGTATCTCCGTTGAGAAGTGTTGTTCGCTTCGGATCCGTTGGGAAGTTAGCACCGAGGTTTGTTGGGCCGTTTCCTATTAAGGAAAGGATTGGACGGATGGCATATAGAGTGGAGTTGCCCGACAGACTTAGTGGTGTACATGATGTATTCCATGTGTCCCATTTGAGGAAGTGTTTACATGAGACCGCAGAGGTGGTAGAGCCGAGCTTGCTTAGAGATGTAGAGGTAGAGCGTGATGCGACTATTCGACGAGCTCCTACTCGCATCCTTGGGTCAGAGACTAGGAAGTTGAGAAACAGAGAGGTTCAACTAGTCAAAGTGCAATGGGGAGAAGATGAGAGCAACGCAACTTGGGAGACGGAAGCGAAGATGCGTTCATTGTACCCATTTCTTTTTGAGGGTATGTCTTTACTTTCTCCTTTATCGCTTGTCTAGTACTTATCTTATCTTTGGTATGTCCTCTCGTTAGTACCTTTGACCTTTAGATAGGGTAAACCTATGGTTGAAACATGTGTTTGAGACATGTTATGGTTGATGGATGCAAGTGGATGCAAGTGTTTGCTAGTGGTTGCTCGTGGATGCATATACACACACTCTAGGCACTAGATCGGCTCAGTCACTTCATATTGCATATTGCATAAAATTGTGTGTAGGAAGATATATTTATGGATGTATAATGGTTGTGTTATCACATGGATGATGCATTTTGGTGAATGATTGTGCACTCATGTAGATATTGTATGTGTCGATAGGGTTCTCTCGCATACATAATGGATGCATGGCACTATCATGGTTTGCATATGTTCATACATTAGATAGGGAACATATACACACACTTTTTGCATATGCTCATACATCATTAGAAACTGTTTAAGGACAATGGATGCCCGTGGTTGATGATTTGAGTAGATGGTTGTTTGGATGGTAGGATATGCATTCTCCTTAGCTTAGAGATTTCGGGGACGAAATCCTTTAAGGAGGGGAGAATGTAACACCCCGAATTTTAGTTAATACTAAAATTCACTAATTACAGGATAAATAATCTCAGATGTGGGAATTGGGGGTAACGGGCTGCGTTATTGCGTTCGTCTCGGAAAAATACGCGAAATAGAGTCCGAGTTTTCGAGAATCGGAGTCCGTATGGCCCGGTTATGGCCCAAAGAAGTTTGCAGAAAGATTAGAGCTAAAAAACAGATTTAGAAACTTAAATTCAGATTTTAAATTAGAACCAGCGGGGCCAGGCGGGAAGACTCCCGCCCTAAGCATGTCGACAGGGCTGTCGACAGGCCTGTCGACAGGGGTGTCGACTTGCCTATCGACTTGCCTGTCGACACGGCGTCTCGAGCCAGAAGTTTGGGTGCACCAGATCTGGTTTTCTGGCTAGGGCTGGGCTGGGTTCTAGAGATTTCCTAAATCTAACGGACCTAAATTAATCTAGGGTTAATCTAAGGGCCTAAAATACTCTCTTAATCTATAAATACACCCTAAACCTACCTTAATCCATACTAAAAATAGAAATGAAGGCCTCATGCCGCCAAATTAAATCCTAGAAGGAGTCTCCACTAATCTAAGAAGGAAGTTGCAAGCTAATCCCTCTCAAATCATTCTCTAATCATCACCATCTTCATATTTAGCAACTAATTCCACTTCATAAGTGGATTAATTTTGGGTTTGGTGAGTTTCTATCACTTTAACATCAATTGTTAAAGTAAGTAGATTGGGTGTAATGAGACTTATGGTCTTAAATGCGGATTAGTGAGTTTGAATCATTTGTAATGATATGCTACTCTATGTTTTATTATGATTATGCATAATTAATAAGTGAGTTTATGCATGTTTGATAAGTTGGTTTATGCATGCTTAATAAGTTGATTTATGCATGTTTAACAAGTTAGTTTATGCATGTTTAACAAGTGGATTTATGCATATTTAATGAGTGGAATTATGCATGTTTAACAAAGTGAGTTATGCAAGTTAAGTATATGTTTAAATGCAAGTTTAATGTGATATGCAAGTTATGCATGCTTATGCAAGTATATGGATGCTTATGCAAGTTATGTATATGTTTAAATGCAAGATTTATGTGATATGCAAGTTATGCATGCTTATGCGAGTATATGAATGCTTATGCAAGATATGTATATGCTTAAATGACATGATATGCAAGTTATGCATGTTTATGCAAGTATGTGAATGCTTATGCAAGTATGTGGATGCTTATGCAAGTATGTGAATGCTTATGCAAGTTATGTGTATGCTTAAATGCATGTTTAACATGTTATGCAAGTTATGAGAATGCCTATATGCAAGTTCAACATGTTATGCAAGATATGTGTATGATAATATGCAAGCTCATATGCAACATGTTATGCAAATCATGTGTATGATAATATGCAAGTTGGGTTAAATGTAGTTGGGTTAATATGTGCTCATATATGCAAGTTGACATCCTCTTAACCCATGACAAAGTTATATGCTAAACCCATGATATTTGTGATGGATCTTCCCCTTTTATTATGTCATGAAATGAGAACGATTTACGTGGGGAACGATGGGGTTGGTAAATATGTTAATAAATGAATGATTGGGTATGATTAAGCATACCATAAAAATAAATTACCATAAGTGGGAATTTACCTATTGAGTTAGGTCTACCCCATGGGAATTTACCTATTGAGTTAGGTCTACCCATGTTATGGAAAACTTGATATTAATTAGGGATAATTAATATGGGGGTGATTAATTAGGTGTAATTAATCGACTAAGACACGAGGTTGGACTCATTTGTAGTGTAAAACTGCCCGGACCCGACCGGCTTAACCAGTTGCTACAAATGTCAGCCCAATGTGAGAGGTCTTAGCCATAAATTAAATACGTGATTAAGGTAAAGACACGAGGTTAGACTCTGTTATGACGTAAGACTGCCCGGATTCTACCGGCTTAACCAGGCGGTCATAACAGCCAGTCTAATGTGGGAGGTCTTTATGGGAGATCACGGTCTTAATTAATTAAGAAACACTTAACCATAGTAGCATGTAGTGGGACATGAGGGGTTAAGTGGGTGCCTTGGGTGGCATGAGGAAATTTTGTGGTTGCCTTGGGTGGCATGTGGAATCTAGTGGGTTGCCTTGGGTGGCAATAGAAAATACGATTAGAATACTTAACCAAGTGGAAATATGTAATTAAACATGATTAAAGGGTTAAGTGGGATACACTAGATATTTGACAAGCTTAAGTGGGTAGCTTGTGGGAGCCCATTTCAACCAATATCCCAAATGTATCTTTGTGGGCTCGACCCATGTCGAGTGACGGGACACGCATATTGGGTTTGATTATAAGAGGCCAAAACGGGTTAGCGGTGGCAACGCAAGTCCAACGGGTTTCATATGCGTGTGTGGGCCCGGGCTGGTAGATAAGCCGTTGTTGCATCGTGTAGATATAAAGCCGTGCACCGTTGATAGTATTGGGTAGCCACTTTAGGGGAGTGATACACCCCACTGTGGGACCAGCACGGGTATCTACGGTAGGGAGCCGATCGATGGGGAGTAGTGGGTACACCTAATGAAGATAGGGGCAGACGGCACCTATGTAGGGGTACACGAAACTACTGGGTAAGAATTACTGAGTACACCTAGTGGAGATAGGGGCAGACGGCACCTATGTAGTGGGCTAGGAGTACACGAAACTACTGGGGAAATTTTCTAAGTCCTTGGAAGGGATCAACCTTTAAGTAGGAATGACTGGTGTGGTGCAGTTAGTAATTATCCTTGGGTGGGTAGATGCGTCCTAACGGTTATCTTAGTTTATCCTAAGTCTACCAAGCTGCTTAGTGTAGCCATTCATCCCCAGATATTACCGTAGGTCAAGTTTATGTCTTCTCTGGTTACTTTAATGATTGTATTGTTAAAGTTATAGGACTCACTCAGACTTATGTCTGACCCCGTTGTTTTTATCTTTTTCCCAACCCTCAGGTCCTACGGTGGATCCTAGCGGTAGTAGAGCTTGATCGGATTGCTGTTCCAGTCTTTAGGAGCTTGGGTAGATGTAAAGCTCCAGTTATCCAGTTATCTTTTCTTTTGTTATGGCTATTGTATGAGAGAGTGGGATTATGTACTTCTTTATTTTGATGGATATTGTACTTGACTTTTATCGTGGTTTTATGATGTAACCAGACATGTTTATTTCCGCTGTTGTGAGATGATATTTTTAAATTTCAAGTACTAATTATATCTGTCTTGTTGTAATTTTTCTGTTCTATATTCACTAAAATACTCTACCGATGCTATGGCATTCCCTTAGTGAGTGACCATAGCGGGCGTGGGGTATTACAAATTCCCACGTCTGAGATTAATTATTCTTTATTTTAGTTAATTCGATTATTCAAAAATCCGGGGTGTTACAGTTTTGAAAGTTTATATTTCCGAGCTCGAAGCCCTTGTTTTGCAATATGAAGCGCTCCTAAGTATTTTGGTTTGATTTGAATCCATAAAGGTTCAAAGCTAAGTATTTTTCTTCAATGCCGGATATGTGCAAAACTAATTTTGATTTCAAGTAAAGTATAAATTCCTTATGTCTTTCTTTGAATCGATCCTATAGAATGGCAAAGTAATACAAAGCGATATGGATATCATTTCAAAATTTTAAATACTTGTACAAATGGTTTTCAAGTATGTTTATTTCTTACAAAAGTGGTTACAATCAACAAAAAGATTAAAAGCATATATTTTGATATAAAAATTTACATAGTAAGGGATGAGAAATTCCTTATTTGAAAGAATGGTTTTAAGGGGATTGAACTACTAATAGCCAATGTTTTCAAGGAAATAATTATGAAAACCCAAAATTTTCTATAGGCGTGAGTTCTTATTACCATTAGATAGATGGGTATGATAGATTTAACTCATAAAATTAGAAAACCACATTGGACTGCTACTACCCCAAGCTGAATTTCTCCTATGTTCTACTATGTAGGGCAGAGTTTTGGTAAGACAAAAAGTAAGGTGCATACATAAAGGATGTGATAAGATAGGTTATTGGTGAACCTACAAAATATTAAGTTCTTAGTTAACCTAGCAAAAAAAAAAAGAGTTTGATAGGAAGTAAAAAAGGAAGGATATATAAATGGATATTCCTATTTGTTTATAATGGATAGCTAAAACAATTTGGTAAATCTGGCAAGCCCGATTTAGCCATAAAGGTTTATAATGACCTTGGAAAAAATATAAAGAGGAGACGAATAGACAGGATTACCTATAAAATGGATAGTCGGGCCATAGAGCGTGCATGCATATGATTGTTTATGATTGATTGATAATTATTATGATCAATTACCATTGTGATTGTAGAGAAACATTATTTAATTGATTGATCATTTAATTGAGGACATTAGTGAGATGAAAACCGTTCCACTTCGCGGTGTGGTCTCATTAGATATATATTTACTTGAGATGGGAAATTAGTATCAATATCGTACTGCTTTTCAGACTTGAATTTTTTATTTTTCCTTTAAATTCTCGGGTGCTCGACTGAGTAGTTTGAGAATAAGTTTCCAGTCCTTTGGTTTTTAGGGAATAAGTTAGATAAGGACATGCATAAGGTAATCTCTAGCTATATTAGGAGTTATTTTGGGATTCCGATGTGTTTTGAACTTATGTTTGAACTTTTAGTTCATGTTGTAATAATTGTTATCGTGAGTACTCTGTTCAATCTAGGGGACATGTTCATATGTCGCTCTAGAAGTATTTAGATAATTATATTTTATTTAAAGCTTAAGAAATGTTATAAGATTGCGTACTGAAATGAATGTGAAATGTTGTGATCGCCCCATACCTCTTGTACTAAAATACAGAAAGGTGTGTTGTATGACATGTCAGGCCGATATAGGATGATCATCGAGTAAAGAGAATCGAAACAGAACATGTCGTATAAATCATAATGCATGGATAATATATAATAAATAATATACAACTGGATGAAGTAGCAAAGCATAACAAAGTAGGAAATCTCATTTCCATAAAATCCCAGAATATCAAATACAAAGCATCTCAGTAACCAAATATCCAAATACATCAGGCCTTATTGCATTTCTCATTAAAGTATACAACAAGCAAGACAACAAAAATCGTCCAAATAGCTATATAGTAAGAATAGTAATATGTCGGTCTCTTGCTCGTTGTCGCCCAACAACATCGTCAACAAACTTGTCACCTGCTACTCAGTCTACTCATCAACATCGTCGGCGAGCATCCCAAGGTAATAGAAGGAGACATAAGACCTATAGTCAGACAATAATCTAGTATAAGAGATAAAAGACTATCAATAGCTACATAGGATAATATGAAAATAGACAGTTCAATTCTCACTTGACATGTCCCTGCAACCAAATAGCTAGCACGTAATAATCGCATTAAATATGCTACTCGAACACACAAAAGTAGACACTAGTCAGAATAAGATTCCAAATCCTAACTTCTCTTCAGTATCCTATGGTGATAGCCTACCTAGAGAAAATAGAAGAGAACACACAAGCAACCATAGCTTCCATAATAAACAATAACCAACCTATCACCGACTAAAACCTTAAATGCATTAATATCAAACGACTGACCTTTGCCATCCGTCATGGGATAACGGAATAACCCCAGTTCTAGTCGGACTACCATACGCTCCATGTACATTTGTCATCTCAAGACAACTAGACCACTTCCCAAGAGATCTAGGGTACTCAATCTCTCATGTCTTAATAGGCATCCCCACGATACTCCTACTTCGAGTCTGTTAGAATCCTTCGATCTATCAACGATTCCTTGGCACTTACAATCATATAATCCATCCATGAATCCATCATTTAGCTCGAGTCTCACTCGAGCCAGTCCATTATCTCACAGTGTCATTCCACTTTGAGCTGCTTACACTCTTGCCTTCGACCACTCCCGCCTGAGTTCACAACCGAATAATGAAAACCAGTTCGATGATACATTCCACCCCGTAAATGCTATCGACTAATGGAGACCACCATCATGCTTTTGAAGACCACAACTTTTCACCCTAGGACCCCTGGCTCCCTAACCATTAACCATGAGGGACGGATTCCGGTCCATCCTTTATGAATCGGTATCGATCCATACACTTATCCAAAATTGGCTGAGTGTCTAGATTCCCTCCTTCCTTGCCTTGAGAATTTCCCCTCCAGTCCAATTTCATAGTCTAACTCCTCCTAAAGCCTTCTATATTGGTCCATTAACTATATTCGAGCATTTGCACTTTGATCCATCCAATCATCACCAAACTTTGCACATGGCCGGCTATAGAACCCATAAAGTCATGCACGAAGTTTCATCTTCCTTCGACCATTCCTGATGGATCGGTACCAGTCCATAGCCTATGGACATGTACCGGTCCATATACTTAAGAAATATTCACCACAAATTTTTATGCTACATCCCGACAACCTCCAAAGCTCCTCTACCAAGTCTCTCCTGATTTCGATCATCTGAACCTCTGATTTGATCTGTTCTTTAATTTTAAGTCCTACGATACACAATTCTAAATAAACAATTCAACCAATCAAACAACATTTCATCCAATTTCAAACATGGAAAATCATGTGAATGCATACAAACAAGATTCATATCATAATAATCAAAAATATAACATCATTCGATATTAATCACATATAAAACATGATGGATCTAGCGAATTACATAATATATAATCAAACAGGTTATCTTTGGGCATCTAGATCTGTATTAAACGTAAGATCTGGTTTTAAGGTAAAATTTGCATATGAGGTGTTTGATTAACCTAATTAACACATATAATCTATAGCAAGCATGTGAGAGATCTTTATCACTCACCAAAACCTAGATCTGATGCAATATCGATGAAAAAATATGGACAATGAAGAAATAGTGAAGAAAACCCTCGATTTCGAGATTTAATCTCCTTTGATGTACATCTTGCCTCTAAATATGATAATGGAATGATTTAAGAAAGAAGTTAGGGTTTAGGGAAATTATATTGAATCAGAGATTCTTAAACGCTGAATCTGATGTATGGAATGAGGAGTAGAACCCTAATTCTCTCCTTGAACCCCTTATTCATAATATCATATCATTAGCCTAATGAGCTTACTAATCAATCCATTTGCTGCTAATTAACCTGGCTAGTAGAAATAAAAACTTAAAACAACGATATCTCATAAACCGCTGAGCCAAATCTTTAATATGACCACTCCACGGAATGTCCAGCCACCATCCTGATCTAATGAGACCAATTATAACACCTGATTCGATCTCAAACAAAAGTTATAGTTAAAAAAATAAGTTATAAGGGTAAAATGGCCACAATATGATTAGGTAAAAATCATGGATATGTCTCACATTTCCACAAACAACATATTAAAATTTGAGAATGATGCGACCACTAAGGAATTAAATAGAATTATTTTATGATCCTCTAGTACGTAAAATATGGATCGTTACATGAAATGTTCTGAATATTATGTTCAATATTATTTCATGTGCATTTGGTATTGATATCATTAAGATGATCATATTCGATCATTGGAACTTAATACTATAGATAATTACAGCATCTTTATCGCTTAGTTTGGGAATCAAAATGGGGATTTTACCTGTTAGCTAGAGCAGTATGCCTTAGGAAAGCATTGTAAGTTGACATTTCATTAACAATCATGAAATCTGGATTAGTCACCTAGTTCGACTGGTAAGTCAATTGTTATAATAGATTGCTTTGGTTCTTCAGTAAATCCTTGAGTGTTAACTTGACAAGCTAACACATCCTTCATCGCAAGCTGCATCTGATCGCGAGTCTTGTGTAAAAGTGCACACTAGGATCGATAACTTGTATACGACAAGTGATACGATGGTAATTATATAAATATAAAAGACAAAGTAATAAGTAAAGAGATAAAAGCGATCACGCCAGGGTTTTTATATTGGTTTTGACTTTCTGTCCTACCTCTAGTTCCAAAGTTCCCCTTTGACCTTTCACTACCAACAAAACACACCCCCTCCCCACTTTACCCAGTGAACAAGCTTATATAATCTTTCTTTCTTGATTAAGTTTTTTTTCAATAAACGTGCATTTTGACTTCAAGTATAACTCTTTCTATAATCTTCCTCGACTGTATTTCGTGAATGAACTTAGATTTGTAGGAAGAAGTTTTGCTAGTGGCAGAAAATGAGTATGAATGCGAGAAGTGCTTGAATTTAGAATATATAAGGCAATAGTAGAATACAACAAAAATTTTAATGGTTAATCTTCTTGGAAACAATAGGTATATTTAGTTAATCAAAGGTTTCCACGAAATATTACAACTATTCACATGATTCTGTTTGATAAGAAGTTGTAATTACTGACGAAGGGATGCATAGGAGGAGGAGAAAGAGAAGTATGTTTTCAAAAAAATGGCAATTACACATAAGGTCAAACGCCTCGATTTTCAAGTTAGACTTCTGACTTTTCTTTGGAAAAATTTCCAAGACTTAAGCTGGACGTCCGACTTGGAATTAAGACGTCTAATCTAGCTCAAAAATATTTCTTGAGGATTCAATCAAATGTCTAGTTTTAGACACATGTATGTATACATGTGTGCACCGTGTATCAAATGTCTAGACCTCAAAGTCATACGTCTAACTTAGTTAAAATCAGATGATTAGAATATTTAAATACATAATGAATGTGCACGTATATGTTTGTTTTTCAAGGGAGACCATACAACTAGGCACAATATACTCAAATAATCTTGTTTTATAAGAATTACTTGAGTGTTCTTCCAACACTTGCCTTGATGGAATGATTACATAGTTTGAACTTGATTTTTTGTGTCTTTTATAACTACACATGGTTAGAAATATTGATACAATGTGATCGTATAGTTTTTGTCATTAAAACATGTGATAGATGTTCTAATAGTCTCACCATTTTTAATAATGAGGTTCTAATAATCACAACCTTTTTTATAATGACAACTATACAATCTTTAGGACACACAATGTAGTATATATACAATGCTTTGAATACTCCCACATGTATATGCTTCCCTTACGTATATGCTCACTCTAATTTTCTCTCTCCTTGCCACTATTAGAAAAGATTATAAGCATTATAGGGAAGAAAATATAGAAAATCAAAAAGGCGAAATATAATACCATGATTTCATTGTGCTTTTAATGGAATGATAATAAAAAAATAATTTCAAGATGCAAATAAAATGTTTACAATGCAAATAACAATAAAAATGTTTTAAATGCAAAGTATTTATTAGTTTGTATTAAGTAGAATATTGAATTATGACTACTAACACAATGAAAAGAATGCTACGATGACCATTGTTAACCAGATTTACTGATTTTGATCGTCATTTGATTTCCATAATAGTCTTCGTTAACCACAAAAATGGTCAATGCCCTAAAATGAGATACCTCTGGTTAAATTTCGAAAGATGGTTCCTAGTGACGAACATAACCCTTTAGATGAGAGGGTTCTATGACCTTTGGTTGGTATAAGCAGCTTTTGTTTGAAAAATATCATGATACTTTCAAGACAAAGACCAACAGATGAACAAAAACAATTTTATCCCTTGAAATACTTGAGATCTACCTTTTTATTAGTATTCAAATAACTACAGATACTTTGGAATAGAATTCATGAAAATTCCTAAACTGATTTAAGAATTATGGTTCACTTCTTAGGAATTAAGTGCAATGGTTAATGATAAAAAAGTCTGTCCCGATTCTAGACTTATAAGGTCGTATGTATAGGTGCGGGTTGACCTTCCTTTGTCATAACAATTTCGTCTTGGTACTTCTGTGGAAGTGCATACGAAGTTCTGATGAAGGTGCTCCAGGTCGATAAGTAGCTTTTTCCTTTCATACCTCCGGAAAGATGACTATTGGCCTGCCACATGCTTCTCTGGAGACGGCTCTTTAAACTGGAGACTTTGGGTTATTTGCGGGAGACATAAGCTTGTGGGAGCTTTCGACTTTTGACGCTGCTTGATACATCATTCACTCTTGGATAAGACGTCTGCTTGTGCAACAATCATCTGATAGAGGCTTAAGCTCTTAGAATATTCCTCTCATATAGTCCGAAGGGCACAACTAACTTCTTTCTAAGTACTTGAAGATGATTGCCCTAAAGATCAGGCGCTTCAGGTTTTACCGAGAGGGGCTTTCCTTGCGAGAAGGAATCTTTTGCTTATTCAATCCTATGTCTATAAGAAAGCATTGAAGAAATGGACTTTATCACATGAAGGGTTGTTGCCTTTAACATCCCGAAAGGCTTACTATGCTTCCGATGAGCTATACTTGAGTGTCCCCGCTTACTTTATTTTAATGTTTTCAACAACTTGTATTTTATGCCATCAGAAGCCTTTTCTGATTTCTCCGAAGGCTTGCCTTTTTTCGTGCCCTCCATAATTTTCTTTTACTTCCTGAGATTTCCTTTGAATTAATTTGAAATCTCATTCTTCAATCTTTGTTTGACTTCTTCCATACCTCTAGGATGGCCAAATACTTTGGTTAACATTTGGCCCTCCTCCTATTATGGAAGAAGCCTTTTTTCTTTAGGACAAAGCTTTAAGCAATCATGTCGGTATTATTGGCATTTCTCTAGTGTCTCCTCTAATCATATAATGTTGGTAATTTTGAATAGTCGATCAAAATTTTCAATTTATATCAATTTGATTCCAAAGCTCTAATAGCAGTTGTTGCCGATTTTATGATCAATTTTTCATAACAGAAATTTTACTTCTATGGCTGTAGACTTAGATAATGGACCCCCCCCCCCCCCATTTTTTTCGAACCGAAAGGCATATATCAAATGAAAGGTCATCTGTAAGTTCATTCTAGGAAAGAGAAGATCACCATAATGCAAACTTATATAGATCATTCATAAATTATGAAATTAGTAAACCAATTTTTTTATTAAAATGGTTGTGAGCCATCAGCGATCATAAATAGTGAAAGCAAAAATCAGGAATTGAAATCAAAAAACATCATGACCAAAATTTTATCGAGCACTTCTAAATGTACATAACTAGCGAAGTCAACATGTGAAAAATCTCGATAACCATGAAACAAAAGATGCCCAAGGCATTTCATAACTATTTCAGGAAAATTGGTAATACCTTCAGAGTATCTTGTAAAATCATGGGACTGAAATCAAGGTTGTAAATCTGTAACTAACATCATCTTGAACTTTCAGGAGCTTGGATTACTTCCATATGAATGAAACTGAGTATAAATTTTAGAATAGTAGAAGAGTTTCTATGGATCACATAATTGGGAAAATCAGTTAGGCAAATGCATCATCCATTCATAAATCAAACTAGAAATTCATATTATGAAAATAAGGAGCAAAGCAATAATTTCAAAATCCATGGAAGAAATGGAAATAATCTTGAATCAACCAATGATTTTCATATAGGAAACAAAGTAGATGTAAATAGCAGAACAAAATTGAAACCAAAAGGCATCAAATCAGAAACTTAGGATAGAATACAAGGTACTAAAATTCATCAACAATAGTCAAAACCCATTAAAAGACGTTCAAAAACACAAAAACCATTCATCTATATAAAAATAAAATTGCCGACTCATGAACAGGAATTAAGAGACAATGAAGGTATAAGAGTTCGCTCAGAAAAGCCATTTCAAAGGATGACACTTATGATAAGAAAATAACACAAGAAAATTAGGTTTCATGAAAACTTCAACCTTACAGGATCTATTCGAAAGCACTCGAAACACTTACGCAACCATTTGGCATCATCCATTCAATGGGTATAGAAACGAATTCATAATATCATAATGTGTACGAAGTCAAAATTTATAGAAGCAGAGCATATAATGGCCAATGATATGGAAATATTCAACTCAACATCAAGTTATGAAATTCCTAGATCAATTATAAATTAATTTAATACTAGTTAGCTATAAGCTGTCTAACCTTTCAGAAGGATTTTTATTTTTTATTTTCTAGCTATTTGATCATTTAGTAGTACTTCCATTCAACCGTCTAGCCATTCAACCATTCAACGGTAGTTCCGTTTAGTTATTTAATTGTGTAGTTGTTTAACTTTTCAGTGGAGTAATTCCATTTTGTTTTTTAGCTATTTGGTCATTCAACAAAGTAGTTCAATTTGATCATTTAGCTATTAACTGTTCAACAAAGTAGTTCCTGTAACGCCTCATAAAAATATACCCTAAATATACATAGCTAATTAAATTTAAATATAATCAACAAAAATTAATAAGCTAAAAATAAGAATTTTGATAATCAAGAATTTTGCCATGAAAGTGTTATTACTGCATTCGTGATGAGAATCTGATCCATTTTCATATTTTGTTTATTGAAAATGGAGTCTGTATGAAGAAGTTATTAATAAAACAAGTTGTAAATAAAATACACACAGACAAGGTTTGAAATTCAAACTGATTAAATATAAATCAGGAGTATAAATATCAATTGGCATAATAGATATTCCTTGATGATTTGAAATTGTATGTGTGTGTGTATATATATATATATATAAATGGAATAAGAATAAACAAAAAACGGAAACAATTAAGTGAATAAATAAAATAGTCAATAAAAGCTATGTTACAGGGAAATGAAATTCCCTGGCTCGACCCCAAGAGGGGGGTAGATCGCCTCTATAAAATGGGGGTCGACCTTCCTTTTATATAGAGGGTCGACCGCCCTCTAGTGAAATCGGTGGAGAAGGTTATTTTTTAGGTACTTATTTATAATTTTACTTCAAATGGACTGTCTATATTAAATCAAACTAATCTAACGGTCCATATACACACAAGGAACTATAAATTGATCCCCTAACCTCCCCATGAACTCTACACTTATTCTAATTCTGCACCTTCATCTTGTCTCTCCAATATTTCTTAATTCCAGAAGAAAGGTTAGGTTACTTCTCTCTTGACTCTATATTTTATCTTTTCTAATCTAAATCCACATATAGATTTTGGAGTTTGTATGTACGTATATATGAGACTTTAAATTTGATTCTCGTGTGTGTATATATTATATATTTTTGGATAGATTAGAACACGTTTGTTTGAAGGCTAGAAATCAAATTTTTGATAGATTCTGCATCAAAACCACTCTTCTTCCCTTTCCAATCTCCGTGAGTGGAAATTATATAAGTCAGCTATTTCATATATGTTGTTAGTATAAATATGGATTATTATGATTGAAGGAATTTGGATCGAACGAAAACAAAACAATATAAACCCTCCAAATTACTTATTTTTATTATTTATGGAAATGGTCAGTCAAATTGTATATTTTGGGTTTGTTGTTATTAATATAATGAAAGGTAGATGCTTGGATGTTCTAAAGTTTATGAAATTGGTCTGATTCACTTATTTATAAATTTAAGAAATTCATATTTGTATGTACTAAAGCATAAGGATTGAGTTTTTAGATAGATTTAATAGTTTTAAGCATCTGTTATTGGATTGTTTGAATGTATTATTCACAAATTACTAAAATCTTAAGTTTTGAGTGTAAAAGTATATAAAAAGGAAGTTGTACTAAAATGGAAGTTTTACATATATAGATGGATTATTGTGTTTTGTCTATCCTTTTTTATTGAGATAACTATTCAAATCTTGATTACAAGTTTTATGTTTATGTTGTTATTTCCCTTTTATTATTGAATGAGAATATGCATGTCTATGCCATGTGATGAAGTAGGGAAATAAACTTGTATATCGTGATTATGTTGTTAGGATTGACATTTCAAATGAATTAGAACGTTTATTCTCGTGCGCTTAATTTACGTTTATTTACTATTTTTTATTAGCATATTAAGTTCGTATTAGATAGTGTATTAAATACATTTTACTAGGAAAGTAGAAATTAAATGTCCTGAAAGAATTTGCATGTATGTGAGTTATTGATTTAATTAGTATATTAATGACACACAAACACGAGGTTAACCATTACTTATAGTAGAAGTCTTCTTTGGAACCGACTGGTTAATGTGAGAGGTTTGGGTGCCATGGGCCATTATAATTATTACACAAAGGCACGAGGTTAAGCCCAACTTATAGTGGAAGCCTGCCCGGAACTGCCCGACAAATCCAACATCTACAAGTAGTCGGTTTAATGTGAGATGTCTTTTGTATGTATGTGTGTATACATATTTGTGTGTAGTAAGCCTGTCTCGAGGAAGGTATTAAGTGGCTGACCTACCTAGTTTGGGTATTAATTAAGTAGTTAGGACTAGGTCCATTCCTATGGTTCACTCCTTGATTAAGGACTCAAGTCATGGGACTCTCCCTTACAAAGGTCTTAAGTGGTCACGAGGTCCGCCTTTCTCAAATAATTATAAGGTATTGAATGGTCTTAAGCGATTACATTAAGTATGGAAGTTTTCCGGATGTTTTCCTCTTCCTTTAGGGGTTGTGTGAGAGCTTACCTAGGGATTGGAAGTATGGATATTTACAAAATGGCTGCTTGTGTCATGAAGTATTAAGTAGCCAGGAGTTTACCCATAATACCAGTTAAATAGTAACATAGGGGTCCACCGGAGGGTCTTAAATGACTATGAGGGTAAACCTAAACTGGTATTAAGTGACTGCTTACTATTTCTCGTATTACAAGAGAGAGAATATTTAATAGCATTGACGATTATTAGACGAGGTCTTAAGTGGTCAGGGTCCGTCGTAGGGTCTTAAGTGATCGAGGGACTCCACCCATAAATAAATATTTATCTAATGGCCTTAAGTGACCAAATAGAATCCACCTCGTAGGGTATTAAGTGATAATAAAATCAGTCCATATAAATAATATATAGGCTTTAAGTGATTGCAGGAAAGTCCACCACATTATTTCATAGGTTTGATTGTGTATTAGATTTTGTAGACATAATTTGATGAATTCATGCTGCCAAGTATAGGAAATAGTTATTCCTTAAACTTATGTGATTCACCATAACTTATTGTTCTGACCTTCCTCCTCATAACATGTTAACAAGTTAGAAGGTGAAGACATTAGACCAGTGATGCCTTGGAGTATGGAGCCAGACGGAGGAGGATCTAGAGCTACTAGTTATCATTTATAGCGGTATTATTTTCATTGTTATACTATTGGATAATTATTATTGTTGATGTACCTCTTAATGAAAGTTGACGTTCGTTGTAACCGACATTATATGGTTTTAATTTATGGTACATCAATTTCAGATTATTATATTTTATCCCTTCTGCTATGTGAAATTCTGATTTCGGTTTAGTGTGCTCTATTATATCTGTTAAAGTATTTCCTTATAGGAACCAGAGATCCATTTAGAATGACTCTAAGTTCTGATGGGCCTTTTCTTGATTGGAATTTAGGCCTATTTCGTGCGGATTGTTACATTTGGTATCCGAGCATAGGTTACCCAATTACGGGTAAATATACTTATGAGGGATGTATTTGCATTTGAAAAAGTTTTCAAATTATATATATATATATATATATATATACACACACACACACACACTATACCCTAAAAACATACGTAGAAATACTACGCAATCTCTATCTTTCTCTTTGCTTTTGGCTTAAATACTATCTTAGGAATTTCCATTGAGGATTTTTCCCTTTTCAGATAATAGAAATGACCAAGAATCAGCTCGAACAAGGGAATCGGGCAAGGCCTCGGTACTTGTTCGAGTGGTTCCAACATACCTTAGGACCGTGTACCAAGTCCCATTGCTCCGCCAACCCCAACGAGACCAGCATCTCAACTTGCTGAAGTGGCTATCAACTTCCCATGCCTCGACAAAGATTTCACAAATTTAGGAGGTAAACCCTTTCTTGAAACGGAAGGCTTTTTGGAAGCTAAGGCATGGATTCCAAGTGTGACCGGATCTTCGAAGCTATAGGATGGAAGGACCCTCTGATGCGTAGGGTAGTTGCTTGGCATCTTAAGGGAGAAGCTCTTGAATGTTGGAACATGGTTTCCAGAGAAAACAAAGGCAATGTGCTTACATGGGAATAGTTTAAGACTCGATTTGAAATGTTGTTCTTACCCAATGCAGAGATGCGCATACGGTTGGAGAAATTTATTGAACTTAAGCAAGAAGATTCTAGTTTAAGTGAGTATGTGGCAAGATTCATCAAGTAGTCCAAATTTGGAAGGGGATTGGTAGACACGCAGATGAATAAGGCGTTAAGATTCGTAAAGGGACTGAATTCCCCGTTGAGAGAGATGTTGCCAACTTAAGTGACCTTTGGATCCATGTTTGAGACACCTGTAGAGACTGCTACTCTATGCACGACTGAGGGGAAGAAAGAGAATAAGAAAGAGAAAGTTGTATGTGCATCTGGATATGGAAAGCGCAAGAAGAAGAGTTCTTGGTTCAGGAAGAAGAAAAAATGGAAAGTTTAAGCAGGAGGCTAGGAAATGTGGAAGATGCCATAGAAAGGGCGATGAGGCCAAGGATTCTAGGGTGAATCTAGAGATGCTTAAGTTTAAAGAAAAGTGCTTTAATTGCCATGAGTGAGGAAGGATACTTGGCAAGGCACTGCCCCAAGCAAAGGAAGGACAACGTGGGTAAGACTATGCCTTGGAAGTAGTACCATTTCAAAGTCAACCCCCAAGAAACCAAGGACAACCAACTTTGGAAGATATAATTTCTATTTTAGGAACTTCTGTATGTACCTTGTTTGATTCATGAGCAACCCATTCCTTCATCTCTAGAAAAGTCGTTGATTTCGTGAATCTTCTTTTGTCCTTTGCTAACAGTCCGATAGAGGTGTCTAATTCTATCAAACTATGACCAAGTCTCAAAGAATTTCAGATTCTTTTTTTATTTACTTTCTTAACAGTATATATCTTGCAATAGCAAGATTTCTTTCTTCTCGTATCATTTGATATGTGAAAATATCCATTTTTGAGCAATAACGTCATAAACTCTACCAAACACGCTTATATTTTCCAGACAAGTAAGCATTAAAATTTCAATTTTACATCAGGATGCAGCTTTAATACACATATTTAGGTATGCATATAAATATGTGTATACATATGCATGTTTGCGTAGACACACGTTTAAGGTGAGTAGGAAGCGAGCATGTGCCAAGTGCAATAAGAAAATTAATTTCAAAGTAGAAATATGAACTTCAACATGTGATGTCAACACTGTGAGAAATGTCACTCAGTCAAAATGTATATATAAAAAATCAAAATGTTTATTTGTACTACAATATTTCATGATTAGTTTTAAAATCTGTAACACTAATATAAAGCTTCAAAGTTCCTATTTTGAAAAGAAAAATTGTGCTTTTAGATACATTAATATTATTTATTAACCTATGTACAGAAAAATTTATAGTATAGATTCATATATAAATCATTTCTCAAATTTTTTATTTCTAACTTGTTCTCAATCATAGGCCTTTTAATTTTTTTTATTTGTTTCTTGGTCTTTATATTATTTATAATAATATTAAATATTTTGTACATCAATAGGTGTTTATTAAAATTCATGAGACATCTATTAATTGAAATATGATTTATTTTTAAATGGACAATTTAACGATAGTCTATAATTAATGTCATTTAAAAGTTTACCGTTAAGCAGTTAATTTTCACACCGTTGCATGGTTATACTTGTCAAATCGACCGGTAGAGAGGTTTGTCATACAGACCGTTAGGGAGGTCTGCCTACTTCAAATCGACCGTTAAGGAGGTTTGCCTACAGTGGGAGATAATGGAATTAAGTCTGAAGCCAAAAAAACACGGATTGTGTTTCGCACAGCTTTTCTTTCGCAAACCACGTTCGCAACTATCGTTGTATCGTCCTTCTCTCATTCTTAAATATATTTGTCCCGTTTTCTCTCAACTTCTCCTTTAAAATCCAAATCCACACGGATTTGTATCTTAGTTGTTCGATTACAATCATCGTAAAATTCGTGGGCATCAATTCACGTCACGCAGCCAACGTTTTTCAAACCATGGAGGCACGGCCACACGACCAGACCTCCATCATACAGACGAGAACAAGGATAGCGCAATGATCGATGGTTTGTGGTAACTCAAAGATAGGCAGTGATACTTTGATTTAGGTTAATTTTCACGAACGACAGTGCGCAGGTACTTCGATTTAGGTTTATTTTCTGTTCTATTTTGTTATTATACAATTTTAAGTTTACCTTTTTAAAAGTATGTCTGAGATTTAAGCAAGATTTACTGCATCACAATGTTTGCCAGAAGTGTTGATTTACTGGTCCGATCACAACAAATTTGGACTTATTTGAAAAACAAAATAATAGGGAAAAACTTCTGTATTGATCATTTCTAAGAAAAAGAAGAAAGAGATTACTTTTCAATGTCAAAATTTTGTTGCAAAAGGTGATATCTACTTCTCCAACTTTTAAATTTTAAATTTAATACTGTTTAGTTAAACAATTATAACTTTTGAACTATGAGTTTTTTCTTTAATAAAATCCGTAAAATGTTTTGAAAAGATAATTTCTTAGATTGGAAAGTTAGTTTTGGAAATTTTGTCGTTTCGTGATTTTAACAGTCTAAAGTCAGACAGAAAGTGAACTAATGCAAGAAAATACATTTTTATGCATTTTTATATGTAATAATGGATCGGATAGTTGATGGTTTTCGCGTACACCTTTCCATGGATCAGCTTAAGCGTATTTTACCTCGTAGGTTTGGCAATTAATTTTATGCTTCTAAATTTGTCATAATTCCTGAAAAAACCTAGTGTTATTATTCTATTTAATATTCTGATATCATTTAGATACATAGTTTCAAGAGAATTGATGTGCTTTCTGTACTTTGTGGGAAAGGCCCATATGTTGGGAAAATGCACTTCATGAAGAGGTATTTCAAGTGTATAATTTTAAGATGCATACTATCTCTTTCCATGTACCCAACAATTACCTTCCACTGTTTAGCATGTAGTAAGTGCATAGCCTCCGTCCAAGTTCCTAGCACTAATGTTATGGATATAGGTGCTTCTTAGTCCTTGCTTTAAATTTATTATTTTTATGATTAGATGGTTTTTTTTCTCTAACATATGGTTCTATTAAGGACCAGGAACATATTTCTAACAAAGAAAATATTTTAATTTTTCCTCAACATTTGTGAACATGATAGCTAATAATTTCAGTTTTGAGAAGAGTACGATTATTTTTCAACAAAATTCTACAAACCTCAGTAAAGGACATTGTGTTTCAACAAAATCCAAATGTGCAGGTGACATTGGCTTTAACCATGACTCCACATTCCATCTGAAATATTTGATTCCTACTTCTGAGCAGCCATTATGCGTCTACCATATGAATAAACATTTCTTTTGTTATTTGAGTATAGTTTTCATGCTCTCTTACGTGTGAACACCAAATATCTTGTAGTTCATTCAGTTTCTTACCAACTCAAAATTGCTATCATGCATGTTGTAGTCATGATTTGAATAACTTTAATATTTCTATCAGTTCAGTCAATAAAAGTGATAGCCTACTGGGCATTATTCCCACTTATTTGTAACATGGCTAACTTATGCATCCAATTATGAGACTTTTATCTTAAAATGGTTCCAAAATTTGGAGTTTACTCATGTCTAGAGTGTAATTTTGTGCAGAGTCAATTAAACAGTGTTAGCATGGCACTTACATTGTAGGTAGGATGTCATTATTATAATATACATACTAATTAAGTTTTATTTTAACACCCACTTTGTGAATGTGAATAAACTGTAAGCATAGGTTACACCCTTCTATTTGCCTATTCAATTAAGGAATTAAACCTGTAAATCTTTGACCTTTGTAAGAGAGAACCTGAAAAATCCAGTGGCAAAAACTGTGGTTTTATGCAATTTAGTTTTTTTATGTGAGTTGCCAGTAATCAAATTTTGAAGATTGATCCTTGTTGATGCTAAACTTCTAGGACTTCCCTATCGTATTGTAAACATTATTTCCAGTGCTCTGAATGATGCTGCCGCTAAAAAATAAGGTATAGAAGCATGATTTCCTGCGTCTGAAAACTTCAGAGAGTTAGTTCCAAGCTTGAATTGCACAAAGTTTCAGTCTAGGAATTGGGTACAGCATATGGCCAAAAAAGGTTAGACTTGTTTTTAACAAAATACGTTTTCCCACCAAAGTAGGCAGATTACTTGTAGTTGTGACCATTATGCTCGATAAATCAAGAGTAAATATTGCATTTTTATTTATTTATTATTCTACTGAAGTTGAGGCTTTCTTTAACAACAACAAAATGGCTAACAAACAAAGTGGTTTGTTCACATGGTTTAACTGCACGTTAACAGCAATATAAAGAACCATTTGTTGCATACTCGAGAACTACCAGACAGAAGATAGAGTTGTAATTCCCGAAACATTGAGGCTATTCATGCTGGGTGTTTACTTTCTTCCATTCAAGAAGTAGATGTAAAAAGCAGGTTTGTTTATTCCTCCTATGTTTTCTAATCCCTGAATATATTCGTCATGATACACTGGGTAACACTGATTTTATGTTTGCAGTGATGCTTTCCAGGTTGCTGTATTGTTCGGATTCAAAGTATTTTGATATGACAAAGATTATTCTTTATTCAAAGTTTTACCAACAATGAAAACTCCTTTAGGAATTATTATTCTTGCAGCACGAAAATAGGTTGATATCAGAGTTGATTGCCTTAGTGATCGTAATGTTCGAATCTATATACTTGAAAGATGATTGTTTGAAAAGCTTGAAAATGTTGTCTGTATTTTGTAACGAATGAAATGCAATTTTTTCTTTAAGAAATCTTTTACAACCGTATGGCCCTTGGCCTTATATGATTTAGGCTGTGTATATTAGAGCCCTGTAACCACGAAATTCATTTCTAGTTGGTTATTCTATTGTTATCATTGGCCAGTTTTCAAAGCCTTGTTTAATCTTGCTAATGGCTAAGAGCATTCCGAGCAGACAAGCATCGATATGGGTGGGATTAGTTGTTTTGAAATGGTAATTCCCCCCACCGTTCCAATAGTGGGTGGGGGACGCTCGATATAATTTTTTTTATAAATAAAACCTATACGATTTTCTGAAAACCATTTAGGAGTTAAATGGTTTTCAGAAAACCGTTTAACGCAAAAGGGGTTTTCAGAAAACCGTTTAGGCAAATTTTTTTCCATTACGCCATCTCCTCTGTTAACTATAAATATAAATTGCCGAGCATTAAAAAATTATCATTGAAATTATCAAGATGGTTTAATGAAATTTAAATTCAAATTAGTTTATTTATAGCAATGACGGATATAAAAATACGTTATAAATATATGGTCTGTCATTGTTGGATATAAAATTATAAGTTATATACATATAGCCGTTTTGAAATATAAAAATATAACATATATAAATATAACGGTTAAACAATATAAAAATATAGTTTAAACTTATAGCCGTTGCCGAATATTAAAATATAGTTCAAATTTATGTTGTTGCTGAATATTAAAATATAGTTTAAAATTATAATCGTTGACAAATATAAAAATATAAAATTTTATTATAGCCGTTGCAACTTCAGGTTGAAGAAGCTACAAAACCTGATATAGTGTGCACACTAAGATTCACAATACAAAAATGTCTCATAATGTTTATAGCGATGATGCGGTTTACGATCAAATGTGCAGAGTGATGGTTCAAATTACTTGAGCCAAAATGGCCATGAAGACGCCAACTCTGATTCTGATGAAGGCGATGAACTGCTACGACGTACAAATTATCTTCAGATATCTTCGGATAGCACGAATGATAGCGATGAGTTAGAACTTATGATGCAAGCTGTTACTGTTCAACAATTAAAGATTCACCAATTCCTCACGGAAGGTTCATCTAGCGGTACTCGAGGTGGTAGTGTGTTCGGCCGAGTAGACAGACGGAAGATGCGGGATCATTGGGGGGTACTGCAAGATTACTTAAAGATTATTTCAGCACCCCTAGTACGTTTGGTCCTGACGACTTTAGAGGTCGTTTTCATATGAGCAAGAATATGTTTATGCGCATTTTCAATGGAGTTACTGAGCACGATAATTATTTTGTTTAGAAATGTAGTAATGCCGGAACTTTAGGATGCTCACCATACCAAAAATTTATAAGCGCGTTACGTGTTATAGCATATGACATACCCCAGATGCATTTGATGAGGTTGTCCGAATAGGTGAGAGTACTATTACCTTAAGTCTTGAAAGGTTTTGTGTAGCCATCATTGAATTGTATGGGAAGGAGTATCTACATGCTCCAACGCAAAGCGATGCCAATAAATTGAAAAAGTTAGGAGGCCAAAGAGGATTTCCCAGCATGTTAGGCAGTCTAGTCTGTATGCATTGGGAATGGAAAATTTGTTCCACAGCATGGAACGGTCAGTTTATTGGACATTACTCCAAAGAGACAATGATACTTGAAGCTGTTGCTTCACATGATCTATGGTTTTGACATGCATTTTTTGGGTGTCCTACTTCAATGAACGATATTAACGTACTTCACCAATCACATTTGTTTAAGAACCTTACACATGGAATAGCACATGCATGTGATTTAAATATTGCAGGAAATACGTATGACATGGGGTACTATTTAGCAGATGACATCTATCCTTCTTGGGGTGCTCTTGTCAAAACAATTTCAGCTCCTAGACCAGAAAAAGAAAAATACTATGCTAAAAGGCAAGAGGCAGCGAGAAAAGACGTAGAACGTGCTTTTGGGGTTCTACAAGCAAGGTTTTCCATTGTCAAAAACCCTGCCAAATTGTTTAAGCCACATGTTTTGAGCAACATCATGCGAGTTTGTATTATAATGCATAACATGATCACTGAAGAAGAAAGAAGAAAATTTCCATCTTATTTGGGATATGATCCAGATAACACCGCAACAGTTGTCGCTGATAGAAATCCAGTGACTATAGAGGTATTTTTGAGCCGTCTACGTAAAATTAGATCTAGGGAGATACATAATATCTGCATGATGACTTGGTTGAAAATTTATGGCATTTGAAAGGGAATGCTTAAATGTAGTTTATGCATTTGTTGATGTATTGTAACGTTGTAGTACTCGATGATTGTATCGTGTTGTTTACTTTTAATATATCTCATTTCTGTTTTCTGTTGTATGCAATATTCACAAGTCACTAGAGGACGACCCGAAATATTTTCTGTTGATTGCACTGACTAGTCTTATCCGGAAAGATTAATAACTCCTTAGTTTAAGGGGTCATCACATGTTCACTGCTTTAACCATGCAATGACTAGTATACCCCATTAAACTTTTGACGGGTGATATCAATGACACGTTGTAAAGTTAAAGCAATAGAGCATCATTTTGAGTCAATGTTGTTAGAAGCATACAGACCAACACATGATTTGAAATAAGTTTACTATATCAGATAATAACTCTTTTCATTTAAATATTTGATAATGGGTTACCTTTAAAAAAAACTACTACTTTGGCATTAAAAATTTCGAGAAATAGGAAATGGGGGATTGGGAAATAAGTGATGAACAAATGGGAAAAATGTTTGATGAGTACGAACAAAACAAAGATCACCAAAATGAGGTTGGATTCATGCCAGGCACACAAATAAACGAGGTGCCTGAAGAGGTTCATGGTCCTCAATTACGAGCTACAATGCCGCGACCTACTAGAAGTGTACAAGTTCAACAGTTCGTGCTAACCATAGAGCCTCATCTTCCTTATCTTCAACCAATGAATTTTCCGTAGATGAATTACTTATCCTCGTGAAAGCATATATTGAAGTTGATCGTCGAGATATGATACGTTATTGATGCAAGGAGGTAGCGGTCTAAGCCATGAAGAGTTTTGGCCAATGATCACAAGATTGCATAACAACCACCGTAGGTGTCCCATTAGAAGATCAACATCTGAAATCCATTTAGCTCACCGTCATTTTACAGAAGCTTGCGAACGTTACTGTATGATTGTACAAGCAGTCGAAGATGAAGACATATTTAAAACTTCTACTGCAACATTTGATTCTCGTTACCTATTTGAGCACGGGACGGAATTCGTGGGTCACAAAGCTTACAAGCTTCGCTATAGTTGGCTAACCTGATATGGGGAAGAGTAGGTTTATGGTGTATGCATATTAAATTTCATGCTTTTAATCACGTATGTCGTATTTTAAATTTGGTTCGGTATAGTTGGCTGTGATGTTGCTATTTCTAGCTTGCTGTATCCTAGTTTTAATTTTCTACATTGGATGTAATGTTGCTATTTCTATGTTATTATTTCTAGCTTCTTGTATTCTAATTTTCTATGTTGGCTGTAATTTTTTGTGCGTTATCAAAAATAGTTACCTAGTTTTAAGGAAGTTATATATTTATTTCTGACGCATATATGTGTTGGAAATGTTTTATTAACATTAGTGAATTATTAAAAATCTTGAATAAGTGTATGAATGGCTCCTATATGGGAATAGTCCCACATCATGGGATTATATGAAAGAAGCAAGTATTTATACTTGTTTCTAAGAAATCATGTTGGGGCCTTGGGCTCCCAATACATGCATTGTTGTGAGGAGGGAGACCATGCATCATGACCACCGCACACGCGCGCGCGACCGACCGACTCGACCCGACCCGGCCCGGTCCGGTTCGGGCTTAGGCTTGTGCTTTGTGGTGTAGACACTTATATTTTTTGGACCATAAAACTTAGCCTTTTTCGAACCCTTTTTTTTATGGAAAAGATTTCTGCAACGGTAAAAATTCTTATCCTTCATTAAAGCGGCCCACTAATCAGTAAACCCAAACCCTAATTCTCGTCCTATATATTGTCATTAGCTTCAGACGAGAATACCTACTGAATCACAATTTCTCTTTTTCTCTCAGCCGCCATTAAAAAATTTCTCTCAGAAATTCTCGAGCAGTAATTTAATTCAGAAAGTGCAAATCTGCACTGATTTGTTGTGCAAGCAAATCAGTTATTGTTTTAGAGGCTGTTTTATCCTAGAGGCGGCGGCGAAGGAACGAACTGGTTTGCACCTCCGACCAGATCGCTGAATCGTCTTCAAGAAAGCGACCTAGTCCGCGACTCAGCCATTGTTTCCCAACAATTTGAAGACGATCTGGAACAATGGCTTCCAACTCAACCCTAGATGATTCTGCTCCACCCTCTACTTTCCAGAACCCTCTCGTGACTACTGCTCCATTCAGATTTGAAGGCTTGCATTTCAAACGATGGCGTCAGAAGATGGAGTTCTTCCTCACCATCAGAAAGGTTATGGTTGCGCTGACTACTGACAAACCGCAGCTTCCAGATAAACCTGATGAGGCTGATGCAGCAAAAATGGCATCATGGACTGAACAGTCAAAGCAACTGCAGACCTGGACTGAACAGGATTACTTGTGCAAGAACTTTATTCTGACCGGACTGAGCGATGATCTGTATGATTACTATAACTCAAATGAAAAGACAACAAAGGAGATCTGGGAAGCACTGAAGAAGAAGTATGATACAGAGGAGGCAGGGGCAAAGAAATATGCTATGAGCCGTTACCTAAAGTACCAGATGACTGATGATAGATCTGTAGAGATGCAGTCTCATGAGCTGCAGAAAATAGCTCATGAGATCATCTCCGAAGGTATGGTCTTGGACGAACAATTTCAAATTGTTGTTATCATTGACAAATTACCCCTAAGCTGGAAAGATTTTAAGAATGTCTTGCGACATAAGACTAAGGAATTTTCCTTAGAGAGCTTGATTACACGCCTCCGTATTGAGGAGGAGGCACGCAAGCAGGACCAGAAAGAAGAGGTGCTGATTGTGAATAACAACAGTACTAAGAAGACCACTCCCGCTGTTCTGAAACCAAATCAGAAATCTTTTAAGAATCAGAACAGGCGCAACAATCAGAATGATAATCCGCAAGGAAACCCAAAAGGACAGCAGAAACCAGCCCAAAAGAATGACTCTGGACAGTTGTTTCTATGTTACAACTGTGGAAAACCAGGTCATATGGCACGTAAGTATCGGAGCAGGCCAAGCTCTGCACCGCAGGCTAACCTGACTGAGGAGCCTCTTACGGCTATGATTACTGAGATTCACCTTGTTGGTGGATCAGAGGGTTGGTGGGTAGACACTGGTGCTTCTCGCCATGTCTGCTATGATCGTGGCATGTTCTTGACATACACGGCTGCTGAAAATCAGAAAGTGCTGTTGGGAGATTCTGACACCACTAGAGTTGCGGGGATTGGCAATGTGGAACTTAAGTTCACCTCTGGAAAAACTGTAATTCTGAAAGATGTTATGCACACTCCAGAAATAAGGAAGAATCTGGTCTCTGGCTTCCTCCTTAATAAGGCTGGTTTCACTCAAGTAATTGGGGCTGATTTGTACACCCTAACTTATAAGGGAACTTTTGTGGGAAAGGGTTATGCTTGTGAGGGTATGTTTAAACTGAATGTTGAATCTAATAAAATGACTACTTCTGCTTACATGTTGTGTGATTTTAATATCTGGCATTCTAGATTATGTCATGTTAATAATCGAATAATCCGTAACATGAGCACCCTAGATATGATACCTAAAATGACGGAATCTGAACTTGATAAATGTGAATTCTGTTCACAAGCTAAAATCACAAAGAAACCTCACAAATCTGTTGATAGAGTTTCTGAACCCTTAGACTTGATTCATTATGACATATGTGAACTAGATGGCACTTTGATTAGACAAGGACATCGTTATTTTATCACTTTTATTGATGACTGCTCTGATTTCACATATGTATACCTTATGAAAAATAAAAGTGATGCTGTTGATATGTTTAAAACATTCAAAACCGAGATTGAGAATCAAGAAAATAGAAAAATTAAGAGACTTCGTAGTGATAGAGGAACAAAATACGAATCTAATTCAATTCTGGATTTCTATAAACAACATGGTATAGTACATGAGAGAACTGCACCCTATTCTCCTGAAATGAACGGTAAAGCAGAAAGGAAAAATAGGACCTTTACCGAACTAGTAGTTGCCATATTATTAAATTCTGGTGCAACAAAACATTGGTGGAGGGATATTTTATTGACTGTATGCTATGTTCTAAATAGAATCCCTAAATCTAAGAATAAAATTTCTCCTTATGAAATTTTAAAGGATCATAAACCCAATGTCTCATACTTTAGAACTTGGGGTTGTTTAGCTTATGTTCGCATTCCAGACCCTAAGAGAATAAAATTGGCAAGTATAGCATATGAATGTGCATTTATATGCTATGCTATTAATAGCAAAGCATATAGATTTTATGACCTTAATGCACATAATATAATTGAATCAAATGATGCCGATTTTTATGAAACTAAATTTCCTTTTTGATTAAGGAATAGTGGGGGCACTTCAAATATGCCAATTAGAACAGAACTTTATGAAAATTCTGAAGCTGAACCTAGAAGAAGTAAAAGAGCAAGAACCATAAAAGACTTCGGTTCATATTTTTGTGCTTTTACTATTGAGGAGGATCCCATAAACCTCCAAGAGGCCTTATCTTCTTTAGATGCCGATTTTTGGCAAGAGGCTATAAATGATGAGATGGATTCTTTAGAATCAAACAAGACTTGGCACTTGGTAGATTTACCCCCTGGTTGTAAATCTATAGGCTATAAATGGGTACTTAAAAAGAAATTAAAACCTGATGGCACTATAGATAAATATAAAGCACGACTATTAGCTAAAGGTTTTAAACAAAAAGAAAATATAGATTTCTTTGACACTTTTTCACCTGTAACTAGAATAACATCCATTCGGGTTTTAATCTCACTTGCTTCCATTCATAATTTACTTATACACCAAATGGATGTTAAAACTGCTTTTTTGAACGGTGAATTAGACGAAGAAATTTATATGGACTAGCCTGAAGGATTTGTAGTACATGGTCAAGAACATAAAGTATGTAAATTAGATAAATCATTATATGGTTTAAAACAAGCACCTAAACAATGGCATGAAAAATTTGATAACTTAATCATTTCAAATGGTTTTAAAGTTAATGAAAGTGACAAATGCATTTATTACAAATCTGAGAATGACATTTGCACTATTATATGCCTTTATGTAGATGACCTACTCATTTTTGGGTCAAATATTCATGCCATAAACTCACTCAAATCCTTATTAAGTGTCAATTTTGATATGAAAGATCTAGGTGAGGCGAGTGTAATAGTTGGTATTAAGATTACTAGGTCAGAAAAGGGAATTTCTTTGGATCAATCTCATTACATTGAGAAGATACTAAAGAAATATAATTACTTTGACTGTAAACCTGCAAGTACACCATATGATCACAGTGTAAAGTTTTTTAAGAACACTGGTGAAGGTGTAAGACAGTCTGATTACGCGAGCATCATTGGCAGCCTTCGGTATGCCACTGATTGTACTAGACCCGACACTGCCTATGTCATGGGATTATTGTGCAGGTTTACCAGTAGACCTAGTATAGAGCACTGGCAAGCTATTGAAAGGGTAATGAGATACCTTAAACGAACCATGAACCTTGGATTACATTATGAAAGGTTTCCAGCTGTACTTGAAGGATATTCTGATGCAGACTGGAATACCTTATCTGATGATTCTAAAGCGACCAGTGGCTATATATTTAGCATCGCTGGAGGAGCTGTTTCTTGGAAATCCAGGAAAAGACTGTTTTGGCTCAGTCTACTATGGAGTCTGAGATGATAGCACTAGCTACAACTAGTGAAGAGGCAGAGTATTCGAGAAATCTGCTAGTTGAGATTCCCTTATGGGAAAAACCGATACCGGCTGTGTTGATACATTGCGATAGTACCGCGGCTATTGCAAAAGTTCAGAACCGTTATTATAACGGTAAGAGACGACAAATATGTCGTAAGCACAGTACGGTTAGAGAACTACTTTCCACAGGTACCGTTAGAGTGGATTACGTACGTAGTGAGGAAAATTTGGCAGATCCTTTGAAGAAAGGACTGTCCAGAGAGAAAGTCCATAACTCTTCTAAAAGAATGGGACTATTGCCCTTAGATTGTTGAGTCACGCACAATGGTAACCCGACCTAAATGACTGGAGATCCCAAGAATTAGGTTCAATGGGTAATAACAAGGTGTGTAGTGATATGAGTTGAATATGCTATTTAATAAATCAAGAAGCATGTATTCCTGAAGTGATTAGAGGATGAGTTAATAGAAACTTTTAATGAGATCTATACTCTATGTGGAGTGGAGTACCTACCTTCAGGAGTGCTCTTGATAGACTCACCTTTGTGAATGTGGAAATGTGGCCGTTTCCTATGGAGTTTCGGGCAAAACTTCTAGAGCATTCACTGAACTAGGTTAGACGTGCATGGCCATAAATGCACGGGCTTATTTGATTGCACTATAGAAAAGGTTGTGTGTGGTTTGATGTCAGGAATAGAGTTCAAGACTACGTGTCACTCTAGTAAAAACTGAATCTTATTCACTATGCAAAGGTTCAAGTCGAAAGACACCTTTGTTTATGCACAATCTTATGTTTTTGAGAAACTGCTCGAAAATATTTTTAAAAATTCAAG
The DNA here is from genome assembly GCA_030737875.1 of Allium sativum. Taxonomy (NCBI): domain Eukaryota; kingdom Viridiplantae; phylum Streptophyta; class Magnoliopsida; order Asparagales; family Amaryllidaceae; genus Allium; species Allium sativum. Next base: position 481,505,630 of record CM060924.1, read on the forward strand.
TGGGGGATTGTTGGAAATGTTTTATTAACATTAGTGAATTATTAAAAAATCTTGAATAAGTGTATGAATGGCTCCTATATGGGAATAGTCCAACATCATGGGATTATATGAAAGAAGCAAGTATTTATACTTGTTTCTAAGAAATCATGTTGGGGCCTTGGGCTCCCAATACATGCATTGTTGTGAGGAGGGAGACCATGGATCATGACCACCACACACGCGCACGCGACCGACCGACTCGATTCGACCCAACCCGGCCCGATCCGGTTCGGGCTCGGGCTTGGGCTCGGGCTTTGTGGTATAGACACTTATATTTTTTGGACCATAAAACTTAGCCTTTTTCGAACCGTTTTTTTATGGAAAAGATTTCTACAACGGTAAATTTTTTTATCCTTCATTAAAGCGGCCCACTAATCAGTAAACCCAAACCCTAATTCTCGTCCTATATATTGTCATTAGCTTCAGACGAGAATACCTACCAAATCACAATTTCTCTTTTTCTCTCAGCCACCATTAAAAAATTTCTCTTAGAAATTCTCGAGCAGTATTTTAATTCAGAAAGTGCACATCTGCACTGATTTGTTGTGCAAGCAAATCAGTTATTGTTTTAGAGGCTGTTTTATCCTAGAGGCGGCGACGAAGAAACGAACTGGTTTGCACCTCCGACCAGATCGCCGAATCGTCTTCAAGAAAGCGACCTAGTCCGCGACTCAGTCATTGTTTCCCAACAATATGAGATTCAAACTTAATTTACAATGCTTTCAAATATGTATACAAATTTAAAACTATATCTAGAAGGTAAATAAAAATTTGCGGTAATTGTTTGATACACAAACATAATCAAAACAATTAAAAACCAAATTTAAACCTAGAAAATAAGCAAGTTTTAATTCTTTAAAATGAATTTGTGCTTTTATTTAAAATATAATAAAAAAAAATCCTCACCAATTTGCTTTAAATAAAACCGTATAAAACAAAAGGGTTTTATGAAAACCGTAAATATATTAAACGATTTTCATAAAACAAAAGGGTTTTATGAAAACCGTTAATATTTATATAGAATTTGTTTTATAAATTCTCTTGTGTGGGACTCATCTCAGCACAATATTTCCATATTTATGGTATGAGACATACCACGTGATTATATCGGTTTATTCTAAAAATTTAAGTTTGCATATACCCTAATAGGCCTAGCACTGCAATGCAATGGACGTGAATGAAGTTGAACCCGTTTCCTACTTTGGCGGTGGAATAGATTTTTGGGTTGAACAATTTGGGCTTTGTATTTATGACAGTACCGGAAGCCCGAATATGACGGCTGGAACACGGATCCATTAATTAAAATTCCGGCAATTTTCGTTCAATAAATTAATTCCCTATACGGAATTGAACAGGTACAGCGAAACATCTGAACTGCACGTGAGCAGGTTTTGGTTCATTGGACAAGCCAAGGGCATTTTCGTCACTCCATACGTTTTAGTCGGTAAATTTTGCCATATTCTTTCTGCTGCTATTAAATACATCAGCCCCCCCTGCTCTCGAACGTGGGAGATCACCAGCATCAGTTCCCAAATTCAAATAAAAATCGTTTCCTTTTGCTGAATTTATCTAGCACCCGAAATCATTTCAAAAAGCAATGGCTTCGATTAGCGTGCAACCTCCTGCCGTTTCCCGCGGCATTCAGCGGTCGAAATCGGAGCCGCAACTGTTGAGACGTACGGTCATGATCCCGAGAACCACGACGAGCTTGAATTTCTCGCTCAATGTGAAACAGATGGATCGAGAACCGGAAGAGGAAGGAAGGAAAGAAAGAGTGAATTGGGTGGAAAGGTTGCTGGAGCTGAGGTCGAGGTGGAGAGGGAGCAGAGAGGAGAGCATTGATGGTGGGGACTACTGTTGTGGAGTTGGGTATGAGGCGGAGGAAGATCCGGTAGGAGAGGAAGAGTTGGATCCAATAAAGTTTAGGGGATTTCTGAGGGCGGTGGGGTGGTCGGAAACAAAACGGCTTTCCAGGCTGGCGTTGCTGTGTAATTTGGCTTATGTTATTCAGGAGATCAAGGTTTGGTTTTCATCTCAGCCATTTATTTTTATTTTTTTAGTTTAGATATTTTAAGTTCAATTATACTTAAATAGAAAGGTTTGCATATAAAACGGATCACCACATGGAGCAGATTATTTGTGATGGTTGAGCAAAAGTAATCCTGCACAACTTATGACTTTTAATTGTTAAATGTATAACAAATTTAGTGGGGAAGTTGATTTTGCCTAGTTCAAATGTTCTGCTTTGATTATAACTGAAAAAGCATCCTGCAGTCTTGGTCATTCACCACCAATTTAAATTGATTGTTTTGTATAATAGCCAGGTCCATTCATTAACAGCATAATAATGTGCTGGCATGTGCATTCTTACATTACTTATTATCATAATTTTTTATGAAAATAAATATGTGAAGTAAATGATGTTTCAAAGAATTATCATATAGATGTAAAATTTAGAGATTGCAGTGTGTTTTTTAAGGGCTTTTTCTTTTATGTGTGTCGTTCGGAAGCGGGTAGTACATTATTCATATTCAAAATCGTGTTCTGATATCATTTATCTATATAGTGTATGCATCGATATTTAATTTTCGTTTATCCTACTAATAATTGATAAATTCCAAACGTACGTAAAATACAATCAATGTAGAAAATTTTTAACATCATTTTCTTAATACAAGAAGCAAATAATAGGATTTAAAAAAATGTCTACTTTCAAATGAGTGCCTCAAACTTATATGCCTTTGCCTAAGCTTCGTCTAGGTGCTAGGCGATGTTTACCACCTAGGCATCCGTTTAAACTCGTCTAAGAATCCAAACGATTATCTTGGCACTGGTTCAACATTATTTGGGGCTTGATGCATCGTTTAAGCAAGTGATGCTAGTTTTCATGGTTTTGCCTCATGGCTGCTGTGATGCCTATACAAGCCCCTAAAATTTCAATTTGATTTGTTAATATTAAACCAAATACTGAAATTTTATCCGGAATACATGAATTATCAAAGACATCTAGCTTCAATTCTTAGTCCATACTTGTCGTTTACCATCCGTCTAGTGATTTTTACACCATTGCCTAATACATAATAAAACAATGCTATTCTCAATTTATGTTTTACTAAACTATTCATAATTTGCATTACTTTCATAAAAATCTGACTAACATTTTTCAAATATGGTTATTGCCATTTACATATTCGTAACTGCTTTTCGTTCACAAGATAAATTTTCCTTTTCCAAGTACAAATGAGAAATAATTATTGGATATTCAATGACAGTCTTTAAACTTTAGGGTTGTAAAAGGTAGGAATATATTATTGTTGTGTGCCATTGCTCTTTCTTTTTTATTTGTGAACGAATGCATCATTTACGCCATTCAATAATTACATGTTATGTACGCTTTTTGAAAGGAAAAAAATAAACTATATAATGTTTTCAAAGATAATCTGCTATCAAGGATAATCACATAAATTGGAATACTAATATCAATATTAAATGAAAACCTAGAATTTCCCTATTGCCACTATGCTTTTCTGGTTAACAATATCTTAGAATGTTGAATGCTTCACATGTGCACTTCTATACTTAATTGATTTCAAAGCGACCGCCACAACGATCATAATATGAAGAAAAAAAATTACTACTCACTCACATTATTATTTCATTAATTAATTCAAACGAACATGTTAATTTAGTGCAAGTTATATTATCACAGGCAGAAGATTTACACAAACAGTATGGTCTACAGTTAATTACATCTTCACTTGAAAAAAAATCCATAGCCGCAATAAAAGCACAACTTGATTTGGACTCGACCCTACCAAATGGTGTGGGAAAGACTATGCCTCTGCCCGATCTGAGGCCCAAAAGGCTCATAAATTCTTCAGCTGCATATGAGATTGCAGCATCAGCCGCCTCTTACGTACATACACGTGCAAAAGGCCTGCTTTCAATGGGCGCTAGTCGAACAGTAGATGAATGTGATCCAAATGACAATAGTAGTTATTACAAAGTGTGCCCTGCCAATAAGGGGACATGCGAAACTTCATACAAGTCTGAGATGGCAGCGTGTGTCGCTTCTACAATGACTGCAGTCGTGGGTGCGGAGGAAGATGCTAGATTGGAGGCAGCAATGGAATTAAGGTCACTGCATTCATCACCTTGTGAGTGGTTTGTCTGTGATGACCCGAGTACTTGCACTCGAAGCTTTGTCATTCAGGTAAACTTGCTGTAAGTCTTTATTTATTGTTCTTTCCTTTTTTGGCATTTATAAATATCGAGTAGAGTGGTATGAAAAATATATTTAGCTAATATATAATCTGTAACAAAAATAATTTTGATTTTGATATATTTTGTTATTCTAATGTTAAATGATTTCTTTATTTCTCAAATGACAAGCTGAACTGTTTGGACATAATATGTAATTTGTAGACCAACCTTAAATTAAAAATTAAGCCATGCAACTAGAGGTACTATTTGTACATAGAATGATTCTTCTTGTTTATTGGTACCAAAGTTTGATTATTACAAGATAGCTTAGTATCTGTGTATTTTCTTTTGGGTAGCACTATGTCTTTTACCATGATATTATCGATCAGGAAGTAATTTGTGTACAATTTATTAGTATTGGTGGGATGTAGACTCACCTAAGCTTTGAAGCAAATTGGATTATGCAAATTCTGTATATGGCCAAATTAATGAATATGAAAGCTTATATTTTGTAATATGCTTTGGGCATATTTGAAAAGTCGGGGTCTTCAAAACTAACGTCTCTGAACCAGACTTGCCTTACACATGTGTGTCTCCGTCACACATGTTTATATATATATATATATATATATATATATATATATATATATATATATATATATATATCTTAGGCTAAAGGTGAATCTTCCCCTCAATTCCAACCACTCATTCCAATTTTAACATTCATTCTTTCTCTCTTTCCAATACACTGTATTATTTAATTCAATCGAAGAGAGAATTATTGAATATTAAAATCGGAATGAGTGTTTGGAATTCATGTGTAGCCTAAGAGGTGTAGCGGAACATTTTCACTCACACACACATATACATACATATATAATATACATATATATACATATACATACATACATACATATATATATATATATATATATATATATATATGTGTGTGTGTGTGTGTGTGTGTGTGTGTGCGCGTGTGTGTGTGCGCGCGCGCGTGCATGTATTCACACACACATCAATTATGCTATGTCTTTTGCTCTGTTATTATTCTACTAAGACTGACCGATAGAGAGAGTTATCTACTGTAGGCTTGCTCAACCAAATCGTGTGAAGCTAAAAAAACATGGAATGTGTCTACTTAAATCTCTCCAATCTAATTTACTCAATTCTCTCCATTAATTTACTTAATTCTCTCCATTATTGTCCCATTAGATCTTTCTAATTTTAAATTTTCTCTATTTCGTTATTATTTGATGTTTAAGTAAACATAATAATAATTTTTTTTTTTGAAAACTATGTAATCTAACGGTCGGTTCTTGTGGTTGTACTAGTATGTATCAACCATATTTTATTAGCAAATTACAGAATATGTGAAGAAGAAGTTTCAAATACAGTTTAGGAAAACCAATGGAGAATTAATTTGGTACAGTGACTAGGTTACAACTAACTTGTATCTACTTTGAACAACATTGATTGTCAACAACTTGATATCTTGTTAATCTAAATGTTGCTCACTGCTGGCCCAGTAGTATTTATGAGCTACTATACATCAGTCGATATATTTCTGAAAGGTAAAAGAGTTGGCGTCCTGATTTAAGTATATACTATGTAAATATATGACAGGGACTGTGATACGTTCCTTGGTTTGTATAGTGACAGAGACATTTCCTTTTACAAGTAAGAAGATCGAAAAATGAAAACACACTTCTCGTGGTCGACAATCCATGATATTTGTTTATCTTGGAACAAGTAATCATAAATTTTGGGTAGGTGGTTTTTTTTTTTTTTTTTTTTTTTTTTTTTTTTTGTTTTTTTTTGTTTTTTTTTTTTGTTGTTGTTGAGTATTGATCACTTATCATTCAATGAATACAGCTATGTAAGCTGTTTTGTTCCCTGACCAATTTCTTTGTCACCATGTTAGCATATTATTTAATTTATTCCTAATTTCTTAAACGAATGAACATGATTAATTGGCACATGGGAACATGTGATTTAGGGATGATCCCAATTCTAGTTTTGATGGACCTTGGGCATCAAATCACCTATCTTCAAAGAGTAACATCATGCCGTGCAGCTAACACATATAATTATGTTTCAAATATGACAGGGTTCCGATTCACTAGCTTCTTGGCAAGCCAACCTCTTCTTTGAACCTACCAAATTCGAGGAAAGCAATGTACTAGTTCACAGAGGAATATACGAAGCAGCAAAGGGAATATACGATCAATTTATGCCCGAAATAACATCTCACTTAAACAGCTGCGGCAGTCGAGCAAAATTCAGATTCATTGGGCATTCTTTAGGCGGCAGCCTCTCTTTACTAGTGAACCTAATGCTTCTATCTCGAGGCCAAATTCCACGTTCCACTCTTCTTCCTGTAGTCACGTTCGGATCTCCTTCAGTGTTTTGCAATGGCCATCATGTACTGGAAGAGCTTGGTGTAGATGAAGATCATATTTGTTCAGTTATGATGCACAGAGACATCGTTCCTAGAGCGTTTTCGTGCAGTTATCCTAATCACGTTGCTCAGTTTCTTAAGAGGATTAACGGGACATTTAGGTCACACCCTTGTCTTAACAGCGAGAAGGTATTGTATTCGCCCATTGGAAAGCTGTACATTCTACAGCCAGATGAAGATACGTCTCCAGGACATCCACTGCTTCCTTCGGGAACTGCGCTATATGCGCTAAGCTCTAAAGATGAAAATGGGATGCGTGTACCAGGAGCTAGCAGTGCTTTGAAAGCGTTTCTCAACTCTCCCCATCCTCTTGAAACTTTGAGCAACCCGAAGGCATATGGGTCGGAAGGGACGATACTTAGAGATCATGAGTCGAAGAATTATTTAAAAGCTCTCAATGGTTTGTTGAGGACACATCAGAATAAGTTCTATTCTAGGGTGTTAAGGACACAAAAGTTAAATCAGCTGTGGCCAAGATTAGCTGGTACTGAGAGTAAAACGTTGGTTCCCGAAGAGGTAATTTCTAGTGTATGAGTTAATATTTATGTATTTGTATGTTCTCTTGTTTACATCGCTCCCTTGTTCTCTTCTTGGTCCCCTTGATCGTGCATCCGTATAGTTAGTGATACATAAGGCGATAATTATGTACATTAGTGTTTTTTTTAATGGTAATTGCTGAATACTGTTAGCACAAGAAGTTTCAAATCTCCTTTTGAAATAAAAGGGGTATTTGGCTTCAAAATAATCAACTCAGGCATTCTATGTGTCAAGGCAGCATGCCAGATTGAATCTTTTGAAGCGTTAATCTATAAATGGGAAATGGGAAATAAATTCATGTTTATAGATTAAATGGCATTTTCTATGCCCTTTATGGTATAAAGGGTAATCTTGTCGTTTCCTATTTTTCTTCCACGTTGTTGTTGTTTTTTTTTTTTTTTTGACTAAAGGGGTTTCTGAGACCACTTTTTAGCCCTGAACGTGTTTCAGAAACCCATTCATTTATTTTTAATCTAATAAATCGGATTAAAAAAAAATGTCAATTGTTGCTGAAGGAGCGTGGATTGTTGGTGCTTTATTTGCCTCTCCTTACATCCAAAATGGATTCGGTGCTGGAGATGCTTTCATATGGAAGTAATCCTAAATTTATTAAGAAAATTAATGTGCACATGTAAGAAAAAATAATCAAACAATGGTCCATTACGTAAAAGCTGCACGTTTTCCATGAACTGTACATTATTCCAGTACCTTCACACCATGGCAGATGCTTCAAACATTCAAGTCAACTTTGAACAGCAACAACAATAGTACCTTAGCTTATGCTAAGGTACATAAAATGTAGAACATCATATAAAAGAGGATACAAATCACAGCATAAAATTTGAAAATCAATGTGTAAAAAGCTATTAAACTCCAGTAGCAGTTGCAATTGTTTGTCTTCAGATCCACATCTACATATACAATATCTTCAATCCAGTAGCAGTGCAACCATTCGTCTAAATATCAATGGACGAGAGCCCATTAATACAATTAGCAAATAACATGGGCAATCAACGTTCAGGATGAACATTATAGCGGAAAAGTGAAAATAAGTACACTGTATAGTCAATCCTATGAAATCATCTTATCAAAATGCAAGCAGTATTTAGCATAGGAGATGCATATTTTGAGTTATAGAATATTTAACAGCACAAAAAATATATATAACTTAGCAATTTGACTTTATAGAAATAATTCCAAAATAACCCAGATTATGATTTCAATTTTACAATTCAAACTATATCTTTCAAGCAAAAACAGTGCAGTTATATATACAGGAATTTGGAGATTGAAAAAATAACAGTAAAATTTAAAACTTTGTACCTTAGTATTGCCCTACAGTTGCCAACCTCATCCGGTTATGGTTCCACGAGTAGTGAAAATGTGTTCTACAACTTACTTCGCATACTTGATATTATGTCTAAAATCTGAATTGACTTGTATTTTACCCAAGGGGAAAGGAAAAAAATATTTTAACCAACTATTATAACTCCTTGGGAAAATGCACTTAGAACCCAAATTTGCAAACGTTGGACACAAAAAAAAACTATCAACATCTATACCAAATTAATTACCTAATGCTTTATGTATGGAAGTAGATCATCTTCCTACTTGTTCGATTGGATTACATGGTCACACAAAAGACGTGCAACAATTCCTGAACAAAATCAGCAGAGAGCAGTATAGTCATTTTAATCATACTGTTGTTGAATAACAAGACACTCTTTGACTCATATGAACATGGCAGCAAAGAAGTTGCGATGAAAAAAAAAAAAAAAAAAAAAAGGAGTACCAGTATTAATGCGCAATGTTCAATATGACTTTTGTACACATTCATAAAAACAACAATACCAAAACTGGAAAAGAAACTAAGAAAAAACTTCGCTGCTAATTGGTTAAAATACAACTGAAATGTCAATGCCACAATCAAATTTGCAACAGGAACAAAACATTTGATGCTTGTGGAAGAACTTTAAATAAGTTCACAACACTGCAAAATAAATCAGCGATTTGGTTAGCAACATAAAGAGAAAACAATTGCAATTTACATTAAATATCTAAATTTTAATCTTTTAATTATTGATAGAAGCACACAAAACAGAAAATTCTGAATAAAGAAGGAAACAATTAATGAAATGATGAATTTGAATAGGAAATTTGTGGTTGTAGATGGTGGAATGAAAATGTATCAAATAACCAAATAAAATAGGAAATGCCCTTTTTAATCATGGATCGCAAAACCTGCTAAGTAATCTTAAACCGTAAACGCATAAGTGGATGCGGAATATGAAAAGAAAGGCATGAAAAACATAGAAGATAGTTTCAATTGCAAGGGCAAGTGGTTAGTGGGTTAGAATCACGTAGTGCGATTGTGGAAGCGGTTAGATCGAGATTTAAGTGGAATTTATTGCCCATTATCCAGATTGTTAACAATGATGACTTGGCTAATGAATAACCATTAGATGTATACTGCAATATCAAATCTCAAGCATTCTTTGTCTCTTTGTTTGTCTACCAATTATTATATAGATATTACAACACCCCCTCTTGAATATGCGTATGCAAAAGATGACATGATTAATTGCTTTATTAAAAACTTTTTATGAAAAATTGTGAAATAAATCATAAATAAGGAAAATAGTACGATTTTATTTCATCTTTAGGGTAACATGTTTACAATGTTACAATGAGAGTTGATACTTCTGAATCAAGATAATGCCTCATTAAAAACTTTACTAATAAAAATCTAATGAAAAAATATTAGTGAAAGAAAAAATTATATTATAACTCCTTGGGAAAATGCATTTAGAACCCAAATTTGCAAACGTTGGACACAAAAAAAAACTATCAACATCTATACCAAATTAATTACCTAATGCTTTATGTATGGAAGTAGATCATCTTCCTACTTGTTCGATTGGATTACATGGTCACACAAAAGACGTGCAACAATTCCTGAACAAAATCACATATAAAGGCAGAGAGCAGTATAGTCATTTTAATCATACTGTTGTTGAATAACAAGACACTCTTTGACTCATATGAACATGGCAGCAAAGAAGTTGCGATGGAAAAAAAAAAAAAAAAAGGAGTACCAGTATTAATGCGCAATGTTCAATATGACTTTTGTACACATTTATTCATAAAAACAACAATACCAAAACTGGAAAAGAAACTAAGAAAGAACTTCGCTACAACTGAAATGTCAATGCCACAATCAAATTTGCAACAGGAACAAAACATTTGATGCTTGTGGAAGAACTTTGAATAAGTTCACAACACAGCAAAATAAATCAGCGATTTGGTTAGCAACATAAAGAGAAAACAATTGCAATTTACATTAAGTATCTAAATTTTAATCTTTTAATTATTGATAGAAGCACACATAACAGAAAATTCTGAATAAAGAAGAAAACAATTAATGAAATGATGAATTTGAATAGGAAATTTGTGGTTGTAGATGGTGGAATGAAAAGGTATCAAATAACCAAATAAAATAGGAAATGCCCTTTTTAATCATGGATCGCAAAACCTGCTAAGTAATCTTAAACCGTAAACGCATAAGTGGATGCGGGATATGAAAAGAAAGGCATGAAAAACATAGAAGATAATTTCAATTGCAATGGCAAGTGGTTAGTGAGTTAGAATCACGTAGTGCGATTGTGGAAGCGGTTAGATCGAGATTTAAGCGGAATTTATTACCCATTATCCAGATTGTTAACAATGATGACTTGGCTAATGAATAACCATTAGATGTATACTGCAATATCAAATCTCAAACGTTCTTTGTCTCTTTGTTTGTCTACCAAGCAATTTTATTATATAGATATTACAACACCCCCTCTTGAATATGCGTATGCAAAAGATGACAGGATTAATTGCTTTATTAAAAACTTTTTATGAAAAATTGTGAAATAAATCATAAATAAGGAAAATAGTACGATTTTATTTCATCTTTAGGGTAACATGTTTACAATGTTACAATGAGAGTTGATACTTCTGAATCAAGATAATGCCTCATTAAAAACTTTACTAACAAAAATCTAATGAAAAAATATTAGTGAAAGAAAAAATTATATTATAACATAATTTCATATGCTCCTCGTGATTTGTAACGCGTTATTCAATTAGTTTGGCGATGCAAATGATACATACTAACTTTATAGACCATCTTGTGAAATGTTGATTTTGGAAGTGCATTTGTGAATAGATCTGCTTGATTTTCTTAAGACTGGATTTGCTTCACTTCTATCTTATTGTCTTTTTATAGTTCATGTGTGAAGAAGAATTTAGAAATGTGTTTCGTCTTATCATTCTTGAGATAACCTGCTTGAATCTGAGCTACGCATGTTGCATTATCTTCATAAATAATAGTTGATTCTCCTGTAATTGAGGGGAGTTGACACGTACTTCTAATATGTTCAATCAATGATCTTAACCAAATACATTCTCCACTTGCTTCATGTGGTGTTAGTATTTTAGAATGATTAGATGATGTTGCTACTAATGTTTTCTTTGTAGATCGCCATGAAATAGCTGCATTGCTGTTAGTAAACATATACCCAGTTTGTGATCTTGTTTTATGTGGATCAGGTAGGTAACCCACATCAACATAACCAATTAGAATCATATTACTTCTTATGTTAGAATGAAGTAAGCCTAAATCTATTGTTCTATGAAGATATCGCATGACATATTTTATACGATTCCCAAAGAGGTAACTTCTAGTGTATGAGTTAATATTTTATGTGTTTGTATGTTCTCTTGTGTACATCACTCCGTTGTTCTCTCCTTGATCCCCTTGATCCCCTTGATCGTGCATCCAGATAGTTAGTGATACATAAGTTGATATTTATGTACATTAGTGTTGTTTTTATAGTGATTGCTGAATAATGCTAGCACAAGAAGTTTCAAATCTCCTTTTGAAATATGGTGTATTTGAAACTTCCTTTTTTTTTTTTTTTTTTGGATTTGTTTTAGCGAAGTTATATAAGAAATGGTAACACCATTTTTGAAATTGGCGCAACGCTCTCTCGTTTTTTGGTGCGTAATTCTGGGTTAGTGTTATTCCAAACACTACATAGTGATTGATGTGCAGGATCCACTAATTTCATTTTTCAAAGATAACGGCCTGAACTATAAAAAATTAATGTTATAAAATAAGTTAAGAGCAAAAGATATTGGATAAAAGACAATTTTATTCATCTAGAGGTATTTAGAACACATGAACTCTATATTATAACTCTATATTTATAAACTTCGCACGTTTTAATTATTACAATAATGTCTCTTGCATTAAGCGTATTCATCTTTAATATTCAATATATTACAACACTCTCTCGTAAAAATGATAAGATTAATTGTCTCATTAAAAACCTTCTTATAAAAAACGGCATGCGAAAAAATCATAAATTAGGAAAATAGTACAATTTTATTTCATCTTTAGGTAACATGTTTACAATATTATAATGAGTTTATACTTCTTGTAACAACCCGTCCGGAATGAGCCTAAATTTCAAACTAGAAAAGGCTTAGTAGAACTTAAAACCATTCTAAACGGATTGTTGGTTCCTATAAGGAAAACTAAAAACAGATATCACAGAGCAATCTAAACGAAATCAGAATCTCACACAGTGGAAGCGATAAAATATGATATCTCAAAAATAGATGTACCAAAAATAAAACCATAAATGTCAAATACAACAAGCCTCAATGGATAACATGTACATTAATAATTATCACAAATACATAATGATAACGACAACAATACTAGTACTATTGTCATAAATAACAATCGCTGAGACGATCCGAACATCCCCGGTCTCCGAAGAGAAGAGAAAGAACGGATTGCTTTGAGAACAAGACGAATCAGAACACAAACAGAAGAACATTTCATGGTCTATTACAACAATTTACATCAGAGTACAAGAATATACAACGTATGAACAAATAATATACATTAGAAAATATCAGAGATTAAATTACATTACATAGCAACGAAAAATAATACAAAATACAACTGAAAGAGATAAACGGATACAGAGCTTTCCGAATATCGTTCCAGCTGTAAACCAGGATCCTATGAATATAAATCTGCAAAACGGAAACTACTAGCTGTCCGTGTGGAAAATAGGGGCATGCAGAGTTTAGGTTAAAACAATAAACTCCAGGTCAGTCATGTGACTGGTGTGAGAACTAAAACAATTATTATATCTTTACTTTAAAAATAAAGTAAATCAAGGGACCACGCCGTATAACACGGAACGGGTTTCCTCCCAAGAATACCAGTGCATAAAATAAATAACGCAATGCTTTTTGAAAAAATGTAGTTATTATAAGACCTAGGTCCCATCACACAATGCAACGCAAGCCGAAGGATAAGGTTTTCTCTTATAAAAGCCAAACATGTTTGGTACGTTAAAACAAATCATTTGATACTATTATAAGTGCATAGTGTATAAAACAACTTCAAATATAAATGTATCAATCCTAGACGACATATATCATGTCGCCAATACTAGGCTCTACAATCAAAACCGCAATGTCACGTATTGGAAGTTGGATTTCCATCTGTGAACCAAGGCAAGGGATCGTCCTTACCGCTTCGAGACTCTCTAGCCCGAGCCTCAGGAACAGCCGCAACTGCACCTTGGATCTTCAGGGCCGGTCCACTCGATGTGGATTAAAATGCCTGAACCATGCGTTTCCCCGCCCTATGGGGCGTAAATCTGGTCTTTATAAAGGCCATATCATCCATCGGCCCCGCAATGCCGATATATCTGAGGCGTCTCGCTATCCATCATCCACATAAGTAAAATGTCTGAGCGTGCAAAACCCAGACACCACTCCTAGCTAGAAAGAAACGCATGTCCCCCCTGCAGTCCTCTCCCGTTTCTGGCTCACATCGGGGTGTGAGGCTCGCGAATTAATGCTACACAAAGCTATACTATATTAAAGCCGTGCTTTGATCATCAACCACAAGACTTGCTTTTCAACAGAAGCCTTGATCATTTGCATCTCAGCATGCCACACAGGCTATTCACGCTATGCAACCGATGTCTATCAATCACACAGAATGAAATCCGATGTCAGACACACATCCATTTACAAGTTCGTTCTGGTTTTGAACGAAACCGGAGGCACCTTATTCTTCGTCTCGTATGTCCAATACAGGAGAGAGATCCTCGCATATCCGGTCGATCTCCAAGTACGTCTGGATGATCACCACTTATTACCTCGTCTTGGGTGTACAGCCCAATCAAGACATCAGTAATCATCCAAACGATGTGAAGACCTCCGGTCTTCAACCACCGTCTTCATCTTCGACTTATCGTTGTATCCGTTATTCAGAATGGGTATAAACCCAGTCTTTCCGAATAACCCGCATATTTTATAAACAAGTGTTGCACAAACACAACATACGCCTCATTCCAATTCAGAATATTTTTTTATTCAAATATTCTTTTCACAATTTCAAACCATATTAAGGTTTTCCAAACTAGTCGGGGTTAGCGAACCTTACCGAAGTAATCATTTATTATGTTTCCCAATCCCAACCTATTCATCCCATGGAGCAAATCTGATAATACTCCATATCTAAAACCACAGTGTTATCGGTAAATATTAATTACCTTTCACGTTCAAATCTAATTAAAGATTTAACTATCGCTTGGAGCAAAACTGGTGATACTCCATTCTCGATCATTTTCCTGAATTGATAATTTTAATTATCACATTCACTTTTCAATCTAATTAAAGATTCATTAAAACTCTCATTCAGTTTTAACCTTCCCAAAAATCAATATTAATGATTATTCAAATCTAGGAAATAAATCATGTCTTTAACTGGGTTAATGAGCCAATGTCATTTAAAACACAGTTCACGATAAACCCAAAATCACATTTCCATCAGTCTCTAACCGTAAATCAGTAAGAGAACAATTCCCTAAGTATTAATCCCGAAGGCCGAAACCAACATCAGATCACTACCCAGGAAACCATTCAACTTAGCTAATCTTCAGTTAGTTTCTAATTTTCTTAACTCCATTGGGTTTAAGAACAGTTTTTTAAAGATACCATTCACGACAAACCCAAATTCACATTCCATTAGTAATCGGGTTAAAGAACAAGTGTTATTTAAAACACCGTTCACGATAAACCCAAAAACCAATTTCAATTCCATTCCAATTAAATATTAATTAACTGGAAAATTTCGCTAAATCTTAATTAAAAGATTTATTCTTTTCTCACCTGGGTTTAAGAACAATGTCATTTAAAACATGGTTCACGACAAACCCAAAATCCAATTTGATATTAAATACAAGGCTCTGAATAAAAAATATATTGGCTTATATTCAATATCAAATTATGAAGTCAACAAATATTGTATTGGAATAACGATATATATATATATATATATATATATATATATATATATCTTCTCCAAATAACCCAAAATGCCCGTATAATCACGAAATCCAATATCGAAATACTCCGAAGATAATTTTGATTCAGATCCATTCCAATTCATATATTGGAAATCCCGGTTATTGTTAAAACCATTTCAAATTCAATTTATTTATTTAAAAATATTGGATTATAATTCTAGTTCATAACTAGTTCATTTCGATAAAAATATATTTTTATCTTTTCAAACATGGAATTTTTCATCTCAATTCTTTCCAAATCATTTATTATGATTTTACATAAATTATTAATATTTTTAATAATTTTATTAAGGTCCGTACAGTCGATTTCCATCAACGGTCGTCGAACTGCACTTACATCGACCTTTTCCAAATTAGATTTGGACATAATTCCAAATCCAACAGTTAGATTCCAAATTTCTTGTACTCGTTAGAAAGCTCTTTTCGATTTGAACCCAACGGTCCCGGTTTTAGGAGAATCCGACGGTCGGATCTCCCGTAATATCAATTCGAAGTCAATGGTTGAAATTCCAGAACTGCCGCGGCGCGTTCTATTCAGGCCATAAAATTTTATATATATATATATATATATATATATATAATGTTTCGTCGATTTCCATTTAAAACGTATTTTATAAATTGTTTTAAATTCGTTTTCAAAACAATTTCAACTTCATATTCAATTTCAAATCAAAATTGAATATTCCATATCATTAATATATAAATGATAATATTTTCAAAACATCAGATTTTGAAATCATTTCCTTTTCGATATTCATTATAAAAATGAATAAAATCGATATAAATATCGTTCACGTCAAAATGGCGTTAATCTAATCAACACGGCTATATATATTTAAATATATTCGTGTCCATCCCAAATCGGACATCAAAATCATATTTTGATCTTTTACTGAATATCATTTTAAAATATTCATTATTTTAAAATATTCGTTATTTTAAAATATTCATTCTTTCTGAACTGGAATCAGACACCTTCAATTACCATATAATGTTATTTATATGGATTTCATACAACACATGTATACAACAACAGTGATAAATAATCATCCATCAACCAGAGTGCGCTCTACACTGTATAAGCCTTAAATATAAATATTTAACGCTTACAACAACATGTCAACCAATCGATCGACATACAACTAAACAATTGGGATTAGTGTACGTCAAATATCATCTCAACCCCCATGTGGGGTTTCAATCAATCAAACACAGATTTTATTTGTGCAGTTGGACGACGTGTAAAATTTATCGTCTCAATCCATATCAGTCAAATGAGTGTACATAAACAAATCCTGATTTGTAAATGAATATTTATTTTATTCATATCCGCGTTAAAAAAAAATTATATTTTTAACGATAAAATATTTATTCGGTTCATTTACACAATAAAAATGATATTTTTATTGTTCTAACATATTTTAGAAAATTTTGACGACACAACGGCGCGATATTAGAACCGGGATAAGGTCTAGCCTTATCCCTCGCCCAATAATGGCTCGCGCCATACATAAACCAAATCATATCAATTCATTTCAATTCACAAACCAAATTCAACCAAATAATCCAATCAACCAAACCACACAATCAAACAAGTCGTCCATGATTTGTGGACGACGGGGAGTAGTTCATATAGGCAGTTATAAAATAAATAACTGTATAAGAAAATATGGTGAGGAGTTCTCACCTTTGGGATCCACTCCGTCATTCTTTAATCGGTGGATTTTGTTGTCGCGCTCCGTTTTGTCGCTTTCTCGTACTTGAATTCGCCTCTTTGGCTTTAGAAATTGCATACAGCCTCCAATCTTCACCAAACCTTGTCACTAGCTTAAACGCGCCATTTCAGACAACTTTTGCCTAGTGGACTTTCTTCCAAAATTGCACCAATTCGCCAGAAATCGCGAAAAACAGCAGCAGGTTCGTTGACTTCGGACGCGATTTCCGGACAGCTCCGCAATCCAAAATAGGACTTCCATATACCAAATCAAAGAGAAAATTGTGCTCTTCGACTTTGGTAGAGTGGAGTTTAGGCTAGAAATGCACAGTTTGAAAGTTATTGGTGAAATAGTGACAGTGTTATTTGCAAAACGAGAAATTTGTGAAAAATGGGTTTTTGAGTGTAGCGGGGCCCACGGCCGGAGCTAGGTGGCTGCAGGCGGCGGAGGTGGCTGCAGGCGGCGGAGGGGCCTGACTGGGCGGCGGAAGGGTGTAGGTGGTGGTGGTGGGGCCGGTAGTGGTGGTGGTGGTGTTTGGGTCTAGGGTTTAGGTTTGTGAAGGGAGTGAAAGAAAGAGAAGAGGAGAGAGAAGAGGAGGAGGAGGGTGGCTAAGGAGGCGGCGGCCGGCGGTGGAGGCCGATGGTGGGCTGGGTTGGTGGCGGCAGCAGGTTGGGGGAAGGGTGCTCCCCATTTTTGAGAGAAAGAGGAGATAGAAGGAAAATGAATGAACATAAGGAGGAAAGTGGTTTTATCTCTTTTTCTATCATTTCGTCTGAATGCAAACGATCTCCGATTGCCATGGATTCCGGACATGAGATAGTAGATGTGAAGACAAGTCCAATAAAACAAGTTTCATCAAATTCCGAGTTCATTTGACCGTCCGTTAAAATTGTCAAAGATGCTCAGATATTGTTCAAAAATGCGATTTTGGCGCACCTTTTCTTCTTGCACGATCACATGCTAACTCCAAAAATCATGGCCTTTGGATT
The DNA here is from genome assembly GCA_030737875.1 of Allium sativum. Classification (NCBI taxonomy): domain Eukaryota; kingdom Viridiplantae; phylum Streptophyta; class Magnoliopsida; order Asparagales; family Amaryllidaceae; genus Allium; species Allium sativum. The sequence continues at coordinate 481,524,021 of CM060924.1, forward strand.
TAACCATTATTAGACGATACGAATGCAGAAAAAAAAATGGAATCAAATTCTGAGGCCGTATCAATAACGTTCCTTTGTAAAATGACTGCCTGTTTTAACCTAAACTGTTTTAGCTCGCACGACCACATACTAACTCCATTCGATGCACTTTTTGGAACCCAACAATGATTTGTCATTATGAATCCAGAAAAATTTATCCCGTCGAATTCTGAGCTCATAGGCAAAATTTCACTTTTTAAGGGCTGTGTATTGATAACCGAAAACCCCATCCAATTCTCACTATTCTGGATCTCGGAATATATCAAAGCTTATACTTTTCGGAGTCGTAAACGACATTTTGAGCTCAATGGAAGTGTTCTCGAGTCCAAATTCATTCGTATGAAAAATGTGACTTTTTTGGGCTATATTTTTATAGCGACTATTCTAAAATTTCTACTGGGCATAACTTTTTATTCCCGCTATGAAATTTGGTTTTTTCAGATTCGTTGGAAAGATATTTTCAAATAGATTCTAATATTTTTGGTTTCACTAAAATCCGGTTTATTTTGAATCTAGTACATTCATTTGAAATCTAATTTTCAAACTACCGCGCCGTTTTCAATTCCTTTTATAATTAAAATAAATATTTATATTCTAAATTTGATTTAAATAAATATATACGTTCTAATTCTGTTCAAAATAAATTTCTCGTCGTTATTATTTAGAATAAATCATTTTAAATATTCTAAATTCATTGAAATTGCCGAAATAAAATTTTTAAATTGGTTCTGATTTTCCGGGTTGTTACAATCTCCATCGAAAGTCTCCACCTCCAAGCAATCATTAATCATCACTGATCCAGGGTCCTCACCTACTAACCTGATCATGTTAAGAGGAAGAAGGTTAGAACATAAAGTTTTGGTGAATAAAAAACATATAAGTTTGGAAATGACATTTTCCTATATTTAGCAGTGTAAATTCTTCATGTTATGTCTACGCAAACAAACATACGCAACCAAAATACGAGACAGACATCCTTGCAGTCACTTAAGGCCAATATGCCACTCTAAGGGCCGACGTCCTTTAAGTCACTTAATACTTCACGTGTTAATCTAAGGGTAGACAACCTTACAGTCACTTAATACTCCTACGAGGCAGGCTATACATAGTCACTTAAGGTCATTTCCTAATTTATTAAGGGTGGACATCCCTACAGTCATTTACCCTATGACGGACCCCTAGCCATTTAAGACCTCATCTCTACTGTCCACGTCATAAAATATATTGTAGGGCGAGAAATAGTAACGACCACTTACTACCAGGTTTAGGCAGGAACACAACATCATTTAAGACTCTCTGGCGGACCTTCTTGTTACTATCTAGCTGTTTTACGGGTGAACTCTTAACTACTTTATACTTCTCTTAGACGGTGGTTTCTTTAGGCTTTTCAAATATATATACCATCTCTAGATCAACCCTCACTAAGCCCTTAGATAAGAAACGAACATTACTTAGGGAACTACCATACTTATACGCTATCGTCTTTAAAAACCATTCAATATCTTATTAAGAAAAAGACGAACCTAATAACCACTTAAAACTTCGAAGGGCAGGTCCCATGACTTGGGTCCTGAACCACGGAGTGGACACTAGGAACGAACCTAGTCCTAACAACTTTATACACAACAAGAGGTAGGTCAATCACTTGATACCTTTCCCAAGGTAGACCTACCTCACACACAAATATATAATACACACACACGACATCTCACATTAAGTCGACAATTTGTAGATGTTGGATTTGTCGGACGGTTCCGGGTAGGCTTCTACTACAAGTTGGGCCTAACCTCGCATCATAATATAATACTTATAATGGCTCATGACACTTAGACCTCTCACATTAACCAGTTTTACTTGTAGATGTTGGATATGCCGGTCAGATCCGGTTGTGATGACCCCAAACTTCCGTGGAACAAAAGCAAGGATAATCATTTGGAATACAACATATTTACAACAATAACAGATCTCAGAATAATATTACAAAACATAAACATTGCAGCGGAAAGATAAATGTCATAAACATCATAGCAACTGAACATCAGAGTACGCAGTTACAGGATACACTTAGCAAAATAGGAAGTCTGAAATAAAGGAAATAAGTCTCAACTCCAAAATGTACATCAAAATCCAAAGAGGAAATAAAGTCCCTAAAACAGAAATAAAGATAAAAGAGAGGTCTCCGTCTTCTTCTTCAGCAGCTCCAATCCAGAATGTGTCTCCCTAAAACCTGTTACTTGGCTGCCCGTGTAAAGAAAGGGCACCAGAGTTTGCAAAGTGAAACAAACTTCGAGTCAGTCATAGGACTGGTATGAGAAATCCTTCTACACTATTTAATAAAGTGGCAAATCACAGGACCACGCCGCTAGCGCGGAACGGGTTTACTCCATTGGATTGCCAGTGCATAATTAAATAAATTTTATTCAAAACAAAGCAATGACTTTTTAGAAAACTGAAATCATTATAAGACTCAAGTTCCATCACACAATGCAACGTAAACCGGAGATAGAGTTTTACCTTATAATGATCAAACATGACTTGATACGTATAAAATAATATTTTAATATTATTATTAGTGTCTAATCAATATTAAAATACTTCAAAGTAAATGTATCAATCCTAGACGGCATAGGTACCATATACTATGTCGCCATATATAAATTTACAATCAAAACCGTAATATCGTATTGGAGATTTGGTTTCCATCATGAATCGAGGCTAGGGATCGTCCTCTCCGATTCAAGACACTCTACAAAATGTCTCAGGATTCCCCGCAGTGAACCCTTGGATCTTCAGGGCCGGTTCACACATAACGTTAGTGGATTGGCAATTCCTGAACACACGCTTCCCGGTTCTTTTGAACCTCTATATGGCCACTAACAACCTATAAAACCGAGGTACCTCATAATCCAACATCCACATAAGTAAAAATGTCAGGGTTGGTAGGTCACGGACATCACTTCTTAGCTAGAAAGAAACGTGTGCACTCTCTGTAGTCCTAATCCCGTTTTTGACTCATACCGGGGTGTGAGGCTCGCGAAGTCACGCTATACACAAAGCTGCGCCTAAACAGACTATGCTTTGATCATCAACCACAAGGCCTGCTTTTCAACAAAAGCCTTGCTCAATTGCATCTTGGCGTGCCACATTGACAGTTCACGCCATGCGATCAACAACTATCCATATATACCCTCTGAGGGTGTTAAGTAAGAGAACAAATTCTCCGCCACCAATTGGATATACATTAGATAGAAATCGATTTAGTTTACATGGAATGACCTCCAACGTCAGACACACATCCATTTACAAGTCCGTTCTGGGTCTGAACGAAACCGGGGTCACTTGATTTCTCGTTGGTGCTCGCATATCCGAACAATCAACAAGAACGTCCGGACAACTACCACTGTAACCCCTTCCTGGGAGCAAATCAGTCCAGGGCATCAGTAGCCATCCATTCGATATTGAAGATCACCGGTCTTCAATCACCATCTTCTATTTGTTCGATTCAAATCGCCGTATAATTATTTGAAATGAGTTGAACTCGGTCTTTTCAAATAATTTTTCGAATAATTATCATTTAAATCATTCCATATCGTTCATATGTATTTATAACGATTTATCGCTATTTTTATTCATTTTAAATAGCTCAATTATAATTAAACGACGCTTCAGATCGATGGGCGGCCCTGGCGCTGTTTTTACCAAATTTTAATTTACACATATCTTGAAATCTAACCGTTGGATTTTGACGAAATTTATATCGTCTGAAAGATCTTCCCAAAGCGGTCCTAACGGTTCCAGTTTTGGAAAAACCTAACGGTCGGATCTTTCGGTATACTCGTTTAAAGTTGCGATTGCCGAAACATGAACTGCCGTGCGCGTTTCTTTTAATTTTAATTTATATATATATATATATATATATCGTTTGGCGATTTCAACTATTATAATCTATTCTTTTTATCGCAGCTAAAATGACAAAAAAAAAATATTACTTTTAATTTCACTCTTTTATCGCATCTAAAATGACGATAAAAATATCACTTTTATATCTCTGTTTTTATTTACATCTAAAATGTAAATAACACTGCACTTTTTATTTCTACGTTTTTATTTACATCTAAAATATAAATAAAAATTCACTTATCCACTTCATGTTTTTATATTCATCTAAAATGTAAATAAAAATGCATTTTATAAATTCATGTTTTTATTCACATCTAAAATGTGAATAAAAATGTACTTTTTAAATTCATGTTTTTATTTGCAACTACAATGCAAATAAAATGTGCTTTTTACGTTCCAGTTTTTATTTGCAGCTAATTTGCAAATAAAAATTCATTTTTATATTCATGTCTTTTATTTGCAATTAATTTGGAAATAAAAAGGTGTAATTCCTTTCTATGTTTTATTTGCATCTAAAAATGCAAATAAAAGTATAATCTTTTTTCTATGTTTTGTTTACATATAAAAAGGCAAACAACATATGTAAATTTTTTCTTTATCATAATTTGTTTGCATCTAAAAATGCCAACAAAAATATGTAATACTTTTTCTATGCTTTGTTTGCATCTAAAAATGCAAACAAAAATATGTAATACTTTTTCTATGGTTTGTTTGCATCTAAAAATGCAAACAAAAATATGTAATACTTTTTCTATGTTTTGTTTGCATCTAAAAATGCAAACAAAAATATGTAATACTTTTTCTATGGTTTGTTTGCATCTAAAAATGCAAACAAAAATATGTAATACTTTTTCTATGGTTTGTTTGCATCTAAAAATGCAAACAAAAATATGTAATACTTTTTCTATGGTTTGTTTGCATCTAAAAATGCAAACAAAAATATGTAATACTTTTTCTATGTTTTGTTTGCATCTAAAAATGAAAACAAAAATATGTAATACTTTTTCTATGCTTTGTTTACATCTAGAAAGGGTTAAAGTATTCTTTTTCTTTATCTCATGTTTTATTTTCCTAAATGTAAATAAAATATTCTTTTTCTGTATATCATGTTTTATTTACCTAAATGTAAATAAAATATTCTTTTTCTTTTTCATGTTTTATTTACCTAAATGTAAATGAATGTGTTCTTTTCTTTTCATGTCCAATTTACATAAAAATGTAAATGAATGTATTCTTTCATTTTGCATATCCTATTTACATAAAAAAAATGTAAATAAATGTATCCTTTCATTTTGCATATCCTATTTACATAGAAAATGTATCATCGTAATTTAGTTCTTTTCATTTACAAAGAAATTGTAAATAAAGGTGTCATCTAATTTTGTTCTTTTTATTTATAAAGAAATTGTAAATAAAGGTGTCATCTAATTTTGTTCTTTTTATCTACAAAGAAATTGTAAATAAAGGTGTCATCTAATTTTGTTGTTTTTATTTACATAAAAATTATGTAAAAATGTGTCCTTTTCCTATCAAGTTTTATTAACATGAAAAATGTAAATAAAATTTTCTTTTTCTTTTCATGTTTCTAACTTCATGTTTTTATTCATAACTAGATCGTAAATAAAAAAGAAATGCCTCTTTTTCGTTCAATGTAGTTTTATATTTATATTTACAACTAGATTGTAAATAAAAGAAATGTTTCTTTTTTATGCCATATTTCTAAAATCAAAATTTTATTTACAACTAAGTGTAAATAAAAAGAAATGTCTTTTTGTATGTCATATTTTCATACACAACTACAAGGTCAATGAAAATCCACTTTTTAAAACATATGTCCTTATTCACATCTAATCTGTGAATAACAATATAATTTTGTTTTATCATCACTAGATTTGAAATAAAACATAACTTCAGATCTGAATTCTAACGATGACTAAAAATTAACAACCATGTAGATCTACACATCAGAATATCACACAAACAATAAGTAAATTCTAAATTACCATATCGCAGATCTATATTATTTACGTACATACAATGATTCAAACGATCGAGAAAAATAATTTAATTATTTAATTATTTAAAAGTAAGAAATCTCACAGAAGTATTGATCCGCTTTGAATTTGACCAAAATTCGACTTGTTCAGAATTGATTCTAATCTGTCTAGAAAAATAGCTCTCTGAATTACGATCCCGACGGTCCTGAAATCGTCAGATTCCGAGTTCATGTCAATAAGTTATGATTAAATTAAGTTGTAAAACATTTTATATTAATTAATTAGTTAAGAATTTAAACTTTCTTCCCAATACAGATGAAGGCCGACGTGTTTCACTACTGCTCCGATCCTAAGCCTGAGTTTTGCGCTCTGCTCGATGCACGAAAGGAAGATCAGACAGCGACACGTCGAAGGGGGAGGGGCGGCGCCTGTTCGCCGTAGATGGGGGCCCACTCGGTGGTGAGTTCGGGTGGCAGCGGCGGTGTAAAACCCGCGGGTTCACGGCGTCAGTTCTCGCTCCACAGGCGATGGTTCGGGTCGAGATCCGTATGGATTGAAAGAGGGGAGAAAGGGCTTCAGAATGGTATAGAGTTTGGGGTCTGAAAGTTGGTGGATGAGGAGATCTTAGTGGAAGAAGTTTAGAACGTTTCAGCCATGGATTTTCAAAGAGGCGGCTGCTGAAGATGAATAGTGTTGTCTAGGTTTTAATTTCCTATTATTTATAATATTTTTAATGTATTTTTACAAAAAAATCCGTATCTTTTTAACAGATCCAATTCCAGTCCAACCGAAGGTGCCCCTACCCAATAGCCCCTATTCTGGATCTAACGAGCCAGGTCCTGTCTGCCCAAACGACTGTCTGTGGCCTGAATTATATAATTTAATAATTAAATCCTTTATTAAATTAATTCATTCGTATAAATAAATTCACCGAGACCACATACGGACTCAGAAAATTCCAAAAAAAATATTTGGCTTTGTTATGACGATACAGTCCTAACAAAATTAATTTTGTTGTATTTTGAGACCGTTTGAAAAATGGCTATTTTTCAGTTGATTAAATTCGACTGAATTGAACAAAACACACTTTCCTTCGCCACGCTCACATATTAATTCGAAAAATTCCGGAAAATTAAACTTAACAATAATTCGACATTCCGTTCCAACAAAAGTGGTTTCGTCGGAAATGGAGGTCGTTTGAAAAATGGCCTTTTATACAGGCTATCGCTTATACTATAGCGACTATTCTGAATATTCAACTGACCATAACTTTTGATTGCCGCTATGAAATCTCGATTTTTCGGATTCGCTTGGAAAGATATTTATAAACAGATTTAGATATTTTTTATTTCACTAAAATCCATTAAGTTTTGAATCCGGTTTATTCAGTCAAAATTTGACTTTGACTTTTCAAACTGCCATGCTAATTCCAATTCCTTTTGGAATTAAAATAAATATATTCGTTCTAACCTCAACTAAATTTTTAATAATTATTACATACAATAAATTATTTTAACTATTTCAAATTCACTGAAATAGCCAAAATAAAAATTTCAATTTGGTTCTGATTTTGCGGGTTTTTACAATCTCCCCCACTTAAAAGATTTTCGTCCCCGAAAAGGAACTAAAAGTAAGAAACAAAACGGAAAATGTAAATGTACCTTAAAACAAAAGTTACTCGGAGATGTCCACTCTGCACTTGGGGTAAGCCTTTTTGATGCTGTCCTCTGTCTCCCAAGTACAGTCTCCAGAATCCCTGCTCCATTGCACTTTTAACCTGATGGATCCTCTTGTTCCTCATAATTCGGGTCTCCTTGCCAACAATTTTCACTGGCTCCCTCCTTACTGCTAAGCTAGGCGTAATCTCCAAATCTTGTTGTGTTGCTTCCTCCACAACTAAGTCTGGATCATGAACATGCTTTCGGAGTTGGGACACATGAAATACATCGTGGACCCCTGGCAACCAGTCGGGCAACTGCACCCTATAAGCGAGAGTTCCAATCCTTTTGAGAATAGGGAATGGACCAATGAATCTCGGTGCCAACTTCCCAGTCTTCCCAAAACGAACGACACCTTTCAATGGGGAAACCCTCAAGTATACATAATCACCAACCGAGAATTCTAAGTCTCTTCTCCATGAGTCTGCATAACTTTTCTATCGGCTCTGAGCAGTCAATAGGTGCTTCTTAATAAAATCAACTTTCTCTGCTGCTTCGCTAATCATGTCGGGACCCAAGACTAATCGATTTCCTGGTTCCACCCAACATGCTGGAGATCTGCATGGCCTGCCATATAAAGCTTCAAATGGCGACATCTGCAAGCTGGCTTGGTAACTGTTATTATAAGAGAACTCAACCAAGTGTAAGTGGTCCTCCCATGAACCACCGAAGTCAAGAATGCATGCTCGCAACAAATCTTCCAGTATGCGGTTCACCTTCTCAGTTTGGCCATCTGTCTGAGGGTGATAGGCAGTGATCAGATTCAACTTAGTCCCAAGCTCTTCTTGAAAAGCTTCCCATAACTTTCTAGCAAATAATGGATCACGGTCACTGACAATGTTATTGGGAAATCCATGACAATCTCTTTGAGATAAAGCTGCGCCAGACTTCGAGCTGTTCGATTAGATCGGACAGGGATGAAATGGGTCGTCTTTGTTAAGCGGTCTATAATCACCCATATACTATAATTCCCTTTTCTGGTTCGGGGCAAGCCATCTATAAAGTCCATAGAAATTTGGTCCCATTTCCAACTTGGAACCTTTAGTGGTTTCAACAATCCTGCCGGCTTTTGTTGGTCGCTTTTGACTTGCTGACAAGTGGGACATCTAGCGGCATATATAGAAACGTATCTCTTCATAGATCTCCACCAAAATGTGCTGTAATGACCCGCCTTTTTGCCTAGTTCTTGCTAGTAATCAAACCAACTCAAACCGTTCATAAAGACGAATTGTTATGGGTGCATACATATATTGAACAAAATAATAGAACTTTTCATTTGAAAAATAAAATGTTACATCAGAGTTACATAGAATATCAGAGTTACAACATATACAACAGAAGAAAAGAAAATATACTCTCAGCGGAAGAACCCGTATGATATAGCAGAAGCTCTAACTTCCTGTGTGAACTCCAATCCAGAAAGCGCTCCGAATCTTGCTCCAACGATCTATAACTGCAAAACTAAACTACTAGTTGCCCATGCAAAAATTATGGGCACCCAGAGTTTAGGTTTGGGAACAATAAACTCTAGGTCAGTCGTGGGACTGATGTGAGAACTCAAAACAGTTATTATTAGGTTCTTTTTAAAGTTGGGAAATTCACCGGACCACGCCGCTAACGCGGAACGGGTTTACTCCATGTAAATACCTGTGCATATAAATACGTAATGACTTTTTGAAAATGAAGCTATCATAAGCTCGTCTCACATCACACAATGCAAGCGCACACCAGATGAGCGAGGTTTATCTTATGATAACCAAAATTGCTTTCATACGTGAAAATCCTCTTTTAATACTGTCATACAGTGTGGAAAACAATTTCACAAATAAATGTATTAATCCTAGACGGCATAATACCCCTATTATGTCGCCATATATATATACAATCAAAATCGTATGGCTCGTATTGGAGATTCGGGTTTCCAACTTGATGATTCCTGGCACGAAAGATCAATCGGAACACAAACGAAATGTAATCACGGGTTTTTCATCCAAACGCGGACACCAATACAAATCGCGAGGTAGATCAACGGTTTTCGACCAGATAGGGCCCCCCGAACATACCCTATTCCATAAGTCATAAGTGGTTTCCCACTGCTGCAGCGGTCATCATCAATTTATATATATATACACACAACCTAACCGCTAGTTTCTCATCATCCGGGGTGTGAGGTTTGTCGATGTCACGTCATACACAAAGCTACGCTTCGATAAGCCATGCTTTGATCACCACTAGCTCGTTTCATAACTCAAGTATGCCACGCTGACAATTCACGACATATCACTGATTTTCAATCAATGCATACCCTCTAAGTTCATATGCCTAAGAGATGAGGATAATATATTGCCACAAATCCGATATATATTAACGGAAATCAGTGTTATGCGGTCAATTTCAACGTCAGACACACCATCCATACAAGTCCATTCTGGGTCTGAACGGAACAACAACCTGACAATATTCAAATATGTTCAGGTCTCATGCCATTCATAGCCTCGTATCGGGTGGCCTACCCAACCGAGACATCAATCAGCAATCAATCTAAACAATTCAAATATTCCCGGTCTTTATTCGTCGTTACCAAGTTTTGAGTTGCTTCATAACGTCGTATTATTACTTGGAATGGTTTTCGAACATATAATCGATCCCGGTCTTTCCAAGTAATAAGCATACTTTAAAAGGGTAGCTATGGTCCACACAAGCTTTTCAATTCAAATCTCCTCCCAAATAGTTATCAATTCATTTACGACTCAAGATTACTATAAATTTCATACATCTCGTTATCATATTAACTCTTCTTTGAACTCAAAGATTTTACCTTCGCTTCAATTTCTTACTTTTAAATTCTTTGAATCAAATATTTGATTAAATCCCCAATTACGATATGAATTTCCATAACTCAATCCTATTGGGTTTCAAGAATGATATTATTGAAGATACGATTTACGACGAAACCCAAATCAATCGATTTTGAATCATAAGTTACACAGAAGTTGTATCCACCTATATTCAATATAAATTCTTATAATCAACGAATACTATAAGTGGAAAAACGATATAATAATATCTTTCAAATTCCCCAGATAGTATACATTTACATCATGAAATTTCATACCAAATATCGAAGATTATTTCTATCTAACTTATTTCAATCAGGTTGAGAAACCATATCTTAATTAAAAGATTTTTTTCCAACTCTTCGACATTAGATCTGGATAGAAATACCATCAACTTATCTTCAATATTAATTTCCGTATCCAACTCATATTATAAGTGGAATAACGGTGAATTACCTTTTTAAATTCCTCAGATAATAAGAGTTTTCATTTACCGAATTAATATCAAACATCCGATGATTTATCTCCAACCATATCCAATTTTTTAGAAATGGAAAACCCATTTCAATTCCATATAAATATTTCAATACTTTAATAATCTTCGAAACAATTTTATAAATCATTCTTATAGTCAAGTAATAGTTCACGCTTATGGACTTGTTTTATTCGATTTTTTTCCATTATGATCGCCAACTGCAAGCATAGTGATTTTTCCAAATTTGTTTTAAATAAATTTGAAATCATATGTTGGAATTTGAAATTCCCTTTCTATTCAAATACTATTATTATTTGAAATCCAACATGCCTTATTTAAAGTCAAGTTGATTTAAAATAATCAAGTCATAACCATTCGAAACTTGAAATCGATATTTACAGATTGTCGCATCATAATGCGTTCTATTCAAACCATATAATGATTTAAATATAAATTATTCAAATCCTTTTAAAATTTAATTTATATTTCCAAATCATTTGAGACAGTTTCAAAATATATTTCAAACTTGATTTCAAATATACCATCCCGTTTGTCGGATCAGTTAGGGATAGCCAGGAGAACAGGAAACTGAATTTCCAAACCCAAGCCTAGACACTATCCTCTCTATCATCCTAGAACGTTCTGGTGTATCTTATATTACTAAAATAAAGAGACATCGTTAATATATATATATATATATATAACCATACTCAAATCTCAAAAATCTCATTTCGAATTTAAATTGAAAATAATATATTTTTACCAAAACTAGTTTCAAATAGATATAAAGATCGTTATACAAAATCAATACATAGCTCAAATCATTTCCAATCCTAATTAAATATTTAAAAAGTTGATATTTAATTCAAAACTAACAATTAAATTTTATTTAACAATTAAATAAAATCGTATATAGGAAGGAGATTCTAAATCGATCACCCATATATTCCACAACCGCGGTGTGTGTGTGTGTGTGTAATATCATGCAATGCAATCATATTTATCCAAATGAATCATATGATCAGTTGAATACAAATTCATTCGTCACAAACATCATTTTAACTGTGCACAAGCATTACACACAATAACAGTTACTAATGTTCCGTGTATTATCTAATTCATGAACAACCATTCAAATCCATCACACAATCATCATCAACTACTTATAATTAATCTCAACTAATTATAATTAACTAATTTAAATAAATAAATTTAAATTAGAAGTTCTCACCAATCGAGCTTCAAAAATATTTATTGCTAGAGTGAACAGATCAACGAATACTGCCACCTCTACTCGTTCTGCTCTCAGTCCATTCTTATCAGCAGCTGGTAATTTTTATATCGAAATCTAATTAATAACGACTCTTGCTATATATATATAGTTATATATAAGGATATTTATTTTATTTTATTTTTATGCTTAACGAAAATTACCAAATTTATATATCACTGCGTTCTATTTTCAGATACGATTCTAACGCTTATGACGGCGAGCAAATCCGGTTTAAGACGAGTGAGATATGGGTGTTTAAATTTTAAACAAGAATAACATAAATAAAAATGAAAATAAAACATACCCAAGCAATTGGCCCAAAGACCATTTGTCAAAACCCGAACCGAATGAGCTTCTTCTTCCTCTCCTCCTAATCCCTTGCGTTGAGATTCCTGTAACCCATTTTCACGTGTACAGCGTGCACACGCACCACCACTCCTCTTCACCGAACTCCAATCCGAACCCACCCGCAAACTTCTCTTCACACCCTCATTCATCTACACTGCATCAACCAACCGCCGACACCCTAAATAAAAATCCGACGCAACCCCGAGACCTGGAAACCCAAACTGTCCGTGAACCAATACAAATGTCGCACCTCCATAACATGCACCGATCTTCACAAAAATTACACCACATCGAAGCCTGCTCCGTCCTCATCGCCACTCCATGCTCGAATCGCCTATCATCCCTCGTTTCTCCAACAATCCTCAACCCTAGTCTCGAACAATTCCAATCATCAACGCGGAATCGAACTAAATTCACACAAAAATACTACGCTCCCTCACGATCACAATGGTGCAGAAGGCACGAGCTAATTCTTCCTGGTTTCTGAGATATGATTTTTCTAACATCTCCACACAAATTTTCCATTTTACTGTAAATCTGAGATTCCTCCATCATTACTTGATGAAATTTCGATCCGTCAGTTTCTTAAAATCGTAAACGATGATCTGAACAACAACTGAAATCCAACAGATTGAGAGATTTGGATTTTTGAATGGATAGAATTGTGAATTTTCATGTATAGAAAGTTTAAAAACAAAGAACATAAGAGAATGACGTGAGGAATTCATTCTGAAGTGGATAATGGCTGAAGTGTGAGGGGAAAATGGAGCTATGGTCCTCTTTATATAGGGATGATTCAAGGGTATTTTAGTCAATTTAAAGAAGGACACATGTTCTCATCTTATATTTGACGACATGCATGCCTTACACATAAGTGACTACATGGCTCTACAACATGAATCTCTCCATGCATGAATACACATAAGTGGACACCTAATTATCTAAGCCTTAATTAATTAATTTAAATCAATACATAATCATAACACTTATAAATGTAGCATATTTTCCAATACTTAAGTGTAACCAACATATTACACAAGGTTTAAACGTATTAATACTTCAAAAATTTTATCCAGATTATTTATCAAATATATATACATATAACTTACTAAAATAGTCTAAAATAAATGCTTAATAAATTTTATAAACATCATTATAAATTATTTTACTTATTGATATTCAAATTAAAAATCATTTGGGTGAAATCTTTAAAAATAAATTATCCTTTACCAAATTCATATTTTACAAATCAATATTATCAAAATCAGAAAATATTATTACTTAAACAAAAATCTTATAAATTTAAATATAACTTTTAAAATAAGTTTTTCTTATACAAAATCATATAAAATAAAACAAGATACTTTTTTTTCAAAATTAAAAATTCATATTCAAACCTTATGAAAATCAATTTATATTCAGAATATCCAAATTATTAAATAAAAATTCAAATCAAACTTAGTTAAAATTATGGGATGTTACATGTGCACTTGAGGCCGTGATACATCTTGCTTACCCCTGGATGAATACTAAGCTTAGATTTATGGTATTCATCTAAAACTTCCCTTCTGAGCTCAGGAATGTGCGGGACACAAATTCAGCCTAATAGCCTCAGAGCCCCTTTGTCATCAATTTGGAAACTCGTGGATTCGCCCTCCCAAATTCTTTTGATAATTGTCCGAATGAATTTATCATCCTTCTGAAGAGCAAAATTTTTATCAATCAGTGTGGGGGTAATAATGGGATTGGCGATGACAAGATTGGCATAGTCCACATTCTTTCTACTGAGTGCATCGGCTACAACGTTAGCTTTCCCTGGAGTATATAGGATATCAAGGTCATAGGCTGCAAGGAATTCAACCCACCGTTGCTGCCTCAAATTCAAATCCCTTTGGTTAAAAAGATGCTTCAAGGATTGTTGATCCGTATGTAGTTCGAACTTCTCTCCCAAGAGATAGTGCCTCCATATCTTGAGAGCAAATACAATGGCCATTAGTTCAAGATCATGAGTGGTGTAATTTTTCTCATGCGGTTTCAACTGTCGGCTAGCATATGCGACTACTCTGTCCTTTTGCATTAGCACCTCACCAATACCTTACACAAATAAAAGGACAACATGTTAAAATGAGGTTTAAAAATGTCATTTCTAACATTTTTGTTTTATGTAAAAAGGGTAACCTTCTCTAGAAGCATATGTCCAGACTTTCAAATCCTGATTGCCATCGATAATGGTCAACACATGAGCAGTGATCAGCTTCCCTTTTAGCTCTTGGAAGGATGTCTCACATTCGGGTGTCCAGATAAACTTTGCATGCTTCTTGGTTAACTTTGTCAATGGACAAGATAGCCTCGAAAAATCCTTGATGAATTTCGAATAATATCCAGCCAGACCCAAGAAGCTCCTGACTTCAGTGGGAGTTCTAGGCTGCTTCCAATCTTGGATGGTTGAGATCTTACCTGGATCGACTGAAATGCCCTCCTTTGACACAACATGGCCAAGTAATTTCACCTCTTCTTGCCAAAATATGCATTTGGAGAATTTGGCTTTCAACACATTTCTTCGCAGAATCTCCAAGACTTCCTTCAGATGTTGTTCGTGCTCAGCGGTGGTTTTAGAAAAAATGAGGATGTCATCGATGAACACCAACACAAATTTATTCAAAACATCTCGAAATACTCTATTCATCAAATCAACAAAGTATGCTGGAGCATTACATAGCCCGAAGGGTATTACTAGCCATTCATAAAAAGTGTCTGGACTTATGAAAGTAGTCAAAGGAACACTCTTCTGCGATGCGCAGTTGATGGAAACCTGTGGCTAGGTCCATCCTAGAGAATACTCATGCTCCATGTAAGCGGTCCAGCAAATCATCAATACGAGGCAGTGGATATTTGTTTTTTAGTGTTTGTTTGTTGAGGTCGCGGTAGTCCACACACTGTCTGAGGGTACCGTCTGACTTTAGGACAAATACCACTGCTGCACCCCATTCTGAGAAGCTAGGCCTGATTAGACCCTTCCACAAAAGCTGCTTAGTTTGATTACTCGGCTCCTCTCTTTCTTTTGGTGACATTCTCCGAATAGGATGTATGACAGGCCTTGCATTTGGAACTAAGTCAATTCTGAAGTTGATTTCTCTACGTGGAGGTAAGCTATCAACTTCGTTGAACACTTCAGCATAATCTTTGACGACTGGAATATCCTCAATAGAAGTAGGGGTGACTTCTAGGGAAGACCAAAATTCCTTCCTGTCAGTGGCTGAGCCGTGACATGGTATAGTAATATCTCCAAGTTTAGTTTTAACTTTGATAATTCTTTCAGCACATACTAGTTCAACCTCATACTTCGTTAGCCAATCCATTCCCAGTATGATATCATAACCGGAGAAATTCATGACGATCAAATCAAAAGGAAACTGGTAACAAGAATAGGAGATAGGCACTCTACAGTATTGATCAAGAATAAGGGAACCTCCTATCGGACTGTAAGCTCTAATCAATTCTTTAAGTTTTCTTGGTTTCAGTTTTAAATTTTTAATTGTGTCACTAGAAATAAAACTTCGTGCTGCACCCGTGTCAAACAAAACTATAATAGGAATGTTCTTTACATTAAGAGTACCTCCTAAAACATCAGGTTTACCTGCTCCTTCGGACGAAGCTGGTGCAGCCGTACCCTCGTAGACATGTGCTACTTGAGAACTCTTTAGTAGTGGGAAATTGGGCTTGATGTGTCCTTTCTGATGACAGTTGTAGCATTCCCTCTTGTCCTGAGAATTTTGGCCACGATTCTATGAACTCTGGCTACGATTCTGGCTAGGTCCAGACTCATTCCTCTTGGCCCTTTTTGGAGCTCTGCACTCGGATTCATAGTGTCCAACCTTGACGCAATTATAGCATGTCACCTTGGTCCTGTCTCTCTTCTTTCCTTGAGGCTTAGTGGCTGAAGAGTTTCCTGCCTCAGGTTTCTTGTCGATTTGCTCCTTCTTGTTGTTGTTTTGGTTTTTCGCCCAATCTTGCTGTGCAGCCTGTTCATTCTCCTCATAACGACAGGCCATCTCAATTACTTCATTGAATGGGAGTTTGATGTGAGTTGTAACCCTGTCCGGGTACTTCTTAGAAAGGCCCTTAATAAATCTTTTATTCTTCTGAACTGGATCTTGAATCAACTCTGGGGTGTAGCGGGAAAGTTCCTCAAACTTCCTCACGTATTCTGAGATTGTCATACTCCCTTGTTGTAAATTGGCGAATTGGTCATGGAGTCTCTCCTTTTCTTGTGTAGGGATATACTTTTCGTTGAAGATCTCTTTAAATCTGGCCCAAGACATGTTGGCCACATCATTGCCAATCTTGACCGTATTCCACCAACGCTGAGCTTGGCCTTTCAATAGCCAGGTTGCCATAAATCGCTTGCGTTGATCTTCTAGCTCCAAACCTTCGAAGATATTCTCACTGTCATTCAACCATGTCTGTGCCTCACTCGCGGACTCCTAACCAGTAAAAGATACTCCACCCAAGTTTCTGAACTTCTTGCACATCCTCTCTAAGTCAAATGACTGTGGGGGCGGAGGTGGTGGTGCTACGACCTCAGAAGTAGGCTGTTACTGAGTAATGGGTGTCTCATCCCTTGCTGGCACTCTGGCTCCAACTCTAGCTCTGCCTCGGGCTCCACCTTGGGCTGTTCTTGATCTAGTGTCCATTTTAAATCAGTCTGTACCATCAAGAAAAGAGTCAGACCAACAAAATGATAACTTTTAAAGGAAAGATCAGGTAGGAACAAATGGAAAGAGGATGATGTAATGACTAATTAATGTGTGCTATTCTGTTGTGCTCATTCTATGATATTACTAATTCTATCTCTAATGAGCTACTCGCCTTAGAATACTGCTGATTCTATCTAGGCGAATTGTTCTGAACATGTCATACTCCGAGGCTAAGGTTAACCTTTAGCTCTGATACCAACTGTGATGACCCCAAACTTCCGTGGAATGAAAGCAAGGATAATCTTTTGGAATACAACATATTTACAACAATAACAAATCTCAGAATAATATTACAACACAAGAACATTGCGGCGGAAAGATAAACGCCAAAAACATCATAGCAACTGAACATCAGAGTACGCAGTTATAGGATACACTTAGAAAATTAGGAAGTCTGAAATAAAAGAAATAAGTCTCAACTCCAAAACGTACATCAAAATCCAAAGAGGACAAGATAAAAGAGAGGTCTTCGTCTTCTTCTTCAGCAGCTCCAATCCGGAATGTGTCTCCCTAAAACCTGTTACTTGGCTGCCCGTGTAAAGGGAGGGCACAAGAGTTTGCAAAGTGAAACAAACTTCGAGTCAGTCATAGGAATGGTATGAGAAATCCTTCTACACTATTTAATAAAGTGGCAAATCACAGGACCACGCCGCTAGCGTGGAACGGGTTTACTCCATTGGATTGCCAGTGCATAATTAAATAAATTTTATTCAAAACAACGTAATGAGTTTTTAGAAAAATGAAATCATTATAAGACTCAAGTCCCATCACACAATGCAACGCAAACCGAAGGATAAAGTTTAACCTTATAATGATCAAACATGACTTGATACGTATAAAATAATATTTTAATATTATTATTAGTGTCTAATCAATATTAAAATACTTCAAAGTAAATGTATTAATCCTAGACGGCATAGGTACCATATACTATGTCGCCATATATAAATTTACAATCAAAACCGTAATGTCTTATTGGAGATTTGGTTTCCATCATGAATCAAGGCTAGGGATCGTCCTCTCCGATTCAAGACACTCTAGCAAATGCCTCAGGATTCCCCGCAGTGAACTCTTGGTCTTCAGGGCCGGTCCACACATAACGTTAGTGGATTGGAAATTCCTGAACACACGCTTCCCAGTTCTTTTGAACCTCTATATGGCGACTAAAAACCTATAAAACCGAGGTACCTCATAATCCAACATCCACATAAGTAAAAATGTCAGGGCTGGCAGGTCACTGACATCACTTCTTAGCTAGAAAGAAACGTGTGCACTCTCTGCAGTCCTAATCCTGTTTTTGACTCATACCGGGGTGTGAGGCTCGCGAAGTCACGCTATACACAAAGCTGCGCCTAAACAGGCTATGCTTTGATCATCAACCACAAGGCCTGCTTTTCAACAAAAGCCTTGCTCAATTGCATCTTGGCATGCCACATTGATAGTTCACGCCATGCGATCAACAACTATCCATATATACCCTCTGAGGGTGTTAAGGAAGAGAATAAATTCTTCGCCACCAATTGGATATACATTAGATGGAAATCGATTTAGTTTACATGGAATGACCTCCAACGTCATACACGCATCCATTTACAAGTCCGTTCTGAGTCTGAACGAAACCGGAGTCACCTGATTTCTCGTTGGTGCTCGCATATCCGGACAATCAACAAGAACGTCCGGACAACTACCACTGTAACCCCTTCCTGGGAGCAAATTAGTCCAGGGCATCAGTAGCCATCCATTCGATGTTAAAGATCGTCGGTCTTCAATCACCGTCTTCTATTTGTTCGATTCAAAACGTCGTATAATTATTTGAAATGAGTTGAACTCGGTCTTTTCGAATAATTATCATTTAAATCATTCCATATTCTTCATATGCATTTTTAATGATTGACCGCTATTTTTATTCATTTTAAATAGCTCAATTATAATTAAACGACACTTCGGGTCGATGGGCGGCTCTAGCGCTGTTTTTACCAAATTTTGATTTACACATATCTTGAAATCTAACCGTTGGATTTTGATGAAATTTATATTGTCGGAAAGATCTTCCCATAGCGGTCCTAACGGTTCCAGTTTTGGGAAAATCTGATGGTCGGATCTTTCGGTATACTTGTTTAAAGTTACGATTGTCGAAACGCGAACTACCGTGCGCGTTTCGTTTAATTTTAATTTATATTTACATATATATAAATCGTTTGGCGATTTCAACTATTATAATCTATTCTTTTTATCGCACCTAAAATGCGATAAAAATATCACTTTTAATTTCACTCTTTTTAACGCATCTAAAATGACGATAAAAATATCACTTTTATATCTCTGTTTTTATTTACATCTAAAATGTAAATAACACTGCACTTTTTATTTCTATGTTTTTATTTACATCTAAAATGTAAATAAAAATTCACTTATCCACTTCATGTTTTTATCTTCATCTAAAATGTAAATAAAAATGCATTTTATAAATTCATGTTTTTATTCACATCTAAAATGTGAATAAAAATGTACTTTTTAAATTCATGTTTTTATTTGCAACTACAATGCAAATAAAATGTGCTTTTTACATTCCAGTTTTTATTTGCAGCTAATTTGCAAATAAAAATTCATTTTTGTATTCATGTCTTTTATTTGCAATTAATTTGCAAATAAAAAGGTGTAATTCCTTTCTATGTTTTATTTGCATCTAAAAATGCAAATAAAAAGTATAATCATTTTTCTATGTTTTGTTTACATATAAAAAGGCAAACAACATATGTAAATTTTTTCTTTGTCATAATTTGTTTGCATCTAAAAATGCCAACAAAAATATGTAATACTTTTTCTATGCTTTGTTTGCATCTAAAAATGCAAACAAAAATATGTAATACTTTTTCTATGCTTTGTTTTCATCTAAAAATGCAAACAAAAATATGTAATACTTTTTCTATGGTTTGTTTGCATCTAAAAATGCAAACAAAAATATGTAATACTTTTTCTATGTTTTGTTTGCTTCTAAAAATGCAAACAAAAATGTGTAATACTTTTTCATGCTTTGTTTACATCTAAAAATGCAAACAAAAATATGTAATACTTTTTCTATGGTTTGTTTGCATCTAAAAATTCAAACAAAAATATGTAATACTTTTTCTATGCTTTGTTTACATCTAAAAATGCAAACAAAAATATGTAATACTTTTTCTATGGTTTGTTTACATCTAAAAATGCAAACAAAAATATGTAATACTTTTTCTATGTTTTGTTTGCATCTAAAAATGCCAAAAAAAAAATGTAATACTTTTTCTATGCTTTGTTTACATCTAAAAATGGTTAAAGTATTCCTTTTCTTTATCTCATGTTTTATTTTCCTAAATGTAAATAAATATTCTTTTTCTGTATATCATGTTTTATTTACCTAAATGTAAATAAAATATTCTTTTTCTTTTTCATGCTTTATTTACCTAAATGTAAATGAATGTGTTCTTTTCTTTTCATGTCCTATTTACATAAAAATGTAAATGAATGTATTCTTTCATTTTGCATATCCTATTTACATTAAAAAAATGTAAATAAATGTATCCTTTCATTTTGGATATCCTATTTACATAGAAAATGTATCATCGTAATTTTGTTCTTTTCATTTACAAAGAAATTGTAAATAAAGGTGTCATCTAATTTTGTTCTTTTTATTTACAAAGAAATTGTAAATAAAGGTGTCATCTAATTTTGTTCTTTATATTTACAAAGAAATTGTAAATAAAGGTGTCATCTAATTTTGTTCTTTTTATTTACATAAAAATTATCTAAAAATGTGTCCTTTTCCTATCAAGTTTTATTTACATGAAAAATGTAAATAAAATTTTCTTTTTCTTTTCATGTTTCTAACTTCATATTTTTATTCACAACTAGATCGTAAATAAAAAAGAAATGCCTCGTTTTCTGTATATCTAGTTTTATATTTATATTTACAACTAGATTGTAAACAAAAAAAATGTTTCTTTTTTTTATGCCATATTTCTAAAATCAAAATTTTACTTACAACTAAGTGTAAATAAAAAGAAATATCTTTTTGTATGTCATATTTTCATACACAACTATAAGATGAATGAAAATCCACTTTTTAAAACACATGTCCTTATTCACATCTAATCTGTGAATAATCAATATAATTTTGTTTTATCATCACTAGATTTGAAATAAAACATAACTTCAGATCTGAATTCTAACAATGACTAAAAATTAACAACCATGTAGATCTACACATAAGAATATCACACAAACAATAAATAAATTCTAAATTACCATATCGCAGATCTATATTATTTACGTACATACAATGATTCAAATAATCAAGAAAAATAATTAAATTATTTAATTATTTAAAAGTAAGAAATCTCATAGAAGTATTGATCCGCTTTGAATTTGACCAAAATTCGACTTGTTCAGAATTGATTCTAATCTGTCTAGAAAAATAGCTCTCTGAATTACGATCCCAACGGTCCTGAAATCGTCAGATTTCGAGTTTGTCTCAATAAGTTATGATAATTAAGTTGTAAAACATTTTATATTAATTAATTAGTTAAGAATTCAACCTTTCTTCCCAATACAGATGAAGGCCGACGTGTTTCACTACTGCTCCGATCCTAGGTCTGAGTTTTGCGCTCTGCTCAATGCACGGAAGGAAGAACAGACGGCGGCACGTCGAAGGGGAAGGGGCGGCGCCTGTTCGCGGGAGATGGGGGCCCACTCGGTGGCGAGTTCGGGTGGCGGCGGTGTAAAACCCGCAGGTTCATGGCATCGGTTCTCGCTCCTCAGGCGATGGTTCGGGTCGAGAGCCGTATGGATTGAAAGAGGGGAGAAAGGGATTCGGAATAGAGTTTGGAGTCTGAAAGTTGGTGGATGAGGAGATCTTAGTGGAAGAAGTTTAGAACGTTTCAGCCCTGGATTTTCGAAGAGGCGATGGCTGAAGATGAATAGTGTTTTCTTGGTTTTAATTTCCTATTATTTATAATATTTTTAATGTATTTTTACAAAAAAAACCCGTATCTTTTTAAAAGATTCAATTCCAGTCCAACCGAAGGTGCCCCTACCCAATAGCCCCTATTCCGGATCCAACGACTAGGTCCCGTCAGCTCAAACGGCTGTCTGTGGCCTGAATTATTCAATTTAATAATTAAATCCTTTATTAAATTAATTCATTCGTATAAATAAATTCACCGAGGCCACATACGGACTCAAAAAATTCCAAAAAAAATATTTGGCTTTGTTACGACGATCTGTCCTAACAAAATTAATTTTGTTGTATTTTGAGACCATTTGAAAATTGGCTATTTTTCAGCTGATTAAATTTGACTGAATTGAACAAAACACACTTTCCTTCGCCGCGCTCACATATCAATTCGAAAAATTCCGGAAAATTAAACTTAACAATAATTCGACATTCCGGTTCCAACAAAAGTGGTTTCGTCAGAAACGAAGGTCATTAGAAAAATGGCCTTTTATATGGGCTATCGTTTATACTATAGCGACTATTCTGAATATTCAATTGACCATAACTTTTGATTGCCGCTATGAAATCTCGATTTTTCGGATTCGTTGGAAAGATATTTATAAACAGATTTAGATATTTTGGTTTCACTAAAATTCGTTAAGTTTTGAATCTGGTATATTCAGTCAAAGTTTGACTTTGACTTTTCAAACTACCATCCTAATTCCAATTCCTTTTGGAATTAAAATAAATATATTCGTTCTAACCTCGTTTAAACAAATTTTTAATCGTTATTACATACAATAAATTATTTTAACTATTTCAAATTCATTGAAATAGCCAAAATAAAAAATTTAAATTGGTTCTGATTTTCCGGGTTGTTACACCGGTTAGGCTTCTTGTACAAGTAATGGCTAACCTCGTGTACATGTGTCAATGCTTATAATTAAAGTCATTAACTCACACACATGCATACAAATTCTTATGGGGACGTTCAAATTCTATTTCCTAATTTAAATGTATTTAGTACACACTTAATACGCATTAATATTACTTTTAATTACGCTATAAGTATATAAATAAATAGACATGAATTATGAAAACGAGAATAATGACTTAATCACGTTTGAAATGTCAATCATAATAATCACTATTAATGTATACAAGTTAATTTCCCTATCAATTAACATGGTTCAACATGCATATTCACAATGAATGATAAAAAGGGAAATAACAACATCTACATTCAACTTGTAACCAAGGCTTGAATGATTACTTTAATTACAGAATAGAGACAAGGTGTAATATTCATCTTTTTTTTGGGTACTAATCCACTTTTTATGTAATTTTCGCGTACAAAATCTTAGTATTTTAATAATTTGCAAGCAACACGTTCAAGTGATCTATTTTAGAAACAGATGTTTAAACCTATTCAATTTGCAATATTTAAGTTCTTAAGCTTTTGCAACCAATATATATATATATATATATATATATATATATATATATATATATATGAATTTACAGATTTACAGTACGAAAATTAGGCCATATTGAAAAATTATACCAGCACCCAAATGTGTTTTCTTCCATTACATCAATAATCCGAACCCAACTATAATTGATTGACCATTTCTACGCACAAACATAGATAATGGAAGATTTGGGGGATTTTATATTATTTTCTTTTCGTATAGATCCAAATTTTTCTAGGCATAATAATCCAAATTTATACTATCAAATCATAGTAAATAACAAACTTAAAGGATTTACACTCACATTAATTTGCGATCGAAAAACATTAGAATTTGTTGTAGAATTGAATCTAGATTCAGCCAAGGGGTGATCATTATTCGGTTAAACCAAATAAACCAACCAAACCAATTTATTTTGGTCGGTTTGGTTCGGTTTTGAAATTAAATCGGTTTGTAATCGGCCCGAAAAAAATATTAAGTTCGATTATCGGTATAACCAAATTAACCGAATATTTACAATACTTTCAAAATTATGGGTATTATAATAAATATTTTAGGTTAGTTTAGTTGTTTAAGTATATATTAATCATCACCTATGTGTCAAAATTAATATTAAAAAGCATAAAAATAATAAATAATAATACTGTAATCATATATTTATAATTTGTTTCAAATTATATTGAATATATCAAACACAAAGTGTAAAACATTTTTAGTTTGGTTTAATCGGATAACCAACCGAACCAACCAAACTTAATTTGGTTGGTTTGGTTTTCATTTTTATTGGTTTTGGTTTGGTTTGACAAATTTATCATCGGATAAACCAAATCAACCAAACACTCACATTTCAGCCTACGGAACTGTGCTCCAATCCTTCTATAATATATATATATACATAATTATTAGAATCTCGTAAATATATATATACAAATGAAATTCCATAATCCAAAATCTTTAGAAAACTTTGATTAGAAAACTTAGAATGAAGGTTAAAGAAGTAGAAGAGATCATATCATTTCTCTGGAATTAGCAATGACATGGCAGCATGGAGGCATAAAGAGGAATGTAAATAGGGTTTTGTGTGTGGCTAGCGAGCTCTTTTTATAATTGGTAGTATAAGTATGTACCATTGGATTATTTGATTTAATTTGGATGGTCCAGCTGTTGCAACATTATAATAATCTCCCTAACAAAATACACCCACCAAAACTTAACCTAGGAGGGCGGTCGATCCCCAGGTTGACCTTCCTTCTATAGGGGCGGTCGAACCCCTTTTAGGATCGAGCCAGGAGAGTTAATTCTCCTGTAACGTTGTTTTGTTATAAATTCTGAATATTTATTTCCTTAGATTGATTATATGTGTCCCCTATTGTATATGAATATATACATATAATTTCAAACTTGGAATATTTTTTCATGCTAGACTACAATTAAATATATTCCGGATATATGTATAATCTATTTGAATTTCAAACCTTATGTGTTAATATTTACACATAACTTTTTTTACTAATATATTTTACATATAAACTCCGTTTTCAATAAATAAAATATGTAAACGAATCAAAATCTCGCCACGACCGCCATAGTAATACTTTCGTGGCCCAATTCCCAATTATTCAAAATTCACTTTTTCAATCCATTAATTTATCATTATTTAAATTAAATTATCTAATGTCTATTTAGGTTTATTTTACGAGGTGTCTCCCCCTCTTATTAGAGATTTTATCCAAAATCTTTTGTAGGGGCGAAGAACACAACTCGCTCTAAACAACCATGTTGTACACCCAAGTTATTTTATAAACATCCATGACGCATAGTGATTATGAACTGCAGACTTGCAAAAGTGAGCTCAGTCCTACCGTGTATGTATAGTAAGTGATGCCATATGTATTCAAAACAACCCTAATATGTATATAATTTAATATGAGTGCATAGTGCGTTTGTGTTGCAACCATCTCCTACCATCTAATCTATCAACCACAATGCAATAATATGCAGAAATTTGAGAGGGAATAATTACTCGAGAATAACTCTGGATGAGTTTGCCTAATCTTCTCCTTAGTTTCCCAGATGTTTTCCGCAAGGTCATCTTCCCACTGTACTCGGACTAGGCGAATAGATTTGTTGTGAAGTCTTTTGATTCCACGCTCCATGATCTTTGCAAACCCTAAACTCCAACTCGAAGCTTTTGAAGTCTCTAATATCATTTAGCTCGAGTTTGGCATCTGAATCATGAAGGAATTTCCGAAGATGATAGACATGGAAAATGTTATGGACCCCCAATGTAACGATCTTCCATTTTGACCGTGCCGAATCGACAAAACATGTCAACTAGAATAGTCCAAAACAACAGATTGTTATTAGCTTCTGGGGTAAATAGAATAAATCACAGAATCACAGACACAGATGCAGTGCAATATAATATCTCGCATTGGAAAATACGAAATATAATAGTAGTTCATGAAGCTACAAAATAAATATTTACATCAGAGTTTACATAATTACAGCGGAAGTCAAATACACTAGATTTCAGACATATAAATAAAAGATAACTATATAAAACAGAAATGGCAAGAATAGCTGGAACTGGATCAACTGAACAGGTAGATATATATTAGCAAAACCCAATAATCTCCAAACTCCAAGAGTAAATCTCGAAAGTTGTGTTAATCGATCTGACTCAAGCAATAATGCAAAACAAAGTAACTCTGATCAGGACTGTGACGGCCCGCCCCGCACCAACCGACATTCACTCCAAAATTGCGCTATACACATGTCCAGTTAGCACGGGACGGTCGTCAAAAAGAAAGGAAGAAGACGAAGTATCAACAAGGAACCTGTAGAATGTCTCATAGCGCATAGAACAAAATATAATAACAACATACTTGACATAAAACAGGTGAGACAGTGCATAAGGTGAAAACAAACTATCATAGCGCGGAAAATCCAAATACAACTTATGTTCCGCATCATCATTATTACGACTTTTCAAATTGTCTCTAAAGGTAAAAGCAAGATAAGGAAGGTACACTCTTAATGCCCAAGAAGTGACCACCAACGACACAGGGAGAATATCTCTCTCTATATATATATCATACGTGGAAGCCTCCGGATCAGCTACTCGTGCATCACCAGTTAACCTGTCTCTAGTCTGCTTGTTTAGGAGCACCCAGAGTAATAAGAAGAGACATTAAACTCTGGGTCAGACAAAAGTCTGGTGTGAGCGATAAGCAGCAAAACAGAATAATAACAGGTATACTAAACCATACCTGAACCTGGACCTGCAACCAAAGAGTTAGCACTACATACTGTACAACACTCTAAGGTGCCACCAACATATGGTGTACAAGCATACGGGGGTGGGGGGTTTGCATGTCATAGTGACGACAAACAAATCAAACATAGCAACCATCCTCACATCTCTCACTCAGTGCGTAAAGCATACGATATCCACCACTTCGACCACCCAATACTTTGCTATGATCACTCTGCCCCCATGAAGTTACAACGTCTTCACTTCATTGATCCATAGCCACTAATTCTTCGCTATGTCCACTTTGCCCCCATGGAGTCGTACACACCCCACTGCACTGGCTCATAGCCTTACTAATCCTTTACTATGTCCACTCTGCCCCATGGAGTCGCAACGGCTCCACTACACTGGCTCATAGTCTTACTACGATCACTTTGCCCCTCGAGTACGATGACTCTACTGCACTGATACGTAGCCCGTCATTCCTTTTCAGTGGTGAATCAAAGTTATGAACGTCGACAACTCCTTAGCACACGTCCCGCAGCAAAGCCCAACCATGAAGTGAACTCATTGGCTTCCAACTGGATCCTGGGCTCTAACTTCCATTTGGACTCCCTTTGCATCTCGGGTTATTGGTCATCACTGGATCGGTTCGGATCCTCAGTCCTTCTTCTTTGTCGGTTCGGATCGGCCTCCTTCCAAGTGCTCCGGGTCAGGTCATGTCCTCCAAGTCCCTTCGTAGTACATCAGTTTGGTTCGGGTGCCCTCTGGTGGGTCGGGTCGGGTAGATGCATCTTGGTTCGGTTCGGTAGCTCTCCTCCTCTAGATGTTGGCCCCTTCGGTTGTGATGTTCCGATCCGATCCCAGTTTAACCATAATGGCCTTCCTTTTTGCCAACTTTCTCCTATGCCAAGCCTCGGTTCGGTTCGGTGATCCCTTGCCCAGCCCATTATCCGGTCCGAGCCCATCCATCTGATCCGATCCGAAAACCTGCACCGTCTTCGTGCAACTTTCTAGCGAGTGTTTCACGCCATTTAACAGCGTTTTCGACCATTCTAACTATTCTAATCAATCACAAAGCATACCATACAGTCATAGCAACAAGTAGAAGTGACCTCAAATACCAAAACATCAATATGATAGGTTAAAATGGATCAAACATAGTCAAAACCCCATATTTTCCTTTAAGCATGTTTAAGAAAAACTAGTGAAATGATTAGTAAAACTTAATCAAATTAACCCAAATTTATAACGGAGGTCTAAAACATTATTTAAGAATTTATAAATATTTTTCCAGAATTTATTAGTGTATAAATTTGCTAATCATCACTAATTACCCTTAATTAACCATAATTAGTGAGGAACTATGCAAATCACTCACCTTTTCCACAAATAAACCTTAGATCTGAAATAAATCTATGATATGGCACGAATACCAATGCCAAATAGCAGCACTAATCTTGATTTGGTGAAGATCTCCCTTGATTTAATGTTGCTAAGCTTAATCCTTGATTAAAAAGTGATTTGGAGGTGATTTAGAGGTTGGAGGCCATTTTTAGGGTTTCTAAGAGGTAAGTGGAGGCTAGAAAACTAAAACGGAATGAAACCCTAACTCTTTTCAGCCTCCCCATAACCCTAATCCTGAAATGGGTTATGGGCCCATTTACTAATCACCCTATTTGGCCCGGTTAAGCAGTTTTTCACCTTCCAAACCTTATTTCAGCCATATCTCCCAAACGGTAAGTCCATTTAGCAGTTATGACCACTCTACGGAAAGGTAAACAATCAAACGAATCTAATGGAAGTGGTTTCAGGTCAAAATTCCTTTCCAGTCAAAAGTTATGGCCAAAACAGTATCATCTAGGGGCAAAACGGTCATTTAAAAATCAACAAAAATCATGAACATGGGAAATGACCTCAATAGTCGTTTCCCAACTTTACATGACCATACGACCTCATATGAGAAAGAAAGAAATATTCTACGATCCTCCGATGCGTAGAATGCGGGTTGTTACATTCTCCCCTCCTTAAGAAATTTCGCCCCCGAAATTCCCTAACCAAAACACATAAAGGGTCCCACATGCCTATCAACCATAAAACAACAATCAAACAAGCAAAACAAGTCTATCCTAGCATGCAGAATAACTAAATTGCAAAGTAAATCTGACCAGGTAAAGAATTCTGGATACATCTTCCTAATGCTCTCCTCTGTCTCCCAAGTACAGTCATTCTCGTTCTCGCCCCACTGAACCTTGACTAGCTTCACCGCCTTCCTTCGAAGTTGCTTCATATCGTGCTCGACCAGACGAATCGTCTTGTGGTTCCCAACCGCCTCGGATTCCACTTCGAAGTCCTCTAACTGATCAGGTGAAATAGTCATATTTAGGTCGTGTACGAATTTCCTTAGCTGGTAAACATGAAATACATTGTGAACTCCCGCCATCTTCTCTGGTAAGTCAACTCTATATGCCAAATTCCCAACTTGTTCGAGAACTGGGAATGGGCCAACAAATCTTGGTGCCAACTTGCCTCTCCTGCCAAATCGTATCACGCTCTTCAACGGAGAAATGTTGACAAACACCAAGTCACCAATGGAGAATTTTAAGTCTCTTCTCCTTTTATCAGCATAACTCTTCTGCCTATCCTGGGCATCCTTCATCCGTTGTTGAATGATCTTAATCTATCTGAAGTTTCCCTTACCACATCTGGTCCAAGCACAAACTTCTCACCGGTCTCTATCCAACATGATGGTGAGTTGCACGGTCTTCCTTACAAATCTTCATCTGGAGCCATACCGATACTGGATTGGTAGCTATTATTATATGCAAACTCTACTAGTTGCAAATGGTCATCCCATGTTCCACCGAAATCCAATATACAAGCTCTCAAGAGATCTTCCAATATACGATTCACCCTCTCTATATGACCGTCGGTTTGAGGATGATACTCAGTACTAAGATATAATTCCGACCCTAGAGCCTCTTGTAAGCTCTTCCAAAACCCACTAGTAAACAATGGGTCTCGGTCACTCACAATGCTTTTAGGTACTCCATGAAATCTCACTACCCACTTCATATACAGTTCTGCTAACTTAGCCGCCGTTCTGGTCGATTTGACTGGTATAAATCTTGCACTCTTGGTCAATCGATCCACAATTACCCAAATGCTATCATGTCCCGATTTAGTCCTTGTTAAACCATCAATGAAATCCATCGAGACTTGCTCCCATTTCCATTCGGGAATTTCTAATGGTTGCAACAAACCACTAGGCTTCTTTTGCTCGGCTTTAACTAGCTGGAAATTCATGCACTTGGATATAAACTTCCCAACGTCTCTTTTCATCCCTTCCCAGTAGTAAGTCTGCTTCATGTCTCGATACATTTTATCACCACCGGGGTGTATAGTCAGTTTTGAGTGATGACATTCCCTAAGCACTTCATCTCTCAAACCATTCATGTTGGGTACAACTAGTCTTCCATTCTTTCGAAGCCACCTTTCTCGATCAAGCCCATACAAATTCATCTCCTCACCGTCGATATTCATCTCTAACTTGGAGATGATTTCCAATAGATTAGGATCGTCCCTCTGACTGGAACCAATCCGCTCAATCAAAGTGGGTCTGATCATCAAACTAGCTAACATCTTTGGATCCAATTCGCACTTTGGTCTGAAATCATACCCTGCGATATACTCCAGTTGCTTCCATTCAAGAAACATAGCGCCTAAACTGGCATGTCTCCTACTCAATGCATCGGCTACCGCATTGCCTTTCCCAGGTGTATATGTGATATCAAAATCATACGAAGCCAAGAACTCTAACCATCTTTGCTGTCGGAGATTTAGATCCTTTTGAGAGAAGAGATACTTTAACGATTTATGATCGTTAAACAACTCAAATCTCTCTCCCAAGAGATAATGTCTCCACATCTTCAATGCGAACACGATCGCTGCCAGTTCCAAATCATGGGTAGGATACCTTTTCTCATGCGGCTTTAGTTGCCGACTAGCATAAGCTACAACCCTACCTCCTTGCATCAATACAACACCTAGTCCGGTACCACAAGCATCCGTGTATACCGTCATCTCTTCATTCCCTTTAGGATTGACTAACACTGGCGCACGCGTCAACTTTTCTTTTAGACTCTTGAATGCATTCTCACACACTCCGTCCCAGACGAAGGCTTGATTCTTCTTAGTCAACTGAGTCAACGGTGCTGCTATCTTGGAGAAATCCTGGATAAACTTACGATAATATCCAGCTAACCCCAAGAAGCTTCTTACGTCTGTTGCATTCTTGGGCGTAGACCAATCCTGTACCGTAGCCACCTTCGCAGGGTCCACGGCAATACCATTCTCTGAAACAACATGGCACAAGAATCTCGCTTCCCTCCTCCAGAAGTGACACTTAGAAAATTTCTCTTTCAATTGGTGTTTTCTCAACACCTCCATCACCTCAAATGTCCCTTGTGTTCTTCCTCTGTCCTCGAGTAAACAAGGATGTCGTCTATGAACACAAGAACAAACTTATCCAGTTGATCTCTGAATACCCGATTCATAAGATCCACGAAGTATGCTGGTGCATTGGTCAACCCAAATGGCATGACCAACCACTCATAGAATCCAGACGATGTCCTAAATGCCGTTTTCGGAACGCTTTCTGCCGCTACTCGGAGCTGATGAAATCCTGTCGCGAGGTCCAACTGGTAGAACACTCTTGCTCCTTCTAGTTGATCAAACAAATCATCTATCCATGGTAATGGATACTTATTCTTCCTCGTTACCTTATTCAACTCGTGATAGTCCACACACAAACGAAGGGAACCATCTGCCTTAGTGGAAAACACAACTGGTGCTCCCCACTCGGAGACACTTCTTCTAATAAACCCCTTCTTCAAAAGATCGCTTACTTGCACCCCGAGCTCTCGCTGCTCCCTTGGTGCCATACGACGAAGTGGCATCACTTTAGGTCTGGCATCTTTCACTAAATCAATACGGAACTCAATCTCTCGGTGTGGTGGAAGTCCGATCACTTCCTCGAAGACGTCCGGATACCGGCCAACCACGGGCACATCTGACAACTCATCATGCGGGATGTCGAGGGAATTTATAAAACTAGCCATTACCCCATCACTAGGTAGACTACTAAACACTACCCTCCGCCCATCATCTGCCCTAACTGTCACCAAAAAGCCCTCATAGTCTACCACCACCTCGTATCTTTGGAGCCAATCGACCCCCAATATAATGCCATACCCAGTAAAGCCCAAAACAAAGCAATCACAAACAAACATACATCCATGACTCGATAAGACCAAATTTCATCAAATCATACTAAGGTTAGTCGAACCACCAATCGGGTTCGTCACAACCAACGGTCTATCGACTATCTCGGGTTGCAGTCCCAACCTATCTACCAGGTCACTAGATATGAAGGAATGGGAAGCCCTGGTATCAAACAAAACTCGAACAGGTACATCATGAATAGAAAGCATACCTTGAATGACGACATTCTTTCCTTTCTCCGCCGTAGTTGGGGCATTCGACGAAGAAGGAATAGCACTGATAGCATACGCTTTCACAATTTGCTTCTCCTTAAGAGGTTGTGGACATTTATCCTTATGATGTCCCACTTAGCCACAGTTGTAGCACTTCCTATCCGCTGGCTTGGCCCGACATTCTTTGGCATAATGGCCCTTCTTACCACAGCTGAAGCACTCAACATCTTTCTTGCTCTTTTTCTGGCCATCCTTAGTTTGGTTCTACTTCCTCTTGTTCTGAGTGTTATTCTTGCCTCCACCGCCTACTTGCGGCTTCAACCCTTCTGCAGATGCAACCTCAGTCTTTGACTTAGGGTAAAGACTCTCCGATCTCAAAGCTTTCCCCATAATCGATTCAAAAGTCTCATCGATGTGGTTGATAAGACTTTCCCCCAAGTATCCATCCAAACCAGTAATGAACTTCTCATTCTTCTTCTCAGGAGTATCGATAAGGGAAAATCCATACTTCGATAAAGTGTCGAACTCAACAATATAGTCCGAGACTGCCCTACCATTCTGCTTAAGCTCCAAGAACTTCCTAAACAATTCCGACTTCTGAGCAGCTGGGATAAACTTGTCGCTAAAGCGAGCCTTAAACTGATCCCAAGTAACCTGATCCTCTGGAGTGGCTGTCTTAATAGCATTCCACCAATTCATCGCTCGCCCGATACCCAAGTCGTCGAAGATACGATCACAACTATCCAACCAATCCTGAACATCCGTGGCCGACTCCATTCCGTGGAACGGCTTCCCACCAAGGTTAGTGTAATTCTTGCACAGCTTGGCGAAATCGACCATAGGCGCCTGCACTATTGGACCACCACCATTACCAGCATTGGGAGCTGCCCCCTGCACATCCCTAAGCATTTCTCTCATGAGGTCAGTAAACATCGTCCTCATGTTAGCAGCATTCCCATTATTGGTTCCTCTACCAGCACCTCTTGTGTATCGGCTCATCGTTCAATTTGTAAAGAGAAAACGATTAACCATCTCCATAGTGGTGCTAGTGCAGTGCGACTTCTTCCTTATCTATACGAATGGTATATATATAGCTTTTGAAAACCAAAGTAATCACAAATACGCACTCTCATATACGTACTATCTCTCCCTAGTGTCTTTTCCTAGGTTATCTACACAACCTAGAGCTCCGATACCAAATGTGACGGCCCGCCCCGCACCAACCGACATTCACTCCAAAAGTGCACTGTACACATGTCCAGTTAGCACGGGACGGTCGTCAGAAGGAAAGTAAGAAGACGAAGTATCAACAAGGAACCTGTAGAATGTCTCACAGCGCATAGAACAAAATATAATAACAACATACTTGACATAAAACAGGTGAGACAGTGCATAAGCTGAAAACAAACTATCATAGCAGCGGAAAATCCAAATACAACTTATGTTCCACATCATCATTATTACAACTTTTCAAATTGTCTCTAAAGGTAAAAGCAAGATGAGGAAGGTACACTACTAATACCCAAGTAGTGAACACTGACGACACAGGGAGAATATCTATATATATATCATACGGGGAAGCCTCCTGCTCGCCTCCGGATCAGGTACTCGTGCATCACCAGTTAACCTGTCTCTAGTCTGCTCATTTAGGAGCACCCAAAGTAATAAGAAGAGACATAAAACTCTTGGTTAGACAAAAGTATGGTGTGAGCGATAAGTAACTAAACAGAACAATAACAGGTATACTAAACCATACCTGAACCTGGACCTGCAACCAAAGAGTTAGCACTACATACTGTACAACACTCTAAGGTGCCACCAACATATGGTGTACAAGCATACGGGGGTGGGGGTGTGTATGTCATAGTGACGACAAACAAATCAAACATATCAACCATCCTCACATCTCTCACTTAGTGCGTAAAGCATACGATATCCACCACTTCGACCACCCAATACTTTGCTATGATCACTCTGCCCCATGAAGTCACAACGGCTTCACTGCACTGATCCATAGCCACTAATTCTTCGCTATGTCCACTTTGCCCCATGGAGTCGTACACACCCCACTGCACTGGCTCATAGCCTTACTCATCCTTTACTATGTCCACTCTGCCCCATGGAGTCGCAACGGCTCCACTGCACTGGCTCATAGTCTTACTACGATCACTTTGCCCCTCGAGTCACGATGACTCTACTGCACTGATACGTAGCCCGTCATTCCTTTTCAGTGGTGAATCAAAGTTATGAACGTTGACAACTCCTTAGCACACGTCCCGCAGCAAAGCCCAACCATGAAGTGAACTCATTGGTTCCCAACTGGATCCTGAGCTCTAACTTCCATTTGGACTCCCTTTGTATCTCGGGTTATTGGTCATCACTGGATCGGTTCGGATCCTCAGTCCTTCTTCTCTGTCGGTTCGGATCGGCCTCCTTCCAAGTACTCCGGGTCGGGTCGTGGCCTCTAAGTCCCTTCGTAGTACATCGGTTCGGTTCGGGTGCCCTTTGGCGGGTCGGGTCGGGTAGATGCATCTTGGTTCGGTTCGGTAGCTCTCCTCCTCTAGATGTTGGCCCCTTCGGTTGTGATGTTCCGATCCGATCCCAGTTTAACCATAATGGCCTTCTTTTTTGCCAACTTTCTCCTATGCCAAGCCTTGGTTCGGTTCGGTGATCCCTTGCCCAACCCATTATCCGATCCGAGCCCATCCATCCGATCCGATCCGAAAACATGCACCGTCTTCGTGCAACTTTTCCAGCGAGTGTTTCACGCCATTTGATGGCATTTTTGACCATTCTAACTATTCTAATCAATCACAGAGCATACCATATAGTCATAGCAACAAGTAGAAGTGACCTCAAACACCAAAACATCATTATGATAGGTTAAAATAGATCAAACATAGCCAAAACCTCATATTTTCCCTCAAGCATGTTTAAGCAAAACTAGTGACATGATTAGTAAAACTTAATCAAATTAACCCAAATTTCTAACAGAGGTCTAAAACATTATTTAAGAATTTATAAATATTTTTCTAGAATTTATTAGTGTATAAATTTGCTAATCATCACTAATTACCCTTAATTAACCATAATTAGTGAGGAACTATGCAAATCACTCACCTTTTCCACAAATAAACCTTAGATCTGAAATAAATCTCTTATATGGCGCGAATACCAATGCCAAACAACAGCTCTAATCTTGATTTGGTGAAGATCTCCCTTGATTTAATGTTGCTAACTTTAATCCTTGATTAGAAAGTGATTTGGAGGTGATTTAGAGGTTGGAGGCAATTTTTAGGGTTTCTAAGAGGTAAGTGGAGGCTAGAAAAGTGAAATGGAATGAAACCCTAACTCTTTTCAGCCTCCCCATAACCTTAATCCCGAAATGGGTTATGGGCCCATTTACTAATCACCCTATTTGGCCTGGTTAAGCAGTTTTTCACCTTCCAAACCTTATTTCAGCCATATCTCCCAAACGGTAAGTCCGTTTAGCTATTATGACCACTCTACAGAAAGGTAAACCATCAAACGAATCTAAAAGAAGTGGTTTCAGGTCAAAATTCCTTTCCAGTCAAAAGTTATGGCCAAAACAGTATCAGCTAGGGGCAAAACGGTCATTTAAAAATCAACAAAAATCATGAACATGGGAAATGACCTCAATAGTCGTTTCCCAACTTTACATGGCCATACGACCTCGTATGAGAAAGAAATAAATATTCTACGATCCTCCGATGCGTAGAATGCGGGTTGTTACAAGGACTAACATTCTCATGGAAGTAAATCAACTCAAATGAAATGTTCGATGAAATGCAATCAGTAACTCAAAGGATGTTTGGTATCACCATCCTTTAAGGATTCATCGAACTAATATTATATAGTATGACATGCTATATACAATAATGTCTATCAGTAAAGTAAATATCAAAATAGCGTAAGCGGGATTACCATTATTAACCTTACACCGTTTATATATTCCCATAGTACATATAGTACCGTAAATTCCTCTGTAAACTGGAGGTTTATCAGAGGGCACTCCATATAAAACAGTACAAAATAAAATCGTAATGGGCTCGTATAAGGCATGTGACATGGCACGCAAGGAATGCCAGGGTGAATTCACCATTTGCATATCCGGACTGGTGGTAGTGCATAACAGCCACTACCGCCCACCTCGAGACACACTCTCATAATCAAATCGTAGGGTGGCCACCAAACGCATCACAAAAGTAATAGAATGGTATCGAAGAAGTGCACTCGATAGGAGGTATGACCTCACTTGGTCTCGGCGTAGCTTCTGTTTTATTCACATCAAGATGACTCAAGGTAGTCAGGGTCTCGTAATTAATATGAAATAGAAAATAGAGTCGTTCGCCAAACCATCCTACTTCGTTCAGGATCTCCACCGCGTACACAGTTGTTAAAGTGCTTTTCGGTATTGGCAGTGAGCATGATAATAGCCGATCCCGGTCTCTTTACCAACTAATCGTTTACATTTTTCACATTATGGTCGTTATCTTATGAATCACTTTATAAAGTCGTTTATATGAAATCTCATTTTCAAATTTGAAATCAAAATTAAATATATAACTTCAATTATATTAAATTTCGAAAAACAACTCACTTAAATCACTTAAATCAAATCGATTTAGAAAGCATATCGAAAAGATCTCAAAATATAGTATAAACCAATACTATACTATTCAACTTCGATTTTATATAAATTTTACGAAAATATTTGCATAACAATTTTCAAATCCAAAAGTCGACTTATACTTAAGTTATAACTTAAAGGTCTCAATTTTCATTTAACTCGATACCAAAACATTTAACTTCGATAATATTTTGGTTTGGTTTATATTCGCAAAAATTCAAGTTCAAAACAATTCAAATAATTCAATTTTTACCTTTATAAGCAATTGTTTAAAGTCAATTTATAAAATCCAACAATTTGGTTAGAGTTCAATATTGATAATTCAAATCAAAACTTTATATTTCAAGTTAAACAAATCATACAATTTAGTTTCGCCTTTTATATGAATTCGTTCGAGTCGATTCAAAATCCCAATCACTTAAGTTCAAATTCGGTTTATACAATTCAAATCAGAACCTTCTATTTCGATATATATATATATATATATATATATATATATATATATATATATAACAAACCATATATTTCACTTCCAATGATCATAACTTATTTTATAACTCAAGTCGTACAATTAAAGTTCATTACTTATATATTTGAATCAAAACCTTATTTATTCAATTCAAATAATTCATACAATTTAAAATCATTCTTATAAATTTGATTTAACAAATCTTTTAATTCAAACCAAAAAATTTATAAAGCAATTCCAAATATAAACTTATATATATTCAAATTCACATTTTAGTCGCTTAAAAATCGAATTCATTTTGTATCAATTATAAATTCAAATTAAACATCAATTTACGCAATTCAAGTTCATTTCTCTTGATGGATCGGTGCGGTTATCGGGGTTTGGGACAGGTTTCGGAACTTAGGGCCAAACTCAACACAAAAACAAACACAACACTAACTCACAATAATTTTTTACAAAAACTATTATATATATTTTATACATATACGTGTATACAAAAAAATTATAATATATGTACATATATATATTTAAATTCTAAGGACACACAAACTATATATATAATATATAAATTATATGTATATATAACACAACGCGAACACACACACAAAACCGTATACACATATACATATATATTTTTAAAATCGACACACACACCCCAAAATCATATTATACAAATATATTATATATCATATATGAACACATACACACACAAACAACACATAAAAAAATCAATTATATAAATACATATGTATAAACAAACATAAAAATACACACAATAAAAAACACACTGACTCACACACAACACCATGAACACACGCACGCAGGTACCAAAACACACTCATAAATAGTTTACAAAACCCACACTTACATACACTAGCACAAACTACACACATCAATTCCCGTACTCATGCACATACACATGAAGCAGCGTATACATTCATACACTAACACAAAACTCTTACTCTCGACACACACTCACGGCAAAAAAATAAACCATACATAAAAAAAGGACTCACGCACGCAGGCTTCCAAACAACACGGTAGGGGAGAAAATGGCGAGCTGCAGGTGGAGGCTTGGCGTGGTCCGGGACTTGACAGTTCGGCGTGACAGCGGGGATTAGCGTGGAGGTGGAGATGTAGTGGGTGACTTGGACGCGAAGGAGGTACGGCTTGGGTCAACTCATGAGCTAGGCTACCAAGGCATTGGGCGGGATGAGGGATGGATGGGTGACGTGGGCAAGCTCGGGTTCGCGACGGACGGGCTTGATCGGAGGCTTCGACTACTATTGGAGGACGGAATGGGTCAACGGGCGTGGCAGCGGATCTTAGCGGAGTTGGAGGGCGAAGTGGGGCGAAGATCGGGTCAGCGTAGGTGGCCTTCGAGTTGCGTGGGTTTGGGGCGGAAAGCTCGAAAGGAAGAAAGGTGTTGGGTGAGAGACATGAAGAAGTAGAAAATAGCGAAGGGAAAAAATACAAGGTGGGGAATAAAAGGGAAGGGTGATGGGGAATAAAATATAGTAGCTGTATTGTTTTATTTCTTACTTTGTAAATGAAAGCCGAATGATGGGAAGATAATGCATTTGTGAAATGTTGTATTAATTATCTCGGAACAATGCGAGAAGGAAATATAAATGGGTATGTTTGTTTTGGGAGACGAAAAGCATCTGAAATGAACAAACTTGAAACGCCAGTTTTAAATCCAAAACAAATGGTCATGTTTAAAAATGGAATGGTAACGAATAGATTTGGATTTACAAAGTGAACGAACAGTTTTGGAATTATATATAATGAATGGTTTTTAGGCAACGCAATAAAAATAAAATTAAAACAGATCAAAATATTTTGAAATAAACTCCAAGATAAAATTTTATCGGAAACAAATATATATATATATATATATATAACAAAATGAGTTTAAATATTTAAATTAATCTTAAGAATAAATTCAAATTCAACTAAGTATACTCGATTCAATTTTATTCAACAAGTAAGTTTTGAAATTACAAATATTGATTCGCATTATAGAAATATATCTAATCCATAAAATCAAAATAGATTTAGTTTAAATCATAAATTAAAATAGTTATTTCAAAAAATCCAAGCAAAATTAAGTTTTAAATGAGTAAAATAAAAATCAAAATTTAAGTTAAATAATTAAATAAAAATACACTTAAAAATTCATGTCGTTACAATCTTCCCCTCTCAAACTTTTTCGTCCCCGAAAAGGAACGAGGCAGGGAAGTAGTAATTAAATAATCAATATATTTAAACCAAATGTTACTTATCTATCCTCATACCTATATATAAATTGATATATATATATATATATACACACATGAATAAATCTAAAAGTTAAAAATATTTACAAACATTCCAAAATAGTTTTAAGTATTCACTCGACGTCTCGATTGGCTATATATATCTGTCCCACTTTCGAAGCACGAAAATAGTTATCGATGATGTCGCGGTCATCACCAGAATCATTTCTAAGCGACTAGAGTGTGACTCTATATCCATCGAGTACTTATAGGATTTAACATATACGTTGATCAGACGTATACCCAAATCACTAGGTATTCGATAGGCTAACTTTAACGTCAAGTAAATACTTAAAACATCTTTATATATTTAAACAGAATATATACCAAGTTTTCCAAATCATATATTATAAATAATATATTTCAAATAATTAAAATTTTAAGTAGGGAAAATTTATATCTCTCCCCCACTCATTTATTTATTAAAAATTCAACTTCAATGTATATATATTATTACCAAATCAAATATATAACAATATTATTCTCTAATATACTTAAAGATTTTCAAATCAATGTTAACTATATTTAAACTTATGAAACTTGTCAAATTCCATAAGTTTAACATATAAATATATCATAAAAAAATCTTTATAAACCCATTTAAATTTATAAATTTGCATAAATACATACATTTATAAATTATATCATTGTAGATTTAAATCAAGATAAAATCATTTTATTACAAACTCTACATCTTTAAATCTCATTATAGTTTATAAAATATAAAATCTTAAAGTATAGATATCAAATCTTTGAAAATATTGGTATTACCAAACAAAATGTGGTTTACAAATACACATCAAAATTGTATCAAGAAAATACCAATTTCAATCCAATACTCAATAAGAATGAACTCACTAGAAGACTTATACTCTCCTTCTATTTCTTACCTTGTTACAGACAAGATAAGTTATAGAATTCAGGTTAAAAGTTGAACGAACGAAAGAACCTAATCAGAGATGATTTATGAAGGAAGATGGATTCGAATGGAAAGGAAATTTCAGAAAAGATTTAAATACTAAACAAAATTTTATATTCAAAAATATTCGTTTTAAAACCATTTTAAAACTATGTATACTTTCAAAATACGCTCTCTAAAGAAGGATTCTGCAACTGATTTCACTCATTCTAGGGTATCACTACCCTATCTCTAATGAGCTTTTACCCCATAGGTTAAAGCTTTGATAAACCAAAGCTCTGATACCACATGTAACGACCCGCCATTTTGACCGTGCCGAATCAACAAAACATTTTAACTCGAACCGTCCAAAACAGCAAATTGTTATTAGCTTCTGGAGTAAATAGAATAAATCACAGAATCACAGACATAGATGCAAAGCAATATAATATCTCGTAGTGGAAAATACATAATACAATAGTAGTTCATAAAGCTACAAAATAAATATTTTACATCAGAGTTTACATAATTACAGCGGAAGTCAAATACACTGGATTTCAGATACAAAAATAAAAGATAACTATATAAAACAGAAATGGAAAGAATAGCTGTAACTGGATCAACTGAATAGGTAGATATAGATGAGCAAAACCCAGAAATCTCCAAACTCCAAGAGTAAATCTCGAAAGTTGTGATAATCGATCTGACCCAAGCAATAATGCAAAACATAACAACTCGGATCAGGATTAACAATCTCATGGAAGTAAATCAACTCAAATGAAATGCAATCAACAAATCAAAGGATGTTTGGGATCACCATCCTTTAATGATCCGTCAAACTAATACTATATAGTATAACATGCTATGTACAGTAGTGTCTATCAATAAAGTAAATATCAAAATAGCGTAAGCGGGATTACCATTATTACCCTTACACCATTTATATATTCCCATAGTATATACGGTATCGTAAATTCCTCCATACATGGAGGGTTATCAGAGGGCACTACATATAAAACAGTACAAAACAAAATCGTAGTGGGCTCGTATAAGGCATGTGACAAGGCACACAAGGAATGTTAGGATGGATTCACCGTTGGCAGATCCGGACTGGTGGTAACGCATATCAGCCACTACCGCCTACCTATAGACACACTCCTATAATCAAATCGGAGGGTGGCCACCAAACACATCACAAAAGTAATCGACTGGTATCGAAGAAGTGCACTCGATAGGAGGTATGACCTCACTTGGTCTCAGTGTAGCTCCTGTTCTAGTCACATCAAGCTGACTCAAGGTAGTCAGGGTCTTAATTAATATGAAATAGAAAATAGAGTCGTTCGCCAAACCATCTTCATTCTGAATCTCCACTGCATACGCAGTTGTTAAATTTGTTTTCAGTATTGGTAGAAAGTATGGCAATAGACGATCCCAGTCTCTTTAGCAACCAATCGTTTGCATTTTTAACACCATGGTCATTATTTTATAAATCACTTTAAAAAATCATTTATACGAAATATCAGTTTCAAATTTGAAATCAAAATTAAATATCTAACTTCAATTATATTAAATTTCGAAAAAAAACTCACTTAAATCGCTTAAATCAAATCAGTTTAGAAACCATATCGAAAAGATCTCAAAATATAGTATAAACTAATACTATACTATTCAACTTCGATTTTATATAAATTTTCCGAAAATACTCGCAAAACAATTTTCAAATCCAAAAGTCGACTTACCCTAAAGGTCTCAATTTTCATTTAAATCGATACCAAAACATTTAACTTCGATAATATTTTGGTTTGGTTTATAGTCGCAAAAATTTAAATTCAAAACAATTCAAATAATTCAATTTTTACCTTTATAAGATATTGTTTCAAGTCGATTCATTAAATCCAATAATTTGGTTCGATTTCAATATTGACAATTCATATCAAAACTTTATATTTCAAGTTAAACAAATTATACAATCTAGTTTTGCCTTCTATAATAATTCGTTCGAGTCGATTCAAACACTTAAGTTCAAATTTGGTTTAATTCAAATCAAAAACTTCTATTTCGATTTATATATGTCAAAACAAATCATGTATTTCACTTCAACGATCATATCATATGTTCAAGTCGAACAATTCAAGTTCATTACTTATAAATTTGAATCGAAACCTTATCTTTCAATTCAAATAATTCATACAATTTAAAACCAATCTTATAATTTTGATTTAACAAATCTCTTAATTCAAACCAAATGATTTATAAAACAATTCCAAATATAAACCTTTCTATATATATATTCAAATTCACATTTTAGTCGCTTAAAAATCGAATTCATTTCATATTAATTATAAATCCAAATTAAACATCGATTTACACAATTCAGGTTCATTTCTTTCAATATTTAAATCATTCAAATTCGCATTCAGTTGATTTAGAATCAAATTCATTCCTTAATTGGAAATTCAATTTCAAAAACAATTTCACATTTCAAGTTTATCTCTTATAGTTTAAATCAATTCGAATTCAAATTCATACGTTATATGAGTCCATTCAATATCGTTATATAAATTCAAATCTTTATCTCGAATTCAAATCATAGAAACC
This sequence comes from Allium sativum, assembly GCA_030737875.1. Classification (NCBI taxonomy): domain Eukaryota; kingdom Viridiplantae; phylum Streptophyta; class Magnoliopsida; order Asparagales; family Amaryllidaceae; genus Allium; species Allium sativum. The sequence goes on from CM060924.1 coordinate 481,567,494, forward strand.
TTTACTTATCCATCTTTGAGTTTATTATTAAAGTTTGTAAGATATATAAAGGGAAAATTTAATTTTGAAAATAGATATATATATATAATATAAGTTTATAAAATTCTAAAAATAATTAGAATATAGATTATAAACATATATAACTTGAAAATAATATAGAAATAGGTTTTAAAAGAATTGTTTATAATAATATAAAAAGTTTAAAATACTTATATGATTAAATTATATGGTTTAAAATAAATAAAATCATAAGTAAAATCATAAATAAGTATTTAAATATATATTTACTCATAAGATCATTTTAAAACATATAATTTAAAATTTACAAAATTTAAGTTTAAAATCTTTAAAATATGAATATAAAAATATAAAGTGTTAAGTTATTATTTTAAAATCAATTTTTTTCCAAATCGCTTTACTTCGAAAACATGACCAACGATGTCCGCATATAGTTTTCTACCCTACGGTCAAGTGGCACGGATATTTATCATTTCAACCCACAATTTATAAAATTTCTACGTGTCTGTCATTTCAACCCACAATCCCAAATTAAAATAAAATCGTTCAGGTCTACCATTTCAACCCATAACGATTTTTCCCTAATCTAATGTCCGTTGGGGTATGTATCATTTCAACCGTTAGTGATTTTTCCTAAACTAGGGGTATCAACGACATAAAAAATCATCGTATAGCATCAATCACATCATAAGTCATACATCATCAGTGCACCTACGTGTCATATATTTCATCGTGTCATATATATAAGTATACATATTAAACACACAATTTCTACTAGCAATCCTATACATTTCACGACATTTCATTTGTGTTGAATTTAACATCCATGAAACATTGTAGATTAAGTGTGAGATAAACTCACCTTTCGTGGCACAGAAATGGAAACAACAAATGGATTGACACAGAATAAAATAGTGGCTTCCATGCACAACTTAGAAAGGATTTAACTTGATAATCAACTCAATATTTATTTTATTTTTATGAGAAGAGGCTAGGGAATTTCTCAACGGATCGGTGCGGTTATCGGGTTTTGGGACAGGTTTCAGAACTCAACAACAAACTCGACACAAAAATAAACACAACGCTAACTCAGAATAATTCTTAACAAAAACTATTTTTTTTACATATACATGTATACAAAAAAAATATAATATATGTATATATATATATATAAATTCAACGGATACAGAAACTATATATAATATTTAAATTATACATATATACAACACTACACGAGCACACACACAAAACCGTAAACACGTATACATATATATATATATTTTAAATCAACACACACACCAAAACCATATTATATAAATATATTATATATGAACACACACACACGAATAGTACATAAAAAAATCAATTATATAAATGCATATATATAAACAAATATAAAAGTACACACAATCAAAAACACGCCGACTCACACACAACACCATGAACACGCGCATGCAGGTACCAAAACTCACATATAAATAGTTTGCAAAACCCACACTCACATACCCTAACACAAACTACACACATCCATTCTCATACTCACGCACATGAAGCAACATATACATTCACATTCTAACACAAAACTTTTACTCTCGACACACATTCACGGCAAAAAAATAAACCCCACACACAAAAATAAGACTCACTCACGCAGGCTCGGAAACAACACGGTAGGGGAGAAAATGGCGAGCTGCAGGTGGAGGCTTGGCGTGGTCCGGGGCTTAACAGTTCGGCGTGACAGCGGGGATCGACGTGGAGGTGGAGATGTGGTGGGCGACTTGGACGCGAAGGAGGTACAGCTTGGGTCAACTCATGAGCTCGGCTATTAAGGCATTGGGAGAGATGAGGGGATGGATGGGTGAGCTCGGGTTCATGATGGATGGGCTTGGTCGGAGGCTTCGGCTACTGTTGGAGGGCGGAATGGGTCAACGGGCGTGGTAGCGGGAGGCTTGGTGGCGGGTCTTGGCGGAGCTGGGGGGCGAAGCGGGGCGGAGATCAGGTCAGCGTAGGTGGCCTTGGAGTTGCGTGGGTTTGGGGGGCGGAAAGCTCGAAATGGAGATAGGTGTTGGGTGAGAGACATGAAGAAGTATAAAATAGTGGAGAGAAGAAATACAAGGTGGGGAAGAAAAGGAAAAGGCGACAGGGAATAAAACGTAGTAGCTGTATTGTTTTATTTCTTACTTTATAAATTAAAGTTGAACGATGGGAAGATAATGCGTTTGTGAAATGTCGTATTAATTATCTCGAAACAATGTGAGAAGGAAATATAAATGGGTATGTTTGTTTTGGGAGACAAATAGCATCTGAAATAAACAGACTTGAAACGCCGGTTTTAAATCCAAAACGAACGGCTGTGTTTAAAAATGGAATAGTAATGAATAGATTTGGATTTACAAAGAACCGTTTTGGAATTATACATATATAATGAACGGTTTTTAGGCAACACAATAAAAATAAAAATAAAACGGATCAAAATATTTTGAAATAAACTTGATGATAATATTTTTTTGGAAACAAATTATATATAACAACACGAGTTTATATATTTGAATTAACCTGAAGAATAAATTCAAATTCAACTAAGTATACTCGATTCAATTTTATTCAACAAGTTTTGAAATTACAAACATTGATTTGCATTATAAAATATATCTAATCCATAAAATCCAAAATAGATTTTGTTTAAATCATAAATTAAAACAGTTATTTCAAAAAACCAAGCAAAATTAAGTTTTAAACAAATCAAATCAAATCAAAATCAAAATTTAAGTTAAATAATTAAATAAAAATACTTAAAAATTCAGGTCATTGCACCCAATAAGCGCTCGGGAAGATCCACATAATAAGTCATATTCCCAATCATATCCACGATCCTAAACTACCCAATAAATCTGGGAGTCAACATCCTAATCTTTCCAAACTAAACTATCTTCTTAAGATGGGAACTTTAACAATTATCAAATCCCAACACTAAATTCTAGTTCCTTTCTCCTATTATTCGAATATGATTGCTGTTGGTCCTGGGCAACCTTCGTTCTATGCCGAATCGAAACGATAATCCCCGTAGACTCACGGATAAGTCTGGTCCGTGTAAATCTTGTCGGTAGTTTTTGTAACGACCCGGGGGATTCGACGCCCGAATTCCAACAATAATTCATAAACCTGTATTCCTTGCCAGAACTCAAGTTTCGAAAACACTAGATAGTTAATAAAAGAAAATAGAGAGTGAGATAAGAAAGAAAGAAATACTAGAGTAGAAGAAGAAGAAGAACACAACAACATCAGAGTCTCACATTCTAGCAGAATAAAATATAATATAGAAATAAAACTTTGTTGAGAGCTTTGAAATAAAAACTTACAATCCTCAGAGTACATCAATACATCTAGACAGTTTTATTAATCTGTCCTCAACGACAACACATAGTGGAAAAATACTAGATATCATACGTCTGAACTACTACAACACGTCTTCTAAAATTTGCAGCGTCTAAAACCTGAACCTGAAAACAAACCCAGTCTAAGACGAACACTTACAAATGCCGGACCAGTCTGGTGAACCAGATTGAGAAAACTCGCTAAGTTTAAAAATATCACCTAACTTGATTTTAAAGTCAAACCATTTCTTTTTGAAATCATATCTTATTATGATATTATAATAGTGTATAAATACAAATAAATATCAATCTAGCGGAACACTTGCATCTCACGCTCCATATATATAGTATACAATCAAAATCACAAACTCTTATTGGAGACTGGATTTCCAACTATGACAAGGTATGGAACCAACTTCCGATGATGTATCTCTAGAGGCAAATACACTGGGTTCAACAAGAACATCTTGCAACCCGGCCACACATGACCGACCACTCATTTTGCTTGAGTGCATCGAATGTATATCACCAACGGTTTGGTGCGACCCACAGTTTCCTGATAAGGGACATCATCGAAATAGATTAAAGAAGGAAATGAATTTTCTCTAGATAAGCGATTATACACCCTACTTGGGAGCTACCCACTTAGCCATGCTACCTGCCCATTTTTTGTCATTTCCCATTTGAAGAGGCATGAGGTGTAACGACACGGATTTTGCCCGACCTTAATCGATCGCAAAATCGACCAAGACCGTTCAAAACTCGCATACGTTAACTTTGGGAATACAAAACATTAGAACAATAACAGCAGACTTTTATTCATTACAATAATATAACATCAGAGTACAGTCAGAGTACAAATAAAGTAAACTACAGCGGAAGATAAATTACAACAGATTTAAATACATTAAACAGCGGAAGACTTCTATGCTCTGGACACAGCTTTAGGCTTCGATCCAGAATCCTGCTAAAGAGATAGATATCTGCAAAAAGGCTACTCGACTGCCCGTGTAGAAAAGAGGGCACCCGAGTTTGCAAAGTGAAACAAACTACGAGTCAGTCATAGGACTGGTGTGAGAATTCTTAACTAGTTTAACTAATAGTAATAAGGCAAATCCAAGGACCACGCCGCTAACGCGGAACGGGTTTACTCTAATGGATTGCCGTGCATAATAAAGTAAATCGTTAAACAACGCAATGTCTTTTTGGAAAAATGAAACCATTATAAGACCCAGGTCCCATCACACAATGCAACGCACACCAGAGGATAGGGTTTTACCTTATAATGGTCAAAAGATGCTTGATACGTGAAAACGATATTATTATTATTAGTGTATACAAGTTTTAATAAAAAGATTTGAATCATAAGTATCAATCCTAGACGGCATGGTTACCATATAGCATGTCGCCAATACTAGTTCTACAATCAAAACCGCAAGGGCGTATTGGAAATTTGGATTCCATCATGAGTCGAGGCTAGGGGCAAGCTCCTCTCCGATTCGAGACACTCTAGCAAATGCCTCAGGATCCCCCGCAGTGAACCCTTGGATCTTCAGGGCCGGTCCCCGCCTATGGGCAGTGGATTAGTTATGCCTGAACACACGTTTCCCGGTCCCTTTGGACCTATAGTATGACCACCAACGGCCTATAAAACACGAGGTACCTCAAAATCCATCATCCACATAAGTAAAATGTTAGGGCTAGTAGGTCACTGACACCACTCTAGCTAGAAAGAAACGTGTGCACTCCCTGCAGTCCGTATCCCGTTTTTGACTCATACCGGGGTGTGAGGCTCGCGAAGTCACGCTATACACAAAGCTACGCCTAAACAGGCCGTGCTTTGATCATCAACCACAAGGCCTGCTTTTCAACAAAAGCCTTGATCAATGCATCTTAGCATGCCACATTGTCAGTCCATACTATACCATTAATTTCTACCAATATATAACCTCTAAGCTCGTATGTCTCAGAGAAGGGTGTTAATCACCAAACAGATATATATTAATAGAGATCAACGAATGTAGTATAAAGGACTACAACGTCAGACATACATTCCATTTATAAACTTATGCTCTGGGTCTGAGCGAAAGTCAAATCCGTACAAATCGACACTACGTCTGAACGGCCACCACTGAAACCCTTTCAAGGTAGCTACTCCTCTCATGGGTCTCAGTAGCAACACATCCATTCGACGTGAAGATCGCCGGTCTTCAATCACCGTCTTTAAATCTTCGACTTAGAACGTCGTATAATCATTTGAAATGAGGTTGAACTCGGTCTTTTCAAATGATTCTCGCGTATATATATATAATAATTTGAAAACATTTCCTATCGTTATTAATATTTGATAACGACCTATCACTATTTTTATTTATATAAAAATGGCTCGAATAAATTTAACGACGCTTCCCTGGCGCTGTTTTCAACCAAATTTGATTTACACATAACTTGAAATCTAACCGTTTAAAGTTACGATTGCCGATACGCGAACTGCCGCGCGTGTTCCGTTTAATTTATAATCTATATATATATATATATATATATATATAAATCGTTTGGTGATTTCAACTATTAACGTCTATTCTTTTTATCGCATCTAAAATGACGATAAAATATCACTTGTTTTATTTTACTACCCTTTTTGTTTTATTTACACTAGCTTTAAATAAATTATACTTTATATATCCTTTTATTTTATTTACACTAAGTGTAAATAAATTGTATTCTTTTTCCTATTTATTTACCTAATTGTAAACAATCTTTTCTATTCTTTTCCTTATTTATTTTCCTAAGTGTAAATAAGTATTTATCTTTTCCTTATTTATTTACCTAAATGTAGATAAATGTTTTCAATTGCTTTTTCTTATTTATTTACACCATTTGTAAATAAATGTTTTTACTATTCTTTTATCTTATTTATTTACCTAAATGTAAATAAATGTTTACTTCTACTTTTCTATATTTATTTACATTAATTGTAAATAAATATATCTAATTTCTTTTTCTTATTTATTTACACTATTTGTAAATAAATGTTTTACTTTTACTTTTGCTATATTTATTTACATTAATTGTAAATAAATGTATCTAATTTCTTATTCATATTTATTTACGCTATTTGTAAATAAATGGTTTCAATTTCCTTGCCAAACCTATTTACATAGTGAATGTAAATAGATGTATTTCTTTAATTCTTTTCTAATAAATTTTTTTTTCATAAAAAGAATATCTTATGTTAATTCTTTTCTAATATTTCTTTTTATTATTTTTATTTACATAAGAAAATGTAAATAATTACCACCTACATTTTGGTTCTTTTTATTTCCTTTTTTTTATTTTTATTTACATAAGAAAATGTAAATAAATTCTAATTCACATGTTTAATCTTAATTACATAGAAATGTAATTTTATTTACAATGTAAAACATGTTCTTTAATTACATAAAAGTATAATTTTATTTAATACTTTATTTATCTAATGTAAATAAATGTCTTACTTTTTCTATGTTTTATTTTATTTACACTAAATAGTTTACATATGCTTTAACCTCCCACATTGGATAGGTATTGTTGTGATTACTGGACAGCCGGGCGGGTCCGGGCAGGTTTACATCACAACTCAATCCAACCTCGGGTTAAGCATCTTTTCTTATTTAACAAAATATATTTTATCTTTTATTCTTTTTCTACTTTAACAAAATGTATATTTTATTTTCCTTTCTTTTTCATCATATTTTATTTGCAATGAAGGATGCAAATAAAAATGTGTTCTTTTTAAATCATATTTTATTCGCATTGTGAATGCGAACAAAGAAGGAAATTTTATTTTTAAAGTTTTATTCGTATTATAAAATGCAAATAAAAGTAAGTTTTATTTTCAAGTCATATTTGTGTTTTGAGAACACAAATAAAAATATAAGTTTTGTTCTCAAGTTATATTTGTGTTTTAAGAACACAAATAAAAAGAGTGCTTCATTTTCTATGCAAATATTCGCATAGTGAATGCAGATAAAAAGGAATATTTTTATTTTCTTATGCAATACTTGCATTGCAATGCAAGTATAAAGGATGATTTCTTTTCTTATGCATTGAAAAGGGAATAAGGTTTTCTATTTTCTTCTCTTTACATAGAAAAATGACGTTTTCTATTTTTTTTTTCTTTACATAGAAAAATGATGTTTTCTATTTATCTTTCTTTACATAGAAAAATGATGTTTTCTATTTATCTTTCTTCACATAGAAAAATGATGTTTATGTTTTATTTTGATTTACATTGAAATAAATGTTGTCTTTCTATTTCTAAGTAATATTTGCATTTTAGAATGCAAATGAAAAGGTGAACTTATTTCTAATGTAAATGTCTTTTCTAGTGTCAACATTCCTAAAACAACTATATTTTCAAATGCCAATATTTGATTCATTTCAATTATATAACATGACGATGGAATTTAATGTCATTTCAACTAAATTAACACTACGATGAATTTTGTCATTACAACCAAATCAACACAATAATGCTATTTTTGTGTCATCACAACTAAATTAACACAACAATGTTATTTTGTGTCATTACACTAAATTAACACAACAATGAAATTTTGTGTCATCACAACTAAATTAACACAACGATAGATTTTGTGTCGTAAATAAATTAACACAATGATGGGTTTTGTGTCATTTATCCATGAATCAAAATAAAAGTTCCATCTTTATTTATTTTGTAAATCAACAAAATCTCTAAACTTTATTTATATTATAAATTAGAATAAAAGATCAAATCTTTATTAAACAAATCCAACTTTCTTTTATGTTATTTAAATCAAACTTTCTTTTATGTTATTAATCAAAATAAAAGATCAAAATTTAATTTGTTTTCAAAATAAATAAAAGATTAAAACTTTATTTTGTTTTCTAAACAAAAGATTAAACCTTATTAAATCCTTTTTAATGCATGAAAATGTGCATTTTTATTTTCTATAACAAGTTTCAAATCAAAAATTGTTATTTTATACTAATCAACAATTTTAACCAATTTGGTATTGTTAATCTAAATTTGCATTTCTAATCAAGATGTTGTTTTTGTTCATACAATCTATTTCTAACCCAAATGACTTTTAAACCTAATATAACATTTCTAAAGAAAATGTTATTTTCAATCGAATAAACATCTCTTAACTAAAAATGTTATTCTCTTAGCATAACATTTCTATAACATAATTATAATGGTATTTTTAATCGTATCCTAATCTAATTCAAACCAACATAAATAAATGATAATTTAATTTTCAACACGATCATCAATCACATTAACAGATTAGTCCAACAACAACGACAAACCAAATCAAATTGCATATACAACAATCTGAAATTTAACAGCAGAACAAAATGATTTTTTAACATGATTATAATTAATAAATTTAAATTATTTTTAAAAGAAGAGAATTCTCACCTTGTTCTTATTCAGATCTGAAATTCAAAAGGTTCAGAATCAGTTCTAAACTCCATCAAAAAGTCATATTCGTTGCCACGGTCCCAACGTCTCTTGTTTTGCTGGATTTGGATCTCGTATGGAATAGTTATAATGTTACAAACATTTTCCATTAATCAAAATAATTAAATGATAATTAGATTCAATAATTACATCATTACTTCACGTTAATTCATCTTCCACATCATTCGCTACTCCAGACATCGGTTCCTTTTCAAACCCAACTTCGGCCTTGCCATACCCAGAACGCACGCCAACCGAAGCCACTTGAACCACCATCGCCAAATAGAAGCACCTCATTTAGACAAAGATTCTTGAAATTATTTGTGTTTGAAAATATTGCGTGAGGGAGAAGGAATTTAGAAAAAAGAGGAGAAAGAATAAGGGAGTATGGCTGCCATCGATTCAGATTAGTGGTAGCTGTGTATAAAGGGGGATTGGGGTTACGTATTTGGGTTGTATTTATTACCTTTAAATGTGTGTTCACATTTTAGAAATAATTATCTACCTCTAATTTTTTGACATTATTTCCATTATTTCTCTTTTGATGTCCTTAATTGACATACATTAGTAATTTAAAGGAAACATTGACCTTTTAATATTAATTATTTCCCTTTCCTGATTTAATCCCTTTCTATCACACATATTTGTTTTCCTATTTTATTAAATGAAGTTTGCTAATATGTTAATGTTAATAATCTTCCCTTAGTTTCAAATTCAAACGCTCAAAATTTTTTCTCTTTTTTTTTTTTTTATAAAAAAAAATTTCTTAGGTAAACCAATGACATTACTTAAATGACAATTCCTATGTAAACATAACATTTCTACATATATGACATTTATGTTTTAACAATTTTATTTCCAACACTAATGATGTTTATATTTGGACAATTCTAAATCAACATTTATGACAAGTTTATATTTGGACAATTCTAAATTAACATGTTTTGTTTCGTTTTGACAAATACTAACAAAATGACTTGTTTTTGTTTTTAACAAATTCTAGATTTCTCATGACAAATAAAATTAAATTTTATTTGTAGAATCAATCCTAAGTTTCTAATGACAAATAAAAGTAAATTTTATTTGTCACAACAAATTTTTACATCAGTCCAACCATAATGACAAATAAATGTTTTGACTAATTTTGAATTGATACAATAAATCAATCCCACCATAATGACAATAAATGTTCTTCAAATTTTCAAAAATGTGTTTTTAAATGTACATGACTCTTTTCCATATTTTCTAGTATCACATTAACATGTGTTTTTAACGTGATCATAATTTCTTAATTAAAACACGTAACACTAAAATATGTTTTTAATGAAAAACATGTTTTCAAAATAAAACATAAATCTTTTTTTTAATGTTTACATTTTTCTATGTTACAAATATCATACGAATGAACATTTTCTATGCTAACATTTTCCCATGAATTACAGTGTCATATAAAAATGATATTTTATATGTTAACAATTCAAGGTTATATTTGACACATAGTAAATCTTGACAAATAGGATCAATGCCTTTATATGTCAACCACTTAATGTAATTTTTTTTTTTAAATAAAAATCAATGATTTTATTTGTATTTTTAACATAAAAATGTTAACTTTAATGAACTCATGTTTTTTCTCTATCCTAAAACATGAATCCTTTTCTATTTTTATCATATAACATTAAAATGTATATTTTAATTGAAAGCATTTTTTTTTTAGATAATGACATAAAATATGTTTTTATTTCCAAACACAAGTTTGACAAGAAAATGTGTTTTTTCTTTCGTTCAATGTTCAAATTTGACAAGGAAGGTGTTTTTTAATTCAATAATCATGTTTGACCAAAATAAATCTTCTTTCCATGTCATACCTTTATTCAATTCAAACATGAACATTATTGTTCTTGTGTATAAAATAAAAATATAATATTTATTTTATACACCAAATTTAACACACATGAATCCAACATATTTTATATATACAATGAATTATGATTTTATCGTATACACAACATTCTAACAAACATGAATACCCAATCACAATCCATCGTTCATCACAATCACAGCACAATCAACATTGAAGTATATACAACATACAACGTGAATTTCATATCAAATGCATGCAATAAAAATTAAATAATTAATTTTTAAAATTAGAAATCTCACAGTGATTTTTATTTAATCTTTTATTTACATTGAAAAATGTAACTCTTTTATTTTACATAAGAAAAAAAAATATGTTTCTAACCTGAGTTTGTTTATTTTTGATTAAAAATTAAATTTTTAGCCATGATTATTTAAAATAAATTATCTCGAATATTAAATTTCCTTTAAAATTTCTTAAAATAAAAATTTTTAATTGGCCCCAAAATTCCGGGTTGTTACATGAGGTTTAACACTACCTTTAGAATATCACATCACTATTCACTTGAATGTCACATTGTTAGATCCGCCAAATCACTAATTGACGTCCACAAAAATACTATGGTCGTTAATCTAAGAGAAGGGTCATTCTCCTCCACCAACAGAAATATGTTTGTGAAAATCAACATACGTGATTCTTAAGAAATATTCTGTCAGACATTCGTCCATACAAGTGATCCAGGAACAGGATGAACCGGAGGCACCCTCCTACTGCATCCTAAGAACCACCCTACAGATCAGTAGCAAGTAGTTCTTGCAAATCCATAGATTTTAACCACGATAGGATTACAGTATATCTCCGGCCGCTGAACTCGAGATTTTAAGAAACTCTACCATTTTATGAAATCCACGGTCTTCAATTACTCCGTCTTAATCAACATCTGATATCTTCAACATTTCATATTTGCGGGTCGGAATGGTTTTCGAATATAATTCGATCCCGGTCTTTCCGTACCAACAATCGTATAGGCCAGATTTGATAGTCGGTTATAACTATCAAATAAACAACCATTTAATCATAAAAATAAAAATAGATTTAGTGGCTCAATATTCGGCATCACTTGGCTTTTTTAATTAAAATAATAGTTAATTTACAACTTAAAACTCTTTTCGATATTTCAACATTCATTAGTCCCTGACCATAAATTGGTAAGCGAACAATTCCTTAAGTATCAACCCGAAGACCGAAATCAACATCAGATTAATATTCAGAAAATCACTCAGCTCAACCAATCTCTAGTTAGGTTCCAACTTTTATCTTAACTCGTTAACAACCCATACTATTCCATTTCTAATTCATTCGACCACTTTCCACTTTGAAAATCCATTTTCAATTCCATTCATTCACTTAATCTCGTTATTAAGTATCACCAATTCAAAAACAACACTTCGATTTCTCACTTCTTTTTATAACCCTTGTTTGTAAAATTCTGGTTTAATATAAACCCCTTTTATCTTACTTCCTTTTACTCAATTTAATATTAAGTAAATATTTAATTTAAGCTATCGTGCTCGCTTAAAATCTCCTTTATAACTTTATTATAAAAACCGGGTTTTATAAACTCATTCATTAACTCCTTTCATACCTTAACTACATTTCATTTCGAACCTGATTACTTACTTAAATCATTATTAACTAAAACAATAATTTACTTCATTATTAACTATTGTAGAAGTAGTTAAATTCTTTATTAACTAAATAAATAATAAATTTCCTTTTTAAACTCTTATTAAGATTTAAAAAAGTATTTGTTAAGCTATTTCAATATATTACTTAACAATAAACCAATTCAACTTAATAATCAAACCCATGTTGAAATGGTCGACTTGGTTAACTCAAGACACGATTATTTCTTTAATTGATTCCAATTAATTCCATCTTTAAATTAATTAATAATATAGTTAATTTAAATAACTTCATTTAATTGTTTCTTAGAACAATTAATTCCACAATTAATCATTACATAAATTTCTGCTTATCTGTTTATAATTCTTATTAACATAAGAAGTTGTTTTATAAAATCACTTAACAATTACTTATAAATTTAAATAATAAACATTAAATATTTATTTTCTGTTTAATAAACTTCAATTTAAAATAATAGATTTCAAAATCTATTCTCAGTTATAAAATAAATTTTATAACTTCATTTCTGTCGATTCACCTGACGGTAAATTCATATTTATAAAACGATTGATTATCAAGCCATCTGATGCCAATTACTCAACCAATACTGCCCACTGGTTAATATCACAACAAATGTTGAATTTCGATTCAACAATCCATAAACAAATCAATCATTTAATTGGGTTGGTCATACAGTTCATATAGTGGAAATATGAGAATAAATAATAAATTTGAGGAATCCAGTTGGATCCCTCCAACCTGTTTTCTCTGCATCCAAATACGTTATCTCAAATAATATTATTGAATTCAATAAACAAATATGATATTCAATAATAAATAAATCACAACAATCCAGTCATCCCTATTATAAATTAATACGTTTATATTATTACAAACATAACCAACAAGGTAAGTTATCTCATTTGGATATAATCGTTAAAAATAACGATTGATTCAAATTACATTAAACAAACGTTTAATTTAATCAGTTCAGTTAAACACACACACACGCACACACACACACACACACATATATATATATATATATATATACATATATAACATCCATCAAACAATTAACAAACATAACACACAAATAATAAACCTGACTTATATAAATATAAATGGGTAAACTGAGTGAGTTAAACTCACTTTGATTTCCATTTTATCGCTGTAGCGGTTCGGTTACTGTTAAATTAAACAGTATTTAACTTGACAGAAATTCCCAGCTGTCTCCATCCCTGTCCAAAACAGTTCCACAATGTCCTGATCATTGTCATGACTCTAGTGTAACTTGATTTGTCGGATTCTGTTAATACCATAGAAATTATACACATTATATTTAACATGATTTTATTAAATTAATTAATTTCCTAATAATAATTTTATTAACTAATAAGGTTGGTCACCCTTACCGCTCCCCATTTCCTTTGTTCGATATGTCTTATCCCTTTATTTTCAGCACGCAGGAACTACTCACGGTCTTGTTTTATAACCGTAACACTGCTACTCATCAAGATATTTCGCACTCAACCTTCACTGTTGTCCTTCTTTCCAAAACGTTGTTTTCTTCACAAATGTTGCCCCTGCTATGTGCTTCACGAACCCACAAAATCGCGGACCTGCACCTTCGTTCTTCTGCTTTGTAAATAAACGTGGTGTACTTTAATTCATTTTGGCCCCTTCGTTTTTTCATGCATGCTTCGTTTAACTATTCTTCACGGGGCCAAATAGTTTGCTTTTCTTCCCAATTTATTTCCCTCATGCCTGCTCACATTAAAAGTGCCCGGTCCTACGCATTTGTTTACAGCACTCACGCGTGTGGCCTTGTTCCCATTATTCAGCATCCCCTTCAACTTTATATGCATATTCCTACTTCCCTTTAGCTTTTATTTACAAACCATTATGTTTTTTTTGTTTTGTTTTTTTCCTTCAATCTGCCTCGTTCAAAGTAACACAGCAAAATAGTGCCCACGTCTTTATTTCCTCCTATAGCCACGTTGACAAATGAGGCACCAATAACTGTTCTTCGTTTCCCATATTCTTTCACTAACCCTTCATCATACTGGATACCCCAAACGCTTTGTTAATTCTACCCACTCCACAAATTTCCCTATCTTTCACGTTCTGTCCATTCTCGTGTTTGCTCATGTTGTACAAATGTAGCCAACCCCTTTTAGTTCCATGTTATACCCTCGTCACGAACACATGGTAACAGTCTCCCCCACTTCACCACTACCGCGTCCATCTCCGTTCACTAGACCCTTCCTAAAAGTCATTGCCATTCCTTCACAATCCTGAAACCATGCACAGTTCTTGCTTGTTTTATGTCATGTTGGATACTGTCTAAGTCCTCTTTGTCTTCATTCTCCAGCTCCTCAACCCGTGCTCGAACCAAATTTCCTCACGCCACTCACTCCATGTCGATCTGACAGTTGATCAGAGGCCACCATACGCAGCACCTAAGCCTCGCCTCACTTCACCCTGAGTTCTGTGCAACTCGACATCCCCATCATCACCCAAAACCTCCATGAACTCCGACTATTCTGGACTCGAATTCGACAACTACAGGTAGCCAATCCACATCACAGCTGTCCAAACTAGGGATCTATTCACCCTCGGCATAATCCTAGTTGATGGTCTCAGATAATAATGTGCGAATTTTATAAAAATTAAAGAGGAAAGTTTTGAGGTTTCGTTCGTTGGTAAAAGTGGATGGCGGCCAGTTTCTGTTTTGACCACGCAGTGTATACATTGACAAATTTAGGGGTTTGATTTGTGTATTGGCTATTTAGAGGGTTAAATTTATTAATATTATATTATTATGAAACTTAACCATGAAGTAATATGCTAAAACAACTACATACGATATCCGATCAAGATGAAAATTGTAATCCTAACATAGAAAAATATTCCAGACACAATGGGACATGTTTCGTCGAATTTCGAGGCCGTTTGTAAAAAGCGCTTATTAAATCACAGGTGAAAAACACACGTTTAAATTTCCCATGATCACAGAATAAACCCAATAACTTGAAGTTTGAAACACTACAACACCTCATCATTGCGGATTTAATAAAATTAGTTTCGTAGAAAACGGAGTTCTTTGCATATCCTTATTCAATTTTACGCGTAAAAAAACGCTATTTTGGACACCCAAAATACCCGGTATCTAGAAATAGCAAACAATTTATCTATCCTAACTCTAAACGTTAATACGAATCCAGCAAAATTGATTTCATGGCTTAATTCGATCATTTTCTCAAGTTACGTACAAAAACCCTTTTAAATCGAATTAAATTATTAAATTAACCGTTATAATTTATAAATAATTCCATAACGACTATTTGAAAATTTGAATTGGACATAACTAACAATCTATAAACTGAAGTCTCAATTTTTCCCTTTCATTATAAAATTATTATCAAATAGATTCAAACATTTCTTGTTTCACATAATTCCGACTTATATCAGGTCCTGTATATTCAATTGAAGTTCAAAACTCAATATTACGAATTACTGCGACGTTTCGAGTTCGTTATATAATTATAACGTTTAAACTTCGTTATATAAACGAATTATATATTTTAAATTCATTTAAAATTCCAAATTGATATTTAAAATAATAAAATAAAATAAATATCTGACCATCGAAAATACAAGACGTTACATTCCTTCCCTCTTAAAAGAATTTGTCCCCGAAATTACTAAGTTAGAAAAAACATTACAACCCATTAACTTTTCAAACTCCAATTTATTTCAAATCGAAAACCAATTCACTATTGTAAATAAAGCTTTTCATAAATATTGGAAAATTTTCAACACATTAAATTCCTGGAAAAATTCGATAGAGTCTCCCTTATACAGAGTGACTTCTGCGATATCGCAGGATCAAATAATATTTATACATTGACTCACATGGTTGGAAACAAAATTCAAAACCAAAAAATTATATTGTCGCGTAAGAGTACCTTATGCGAGCGCTATTGAGCATACTTGCTCAACTTATTGCGATATACTCAACCAAAATCAACCTCAAAGCCTTTTGGCCCCTATACTCAACTCAATTCATCATGTAATAAACCAATACATGAAATTCTAAATAACATTCCATTAATCAATAGGTTAACAATACAAATTTCCAAAACTAATTAAGGATTAAATCATCAAATTTCAATTTATATATGATTCAATTCCAATTTATAATACTGGAATTCACTTTCTTAACTTTCAAATTCATTTGCCATTTTATTAATTCATAGATGAATTATGCTCAACCAAACTAACACACAATCAACAAATGATACACAATCAACATAAGCCAATCATTCAAGTGAATTCATATTCAATATTAATATTTCATATATTCACTTGGTTTAATATCAGTCGATTTATATCAGATCGATTTCAATTATTATTATTAATTAAATTCCCAGATTCAAAATCTATTTTATTAAATTCCAATATCCAGTTTTAACTTAATTCTTACTTGACCAAGTTAAGTTTCAATCCCAATATCCAATTGGCTAATTTTTTTCCCAAAATAAGTTCCATTTCAAAATCCAAATTCTGATATTTATTTCGAATATCATCCGATTTCTCTTTAAATTTTATTTAACTTATTTTAAGTTAAATTCCGATTCATTTTAATTCCAAATTAAAATTCTCATTCAAAAATTCCATATGTGAAATCTCTATGGGTTATATTAAACCATTTCAAATTCGTAATCCAATTTGAATTCCATTTAAATCAATAAAACAAATCAATATCTAAATAATTTGATAAAATTATTTCTTTTTTGTACAAAAATATAATTTGGGAAAAATTATTTCGTTTACCCTCTTTACAAAACAATATTGTGTCCATTTCCAGTTCAATGCTTCTCAACACTTGAACCGATCAAACAACACGATACAAAACATTTGTATATATAAAATTATACAAATGCGCGCTCTCATATATATACACTCAACCCAATCTAGGGTATTACTAACCCCATCTCTATCGAGTTGAGCCACAGAGCCAAGGTTATTACTAAATTTTATGCTCTGATACCACTGTAACGACCCAGGGGATTAGATTTCCGAATTCCAACAGTAATACATAAACCCGTATTCCTTGCCAGAACTCAAGTATCGAAAACACCAGATAGTTAATGAAAGAAAATAGAGGGTGAGATAAGAAAGAAAGAAATATTAGAATAGAAGAAGAAGAACACAACAACATCAGAGTCTCACATCGCAGTAGAATAAAATATAATATAGAAATAAAACTTTATTGACAGCTTTGAAATAAAAACTTACAATCCTCAGAGTACATCAATACATCTAGATAGTTATAATAATCTATCCTCATCTACAACACACAACGGAAAAAACTAGATATCATACGTCTAAACTCCTCCAGCACATCTTTTAAAATTCGCAGTGTCCAAAACCTGAACTAGAAAACAAACCCGGTCTAACATAAGCATTTACAAACGCCGGATCAGTCTGGTGAACCAGAGTGAGAAAACTCGCTAAGTTTAAAAACATTACCCAACTTGATTTTAAAGTCAAACCATTTCTTTATAAAATCATATCTTATTATGATATTATTATAGTGTCTAAACACAAATAAATATCAATCTAGCGGAACCCTTACAATCTCACGCTCCACATATATAATATATAATCAAAACCGTGGACTCTTATTGGAGATTGAATTTCCAACTAAGACAAAGTATGGAACCACCTTTCGATAGTGTAACTCTACAGGCGAATACACTTGGTACAACAAGAACATCTTGCAACCCGGCCACACATGACCGACCACTCATTTCGCTTGAGTGTATCGAACGTATATCACCAACGGTTGGGTGCGACCCACTGTTTCCCGATATGGGACAACATCGAAATATATTAAAGAAGAAAATGAATTTTCTCTAGATAGGTGATTATACACCCTACTTGGGAGCTACCCTCTAAGCTATGCTACCTACCTGATTTTTGTCATTTCCCAATTGAAGAGGCCTGAGGTTTAACACTACCTTTAGAACATCACATCACAATTCTCTTTGAATGTCACAATGTCAGATCCGCCAAATCAAGAATTGATGTCCAGAAAAATACTCTGGTCGTTAAGCTAAGAGAAGGGCCATTCTCCACCACTAACATAAATACGTTTGTCAAAATCAACATACGTGATTCTTAAGAAATATTCTGTCAGATATTCGTCTATACAAGTCATCCAGGAACAGGATGAACCGAAGGCACCCTCCTACTGCATCCTAAGAATCACCCTACAGATCAGTAGTGAGTAGTCCATGCAAATCCGAAGATTTTAACCACAATAGGATTACAATATATCTCCGGACGATAAACCCGAGATTTTAAGTAACTCTACCATTTTATGAATATCCACGGTCTTCAACTACTCCATCTTGATTAGCATCTGATATCTTCAACATTTGGTATTTTCTAGTCGGAATGGTTTTCGAATATAATTCAATCACGGTCTTTCCACACCAACAATCGTATAGACCAGATTTGATAGTCGATTATTTAACTATCAAATAAACAATCGTTCAATCATAAAAATAAAAATAGATTTACTGACTCAGTATTCAACATCACTTGGATTCTTTAATTAAAATAATTAAACAAACGGTTAATTTACAACATAAAACTCTTTTCGATATTTCAACATTCATTAGTCCCTGACCGTAAATTGGTAAGTGAACAATTCCCTAAGTATCAGTCCCAAAGTTCGAAATCAACATCAAATTAATATTTAGAAAATCAATCAACTCAACCAATCTCTAGTTAGGTTCAAATTCTTATCTTAACTCGTTATCAACCCATACTATTCCATTTCTAATTTATTCGACCAATTTCCACTTTGAAAATCTCATTTCAATTCCATTCATTCACTTAATCTCGTTATTAAGTATCGCCATTCAAAATCAACACTTCGACTTCTCACTTCTTTTTATAACCCTTATTTGTAAAATTTTGGTTTAATATAAACCCCTTTATCTCACTTCCTTTTACTCAATTTAATATTAAGTAAATATTTAATTTAAGCTATTGTATTCGCTTAAAATCTCCTTTATAACTTTATTATAAAAACTCTGTTTCAATATAAACTCATTCATTAACTCCTTTCAAACCTTAACTATAGTTCATTTCGAACCTGATTACTTACATAAACGAATTTCACATAAGCAATAATCACTTAAATCCTTATTAACTAAAATAATAATTTACTTCATTACTAACTATTGTAGAAGTAGTCAAATTCTTTATTAACTAAATTAATAATAAATTTCATTTTTAAACTCTTATTAAGATTTAAACAAATATTTGTTAAGCTATTTCAATATATTACTTGATAATAAATCAATTTAACTTAATAATCAAACCCCGGTTGAAATGGTCGATTTGGTTCACTCAAAACACAATTATTTCTTTAATCAATTCCAATTAATTCCATCTTTAAATTCATTAATAATATAATTAATTTAAATAACTTCATTTATTATTTATTAGAACAATTAACTCCACACTTAACTGTTACATAAATATCTTCTTATCCGTTTATAATTCTTATTAACATAATAAGTTGTTTTATAAAATGTTACTTATAAATTTAAATAATAAATATTTATTTTCTTTTTAATAAACTTCAATTTAAAATAATATATTTCAAAATCTATTCTCAGTTATAAAATAAATTTTATAACTTCATTTCTGTTGGTTCACCTGATGGTAAATTCATATTTATAAAACGATTGATTATCAAGCCATCTGATGCCAATTACTCAACCAATACTGCCTACTGGTTAATATCACAACAAGCGTTGAATTACGATTCAACAATCCATAAAAAAATCAATCATTTAAGCGGATTGGTCATACAGTTCATATAACCGAAATACGAAAATAAATAATAAATTTGAGGAATCCAGTTGGATCCCTCCAACCTGTTTTCCCTACATACAAATACGTTATCTCAAATAATATTATTCAATTCAATAAATAGATATGATATTCAACAATAAATAAATCATAGCAATCCAGTCATCCCTGTTATAATTTAATACGTTTATATTTTTATAAATGTAACCAACGAGGTAAGTTACCTCATATGGAAATAATCGTTAAACATAACGATTGGTTCAAATTAAATTAAATGAACGTTTAATTTAACCAGTTTAGTTCATTAGATATAAATATATATACATATATATATATATATATATAGCATCCACTAAACAATTAACAAACATAACACACAAATAGTAAACTCGAATTATATAAATATAAGTGGATAAACTGAGTGAGTTAAACTTACTTTGATTTCCATTTTATCATTGTAGCTATTCGGTTACCATTAAATTAAACAGTGTTTAACTTAACGGAAATTCCCAGCTATTTCCATCCCTGTCCAAAACAGTTCCACATTGTTTTAATCGCTGTCACGACTCCAATGTAACTTGATTTGTCGGATTCTATTAGTACCATGGAAATTATACACGTTATATTTAACATGATTTAATTAAATTATTTAATTTCTTAATTTATAATTTTATTAACTAATAACGTTGGTACCAATTGCCGCTCCCCATTTCCTTTGTTCGAGATGCCTGATCCCTTTATTTTCATTACGGAGGAACTACTCACGGTCTTGTTCTATAACCATAACACTGCCATTCACCAAGACATTTCGCATTCAACCGTCACTGCTGTCTTTCTTTCCAAAACGTTGTTTTCTTCACAAATGTTGCTCCTACTTTGTGCTTCACGAACCCGCAAAACCACAGACTTGCACCCATTCTTCTGCTTTGAAAATAAACGTGGCATACTTTAATTCATTTTGCCCCTTTCGTTTTGTCGTGCATGCTTCATTTATTAGTTCTTCACGAGGCCAAATATTTTGCTTTTCTTCCCAATTTATTTCCTTTATGCCTGCTCACATTAAAAGTGCCTGACCCCACGCATTTGTTTACAACACCCACATGTGTGGCCTTGTTTCCATTATTCAGCATCCCCTTCAACTTTATACGCACGTTCCTACTTCCCTTTAGCTTTTGTTTACAAACCATATTTTTTCTTTCAATCTTCCTCGTTCAAAATAACACATCAGAATAGTGCCCACGTCTTTATTTCCTCCTATAGCCACATTTACAAATGAGGCACCAATAACTGTTCTTCGTTTCCAATTTTCTTTCACAAATCCTTCATGATACTGGATACCCCAAACGCTTTGTTAGTTCTACCCACTTCACACATTTCTCCACCTTTCACATTCTGTCCATTCTCGTGTTCACTCTTGTTGTACAAATGTGGCAAACCCCTTTTAGTTCTATGTTACACCCTCATCACGAACACATGGTAACAGTCCCTCCCACTTCACTACCACCACGTCCATTTCCATTCATCAGACCCTTCCTGAAAGCTGCTGCCATTCCTTCACAGTTCTGAAACCATGCACAGTTCTTGCGTGTTTTAGATCAAGGTCGATACTGTATAGTTCCTCTTCGTCTTTATTCTCTTGCTCCTCGACCCATGCTCGAACCAAATTTCCTCACACCACTCACTCCTTGTCGATCTGACAGTTGGTTGGAGGCCACCAAACGCAACACCTAAGCCTCGCCTCCCTTCACCCTGAGTTCTGTGCAACTCGACATCCCCATCATCACCCAAAAGCTCCGTGAACTCCGACTGTTCTTGACTCGAATTTGACAACTACAGGTAGCCAACCCACATCACAGCCATCCAGACTAGGGATCTCATCACCCTCGGCATAATCCTAGTTGATGAATAATGTGTGGATTTTATAAAAATAGGAGAGGAAAGTTTTGAGGTTTCGTTCGTTGGTAAAAGAGGATGGCGGCCATTTTCTGTTTTGACCACGCAGTGTATACATTGACAAATTTAGGGTTTTGATTTGTGTATTGGCTATTTATAGGGTTAAATTTATTAATATTATATTATTACGAAACTTAATCACAAAGTAATATGCTAAAACAACATACGATATCTAATCGAGATGAAAATTGTAATCCTAACATAGAAAAATATTCTAGACACAACGAGACAGGTTTCGTCGAATTCTGAGGTCGTTTGTAAAAAGCCCTCTATAAATCACATGTGAAAAACACACGTTCAAATTTCCCATGATCACAAAATAAATCCAAATAACTTGACATTTGAAACACTACAACACCTCATCATTATAGATTTAATAAAATTAGTTTCATTGGAAACAGAGTTTGTTTTCATATCCTTATTCAATTTTACGCGTAACGCTATTTTGGACACCCTAAATACCCGGTCTCTAAAAAAACGAACAATATATTTATCCTGACTCTAAACGTCAATACGAATCCAAAGGAATTGGTTTCGTAGCTTGATTCGATCATTATCTCGATTTACATACAAAAACCCTTTTAAATCGAATTAAATTATTAAATGGGTGCGTTTTTTACAAGTCCCTATAAACTTTCTAAATGGGAAAAAAACCCGGTGATAAAAAGTATATAAAAAACATCCATATTTTTGAAACACCGGTCTAAATATTCCACAAATACCCTTGTGACCGTTCAAAACATTTAAAAACGAGTTAAACAATTAATCAGTCATCGCTCCTATAATTTCTCCCTAAACCCTAGAGAAAGAATTCCAGAAAACCCTAAGACGATCATTCATGTTTCAGAAGCGAAAGCCGCCGTTCTGTAGCTTCTTCCAGAATCGTCAATCATTGCTTCTAATTTGAAGACGTCGTCGTCAAAGTTAAAAAATGGCGAGAAAAAAGGTATAAATCAGACTTTTTTCATTCGTAATCGACTGCAGATGATATCATCTTGTGAAAAAGTGTAGTATTTGTAAAAAAATCTTTGTAATTGGGTGTATGGTGTTCGTAATATATGTTAATTTGAAAAATTTCGGGATTGTATAATTTTTTTTAGAAAATCTGAATACCCAAGGAGAGGTGTAAGTTAGTTATAACTTGGTTAATAAATATGATTATGAATTTGTAAGGAATGTTAGCATAAATGTATGATATTTATGCGTATGATGTGTATGGTTGTATCCAAGATAGGGTAATAAAGGTTTGACTGCATGTTTTCGAAATATATGCATGCGGAAATGTTCAATTTCAGAAGACTTGCTTGCTTGTGTGCATATTTATGAATTGGTCGTAGTTTTGAATTAATATTCTGAAAGAAACATGAGTAGATGGTTGAGCATTATTATAAAAGGGAGATAGAGTGGAGTAAATATAAAAATGGATTGTGTAATTAATATCAATTATTATTCTTGTGTAATATGAAATATGTATCTTGCTACAATATAAGTAGTAGACAAATTTATGAGTAATTCAAGATTGAAGGGAACTAATGTATACATTAGAATGTTAACTGCAGATTTTGTTGCAAGTTTTATAATTACTTGCAGTGTTTTGTGATAATGTATAGAATGAGTGGATAGTTGCATGCTAATGTTTGTATTAATTGCATGCATGCATAATTTTTTTTGAAATATTTGCACAACTTTGTAATAGTAATGTAGATGCATTGTTTGTCCAATACTGGTAGTAATTTTTTCACATTTGTGTACAGATATTAGGTTTTGTTGGACAAATTTGTGACTGAAGTTACACTAGTCAGAAATTTTGTACATGTTTTAAGAATACAAGCATTCATATATGACTTTATTCAGAATAATTGTATAGATGTATGCATATATGTGATTAAATTTAACTTTCTTGTAACAGAGAGCATTGGTCGAAGCGGACCATATTCCCAATGTTGAAAAAGAGAGAGCTATAGTACTTACTGAGCAACCGTGTAAAGTGGACAGAATGGTAAAACAGAGAAAAGTTGAAGAATTAAAAAAGAAACCAAAGAAAGAAGGTCTGTATAGGAACAATCTGAAAGCATTTATAGAGCTGATTGAGGACCTGAAGAAGAAAGACTTGTATACGCATCACCATTCTGTATTTCTTGAGAAAATACCATTGAGTAAATTCGTAGACATGATTATTGATGGCGTCATCTCTCCTGCAGAAGCCATTAAAAATTCGACAACTTTAGATATTATTTTCAAAGGTTATAAGAAGGATTTGAAGTATTTTCAGTTTGGAAATTTGATGCTAACATTTACAGAAGAAGATGTTGGAGATCTTTTGGGTGCTCCTGTCGAAGGTGAGTTGATTAAAACAAGTGTACATTTAAAAATTGTTGACAAAGAGGATGAAGATTATAAAGCTTTTATAGAAAGACACTTTAGTGGAGAAGCTACGATTAACAAGAGAAATTTAGAATGACAAATTTTTGCAACAATTAAAGTTCAGACAGAAGTGGCATGTTTTGATACTGTTAAGCTTTTGCTTCTCTATGTAGTAGCCACATTCCTGGTATCTACTCCGAACTATTCTTTACCGTGGACTTTGGTGCCATATTGTGTGTGCGAGAGAAAGTTAAGTACGATATCTTGGCCGAAAACTATTCATCACCATTTAATCAGTCAAGTTGATAAATATTATGAGGCACCACGGAAAATTACTGGTTGTGTGACATTGTTTTTGGTAATAATATCGTACTTATTATTTCTGATTGTTTAAAAAATATTGGTCTTATTTTTTGTAATGTTTTGTTTATTTTGTGTTTATGCAGTGGTGGGTTTGTGACAAAACTCATATTCTGCCAACATCGAAACCTAATTACAATGAAGATGTTTTTCCACGAGCAGGAAAATGGGACCTTAAATTGCTAAAGCCAGCGATGATACTGGATATAAAATTCAACCATGTAAGTTTCGTGTAAATTGTTAACATTTATATCTGTAAAATTAGTATTATAAATAACTGTAATGATATTGGATATTATGTGCGTAGTTGGTTGGATATAATGCCAATATGTACATTCGTGTATGCAAATATAAGGTATATCTGCATACTTGTATGCATATATGAGATATAGTAGCATCATTCATTGCAAATTTTTGCAATAAATGCATAATTTTCTACAGATGTTACCTATACTTTATAATTTGTACACATGTTATCACAATATTAGCATGTAAATTTTCAAAAATTAATAATTGTATCATATTTGTAATATGTTGTAATTAGGAAAACTACATACTTATAAAAATTTGAAAAATTAAAAGATGAATATTTGAGTGAAAAATTGATTAATATTTGCATTAATATATGTAGATAATTTGTTTTAAGATGGATTATAGTCTTATGTAGTAGAAAGTGTTTCGTGAAATCAAAACTTAAGTTGAAATATTTTTTCGAATGAGTGCAAACAATAAGGATTTATGCATATATTTTTTGAGAAATTATGAAATGTAATACTAGGAATGTAGAAAAAGTAATTTTAATATTTACAAATTGAAGTTCAAGTAATTTGTACACTTGTAGTTTTTTAAATTGGTTTGTCATAAACATGATGACACGATACTAAATATTGATTATGCAGTATTTACTGAATATAAGTTGTTTGATGTGTTTGCAGGATGTTCAACGAAAGGAATTGAAGTTGCTGAAACAAGCCGTGGATAAAGATGAACAATATGATGCATATTTCAAAAAGAGGGAAAAACACTTGAAAGATATGATAACCGATTTGAAACAAGAGAATAGGCAGTTACTAGAAGAGAACACAATGTTAAAAAGACGAATAAAAGAGCTTACTGCTTGCACGACATCAGAAAGTGCTGAAGATGATCTAGATGTAAGTAAAAAAAAATGATGGCGAGGTTAGTACAAACAGTGAGGATAGTCATAAAGGCAATGAAAATGAAAATCAAGGTCATGATGAAATGAATATTGATGAAGATGATGAGAAAACTGGAAGTGATAAAGAAGTGGAAGACGAAAACATTGAGCAGGTGATTGATAATCTGGTGGAGAAAATTGATAAGATGCACAACAAGAAAGATGTGCAGAAGAAGAAGAAGCAGGGAAAAATAACAATATTGGGAGATATTAATGATAAAAATGATGAAGGAACAGATGTTGAAAGTATTCAGGGTAATGACAGTTTAGGTGATTGTGTGGAGAAGGATCAAAATAAGAATGTAGTGGATGAGCTTGAAGTGACAGAGATTGACAGGACAACAACCGGAAAAAATGAAGAAGAAAAAACGAGGGAAAATAAGCAGATTGTTAGTAGCAGAATTGAGACAGACCTGGGAAATGTAAAGGAGAAGCAGCAAGAGATGGTTGAAACATGGAATAGAATGAAAGAAAAATCCAAAAATGTAAGAAACCAAAAAGAGAAAGAAAAAGTTAGTGTGAAGAACCAGATCGATGATACGGAAAAATTGAATAGGCGTATTAATTTAAGAAGCAGAAAAGGTATGCTATATTTTATTGATTTAGTAATATTTGTGAAATATAATTTCCAAAGTTTCATGGATGATAAATGTTATGTTATTTGTAGTTGTAGGAAAAGGAAAAAGGAAAGCGGATGAAATTGTTGAAGTTGAAGATCATGGAAAAGGACCACGAGATAAAGAAATGCCTATGAAAGCTAAACTGAGCATAAGGAAATTTAAGAATGTGCGGGAGTTGGAAGAGAACCAAATAGAATTATTAGAGCAATTTTTCGCAGAAGCGAACATGAGATATAATGTTTTCAGAATTTACTTAATTTTCGTTTGTGTTGACTTTTAGTTTTGTTTCTAATGAAGCAATGTTTTATAAAAATTTGCATAAAATTATGCAGACAGTTGTCAAATTTGCATTCTAGTATACATGTTCGAACAGAATGTGCGAAATTGTATGCAGATGAGTAACATAAGTGCAGATTTGTATGCATATTTTGGTAATATATGCATTCATGTATGAGGATGTAATGTTTATGTTTGATTTAATGATGTAGATCAGGAAAATGATTGCATGCCTATATGTCGATGTAAATCATTGTAAAGTACGGAGATGAAAAAAATACCGAGTAGCTGAACATAAAACAAGTATTTGTTGATGATTGTCACAGGAAAATATTTTAACGTATTGTAGACAATTATGCAGTAGAAAAATTTATTTATTTGTAACAGTTTATAATTTGTTATTACATATATTTTCAGAAAAAGGGCGTATTTGAATGGTGAAGATTCCATTTGCATTATTGGAAGTTCATTAGGTGATTTGTTAGCCGGAGGATTTATTGACGGACAGGTATTAGTATATTATAAATCTTTTGCTATGAATATTAGTTTATTAAAATTTTCTATTTGTTGTACTAGATAATTGACTATGTGGGATACAATTTGAAGAAAAAACATCCAGAGTTGTTATACATTAGAGTTTCAGCTTCTGTAAGTAGTTTTATATTTTTTTGGTACGTAAAGTCGTTTTTGTAGTTACATTTGTCCACTGAATAGATTGCAATTACAGGCATTTGTAAATACGGATTCAGTAGACCAACTGGAGCATTTTATAGATCAACCACTTGAAAAGGGATTCAAAGCTTGCAAGAAAATGTTAATTCCTATCCATCAAAAGAATCATTTTTCTATCTTGGAGTACATTAAAGATGATAGAAAATGGATCCATTATGATTCCAACAAACCACGGCGTGAAGGACCACATATAAAATTTGCGAAAGATATGGTATGTAAATTGTTAAAATTTTTGATTTCAAGTTGTGGTTTATACCATAATAAAAATGTATAGATATAAATAAGTATACATATACATATATATATATATGTATATATATTTATATATTTGCTTGATAAAAAATTTAATATGTATTTGATTGTTTATATTTTGTTGCATGCAGATAAGTTACGTTAGTGGGGTGATGAAAAAACTGGAGAAGAAAAAATTTCAGGAACAAAAAAAAATAATCAAAATAGCGGATTGCCCACAACAAGGCTACACGTAAGAAAATAAGATAAGTTTGTTTTAGTATTAGAAAATCAAAATTTTGAATATCTGCATGTTTCTATACAAATTATACATGTATTAGCATATAACTATACAAGTATCAATTATTTTCGTATATTTCATAAATGCTGGCATAAGCTTATACTGAAGAAATGAAAAATTATACACAGTTAAACTGGTATTTTTGTCAACAAATTGGTAGTAACTTCGTATTTGTATGCAGTTAATGTGAATAATTTTGTACACATATGCAGTTTTTGTGAATAAGAACCGAATATCGAACAAAGTGTTATTGATTAATAATTTTCTGCAGTGTCGATTGTGGGATGTTTGTTATCAACATAATGAAACGAAGATGCGAGGGGAATGAAATTGTTAAAGATGAAGGAATATTTGGCGCTGAAGCAATAAGTAAGCAACGTGCTGAGTTGGCTCATGAAATCCTTAGCTGCAAACTGTATAGCTGGACTGAGGAGAGGCGGCTAGCGCAGAAATATCTCAAGTCAGAATATAACAAACATGCTGTTTGAAATGGAAGAACAGGGAATTTTAGTTTTATTTGGTAATAATGAATGTTGTTTTGTTTGCCGGACCATGTGTAAATGGTTTTGTTTTGTATGAACTGAAGTACTTTGTATTTTTCTGCACTGAATTAAGTTTCGTTTGGTTGACGTGAAATTATGTGTTGAAGCATTCTTCTGTGTAGTTATTTGTTAATAGTTGTCTACTTTTGTGGAGGCATTACATATAATATGTAGAGGGAAAGGATACTTTTTTTCAGAAATAATACGGTTAGTAGATATGAGTTTAAAATGTTGATCATATTATCAGTATTGAAGCAGCATTCAGTAAAAATATTTCTGTTATCATTTGTAAAAATTTGTACAGCCTTGTTGGAATGTGTGTTGAAAAGTTGATGCTCAATTTACAAATTAAGGAGGTTAAAATTTGTGTAGTGAAGACAAAGTGAAAAAATTTTGATTTTGATCTTAAAGTTAACTAATTCAAGTTTAAATAGGTATTATTAATTAACAGGTATACCAGAGCATGTAGGAAACCAAATTTTTGAGTACGTTTTTGACAATAATTAAACTGGTTGAACAATTGTATGCCAATATAAATAAAACTGTAATACAATATCAATTTGCGTTGAAAAATGACATACGAATATTTAGTTTGTTGTAATAATGTTAAATCAGTCATATTTGTGAATAAGAAACAAAGTAGGTACAAGTATGCAATATAATTGCATTTATGTATGCAAGAAAATTTAATAATAGCATGTTTATAACCAGATAATTTCAATAACAGGAGAAACAAAAGTAATGAACTGAATTAAGTGGTAATAAACAAGAATTTACGATAAAATATAATGAACTAAAAGCAAAGGTGCATGTAAAAAGTTCAGAATATTATTAATTCGAAAAAAATTTACATTTATTTGTTATGAAAAAAAAATTACTTCGCTATTGAAGAACATGTCCTCTTATTATGACCCAACTTATTGCACAATCCACATCTAGTAGTCTTCGTAAATTCACCTGCTGATTTCGACCTTTTAGAAGATGATGGACGACCAGGCATTCTTCTACCTTTTGGAGGAAGTATAATTGCATCTTCAAAAGCCACATCTTCACCCATATAATTTATAACAGGATTGATTGGATGTGAGTAGGAGAGTTGAAAATGTCCAACTTTGAAATATGATTCAATGTAGTCATACACAGACAAGGTTTCACAGCTTAAAATACTTCTAACGGCATGAGCGCAAGGAAAACCGCTGATTTGCCACACATTACATGTACAAACTCGATTGTATAAATCAACAAATTGATGTATGGGAGAATGAACTTCAAAATTATATTCACTTGATTTGATAACAAACCAAGAAGAACCTTCCAAATGTAGACTTCTTAATCGAGTTTCAATAGCAGGACATAAAACGCTGTTCCAAGTCGAAGCTACTTCACGACGATCAGACATGAGTTTCATTAACTTCATTCTTATTTTATCTAAACAAGCAGTGATTGGTAAATGTCGTTCTTCCAAAATCCACTTATTAAAACTTTCTGAACAATTAGAAGACAGTTCACCGTAACGACAACCAGGGAAGAATACGTTAGAAAATTTCTCAAATGGAATTCCACTCAAAAAGTTTGTTGCGGTCGATCCACCTACATCTCTAAAATTCTTCAAAGCAGCATTGAAATCAGTCAAATTATATGCATAAGCAATTCTGGAGAACGAATCCAACAACATCCTTTTATTCGTTTTAGAAATTTGTGATTTTAAAGCAACTTTTAAATTGTTGGTCAAATGATAAAAACAGGATCCATGGATTGAATTTGGAAACACCTGTGGAATTGCAGCAAGGATACCTGGATGACGATCAGATATGAAAACATAGCTTCTAGAATCTTCTTTAAGAAACTCTCGTAGTTTTTCACAAAACCAAATCCAATAAGCTTCATCTTCGCCAGATACAATTGCAATTGCTATAGGAAAAAAAAACCTGGTTTTTAAAAAAATTGTTTAATAGTGGAATAAGGATCAGGAATATTTGTTTTGAAAAAAAGGATGAATGTGGGAAATTGATTAGGAATAATATAGTAGATGTTATATGTAAGTATTTTTTTTCTTGGGAAAAATGCAAGCAATTTATTTTCCAATGGTAAATAAGTAATAACAGATTTGAAAGTTGATGCAGGTTTTAAAAATAATTTCATTTATAGTTGATAATGCAAAAAACAGTTGCTTGAGCGGCGTACAGGCAGAATAATAGCATGACAGAATGCATATATTTATATAATTTGCATACGAATGTGAAAGAGTTTCGACTATTTTAGGAGTGGTCACAAAAATTGAAATAATTGAACCCGTATGTTAATTAATTTTACAGGATTTTAAGCAATTCTGAAACTAAAGAAACATGGTTATATTTCTAACTTCAGAATAATATCATAAATGGATGCAAATATTTTAAATAATGGCACATGTAAATGCACAGTTTCAAACAAACATCATTTATAAGTGATAAAAAATAAGAATATTGATAGTCGAACAAGGAAAAATTAAACTAAAAAAAATACCTTCATTTCCATTTTTACCAGTAGTAGCCATTAAACATTCTTGAGCTCGTCCCTTCATGAAGGTAGCATCAACAAAAATTAATGGTCGACAAAATTGAAATCCAAATGCACAGGCCTCAAATCCAATAAAAACCCTCTCGAATTGACGGGTAGAATCATTGCACTCCAACACAACTGTACTTCCACGATTAGTAGAAAGAACTGCATCACAAAAAGGCTGCAAGTGATGGTAGGACATTACGTCGCTACCATGTAAATCATCTAATGCCAATTTCTTTCCAGTATAAGCGTAATAATACTTCAAGATGACATTGTACTTAGTTTGAAACAAGTTCATAATGTCCTTTGTTTTCATTAAAGGATTTGCATGAATATGGTCACAAACCAAAAGCTTAATCAATTTACTAGATATAACGGGATTGTTTATATCATGAATGCCAGCACCACAATTATGTTCTGGTTGTAAACGCTTTACAACAAAAAATCCTGGAAGATTAAACTTGAGTGAAGCATGAATCCTGAAAGAACAATTTTTTTTGGAGCAAATAGCAGTTACTCTTTCTTTATCACTTTTAAGCAAGTTAAGCTTATATCCAGTTTTCATGCTATACATCATCAAATAGAGTCTAAACTCAGTGACACCTCCTTTAAATTGTTGACCAACACCGGAGAAAACAGATTGATTCAAATCAGTTTTCAACAATTGCTTAAACTGGTTGTTTGACTCGCTGCTACTACCAAAAGATGAATCACTAACTAAAGATGAATTGCTATCAGGAGCAGCAGAAGAATTAATTCGATTAACGTCTACAAAAAAAACCAAGTAATCTTCACGATAATATGCAGCCAATAAAAGAATGGAATGAAGATCAGAATTATTTTCTATATTTCTTCGCAAACCATCTCTAATGTGATAAAAGCACAACGACAACGGACTTAATTCAATCCATTTACCACAAGCAGCATCTATAATGGTATCAACTGTACTATCAAAATAGAGTCGAGTAGAAAAACTATCATTCCCATACTTGAGCAGCACCAACACACCAATATTTGAAGCACCACTAGAGGAAAAATGAAAAAAATAAAAAATAATCAGTAACATCAGCAGTAGCCAAATAAAATTACGATAGCAAAAAACATAGGAATACAATTAAATGCATACAAAGATGTAATAAACAGTAATAACTGCATATATATCTGCAAAAATTATATATACATAGAAAATTTGAATTTTAAGAAAACCTGAACCCATGTATTATGCATAAATTAACCCAAAAGTAATAGAATGATAGAACTAATAAACAGACAAGTCGAGAAAAAAAATTAATTTCAGTAGTTTGCATAATTATAAACATAAAATTTACATACTTGCACACAAATTTGCTGAGTACATCCAAACAGACTTAATATAAAAAATATTTGCTTTTACATATGCTCATATATAATATATATGCATATTTTTATACATGTACGTACAACAGATGAACAGAAAATTTGCCAGACTAATTTATAATACTGTGAATACATCAAAAAAATAAATGAAACTTTATAAATTATTGAAATCACACATCAATAACACTAGACAATTCTATCAACTAAATCTATTGAATCAACAAATACATATTGAAGAATGAAAACCAGCAAAAAAAAGTTAAAAAAATAAAAGCATATTTTACCTGAGACAAGATGAAGCCATTTCAAACACAGTCGTTCGATGTAAAAAATCAGTGGAAAAGTTGCCAACCAATTTGAATATGAACTGGATGGAAATGGAACCTCAAAAACAAAATGCAGCCGCCATTACTAGGAGTAAATTTTGGATGAAAAAACCTTAATCACGAAATATCCTCAGAATTAATCGCAAGTTCCCTAAAATTGCGGAAAATTAAGGCGTAATTATCAGATAATTAAAGAAAAAAAAATGACTGTAATGACATCCGTATGTCCAGCCGAAATATTGAATTTAGGCAAATTAGTCACATATAAGCGGTTAGTTTAAAAAGAAGGATGTAATTTATACTTTTTTATAGGGGAGGATGTGAGCTTAATTAAGATTAATTATAAGGATGTGACCCTAATTTTCGCTTATTAAATTAACCGATATAATTTAAAAATAATTCCGTAGCGACCATTTGAAAATTTGAATTGGAAATAACTAACAATCTATAAACTGAAATCTCGATTTTTCTGTTTCATTGGAAATTATCATATAGATTCAAACGTTTCTTGTTTCACATAATTCCGACTTATATCGGATCTTATATATTCAATTGAAGTAAAAACTCAATATTACGAACTACCACGATGTTTCGGTTTCGTTTTATAATTATATATAAATTTAACGTTTAAACTTCGTTATATAAATGAATAATATATTTTAAATTCATTTAAAATTCCAAATTAATATTTAAATAATGAAATAAATTAAATATCTGACTACCGAAAATACGGGACGTTACAGTTTTCCAACAACAAGTAGGTGATTTGCATGTCCGCCCATAAAATGCCTCATAAAGGGCCATACCAATCGTCACTTGTTAACTTTTATTATATGAAAATTTTACCAAAGGTAAATGTTGCTCCCAAGCTCCTCCGAAATTGATGATGCAAGTTCTAAGCATATCCTCTTGAACTATGTTGACTTTTTCTGTCTGACTAGTTTGTGGATGAGAGGCTATGCTCAAACTCAGCTTCATCCCTAAAGCTGCTTGAAGATTCTTCCAAAATTCACTAGCAAACAATGAGCCTCTATCACTAAATATAGTAGTCAGAATCCCAAGTAGTTGAACAATTTTCTTAACATATAACTGAGCAAAGAAAGCGACGCTTCTATTCTTCTTTATCAGAATGAAATGGGCGCTCTACGTCAACCGATCTATGATGACCCAAATAGCATCATTCCCCTTTGGACTCCCAAGAAGCCCATCAATAAAATCCATAGACTTGTGTTCCCATTTCCAGTGGGAATCTCTAGGGATAATAATTATCCTTTAGGCTTTCCTTGCTCGACCTTGACATTTTGCAAGTCAAACATCTAGCAACAAACTCTGCAACTTCCTTATTTATTACTTCGCAATAAAAGATTCTTCTCATATCCCTAAACAGTCTCCTCCGGGGTGTATGATCATTCTTGACCAATGACACTCCTCAAGAATCTCTTTCCTAAAGTCTCCACTCCTAGGGACACAAAGTTGATCATCTCTCCTCAGACTACCACTATTATCAATAGAATATCTATCATAATGAGAAAAGGATGTTTACTTAGAAATCTTTTCCTTTGATGACCTCAATTCATCATCAGGGTCTAGCTCACTGTTAATCCTTTCTATCAAGACTAGTATTACCTTCATAACCCCAAGAAATCATTTGGCTGTCTCAAATGGCGTCTACAAATTGAAACTGAAAACAAACTCTAACTCCCTTCACTCGGTAATCACACTAAGGGTAGCATGTCGCCGACTCAAAGCGTCTGCCATGACATTACTCTTCCCAGGAGTATGTTGAATGGAAAAATTGAATGATGCTTGATATTCCATCGTAGTTGTCGGATGTTAAGATCTCAGTGTGAAAACAAATATCTAAGAGACATATGTTCGATGAATAGCTCGAACTTCTCTCCTAGAAGGTTTTTTCTCCACATCTTTTCTAAGTCTTGGATGAGGTACCTTTTCTCATGGTCATTAAGTTGTCTACTTGCGTAGGCAACTATTCTTCCCTCTTGCATAAGTATTGCTCCTAAACCAGTCCCAGAAGCATCAATGAAAACTTTGTACATCTTCATTCTACCTGAAATAATAAGAATAGGTGCACTCTGAGTGATTCCTTTAACCTTTCAAAGGCAATACCACATTTCTCACTCCACAAATTTATGATACTTTTTCGTCAATTGGGTTAGAGGGGTTACAATTTTCACAAAGTCCTTAATAAATTTTCGGTAGTAACCTGCTAACCCAAGGAAACTCCTAACATCCATCGCATTGCGGGGTATCCTCCATTTTTGAACGACCTCTACCTTAGTGGGGTTTACTGCTAATCCTTTTCCTAAAACAGTATGTCTTAAAACTTGACTTCTCTCTTCCAGTAGTGACATTTCGAGAATTTGGCGTTAAGCCGGTTTCCACTCATAATTCCTGGGAATTTTCTTAAGTGATTCTGATGTTCCTTGAAGTCCTTGGAGAATATAAGGATATCATCTATAAACACAACTATGTTATTGATTATTCCCCTAAATACCTTACTCATAAGGTCTACAAAGAAAGCGAGGGCATTCGTCAAACCAAAAGGCCTAGCCTCTCACTTGAACAATCCATTTGGCATCATAAACGTTGTCTTAGGATTACTCTAGTACGAAATTATCAACTGGTTAAATCTGGTAACTAGATCTAATTTGGAAAATATTTGGACACCTCCTAAATGGTCAAACAAATCATTAGTCGTCGATAAGGGATATATATTCTTCTTAGTCAAAATTAAATTATAATTCACACACAACCTCAATGACCCATCAGATTTTGTGGAAAACACTACTAGCGCACCCTACTCAGATTTACTCTTCCAAATAAACCATTTCTGCAATAACTCAACGATTTGTCTATTAGCTCTCT
The DNA here is from genome assembly GCA_030737875.1 of Allium sativum. Taxonomy (NCBI): domain Eukaryota; kingdom Viridiplantae; phylum Streptophyta; class Magnoliopsida; order Asparagales; family Amaryllidaceae; genus Allium; species Allium sativum. The sequence continues at coordinate 481,603,512 of CM060924.1, forward strand.
TCTTTCTTTTGGAGCCATATTCCTTAAAGGCAATCCTACAGGCCTCGCATCCTTTTCGAGGTCTATCGTAAATGATATTTCTTTGTGGGGTGGGAGTCCTACAACCTCCTCAAGGACATTATAAAACTCACAAACAATCGGCACCGAAGATGGTCCTTCTAAATCAGATGAAAAGGAAAAGAAGGTCGGATCCATATTCCGTATCTTACAAGGGATCTTTAAGCTATGATATCCTCGGTTTCTCAAGCAAATGACTTTCATCGCAGTTAAGAATGGCCTCATAAAATGATAGTGAGTCCATGTAACAACCCGTATTTTAAACAACACGTTATAACTTAAAACATGGCAGAATTAAATGATAAAATCTGAATCAGGGAAAACGGGTTGGGCCATTGCGTTCGTCTCGGAAAAATACGCGAAATAGAGTCCGAAATTTCGTAAATCGGAGTCCGTATGATCGAGTTATGGCCTCGCAAAGTTTCACGAAAATTCAAATCCGAAAACAGATTTGAAATTTAGCCCAGAAAGAGAAGGCGGGAAAATTCCCGCTAGACACACAGGGTGTCGACCCCTGGGTCGACCCCCCCCTCTAGGGGGTCGACATGGGTGTCGACCCCTCCCCAGGGGGTCGACATGGGTGTCGACCCCTGGGTCGACCCCCCCTGTAGAACCCCGACCTGGTGCACCTGTTTTGGCTCCTGGGTCTTGTTTTGGGGGCTTGTGACGATTTTGGATGGCTCGGACCTATTCTAGGGTTAATCTAAAGGCTGAAATCAATTGCCTACAACTATAAAAAGACCCTAAGACCTAGCCTAAATCATACTATTTTATTTTAGCACTCATGCAGCCGCCATTAAACCTAGAACTCTAAATTAAAAATACAAAGAAAATAAAGTTAAAGAAGACGAAGGATGATTCTTGAAGGCTACAACTAGAAGCTACAACAACTACAATGCTTTAGACAACGGATTTGGGGCTATTTGATTTAAAGTTTTGATTTGGATTGCTTGCTTCATATTGTAAGTTCTATGTTACTTTTTAGGCAAAAACGCTAAAATAACATGGACATGCTATGAATTGAAACCGGATTTAGGAACTATTATTAATCCATGTTTATATTGTTTAACTTTGAAATCATAATTTGGGAATTTCGCTATGTCAATGTTGCAAGTTAAACTTATCATGATTTTGATGTGGTTATGAATCACTTGGGCTTAATTGTATGGCAAGTTGGACTAATACATGTCCATGGAATCATTATGTTTATTGAAATCTTTATGTTGTTTAAACCATGCCTATGATGCTAATTAAACCATGTTTATGATGTTAATGAAACTATGCATGTGATGTTAATATACCTATCATGTTAATGACAAATTGGGAATTGCTAGGTTATGATGAAAAGTTGGAGTCATTATGTTTATAATGCTAGGTGAGAATCAATATGTTAAAAATGCTAAATTGGAGTCCACTATGCCTATTAGAATTACCATGCCTTTAGTGTTTCATGTTTGTAATAAAATTATTATTATGCCGCAAGGGTTATTATGCCTATGATGTAAAGTTGAATTCATCATGTTAAACTAAGTTGGAACCATTACTATGCCAAGTTATCATCATGCTAGTATTGAAACCATGTGATATGTAATAGCCTGTTTATTATGCAAGTGATGTTGGAATTGTCACATATGCCTATCACACGTTTGGTGTTATTCCCCTTTATCTCTTGAATTGTTTATGCTTGCAAACGAAGTACGTTTATATACGTTGGGGATACGATTGGGTAGAATAGGCAAAACATGAATTAATTATAATCATAAATCGTGAAATTTGGCATAAGTAGAACATGAAATATGGCACGAAAAACTTGACTTGAACATCCCATAACTTGACTTGAAACATGCCTTAGTTGGGCACGAAATTGACATATGAACATGCTATGAAAATAGCACGAATCTGATAAGAACATGGACATGACTTTAGAAAACAAGAAAGTGGCCAACTCGAGGTTGGGTTGAGTTTGTAGTGTAAATCTGCCCGGAACCGCCCGGCAAATCCAGTGGCTACAAACAATAGGATCCAATGTGGGTAGTTGGTCACATCGCGCTTGAAACCCGAGGTTGGGTTGAGTTCGTAGCGTAAACCTGCCCGGAACCGCCTGGCAAATCCAGTGGCTACGAACAATAGGATCCAATGTGAGTGGTTCGGTGCATTAACGAATCAATTAATGCCAATTAGGGTTAAGTCATGAACATGAAAAGACAACTTAACCGACTTGAACACGATTGTAGGGCTAAGTCATGGACTTGAAACGACAACACTTAGCCAACTTGACATGACACGTAGGCGGGTTAAGTCACGAATTTAAATGACATACTTAACCATCTTGACATGACTAGACTGGAAAAGGATTAAGTCACGAATTACATGACTTAATCGGTTAGGCGGGTTAGGTCACGAATTACATGACCTAATCTGTTAGGCGAAACCCTAGACACGACCCTTTTCATCAGTAACCCTCTAGATGTATCAAGGTACCCTGGGGCTAGGCCGGGTGGGGTACGATTACTGGGCTGATTGTAAGAGGTGAACGACGGCATTGGAGTACGCCAGTGTAGGTTCGGTGGGCTACGGTCGTGCACGTATTCCGGGGCAGACACTGGGTATCCGTAGATTTATCTGTGCATCTTGAATCGTGTCAGGGGTTGACATCCTAGGGCTGATACACCCGAAGGTGGACCCAGCACAGGTGACTACATTCGTGATTAGCCGCATGACACGGACACTTGACGAGCTAGAACTTGTAGGGAGCCGATCGACTAGATAATCGCTTCGTAGGACCCCGTACTTGGGTCAGACCCCGTTTCAGGGTCATTTCATGAAATTGGGCCGTGGGATTTATTTCGTGATTAACTTGTGCATGGACTTAGTATACTAGTACAGTCGATGCAACGTATCTCGAACATGTGATGCTTTACTTGACTTGTCTTGACTTATCCTGATTACCTTAGTCTATCTTGTTCACCTTGACACCATTCTTAAGTTTAGTTCCAGTTCATACATGACAGGTTGTTTTAACCGTTTTTACACTGAAAGTCACTAGGACTTACTCAGTCTTTATGACTGACCCTTTTCCTTTTGCCTCCTTTTCTTTCGTTCCCCCCCCCAGGTTCTCAGGGAGGAAACACTAGCTCTTAGCTTGGATATCACTTGCTTTGGCTCAGCATGTACGGTTTGCTATGGCTGCTTCATTTTACTGCACTTGGGGAATAAGCTGTTTTTCTGTTTTTAAGTTATTGCTTCTTTGGATATTATTACAAGACAGTTGTAATGAAGTTATTTGAAATGTTTGTAAAAGACATGGTTTATTTTGGAATGAAATGAAGTTCTGTTTTGCTCATAAATTCTTCCGTTGTTTACTTAATTATTTATTTATGTTCTGTCTTGTGATAATTCTGTGATGTTATCTCGATAATACCTCTCCAAAACTAGTGCATTCCCTTTGTGAGTGACCCTAGCGGAGGTGGGGTGTTACACTTGGTATCAGAGCAGAAGGTTACCAAGACTGGGCAAAAGTTTTGAAAACCTTTTGATTTTTTTTTCAAAACCATTTACAAAGAAGCAAATTTTCAAGAAAATTTTGTTTTGATTAAAAGGCATATTCCCCAAAGCCATTAGCACTATCTTTGTTTCCTCGTTTGAATCTTTTCCTTTTTCGTTTTCAGCTTATCATGGCCGACGACCTTAATCTTCCCGAGGGGGTCAATATACCCACTTGGTTCCGTCGTTTCCTCGAGGCTCGGGCTAATGTGGCAGGCCCAGCCAATCCTCCTCCTCATCCTCCTCAACCTCCGCGAGAAACCGCTTTTTCAAAGATATGCAAGGACTTTAAGGCCATGGGTCCTAGGAACTGAGACTTTTGTTGAGGCATGGAATTGGTTGAAGGAAACCGAAGACTTGTTTGTTATCTTTGAGGTAGAGGACAATAGGAAAGTACAGTTGGCGGCGTGGCTCATGAAAGAGGAAGTTCTTATTGGTGGGAAGTCAACAACGCTACTAGGCCCATTGAGACTTGGGCGGACTTTAGAGGGAGATTTGGGCTTAAGTTCTTGTCATCGGCAGAGGAGAGTCTCCAAATGGAACGGTTTCTGGCCCTTAAACAAGGAAATATGATGGTTAAAGAATACGTGAACTGTTTCAATCAGCTTGCTCGCATCGGATTGGAGTTAGTCAATACTCCTCAGAAAAAGGCGCTACGTTTTGCACGAGGCTTGAACGAGCCACTACATGGTTTGGACATGACTCATGTGCCCATGGGGGCGACCTTTGAAAGCTTGGTGGATATGGCCCTACTATATGAGGAAGATAAGAAGGGAAAGAAAGAGGTCAAGCCCAACGATTCTCAGAATAAGAAGGTAGACTCTGAGAAAGGAGGCAAGAACGACAACTCACGTGATAAAAGGAAATGCAATTTCTGTGGTACGGAAGGGCACATAGCCAAGGATTGTAGAAAGAGGAAGAGAAAGCAAGGTGAATGTTTTCATTGTGGGGAGACTGGACACATCAACAAGGACTGCCCTAAGAAGCAGACCGGACCTTCCGGGGGTACATCCTTAACTTCTTTTTTCTAGATGCTTTGTTTTATCTTGTTATCTCCTCGATCCTATCTTGAGAACCATAGGTAGAATCTTTTTGGATGTAAACATGTAATTGAAACATGTTATGATTGCAAAATGGTTGCAAGTGGTCGCAAGTGGTTGCTCGTGGATGCATGAATACACATTAGGCACTAGATCGGCTCAGTCACAGTTTCATACTTGCATATGCATGAGTGTTTATTTTGGAAACTTGGTTGTGCTATCATTTGGTTGTTGCATATGATTGAATGTTTGAGCACTCATATAGAAATTATGAATTATAATAGGAAATTTTTTGCATACATATTGGATTCATTTCACTAAACATATTTTGCATTTGAGAAGATCAATCAGGCCAGATCATTTGCATTAGATAAGGAACATATACACACACTTTCTGCATATGTTCATACAGCATTAGAAATCTTTTAAGGACAATGGCTGCCGTGGATTATGCTTTGAGTAGATGGATGATGGATTGTAGGATACGTTCTTCCTAACTTGAAGATTTCGGGGACGAAATCCTTTAAGGATGGGAGAATGTAACAACCCGTATTTTAAACAACACGTTATAACTTAAAACATGGAAGAATTAAATGATAAAATATGAATCAGGGAAAACGGGTTGTTCCATTGCGTTTGTCTCGGAAAAATACGCGAAATAGAGTCCGAAATTTCGTAAATCGGAGTCCGTATGATCGAGATATGGCCTCGCAAAGTTTCACGAAAATTCAAATCCGAAAACAGATTTGAAATTCAGCCCAGAAAGAGAAGGCGGGAAAATTCCCGCCAGACACACAGGGTGTCGACCCCTGGGTCGACCCCCCCTCCAGGGGGTCGACATGGGTGTCGACCCCTGGGTCGACCCCTCCCCAGGGGGTCGACATGGGTGTCGATCCCTGGGTCGACCCCCCTTGTAGAACCCCGACCTGGTGCACCTGTTTTGGCTCCTGGGTCTTGTTTTGTGGGCTTGTGACGATTTTGGATGGCTCAGACCTATTCTAGGGTTAATCTAAAGGCTGAAATCAATTGCCTACAACTATAAAAAGACCCTAAGACCTAGCCTAAATCATACTATTTTATTTTAGCACTCATGCAGCCGCCATTAAACCTAGAACTCTAAATTAAAAATACAAAGAAAATAAAGTTAAAGAAGACGAAGGATGATTCTTGAAGGCTACAACTAGAAGCTACAACAACTACGACGCTTTAGACAACAGATTTGGGGCTATTTGATTTAAAGTTTTGATTTGGATTGCTTGCTTCATATTGTAAGTTCTATGTTACTTTTTAGGCAAAAACGCTAAAATAACATGGACATGCTATGAATTGAAACCGGATTTAGGAACTATTATTAATCCATGTTTATATTGTTTAACTTTGAAATCATAATTTGGGAATTTCTCTATGTCAATGTTGCAAGTTAAACTTATCATGATTTTGATGTGGTTATGAATCACTTGGGCTTAATTGTATGGCAAGTTGGACTAATACATGTCCATGGAATCATTATGTTTATTGAAATCTTTATGTTGTTTAAACCATGCCTATGATGCTAATTAAACCATGTCTATGTTGTTAATGAAACTATGCATGTGATGTTAATATACCTATCATGTTAATGACAAATTGGGAATTGCTAGGTTATGATGAAAAGTTGGAGTCATTATGTTTATAATGCTAGGTGAGAATCAATATGTTAAAAATGCTAAATTGGAGTCCACTATGCCTATTAGAATTACCATGCCTTTAGTGTTTCATGTTTGTAATAAAATTATTATTATGCCGCAAGGGTTATTATGCCTATGATGTAAAGTTGAATTCATCATGTTAAACTAAGTTGGAACCATTACTATGCCAAGTTATCATCATGCTAGTATTGAAACCATGTGATATGTAATAGCCTGTTTATTATGCAAGTGATGTTGGAATTGTCACATATTCCTATCACACGTTTGGTGTTATTCCCCTTTATCTCTTGAATTGTTTATGCTTGCAAACGAAGTACGTTTATATACGTTGGGGATACGATTGGGTAGAATAGGCAAAACATGAATTAATTATAATCATAAATCGTGAAATTTGGCATAAGTAGAACATGAAATATGGCACGAAAAACTTGACTTGAACATCCCATAACTTGACTTGAAACATGCCTTAGTTGGGCACGAAATTGACATATGAACATGCTATGAAAATAGCACGAATCTGATAAGAACATGGACATGACTTTAGAAAACAAGAAAGTGGCCAACTCGAGGTTGGGTTGAGTTTGTAGTGTAAATCTGCCTGGAACCGCCCGGCAAATCCAGTGGCTACAAACAATAGGATCCAATGTGGGTAGTTGGTCACATCGCGCTTGAAACCCGAGGTTGGGTTGAGTTCGTAGCGTAAACCCGCCCGGAACCGCCCGGCAAATCCAGTGGCTACGAACAATAGGATCCAATGTGAGTGGTTCGGTGCATTAACGAATCAAATAATGCCAATTAGGGTTGAGTCATGAACATGAAAAGACAACTTAACCAACTTGAACACGATTGTAGGGCTAAGTCATGGACTTGAAACGACAACACTTAGCCAACTTGACATGACACGTAGGCGGGTTAAGTCACGAATTTAAATGACATACTTAACCATCTTGACATGACTAGACTGGAAAAGGATTAAGTCACGAATTACATGACTTAATCGGTTAGGCGGGTTAGGTCACGAATTACATGACCTAATCTGTTAGGCGAAACCCTAGACACGACCCTTTTCAGCAGTAACCCTCTAGATGTATCAAGGTACCCTGGGGCTAGGCCGGGTGGGGCACGATTACTGGGCTGATTGTAAGAGGTGAACGACGGCAGTGGGGTACGCCAGTGTAGGTTCGGTGGGCTACGGTCGTGCACATATTCCGGGGCAGACACTGGGTATCCGTAGATTTATCTGTGCATCTTGAATCGTGTCAGGGGTTGACATTCTAGGGCTGATACACCCGAAGGTGGACCCAGCACAGGTGACTACATTCGTGATTAGCCGTATGACACGGACACTTGACGAGCTAGAACTTGTAGGGAGCCGATCGACTAGATAATCGCTCTGTAGGACCCCGTACTTGGGTCAGACCCCGTTTCAGGGTCATTTCATGAAATTGGGCCGTGGGATTTATTTCGTGATTAACTTGTGACATGGACTTAGTATACTAGTATAGTCGATGCAACGAATCTCGAACATGTGATGCTTTACTTGACTTGTCTTGACTTATCCTGATCACCTTAGTCTATCTTGTTCACCTTGACACCATTCTTAAGTTTAGTTCCAGTTCATATATGACAGGTTGTTTTAACCGTTTTTACACTGAAAGTCACTAGGACTTACTCAGTCTTTATGACTGACCCTTTTCCTTTCGCCTCTTTTTCTTTCGTTTCCCCCCTAGGTTCTCAGGGAGGAAACACTAGCTCTTAGCTTGGATATCACTTGCTTTGGCTCAGCATGTACGGTTTGCTATGGCTGCTTCATTTTACTACACTTGGGGAATAAGCTGTTTTTCTGTTTTTAAGTTATTGCTTCTTTGGCTATTATTACAAGACAGTTGTAATGAAGTTATTTGAAATGTTTGTAAAAGACATGGTTTATTTTGGAATGAAATGAAGTTCTGTTTTGCTCATAAATTCTTCCGCTGTTTACTTAATTATTTATTTATGTTCTGTCTTGTGATAATTCTGTGATGTTATCTCGATAATACCTCTCCAAAACTAGTGCATTCCCTTTGTGAGTGACCCTAGCGGAGGTGGGGTGTTACAGTCCATTCCTAGAATGAGACAGTACCCCTCGAACTCAAATACATACGCGTCGCAAAAGAAGTCGACATTACCGATGTCCAATACTAGGTCTTTATACACAAGCTGCATATTCCCTCCAATAGGGTTAGACACCTCTATCGGATGGCTAGCAAAGGATAAGGGAAGTTTCAAAGAACCAACAATCTTTCTAGCAATGAAGGAGTGGGTGACTCCCGAATCAAACAAAGTACATAAAGAAATTCCTAGGATAGAAATTATACCTTTCAATGCAGGTTATCCTTAATCTCCGTAAGGTTGACTTCTATTCGGCACTATCTCCAACGCATAGTTTTGTCCATTCTGCACTACTCCCAGTTTAGGGAAGTTTCTTGCCAAGTGCCCATCCTCATGACAGTTAAAGCATTCTCCTTTGAATTCTGGTTGTGCTAAGTTCACTCTGCAGTCCTTCGTTTCATGCCCTTTTCTATGACACTGTAACGACCCGCATTCTACGCATCGAAGGATCATAGAATATTTATTTCTCTCACATACGAAGTCGTATGGTCATGTAACTTTGGGAGACGACTATTGGGGTCATTTCCCATGTTCATGATTTCTGCCGGTTTTTAAATGACCATTTTGCCCTTAGCTAATCTTGTTTTGGCCATAACTTTTGATTGGAAAGGAGTTTTGACTGAAACCACTTCCATTTGATCCGGATGATGGTTTACCTTTCCGTAGAGTGGTTACAAGTGAAAAACGGACTTACCGTTTGGGAGATATAGCTGAAATAAGGTTTAGAAGATGAAAAACTGCTTAACCGGGCCAAATGAGGTGATTAGTGAATGAGCTCATAACCCATTTCGGGATTAGGGTTATGGGTAGGCTGAAATGAGTTAGGTTTTCATTCTATTTCAGTTTTCTGGCTGTCATTTACTCTTAGAAACCCTAACAATGGCCTCCACCTTCTAATTTCATCCCAAATCGCTCTCTAATCAAGGATTAAGCTTAGCAACATCAAATCAAGGAGAAATAGCACCATTTCTGAGTTAGAGCTACTGTTAGACATTGGTATTCGCCCAAATCAGATGATTTTCAGTTCTGAAAGTTTTAATTGTGGCAAAGGTGAGTGATTAGCCTTGTTTTTACACTAATTATGGTTAATTAAGGGTAATTAGTGTTAATTAGCGAATTTAAACATGATTAAATTATGGAAAAAACGTTTAGAAATTCTTAAACACCGTTTTAGGCCTCTGTTATAAGTTTGGGTTAATTTAGTTAAGTTTTGTTAATCCTATTATTAGATATGCTTAAACATGATTAAGGGGAAAATATGGGTTTTTGGGTATGTTTGATCCATTCTACATGCTATGATTGTTGTTTTGGTGTTTATGGTCGATTACACATGTTGCTATGACTGTATGGTATTCTTTGTGATTGTTTAAAATAGTTAAAATGGTCGAAAATGCCGTCGTATGGCGTAAAACAGTCGTTGGAAGAGTTGCAGGAAAGTTTTGCAGGGACAGGATCGAATCGCCCTACCCGATCGTGACACCCCTCCCCGAACCGACCCGGTCGTGATGATGGAAACCGACCCGGACCGCTCGCCTGAAGATGCCAGTCCCGACCCGATGCTCTGGAGCTGGCATGAACCGATCCGAACCAGGCACCACGACCCGACCCGAGGAGGATGATCGAACCGAGCTGCTTCAAGGGGTGGACCATGACCCGGAGTAGTTAACATGCATGGACTGACTTGAATGGAGGAGCTCAAACCGACCCAAACCGAGGCACCTTGAGCCACTTCATGGATCACGAAAAAACTGTGGAGGAAGAGAAGTTGCCACTCACGAACAGACCAGGGGCAGGCAATCACGACCCAACCCAGAGGTGCATCACGAACTAAACCGAACCGATGGAGACCCAACTGAAGATGATGATCATAACCCGAGATGCAAAGTTAGTCCAAATGGGAAGTTTGTACTCAGGATCCAGATGGGAACTAATGAGTTAACTTCATGATTGGACTTTGCTGCGGGACGTGTGCTAAGGAGTTATCGACGTCCATAACTTTGATTCACCACCAAAAGACGAATGTTAGGCTACGGATCAATGCAGTGGGGTAGTTATTACTTCATGGGGCAGAGTGATCGTAGCATGGCTATGAGCCAGTGCAGTGGAGTTATCATGACTCCATAGTGCAGAGTGGACATAGCAAAGTATTAGTGGTTACAGATCAGTGCAGTGGAGCCGTTACGACTCCATGAGGCAGAGTGATCGTAACAAAGTATTGGGTGATCAAAGCGGTGGATATCGTATGCTTTACGCACTGAGTGAGAGATGTGAGGATGGTTGTTATGCTTGATTGTTTGCCATCACTATGACATGCACACCCCCACCCCCGTATCCTTTACACCATATGTTGGTGGCACCTTAGAGTATTGTACGGTACGTTGTGCCAACTCTTTGGTTGCTGGTCCAGGTTCAGGTATGGTTTAGTATACCTGTTATTGTTCTGTTTTACTGCTTATCGTTCATACCAGACTTTTGTCTGACCCAGAGTTTTATGTCTCTTCTTATTACTCTGGGTGCTCCTAAACGAGCAGACTAGAGACAGGTTAGCTGGTTATGCACGAGTAGCTAATCCGGAGACGAGCAGGAGGCCCCTACGTATTATCTACATATATTCTCCTTGTGTTGTTGATGGTCACTGCTTTGGGCATTAGTAGTGTACCTTTCCTTTCTTTTTCTTTAGAGACGGTATTTTGAAGTTGTAATAATGGTTATGGATTGTAAGCTGTATTTTGGATTTCCGCTGCTATGATGATTATGGTTTAGTTTTCAGCTTATGCACTGTCTCGCCTGTTTATGTAAGTATGTTATTATTATATTGATTCCATGCGCTGTGAGATGTTCTACAGGTTCCTTGTTAGTTAAAATTCCTTTCTTTTCCTTTCTTTGACGACCATCCTGTGCTAGTCGGACATCGGCACAACGCTCTTTCATTGGAAATGTTGGCTGGTGCAGGCCGGGCCGTCACAGGCACCTTGATCACGTCTTGGCCTCCTTTAATTTTCCTCCTTTCTTCTTTTTAAGCCAAAAACTTTCCTTTTTGTTATTCCCAAAACTAGAGGTACCTTCTCCCTTATCATTCTTAAATTCGTTAACTTTCTTAGCTACATGTAGGATAGTTGTCTCAACAAGGGCTTCAAATGTAGCTCTAAACACCACCTGGGCCAAAAGCATTTCCCTCAACAAAGAATTCAACCCCTTAACAAACCAGAGGGCATTATTCATAGAGGTGGCAACCAACCCTCTCCCAAACTTGGATAACTCCCTAAATCTTGCTATGTACTCTTTCATACTTAACTCCCCTTGCTTCAACTAAATAAACCTTTCCATCTGTAGGCTCATCTCAGCGGTAGGTAGAAACTTAGTCTCAAGCGGGTCCTAAACTTCTCCTAAGTAAACACTCTACCCACATTCTCTTGCGGAACCATGTTCTACCATTCTAGGTCCTCTCCCTTCCAATGCCAACCTACTACCCTACGCTTGGGTTGGTCGTCCAATATGATAGCCTTAAAGATCCGTTTACACTCGATTATTCATAGTTTAGCTTCAAGGAAGCTATCAGTTCCTAAAAATGGCTTTCCTGCTAAATTTAGGAAATTTTTGCAAGGATAAGGAATGCTGAGGGTGTCTTCAGCGGTCTGAGCTGCTTGTTCCGCTGGGGCAGGATTGGCAGTAGGGACCTATTCCGTAGTCCTACGGTAATGTTGGAATCATTCAGGAAAAGTACCGAGGCCTTGCTGGGTTCCCCTGCTCTAGATGGTTATTGGTCATTTCTACTATATCAAAAAATAAAAACCCTTCAGTGGACTTCCTAAGATAGTACCAAGGCCCAAATAGTAAGAAAGATGGGGTTGCCTAGTTGGTATAGTACTTATATATATATATATATATATAGTTTCGAAAACCTTTTCAAATAACAAATATGTCTCTCTTACGCATATTTCCCTATATGCTCTAATACCAAATGTAACATCCCGCTCTAAATGAGCCTAAATTCTGATCCAGATAAGGCCAATCAGAACTTAGACCGTTCTAAATGGATTGTTGGTTCTTATAAGGAAATACTAATAACAGATATCAAAGAGCAATCTAAATGAAATCAGAATCTCACACGGCGGGAGAGATAAAATATAACATCTCAAAAATAGATGTCCCATAAATGTCAAATGCAACAAGTCTTGGTAGATAACAGGTACATTTATAATTATTCTAAATACATAATGATAACGGTAAAATTACTAGTACTACTGCCATAAATAACTAAATCTCCATCGAAAGGCTCCACCTCCAAGCAATCACTAATCATCACTGATCCAGGGTCCTTACCTACTACTAACTTGTTTATGCTAAGAGTTAGAAGGTCAAATCCTAAAGTTCTGGTGAATGAAAAATATTTAAGTTTAGAAATGGCTTTTTCCTATATTTTACAGTGTAAATTCTTCATGTTATGTCTATGCAAACAAATATACGCAACTAAACATACGAGGCAGACATCCTTGCAGTTACTTAAGGCCTATATGTCACTTTAAGGGAGGACGTCTTTTCAATCACTTAATACCCCACGAGTTAATCTAAGGGAAGACATCCTAATACTCACTTAGTATCCCGCGAGAAGGGCTTTACCTAGTCACTTAAGGCCATTTCCTAATTCATTAAGGGTGGAGATCCCTATAGTCACATCATAACCTATGGAGGACCCCTAACCACTTAAGACCTCATCTTTAGCATCCACGTCATAAAATATATTATAGGGTGAAAAATAGTAACCATCACTTACTAACATGTTTAGGAAGGAACACAACTTTATTTAAGACCCTCTTGGCGGATCCTCTTGTTACTATTAAAATGTTCCTACGGGTGAAACCCTAGCCACTTAATACTTCCCTTAAATGGTGGTTCCTTTAGGCCTTCCAAATATATATCGTTCCGAGGTCATCCCTCACCAAGCCCTTAGATAAGAAGCAGAAATTACATGAAGAACTACCTTACTCATACGCTATCGTCTATAAAGACCATTTAATACCTTGTTAAGAGAAAGGAGGACCCAATAACCACTTAAAACCTCGAAGGGTGGGTCCGATGACTTGGGTTCAGAACCAAGGAGTGAACCATAGAAACGGATCTAGTCCTAACCTTTTAATACCCAACAAGAGGCAGATCATCCACTTAATATCTTTCCTAAGGCAGGCCTACTTCACACACACACACACACACACACACACACACACACATATATATATATATATATATATATATATATACACGCACACACACTATACATCTCACATTAAGTCAACCGCTTGTAGATGTTGCATTTGTCGAGCAGTTCTGGGCATGCTTATACTACAAGTTGGGCCTAACCTATAGTGTAATAATTATAATGGCCTATGGCATGTAGACCTCTCAAATCAACTAATCTTACTTGTATATGTTGGATATGCCGGTCGGTTCCGGTCAGGCTTCTACTACAAGTAATGGTTAACCTCATGTCTATGTGTCAATAATTATAATTAAAACCATCAACTCACACACATGCATACGATTCCTATGGGGACATTCAAATTATATTTCCTAATTTAAACGTATTTGGTACAAACTTAATACGCGTTAATATGACGTTTAATTACACAATAAATACATAAATAAATAGACGTGATTTATGCGAATGAGAATAACGACCTAATTACTTTTAAATTTCAATCTAAAGATCATTATTAAGGAATACAAGTTAATTTTCCTATCAATTAACATGGTCCAACATGCATATTCACAATAAATGATAAAAAGGAAAATAACAACATCTACAAATAACTTGTAACCAAGACTTGAATAATTACTTCAATAACAGAATAGAGACAAGGTGTAATATTCCTAGATACATAAGTAAAATTCTTATTTTGGTAATGATCCACCTTTTATGTAATTTTCGTGTACAAAAGCTTAACACTTTAATAATTTGCAACTAATACGTTCAAACTGTAACGACCCGTATTTTCTACCTATTTATTTGGGCATTTTAAATATTATATTTATTTAAAATATTGGTTGGAATTTAAATAATCGAATTTAAACCGATTTTATTTGGAATATATTATTTAAATAAATAATAAAATAATAATTTAATTCCAAACCGGTCAGAAAATGTTGTGTCGGCAATATAGGGTGAGTGGGCAGTTTGGAATAGTTCGTTATTGGATATATTGAAGTATATCGACGATTTCAATTCTAAAACGACGACGAAATATATATAGTTTATAATTTAATTAAATTACGAGCCGCAGCGGCGCGGCAGTTCGCGTTTTGGCGTTTTGAACTTCAACGGGTCGTACCGGGTTCAAAATAAGTCGGATTTTCTCGAAACAAGAAACGCCGGGACCAGTTTGACGATATCTTTCCAATGGCAGAGAAAAATCCAATTTTCATCGTATAGATTTTATTTTATGTCCAAATCAAATTTTGAAAAAATTGCTGTAGAATTCCTTTATATATTATATCGTTATTTATATTAAATAAAGGGGTTTTAAATTATTTTTAATATCGATTTGGCTTCAAACTCAACCCGGGATATTTTATCTGGGTAATATATGATATTCTGGTCGTGTATGGCCAATTTCAATATTTTAATAATATTATATTGAGGTACTTTAAATTTGGTTTATTTTCTTTGAATTGGCCAGTTATAAAAGGGACTTTCTTCAAACGACCTCTGTTTTCGACGAAATAAATTTTGTTGGGACCGTAACAGTAAATTATTGCTAGATTTTCAGACGGCATGTCAATCGGGTTATTTTGTGAGCGTGGCAAAATAAAATGTAAAATAAATCGATCTATTTGGACGTGTACAAACGCTATTTGAGCAAACGGACACGGAATTCGACGAAACAAGTTTCGTTAGGACCGTATCGTCAAAATATACTATGCCGTCCAGTCGCGTCTCGAACGGGGTTTATATGTGAGCGCAGCAGCGAATAAACGACGTTCGAAATAGCGATAGGTACGAAATAAATATCGTTGGTCAGCGTCGCCCGTCACATCGACTTAAAATATATTATAACACACTTATATATACCCTCCCATATCAGATTTTTCCTGCCAACACTTCATTTTCATCATCAATTTTGCAAATAAGCCCCTCTTTACAAAATCATTTATTTCTCTCGATCCATGATGAAATTGATAGGGGGTTCTGAGGGAATGTTGTAGATCGGGAGGAGAGCTAGCTATAGACAAAAGTTGGGGTAGTTTCGTGACCGGTGGTGGCCGGAAATCGCGAGCAAAGGTGAGAAATGGTTTTCGTTTTTGGTGATTTTGAGAGAGATTGGGTGGTCGATCGATAGGGGGTCGAAGGCAAAGTTGTAGAGGACAGGGAGGCCTTCGTTTTTGTCTTGGTTCGGGGTACCTGAAAGTACCTGAGGTGATCGGAAAAGGGCGTTGATCGGAGGTGACAGTTTTTGGGTTTTTATGTGAAGTGGCGGTCGGTTTTTGGGGTTTTCCGGCGACTGTAGGCCGAACTGGTGGCGGGGTCTAAGGTTGAACGAAAGGGGGATGGCCGGCAGTCATTTTGGTGGTGGTCCGGCTATCTAGATCCACCTGTGGCGGCGGCAATCAGAGCTTGAACGGAATTGGGGCGGGGGCAAATTCCCGTGAACGGTGGCAAGCTGGGTCCCCTCGTTTCTGGCGATGGGCCAAGGGACTAAGGCGAAGAGGATGCGATGGTCCAAGGAGGCGCTGGAGGTCTGTATCGTCGGCAGTTGGCCATTTGGATGACCGTGCTTTTCCGGTGCTTGGTTCAAAAGAGGGCCATCGGGTTTGGAAAGGAGCAGATCAAAGAAACGCGTTAGTTAAGTGCTGACGTGGCGATATTTAAGGTAATTAAGTTTAAATAGTTAATTAATTATTAATCTAATTTATAAACATTAAATTTATTCAAACTTCGAAACACGATATCTTTGTCATACTTTAACGAAAATCGATAAAACAGGATCCATTGGGATCGCAGAGACGAGCTCTAGACGATGGCACTGACCGGGAGTCGATCTGACGCTGTTGAAATTTCAGCAAATTTTGAATGTCCGTTCAAGATTTAAAGCGACAAACGCGTCAACCGTCAACCAGAACAAACTCTGGTGAGTTAATTCGCACACCTTCTGGAATCTTGTGATGTGATACATTCACAGTAAAATATATTTTACAATTAACAGTATGAATTGGCTGATTGGATGCGATGGATGAAAATTGTTTGTTATTGTTTGATGGTTGCAATTATTTATATTCTGCCAATTATTTAATTCATATATTGTTATCGACTGATATCTGTGACGCAGAGAAGGACAGGTTGGAGGGATCCGACCGGATTCCTCAAATAAACTGTATTTTTGGTTGTTGTGCATATATATGAACTGTTTACCCTGACTGACACCAAACCCAGTTTGTATGTTGATGATTGAATATATATTCACCTGTATTGTGTTTAAAATCAACCAACGGCGTTGATTTGGTAATTGGCAGTGAATGGTCCAAAGGTGTTGTTTCTAACGTCAGTTGACCATTCGGTGAAGTGACGCAGTTCTAAAGTTATAAATTATTTTACAACTGGATTTAAGTTTTAAATTAAATTATAAGGAATTTAAATAGAAATTTATAAATATATAATTTAATCGAGTTTTTAAAGGGATTTTTCTTAAAAGGATTATACCAGTTGAAAGCAGAGCTAAACCCAAGGATTTACCTATGGGTTGTTAAAATGGGGTAATTGTTTGAATAGAGATTTTAAATAAATTAAGTTATTTAATTAAGTAAAAGGGAAATGACAAATGAATATTAGTTGATAGTTAACTAATATAATCGAACGCTGTAATTTGAATGGATAACGGGATTTAAATTGATGTAAATTTAAAAATATTCGTTAAATTTAACGAAGAGTGTGAATTGGTAGTTAATCTTTGATTAACTAAAATCCATAGTGAGCATCAAGAGTGTTTAGTGGTAAGTGTTAGTTAATCCATGATTAACTATAAAGATTGAGGGTTAAATATTAGTTAGTCCTCGATTAACTTTACATTAAGGAAGTTTTTAAGTGTTTAGTGCAAATGAAATCAACTGTTGATTGGTAACTTTTAAAAGCAATGATATTTCTAGCAAGACTAACTATTTTAATATAGTAAATATTAAAGTAATCTATTATTGTATTGTAACAAATAATGGTTTAAGCGATGACTTTTGAATTTGTATTTAATTAAGAAGGGATAAAAGGTCGCTAAGTTCGATCAAAACCAAATAGGAGTTTCATTAAAGGGATTTAAAGATTCAAGTTTCCAACAAGATTGGATAAACGTGCATTCAAGTAACAAGTGATTAATTAAAAAGAAAGTTCGATCGAAGGGCAGTAAGTGTTATAAAGAGATTATGATTTAAGTTCAAAGTGATTTGGTAAATGGAATTAGTGAGTGCATGTAGCAATTTTAAAGAAGGTTTTTCTTAATTAATTAAATAAGTGAATAATGTTTTGAGTAAGGGTTAAGTTAGTGAATATTTACTTAATTCAAGGAGTTAAGTAAAAGAATTTTGAACGAGGATTTCAAATAAGAGAAACGGGGTTTTTAAAACCCGAATTTTGAAATTCGAGGGGAAATGGGGTTTTGATGTAGTGCTCAGACTGATATTATTCTGAGATAAGAACGGGTCGATCAAGGTCTGAGAGGTAATTAAAATACCCTAACTTAGTTGTCTTCACTATTATCGAGGAATGGTATTAGTTTGGAGTGAGTGAAGGTGTTGAAAGTGGATTTATCTTGTACAAGGAATATCAAACTCAAATACAAGGTTTGAGAAATACAAAATATTGCGGTGTTAGTTTCAAAAGAAATAAGAATAGTGTTTTAAAATTTTCGTTATTCAGTTAGAATTGATCGAATATAGTTTTGAGGTAGAGTTAGTCAAACTTAATTATTCAGGGAAAGAATTGCCATTGCGTACGACTGCTAGCGTAATTCGCAGGGCTGCAGATAGCCAACGGCAGTCGGATGTTTCCTGAGGGAATCAGGCGTAACCATTGTGATCGCTGCGATCTAGAGTCAAGCGAATGGATTTAAGTAAAATATCAATTAAGCGATAGGAGTAATCAAGTCTAGTTAGTCATGTGAGTTCAATAAAACGACTTAGTCAAGTAGAGTTAATCGATCAAAGTAAATCAGTCAGAGTTAGTCAAGTTAGTCAAGTTAGAGTTAAGTCAAATATTAGAATTGGTTAACAATTTGGTTAAATATATTTTAGAGGTCGAGTTGTGTCTAGGCTGAATCAGCAAAACCATTGTATTCACACTATTGTTATTCGATAGTTAAATCACCGACTATCGAAGTTGACCAATACGCTTGTTGGTATGGAAAGACCGAGATCGAATTCTTATTCGAAAACCATTCCGACCAACAATACGTGAAGATATAAGAAGTGGATCGTGATGGAGGAGCGTTGAAGACCATAGATCTTCATAAGTGGAAGAACCACTAACAATCTCTGAGTCGACGCAGAGATATACTGGGGTTCTGTCATGGTTGAAGCTGTGGATTGCAAGGACTTCTCGCTACTGATCCATGGGGTGATTCCTATATGAGATGCAGTAGGAGAGTACCTTCGGTTCATCCTGTTCCTGGATGACTTGTATGGATGGATGTCTGACAGAGTATTTCCAAAAAGGAATTACACGTGTTGATTTCTCCAAACGTACCATAGTTGATGGCGGAGAAATGGTTATTCTCTAGCCTGATAGCTAGAGTATGTTTGTGGACGTCAATCAAGTGTGATCTGGCGGATCTGACGATGTGGCATTCAAAGTGTATGATGATCAGATGTGCTCTAGCCTCAAGCCTCCTCAACCGAGAAATGACAAAAATCGGGCAGGCAGCATGGCTATGTGGGTCGCTCCCATTAGGATGTATGATCACCTATCTAGAGAAATTCCTTTTGCTTCTTAAATCTATCGATGCTGTCCCTTTTCGGGAAGACGGTTGCTGATCCCAACCGTCGGTGATATACATTTGATACACTCAAGCGAAATGAGTGGTCGGTCATGTGAGGGCCGGGTTGCAAGATGTTCTTGTTGAACCCAGTGTATTCGCCTCTACTGATACACTATCGGCAGGTGGTCCCATACCTTGTCAAGGTTGGAAACCCAATATCCAATAAGTGCCCGCGGTTTTGATTGTATACTATATATGGGGAGTGTGAGATGCAAGCGTTCCTCTAGATTGTTAATTATTTGTATTTAGACATTATGATAATATCAGAATAAGCTATGATTTCCGAAATGTTTTGGGTTATAGTAAGGTAAAAACCGTCCGTGTTTATGTGTGGGCTGGTTTTACTATTATCCTTTGATTTCATAAAGGATTTCCAAAGTTAAACCATTGTTTGTTTCCCTGTGAATTTATCACTGATAGTATTCCAGACTGACCCAGTGTATTTTGTTTTAAATCAAATATGCTCGGGTCAGACCGAGTATGTTCCAGGTTAGGTTTCACTCGGAGTTTCAGGAGCTAGAAGCAGGCGGCTTCACCGCTAGTTATATACAGATATTATTCCACTGTGATTGATGAATGCTGTACTCTGATGATTGGTATGTACATACAGTTTTTGTCTAAAGAGATTTGATATTATATTTGATTCATTCCGCTGTGAGATTCTGATGTGTTCTTCTTCTTTCTTCTATTCTAACATTCTTTCTTTCTTATCTCACCCTCTAAATTCTTTCTAAACTATCTAGTGTTTTCGCTGCTTGGAGGATCGGTATAATATACGGTAAGGGTATTTATGTCGATTTTCGGGGCCGAAAACCTTGGGTCGCTACAGTGGTATTAGAGCTATTGGTTTAGAGATAACCTTGGCTCTGTGGTGTGACTCAATAGAGATGGGGCCAGCAGTGCCCTGGATTGAGTTCGTATAGATATACGAGAGAGCGTATTTGTATTTTGATATAAAATTATTTTTGAAACTATTTCTGCCCTATTTATTTTAGAATAAAATAAAGGTTATTATAGTATGGGTAAATTATTTATATTGGTTATTGATGATTTTAGTGCCATGATTAGATGATGTTGTTGATTTTTAGAATATGAACTTGAAATAGATAGACTTGGTTGAAAAACCAAAGATAAAATAAACAAGGTGGATAATCAATCCAAATTTAACAGATCTGAATGGATAATTAAAGAAATAAGAGAAGTGATATAAATAATTATAATCTAGTGTGGGTTGAACTGTGTATATAATTGGTTGGTGTGAAATGATATGGATGTATCGAACATAATTAACATTTGTGGATGACTGATGAATTCCTTTGAGTAAGAACAGTTGCAAAGGTGCTAGTTTTTCTTTAAAATCTAGCCAAGAAAAATCAGGAAGTTATTTGTATCCAGTTGAGTAGAGCTGCAAAGTAATTAAGCAAGGCCGAGAATATAAGTATAACTTATCGTATAATAACGCTCGCCAAAAGGTACGCTTACGCAAATATGAAATTTTGGATTTTGTTTGGATTTTGAGTTTGATTATTGGATTTTCCGAACATGAGAGTCGATGTATACATATTCCTTGATCCTACGATATTGCAGTTGGTCCTCTGTACAGGGGAGACTCTACCGAAATTTTTCCAGAATTTAAGGAGTTAGAAATTTTTTGAAACTTTTGGAAAATTCTTTTATCTGAAATAAATTTGTTTTAAACCAATTGGACAAGTTTGAAAATAAATTTGAGTTTAAAATTTATTCCTTTTGAACAGATGATAGTTGACGACATTTTTTCTACCTTAGCAATTTCGAGGACGAAATTATTTTAAGGGGGAAGGAATGTAACGACCCGTATTTTCTACCTATTTATTTGGGCATTTTAAATATTTTATTTATTTAAAATATTGGTTGGAATTTAAATAATCGAATTTAAACCGATTTTATTTGGAATATATTATTTAAATAAATAATAAAATAATAATTTAATTCCAAACCTGTCAGAAAATGTTGTGTCGGCAATATAGGGTGAGTGGGCAGTTTGGAATAGTTCGTTATTGGATATATTGAAGTATATCGACGATTTCAATTCTAAAACGACGACGAAATATATATATAGTTTATAATTTAATTAAATTACGAGCTGCAGCGGCGCGGCAGTTCGCGTTTTGGCGTTTGAACTTCAACGGGTCGTACCGGGTTCAAAATAAGTCGGATTTTCTCGAAACAAGAAACGTCGGGACCGGTTTGACGATATCTTTCCAATGGAAGAGATCCAATTTTCATTGTATAGATTTTATTTTATGTCCAAATCAAATTCTGAAAAAGTCGCTGTAGAATTCCTTTATATATTATATTGTTATTTATATTAAATAAAGGGGTTTTTAATTATTTTTAATATCGATTTGGCTTCAAACTCAACCCGAGATATTTTATCTGGGTAATATATGATATTCTGGTCGTGTATGGCCAATTTCAATATTTTAATAATATTATATTGAAGTACTTTAAAATTTGTTTATTATCTTTGAATTGGCCAGTTATAAAAGGGACTTTTTTCAAACGACCTCTGTTTTCGACGAAATAAATTTTGTTGGGACCGTAATAGTAAATTATTGCTAGATTTTCAGACGGCATGTCAATCGGGATTATTTTGTGAGCGTGGCAAAATAAAATGTAAAATAAATCGATCTATTTGGACGTGTACAAACGCTATTTGAGCAAACAGACACGGAATTCGACGAAACAAGTTTCGTTAGGACCGTATCGTCAAAATATACTTTGTCGTCCAGTCGCGTCTCGAACGGGGTTTGTATGTGAGCACAGCAGCGAATAAACGACATTCGAAATAGCGATAGGTACGAAATAAATATCGTTGGTCAGCGTCGCTCGTCACATCGACTTAAAATATATTATAACACACTTATATATACCCTCCCATATCAGATTTTTCTAGCCAACACTTCATTTTCATCATCAATTTTGCAAATAAGTCCCTCTTTACAAATCAATTATTTCTCTCGATCCGTGATGAAATTGATAGGGGGTTCTGAGGGAATGTTGTAGATCGGGAGGAGAGCTAGCTATAGACAAAAGTTGGGGTGGTTCGGTGACCGGTGGTGACCGGAAATCACGAGCAAAGGTGAGAAATGGTTTTCGTTTTTGGTGATTTTGAGAGAGATCGGTTGGTCGATCGATAGGTGGGTCGAAGGCAAAGTTGTAGAGGACAGGGAGGCCTTCTTTTTTGTCTTGAGTCGGGGTACCTGAAAGTACCTGAGGTGATCGGAAAAGGGGGTTGATTGGAGGTGACAGTTTTTGGGTTTTTATGTGAAGTGGCGGTCGGTTTTTGGGGTTTTCCGGCGACTGTAGGCCGAACTGGTGGTGGGGTCTAAGTTTGATCGAAGGGGGGATGGCCGACGGTCATTTTGGTGCTGGTCCGGCTATCTAGATCCACCTGTGGCGGCGACAATCGGAGCTTGAACGGAATTGGGGGCGGGGGCAAATTCTGGCGAACGGTGGCAAGCTGGGTCCCCTCGTTTCTGGTGATGGGCCATGGGACTGAGGCGAAGAGGATGCGACGGTCCAAGGAGGCGCCGGAGGTCTGTATCGTCGGCGGTTGGCCATTTGGATGACCGTGCTTTTCCGGTGCTTGATTCAAAAGAGGGCCATCGGGTTTGGAAAGGAGTAGATCAAGGAAACACGTTAGTTAAGTGCTGACATGGCGATATTTAAGGTAATTAAGTTTAATTAGTTAATTAATTAATAATCTAATTTATAAACGTTAAATTTATCCAAACTTCGGAACGCGATATCTTTGTCATACTTTAACGAAAATCGATAAAACAGGATCCATTGGGATCGTAGAGACGAGCTCTAGACGATGGCGCTGACCGGGAGTCGATCTAACGCTGTTGAAATTTCAGCAAATTTTGAACGTCCGTTCAAGATTTAAAGCGACAAACGCGTCAACCGTCAACCAAAACAAACTCTGGTGAGTTAATTCTCACACCTTCTGGAATCCTGTGATGTGATACATTCACAATAAAATATATTTTACAATTAACAGTATGAATTGGCTGATTGGATGCGATGAATGCAAATTGTTTGTTATTGTTTGATGGTTGCAGTTATTTATATTCTTCCAATTATTTAATTCATATATTGTTATCGACTGATATCTACGATGCAGAGAAGGACAGGTTGGAGGGATCCGACCGGATTCCTCAAATAAATTGTATTTTTGGTTGTTGTGCATATATATGAACTGTTTACCCTGACTGACACCAAACCCTGTTTGTATGTTAATGATTGAATATATATTCACCTATGTTGTGTTTAAAATCAACCGACAGCGTTGATTTGGTAATTGGCAGTGAATGGTCCAAAGGTGTTGTTTCTAACGTCAGTTGACCATTCGGTGAAGTGACGCAGTTCTAAAGTTATAAATTATTTTACAACTGGATTTAAGTTTTAAATTTAATTATAAGGAATTTAAATAGAAATTTATAAATATATAATTTAATCGAGTTTTTAAAGGGATTTTTCTTAAAAGGATTATACCAGTTGAAAGCAGAGCTAAACCCACGGATTTACCTATGGGTTGTTAAAATGGGATAATTGTTTGAATAGAGATTTTAAATAAATTAAGTTATTTAATTAAGTAAAAGGGAAATGACAAATGAATATTAGTTGATAGTTAACTGATATAATCGATCGCTATAATTTGAATGGATAACGGGATTTAAATTGATTTAAATTTAAAAATATTCGTTAAATTTAACGAAGAGTGTGAATTGGTAGTTAATCTTTGATTAACTAAAATCCATAGTGAGCATCAAGAGTGTTTAGTGGTAAGTGTTAGTTAATCCATGATTAACTATAAAGATTGAGGGTTAAATATTAGTTAGTCCTCCATTAACTTTAAATTAAGGAAGTTTTTAAGTGTTTAGTGTAAATGAAATCAACTGTTGATTGGTAACTTTTAAAAGCAATGATATTTCTAGCGAGATTAACTATTTTAATATAATATTAAAGTAAGCTATTATTGTATTGTAACAAATAATGGTTTAAGCGATGACTTTTGAATTTGTATTTAATTAAGAAGGGATAAAAGGTCACTAAGTTCGATCAAAACCAAATAGGAGTTTCATTAAAGGGATTTAAAGATTCAAGTTTCCAACAAGATTGGATAAACGTGCATTCAAGTAACAAGTGATTAATTAAAAAGAAAGTTCGATTGAAGGGCGGTAAGTGTTATAAAGAGATTATGATTTAAGTTCAAAGTGATTTGGTAAATGGAATTAGTGAGTGCATGTAGCAATTTTAAAGAAGGTTTTTCTTAATTATTGAAATAAGTGAATAATGCTTTGAGTAAGGGTTAAGTTAGTGAATATTTACTTAATTCAAGGAGTTAAGTAAAAGAATTTTGAACGAGGATTTCAAATAAGAGAAACGGAGTTTTTAAAATCCGAATTTTGAAATTCGAGGGGAAATGGGGTTTTGATGTAGTGCTCAGACTGATATTATTCTGAGATAAGAATGGGCTGATCAAGGTCTGAGAGGTAACTAAAATACCCCAACTTGGTTGTCTTCACTATTATCGAGGAATGGTATTAGTTTGGAGTGAGTGAAGGTGTTGAAAGTGGATTTATCTTGTACAAGGAATATCAAACTCAAATACAAGGTTTGGGAAATACAAAATATTGCGGTGTTAGTTTCAAAAGAAATAAGAATAGTGTTTTAAAATTTTCGTCATTCAATTAGAATTGATCGAATATAGTTTTGAGGTAGAGTTAGTCAAACTTAGTTATTCAGGGAAAGAATTGCCATTGCATACGAGTGCTAGCGTAATTCGTAGGGCTGCAGATAGCCAACGACAGTCGGATGTTTCCTGAGGGAATCAGGCGTAACCATTGTGATTGCTGCGATCTAGAGTCAAGCGAATGGATTTAAGTAAAATATCAATTAAGCGATATGAGTAATCAAGTCAAGTTAGTCATGTGAGTTCAATAAGACGACTTAGTCAAGTAGAGTTAATCGATCAAAGTAAATCCGTCAGAGTTAGTCAAGTTAGAGTTAAGTCAAATTTTAGAATTGGTTAACAATTTGGTTAAATATATTTTAGAGGTCGAGTTGTGTCTAGGCTGAATCAGCAAAACCATTGTATTCACACTATTGTTATTCGATAGTTAAATCACCGACTATCGAAGTTGACCAATATGCTTGTGGTACGGAAAGACCGGGATCGAATTCTTATTCGAAAACCATTCCGACCAACAATACGTGAAGATATCGGAAGTGGATCGTGATGGAGCGTTGAAGACCATAGATCTTCATAAGTGGAAGAACCACTAACAATCTCTGAGTCGACGCAGAGATATACTAGGGTTCTGTAATGGTTGAAGATGTGGATTGCAAGGACTTCTCGCTACTGATCCATGGGGTGATTCCTATATGAGATGCAGTAGGAGAGTACCTTCGGTTCATCCTGTTCCTGGATGACTTGTATGGATGGATGTCTGACAGAGTATTTCCAAAAAGGAATTACACGCGTTGATTTCTCCAAACGTACCATAGTTGATGGCAGATAAATGGTTATTCTCTAGCCTGATAGCTAGAGTATGTTTGTGGACGTCAATCAAGTGTGATCTGGTGGATCTGACGATGTGGCATTCAAAGTGTATGATGATCAGATGTGCTCTAGCCTCAAGCCTCATCAACCGGGAAATGACAAAAATCAGGCAGGCAGCATGGCTATGTGGATCACTCCCATTAGGATGTATGATCACCTATCTAGAGAAATTCCTTTTGCTTCTTAAATCTATCGATGCTGTCCCTTTTCGGGTAGACGGTTGCTGATCCCAACTGTCGGTGATATACATTCGATACACACAAGCGAAATGAGTGGTCGGTCATGTGAGGGTTGGGTTGCAAGATGTTCTTGTTGAACCCAGTGTATTCGCCTCTACAGATACACTATCGGCAGGTGGTCCCATACCTTTTCAAGGTTGGAAACCCAATATCCAATAAGTGTCCGCTGTTTTGATTATATACTATATATGGAGAGCGTGAGATGCAAGCGTTCCTCTAGATTGCTAATTATTTGTATTTAGACATTATGATAATATCAGAATAAGCTATGATTTCAGAAATGTTTTGGGTTATAGTAAGGTAAAAACCGTCCATGTTTATGTGTGGGTTGGGCTTACTATTATCCTTTGATTTCATAAAGGATTTCCAAAGTTAAACCATTGTTTGTTTCCCTGTGAATTTATCACTGATAGTATTCCAGACTGACCCGGTGTATTTTGTTTTAAATCAAATGTGCTCGGGTCAGACCGAGTATGTTCCAGGTTAGGTTTCACTCGGAGTTTCAGGAGCTAGAAGCAGGCGGCTTCACTGCTAGTTATATACAGATATTATTCCGCTGTGATTGATGAATGCTGTACTCTGATGATTGGTATGTATATACAGTTTTTGTCTAAAGAGATTTGATATTATATTTTATTCATTCCGCTGTGAGATTCTGATGTGTTCTTCTTCTTTCTTCTATTCTAACATTCTTTCTTTCTTATCTCACCCTCTAAATTCTTTCTAAACTATCCAGTGTTTTCGGTGCTTGGAGGATCGGTATAATATACGGTAAGGGTATTTATGTCGATTTTCGGGGTTGAAAACCTTGGGTCGCTACACAAACGATCTATTTTAGAAATATATGTTTAAACCTATTGAATTTGCAATGTTCCAATCCTTCAGCTTTTGCAATCAAAATATACATATATATGAATTTATAGGTTTACAATAAGGAAATTAGACTATATTCAGGAATCAAATCAACACTCAAACGCATAGTCTTCCATTACATAAATAATTCAAACCCATCTATAATTGATTGATCATTTCTACGTACAAAAATAAATAATGGAAGATTTAGGGGATTTGGTATTATTTTCTTTTCTTATAAATTCAAATCTTTCTTGGCAAAATAATCCAAATTTATACTATCAAACCATAGTAAATAGCAAACTTAAAGGATTTCCACTCACATTAATTAGAGATACAAAAACAGTAGAATTTGTTATAGAATTGAATTTGGATTCAGCCTATGAAACCAAGCTCCAATCTTTCTATAATATATATACATTAGAGTTAGGATCTTGTGTGTAAATATAAATAAACCAAATTCTAGAATCCTAAATCTATAGAAAACTTAGATTAGAGAAGGTAGAATGAAGGTTAAAGAAGTAGAAGAGATCCTAGCCTTTTTTTTAAATTGGCAATAGCAGAAGGGCAGTATGGAGGCGTAGAGAGGAATGGGAGTAGAGTTTTGAGTGTGTCTAGGGAGCTCTTTTTATAATTGCAAGTGTAAGTATGGATCATTAAATTGTTTAGATTTAATCTGGAAGATCCAATTGATGCAATTTTATAATAATATCCCTAACAAAATGCACCCATCATTGCTTCCCCTAGGAGGGCGGTCGACCCCTTTCTACAGAGGCGGTTTACCCTCCTGAGGTCGAGCCAGGAGAGTTAATTCTCTTGTAATAACCCTCCCGAAATGGGCCTAAATTTCAACCCAGAAAAGGCCCATCGAAACTTAAAGCCATTCTAAATGGGTCATTGGATCTTGTAAGGATTACATTTGCATAGATAACAATAACATAAACTTCGAATGGAAATCTCACACAGCGGAAAGAGAAAATATAGTATCAAAAATAAGATGTTCCATTTATTTCAAAATCACAGAAATACATAATTGCATTTATTCAATATGTACATCATACAGTTCATTTTCATAAGATTCCAAAAGAAGAAAAGCAATAACTGCCAATAATATCATAATAACTTCATCTTCTCCATCGGCTTCAATCCTGACTTCATACATGACTTTACCCCATCCACTGACCTATTGGATGTTAAGGAAAGGGGGTCAGAACATAAAGTTCTGTGTGACTGGAATATAGTGTTACTTAATGTCCATACCCTATATTTTTAGCAGGTT
Organism: Allium sativum; assembly: GCA_030737875.1. Taxonomy (NCBI): domain Eukaryota; kingdom Viridiplantae; phylum Streptophyta; class Magnoliopsida; order Asparagales; family Amaryllidaceae; genus Allium; species Allium sativum. Next base: position 481,631,983 of record CM060924.1, read on the forward strand.
ACATATGTTAAGGTATGTCTACGCGGCACATAAGATTTCACACAAACATAAATATATAACCAATGGATGGATATCCAAGTCAATCGCCCATTAGTGTCTTTAGGGTAAAGACCCAACGAGGTGGCATTCTCAGTCACTTATGGCCCCATTAAAGGTGGATTTTTATAATCTCTTATAACCTTGAGGCGGGCCCCTAGCTTTTTAAGAACCCGTTCCTAGTACAGTAACGTTCTTAACTCTAATATCTCATTTGTAATATGAGAAGTAAGTATTGCGAACATAACTACTTAACTAATATTACCCGGTAGGACACTTATGTCAGTTTAGACTTCCCTTAGAGAATTGGTGAGCATGCGATGACCACATATCCTTTAATTACCAATCTGTCGCTAGTTGAGCCCTTACAAGCTTCTAGAGGAAGTGGACATCCCCCGTGAGCTACCCTACTCCATTAACTGTTTTATGCCTAACCACTTTTAAAGAAGGAGGACCCAAAGACTTACTTTAATACTAATAAGTGTGGGTCTCTTGACTTGGGTTCCTCTCCAAAGAATAAACCTTCGAAGGGATCCTAGTCCTAACCACTTAAGACCTAAACTAGATAAAAAGTGAGTCGACCACTTAAGACTTTCTTAAGGAGTAGTAATCCTATTTGTTTTCACACATCAACTTATATATATATATATATTTATATATATATATACACACACGCTAGACCTCTCACATTAGACCGTATATATGTAGGTGCTGGATACGTCGGTCGGTTCCGGGCAGGCTTCTACTACAAGTCGGTTTAACCTCGTGTCTAGTGTACTAAGTTTATGAATGGCCCATGGCACCTAGACATCTCACATTAGTTGGGCCTACTTATGGTTGCTGGATATGTCAGTCGGTTCCGAGCAGGCTTCTATCACAAATGGCAACTAACCTCGTGCCTTTGTGTCATTTATTTATATATATGTTTAAGTCATTCCATATATATACACACACACAAGCAAATAAATATATATGTATATTTGTTAAGGGGACATTTCAAATTCAAACTCTAATCTAATCGCATTTATTACGCTAATATAACGTTAATTACATTTATTATGTTTAAATAAATAATATAATAATAACGTCTAATTAACGTAACATCGTATAAACGGGGAAATGTTTTAATCAGGATGGGAATTGTCATCTTATCAAAATTTAGGCATACAAGATAGATTTTTCCATATTTTACCGCTACACATAAATATGATGGCATAATGAACATATAGCAAGTAGCAGTGAATGGAAAACATATACCTAGACGTAACAATTATAACTTGTATCCTTAAGCATTTAGAAATGATTTAAATATTAAATTAAAAGTAGAGTATTTCATACATTTACACACATATGTTTACAATCCATATTTCACCCATTTTGTGGTGGTATAAACCCAAAAATGTTTATATTTGATTCATTCCAATTTATGAATGCGTTTACACCCAAATTAGGATCCAAACCCAATTTAACTATGAAATAATTCAAATCCAAACCTTTTTAGGCTTAATCAAATGATGATGGTGAATTGCATGTAATATAAATAATAATACAATACTCATGTTTACCTTTAATTCAATACAAAAACCACAATTCTACAAAACCAATTCAATAATGACAATTTCCTACGTGATTACAAAGTAGAAGATTTGGGGATTTTCATGTTTTATTATCGCATAACCAAATCTTCATAAGCATAACCATTCTTGTAGCAAACTGATAATAATATGAATATGACTATAAGCAAAACTAGATTCCACTCACTAGGAATGTGATAGAAATCTCTAGATCTGCGATGGTTCTCAATGTTCAAGCAGGCTCTGATTGACCTCCTAATGTTATAAATATAAGAAACATATAATTAGATTCTTATATATATTGTTTGTGCAAAATTCCAACTTTCTAAACTTATATAATTAGAAATCTCTAGATCTGCGATGGTTCTCAATGTTCAATCTTCACCCTTTTTCTCTTTATTTTCTATGGAAATTCAACAGCATGGAGGAATAGGTACAGAATAATTAGGGTTTCTAATGTGTTGTCTGAGGGGTTACTTATACTTGCTCGTGTGAGTAGGAGCCGTCAAATTTATAAGAACTAATCTGAACCATGCATATAAACACAACCTCTTTAGAAAACCCTAATTACATAGCCTTATTGGCTGTTCATTTTTATTAATTACGTTTTTTATTTGTTTAATTTCTTGTCTTTCATTACCAATCCTTTTCCTTATGTAACACATCCTTTGTCCCCTTGTCTTTATTTATTTATTTGGATTTCAAATCCACTTAAGGGAAAGTTATAGTGGTCCAAATATGTAATTTATCCCATAGTTATTATCAATTCAAACACATATAATAATGCAATTAATTCTAATTACAACTTTCCTTTTTAATGTTACTTTTGTCCCTTTCTTGTGTATTTATATATAAACGCATATTTAAATTAGATGGAATAGTCCAATTGCTCAAATTTTGAATTTCTCTTTTTTATTTTAAATTATTATTTGGACAATATATATAATATTTACATAATTATATATACATATAATTTCTACGTACACTGTCCAAATTCAACTGTTCATAACTTCTTCGTACGTTAACCGTTTTCAATATATTATATACGAAAACGATGTAGAATTTTGCCACGAATAAAAAAAAGAGTTTCATAGCCAAATTCCTAAAGCTGCAAAAATTCCATTTTCTAGCCATATCATTTAATTTCTCGTTTTAATTATTTAATTTATTTGTTAATACTTATGAATTTTACGGGGTGTTACATTCTCCCACCTTAAAATAGATTTCGTATCGAAAAGGGCGAAAAACACAACTCGCATGATTACATCCATGTTGTACATCCATGTTATTTTTATTCAGTCATAAGCATCCATGAGTCACAGTGATTATGAAATGCAGACTTACTAAAGTGAGCTCAAACCTAATATTTATGTGTAATAAATGATACAATATGTACGCAAAACACCTTAATATGCATATATCTCTATATGAGTGCCCTTGTGCAATTGTGTTGCATCCATCTCCTAACATTCAATCTAGCAACCACAATGTAACCAAAATCCTAAATTTTCGAGCGAGGCTACAATATTTTCAAAATTTTCATGTCTTCTCTCGAATTTTCTCTTTACTGTACCCGAACCAATCTAAAAATGCGGAGTCTCGAAATCTCGTGTTCAAAATATCTATGGTGGCATAAGACTTCTGAGGTTCCGTCTTTGTCCTCGTTACTTGATTAGGCCCTACCAAAAATATACTATACCGTGGAGGTATCTTATCAAACATAAAGTTTCAATGGGTTCCTATTCACAATATCAAATATCTTCATAGCTTTAAGAAAAATCCAAAATATCGTATCAACTCATTATTTGTAACACCCCGTATTTCTGTTAACACTAAAGTTGCTAATACAAAAATAAATGTGTAAAGGGGAGATGTATCTAATGTGCATACAAGAATAATAATAAATGTGTAAAGGGGAGATGTATCTAATGTGCATACAAAAATAATAATAAATATGTAAAGGGGAGATGTATCTAATGCGTACGTATTTATATGGATTGACAAATAATAGTAAATGTACATTAAGAAAGAAATGGTGAACATAATTGGCTTCTCTTTACAATGGACGGCTCTGGTTAACCCTAGCTTCATCGACGGCTCAAATTAACTTGCAACTCTATAAAAAGACCCTAGGTCTCAAACTAAAAATTCACAAAAAAAAAAGAATAAGAATTGGAGCCACCATGCTGTCTGCTGAGAACTAGAGGGAGCCTCCACTTGAAAGAGACGAACAACATAGCGAATACAAACTAAAAGATTAAAAAGCAACAACAAATTAGAATCAAAGCAATGTCTTCCCAAAGGAAAGCATTGCAAATTCAGAATTTCAGAACTCAGAAAACAAGACCGTCTACGATTGTAAGTTTAGCTACATTTTTAGAATGCGAATTAATATGAATATCATGTGTTGCGATGAAATGATAATAGTACGATACTCGTTATGTTATTAATATACGTCTGTGATTTGATTCTATTATCTTGTTGAATTGAGAATTATTAAGTATGATGTTTATTATGTTTTATAATATTAATCTATGCCAGTGACTTGATTCTATTATCATGTTAAATTTGGGATTATTGGATTAGATTATTTGTATAAGCATGGACTTGGATTGTAACATCTTATGAGAATTGTGTAATTTATTATGCAAGTTTATGTAGTGAAGTTATGCGACCAATTGTCAAATCTATATGTTCATGTTTATGCAAAACTTATGCCATGTTCACACTTATCATACGTTGGGATTAATTTGCAAGTATGTTTAAATCTATGTTACTAATTAACACATGTGTATGTTGATTAGCCTATGTTGCTAACTCACATATACGTATGTTGATTTGCCTATATTGCAAATTAACATATGTATGTGGATTAGTTCATATTGCTAATTCTCATGTATGTTGTTAATATGACATATGTTAAAAACACATATATGTTGAGTTAGCCTATAAGTGCAAGTTCATACCTATGACATTATAATGTTTATGTTAGTCTTTTTGCAAGTTTGTACCTATGACATTATAATGTTCATGTTAGTTATTTTGCAAGTTCACCCCTAAAATGTTCATGTTAGTTATTTTGCAAGTACACCCTATTATGTTCATATTGATTATGCCATCAATACCAAAGTTATACCCTTGTCATGTTTATGCTAATTTATGCCAATTTGCGTATATTAAATTATGCCCGGCTGTCCAGTTGTCACAACAATAGCTATCCAATGTGAGAGGTTAAGGCATGGGGCCCAATAAAGACCCAAGGTTAAACTGAGTTGTGGCGTAAGACTGCCCGGACCCAACCGGCATACAGGCAGCCACAACAATATCTGTCTAATCTGAGAGGTTGGTGCTCTAATAAGACAATTAGAGCCGAGTTAGGACTGATAGGGTTAAGTCAATTTAATAAATACTTAACCAAATTCAACATGTTAAATAATTTGGATGGGTGGGGGTTAGGTTCATTCAAACACTTAACCACTTAACATGTTTGACTAGAAAACCTAGTAACGGGGACCCGTTTCAGCAGTAACCCAATTAGGTATCATGGTACCCTGACCTAGGCAGGGTGGGGCACGATTACTGGGCTGATTGTAAGCAGTCAAAAGCGACGGCGGTTGGTGCACAGTGTGGGTTCTAACAGAGTGCGGGCGTGCACACACTCTGGAGCAGACAAGTCAGGGCACTGGAGCATCAGTAGTATACCCTATGCATGCTAGAATTGTGTCGGGGCCACCACCATGGGACTTGATACACCCCGTGGTGGGACCAGCATAGGTATCTATCATATAGGGTCGTAGGACACATGTGAATATACGAGTAGGAGCCGATCTTTTAAAGAAAAAGAAAGGGATCACTTCACCCCCAATCACGGGGTGCCTGTTGGTATAAGAATTAGTAGGTGCAGAGATAGAGATTTAAAATAGGGTGCGAAGGGATGTTCGTTTTAGGACACCTTATCTAGTTCTAGGATAGTCTATTATCCTGATATCGTCCTATTCTCACTTTATGCAAGTCATGATCTTTTTATTATTAACATTCTAGGAATATAGCTAGACTTACCAGACTTATGTCTGACCCATTTTCCTTTCGTCTTCTTTTCTTCCGTTCCCCCCCCCAAGGTCCACAGGGAGGAAACACCGCAGCTTAGTCAGTTTTTCATCCAGCTTGAAGAGAGAGAATGTATTGCTTGGATTTCTTTCATTTGGACCATGGCTTTGGATATCATTTATGGGGATTATGCAGCTTTATTTATGTTTCATGCTTCTTTAACTTTTAAAATCAAGACAGTATTATGGTTGTAATAATTGGAAGTTTGTTTTGAGACAATGTTGGAAATGTTCTGTATGAACACGTATTTATGATAATAAAAGTCTGTTGGTTTTTCCGTTGCTTATTTATATGTGTTTATATCTGTCTTGTGTTTTATCTGTGTCTTTTACTTATAAACCTCCACCAAAATTAAGGCATTCCCTTTGTGAGTGACCTTAACGGAGGTGGGGTGTTTCACTTGGTATCAGAGCATAGGTTTACCAGACCAGATAAAAAGTTTTTGAAACTAAATTCAAATTAAAATTTAAAGAAGCATTTTTCAAGAAAAAGAATTGTTTTATAGTTTTAGAAAGGCATAATCCCCCAAAGCCATGTGAATTATCTATCCTTCGTTTTGAATCTTTCCTTTTTCGTTTCAGCATGTCGGGAGAATTTAACCTTCCAGAAGGTGTGACTGTACCTGGTTGGTTTAGAAGGTACTTGGAAGCTAGGGCCAATGAGGCGGTCCCAGCGAATCTTCCTCCCCCAGCTGCAGCAATTCCTCCTCCTCCTCCCCCAGTTGCTGAAATTCCCCCTCCTCCTCCGGGAGGAAATGCTTTTGCCAAGACTTGTAGAGATTTTAAAGCTATGGGTAGGAAAGACTTTCATGGAACCGAGTCCTTCGTAGCAGCCAGGAACTGGCTGAAAGAGACCGAAGATCTTTTCGTTATCTTCAAGGTAGAAGATAGGCAGAAGGTAAGACTGGCAATGTGTTTGCTCAAAGGAGAGGCTTCCTACTAGTGGGAAGTCACCAATGCAGAAAGACCAGTAGAAACGTGGGAAGATTTCAGATTTAGATTTGAGCTGAAGTTCCTTTCAGAAGCTGAGAGAAGTCTTCAAATGGAGAGGTTCTTATCCCTTAAGCAAGGAAGTATGACCGTCAAAGAGTACGTCAACCAGTTTGATCAGATGGCTAGGTTCGGACTGGACCTAGTCAACACCCAACACAAGAAGGCTCTCCGCTTTGTCAAGGGACTGAATGAGCCACTTCATAGCCTGGCCATGACCCATATACCTATGGGAGCTACATATGAAAGGCTGGTACAGATGGCGTTACTACATGAGGAGGATAAAGGCAAGAAGGAGACAAAGGCGGAAGGGTTTCAGGGAAAGAAAGAAGCTTTACAGCCTAAGAAAACAGACTTTAAGAAGGGCGGGAGAGCTCGTGAAACAAGAAAGTGTAATTTCTGTGGTATGGTTAGACATGTGGTGAAAGACTGCAGGAAGAAGAAGGCAAAGATGGAAACAGGGCACATAGCTAAGGACTTCCCTAAGAGGCGAGGGCAGGCGCAGAAAGCTGCATCCACTTCGGGTGGACAAGTTCATGCACTGGAGGCACCTCCTCTGCAACAACGAGGTAGAAATACTTTTGTAGAAAGTGTAGTTTATCTTTATGATCACCCAGTTCACACTTTATTTGATTCTGGTGCATCACACTCCTTTATTTCATCTGCTTTAGTAGAATCTCTGCACCTAGAAACTAGTATGGTAGAGGATCCCTTGGTTGTCTCCAATCCAATTGGAGGCCCAGCTTATTTGTCAATGATCTGTATGAATTTGAAAATCTCTATTCTAAGTGTAGAATTTAGATGTAGTACCTTTGTTTTGGGCTTTTTGGGGGTATGGATTGATTTTGGGCATGGACTGGCTATCCAGTAATGGTGCCATCCTTGATTGTGAGAAAAGAGTGGTTAGGCTCTTAACCCAACTCGGTAACACTCTGGAAATTACTTGCAATCCCTCGAATGTGGTTATGCTTAGTTATCTTGAATCGTTTGACGCTTCTGTTGAGAATTTGCAGTCAGTTAAGGTGGTCCGAGAATATTCGGATGTCTTTGATGAGGTGTAGGGCTTACCTCCAAAACGGGAAATAGACTTCCGCATCTATCTTATTGACAATGTGAAGCCCGTTGCTTTGCCTGTTAGGCATATGGCTCCCAGGGAAAGGAAAGAGCTCAGTAAGCAGATTAAAGAGCTTTTAGGAAAGGGGTTCATTAGGCGGAGCATTTCAGAATGGGGCGCTCCAGTGGTGTTTGCTACAAAGGCGGATGGTTCACTCCGTCTATGTGTTGACTATAGGGAGCTAAACAAGATGACTAAAAAGAATAGGCACCCTCTCCCCAGAATTGACGATTTGTTTGACCAGCTTGTAGGAGCGTCGGTTTTCTCCCAACTTGATTTGGCGACCGGATTTCATCAGCTAAGGGTAGCTGATGATAGCATCGATAAGACAGCTTTCAGAACCCTAGATGGATTCTTTGAGTGGCTTGTCATGCCTTTTGGCTTGACAAACGCACCCGCTTACTTCGTGGACCTAATGAGTAGGGTGTTCAGAGATTTCCTCAATAAATTCGTGGTGGTCTTCGTAGACGATATTTTGATCTTCTCAAAAAATGAGGAAGAGCATGCTCAGCACCTAAAGGCAATCATGGAGACTCTTAGAACACATCAGTTAAAAGCTAAATTCTCCAAGTGCCACTTTTGGAGAGAAGAAGTGAGATTTCTTGGTCATATAGCGTCCAAAGAGGGGTTAGCTGTAGACCCCACAAAAGTAGTAGCGGTGCAAGGTTGGAAGGCACCAAGGAATGCAACCGAGGTCCGAAGCTTCCTCGGTCTTGCAGGCTTTTATCGGAAGTTCATCAGAGATTTTGCAAAAATCTCAGCTCCTCTTACAAGTCTAACAAAGAAGAATCTAGTTTTCTCTTGGGATTTGGATTGCGAGTTTGCTTTCCAACTCTTAAAAAGGGCTCTTACAACAGCCCCAGTTCTGACCTTGCCGGATGGAAGCAAAATGTTTACAGTATACACGGATGCATGCGGGACAGGACTTGGCGCTATCCTAATGCAAGAAGGAAGGGTAGTAGCTTATGGCGGAAGACAGTTGAAAGTTCATGAAAGGAACTACCCAACCCACGACCTTGAGTTGGCCGCCATCGTCTTTGCGCTTAAGTCTTGGCGCCACTATCTCCTAGGTGAGAAATTTGAACTGTATACTGACCATAAGTCTTTGAAATATCTCTTCTTGCAGAAGGACCTTAACTTAAGGCAACAAAGGTGGATGGAGTTTCTTGCCTCGTATGATTTCGAGATTTCCTACACTCCTGGCAAGGGCAACGTAGTCGCAGATGCCTTGAGTAGAAAGAAGCTAACGTTGAGCCCGCTATTTGTTGAAAGGCGAAGCCTAGAGTTTATAGCCAGTTTTGACTTTAGGTCCTCCTATGATTTTGTACCCGGTCTGTTAGCATTGCTAGAAGTGCGGCCCACTCTCTTAGACTCAATAGGGACCGCACAACGAGAAGACCCTCAACTTGTAGAAGTGGTTGATAAGCTCATTAGGGGTGAGACTTCTAGTCACCTCGATAGATACACCATCAACGACAAAGGATGGTTAAGACGGGATGGAAGACTATGCGTCCCACAGGCAAAGGAGTTGGTGAAGAAAGTTCTTGAGGAGGCACATCATTCCAAGATGACAATACATCCAGGCGGGGACAAAATGTACAAGGACTTAAAGAGAGTTTTCTTTTGGAGTGGCATGAAGAAGGACGTGGAAGATTTCGTTTCTAAGTGCAAGATTTGCCAACAAGTCAAGGCAGAGCAGAAGAAGCCTGGCGGTCTGCTCCATCCTCTAGAGGTCCCACAGTGGAAGTGGGATAGCATTTCAATGGACTTCATTGATGGGCTGCCTAGGTCTAGAAGAGGTAACACTAGCATTTGGGTAATAGTGGATAGGCTTACTAAAAGCGCCCACCTTTTACCTGTCAAGAGTAGAAGGACTGCCTCGTCTCTAGCATCTCTTTATCTTAAGGAGATAGTTCGACTCCATGGAATACCTTCCAGCATTATTAGCGACAGAGATCCTATCTTCACAAGCGAGTTTTGGCGGAGTCTGCAATAAGCTGTAGGCACACAGTTATGTTTGAGCACGGCCTATCACCCCCAAACCGATGGTCGGACGGGAAGGGTGAACAGGATTTTGGAAGACCTTTTGAGACTTTGCGTCCTTGATTTTGGAGGGACTTGGGAGGACCATCTTCCTTTGATGGAATTTGCCTACAACAACAGCTACCAAGCCACCATCGGAATGGCGCCCTTCGAAGCTTTATATGGAAGACCGTGCCGATCGCCCACTTGTTGGTGGGAGTCTACTGACAAGCTCATACTTGGACCAGATATGATCCGAGAGACTCCAGAGAAAGTAGACTTAATACGGAGAAGAATGAAGACAGCCCAAGACAGACAAAAATCCTACGTAGACAAGAGAAGGACCGACATGAAATTTGAGGTTAGGGACAGGGTTTTCCTTAAGGTATCTCCTTTAAGGAACGTCGTTCGCTTTGGATCCACAGGGAAGCTAGCACCAAGATTTGTAGGACCGTTTCCTATCATCGAGAAGATTGGGAAGATGGCCTACAGGTTAGAGTTACCCGAGAGACTGGCCAGAGTTCACAACGTCTTTCATGTTTCTCACCTCCGGAAGTATCTACATGAGTCAGCGGAAATGGTAGAGCCAAACATTCTAGAAGAAGCTGAAGTAGAACATGAAGCAACTGTGAGGAAAGTTCCAACTCGCATCTTAGGAACTGAAGTGAAAAAGCTACGCAACCGCGAAATCAAACTCGTCAAAGTTCAGTGGAGCGACGCCGAGGAAGACGCGACTTGGGAAATGAGGATAGAATACGCGCAGCCTACCCTTTTCTTTTTTAGGGTACATTTTTGATCTCTCTTTTTCCTTAAAGTCATGTTAGTATCTATCTTTTTAGGTATATCTCCCCGACCTTACCCTTTTATCCTTAGGTGGAAACCCCTTTGGATGTAAACGTGTAATTGAAACATGTTATGGATGATGGTTGCAAGTGGTTGCAAATGTTTGCTGGTGGTTGCTCGTGGATGCATATACACACACAATCTAGGGTTTTAGATCGGCTCAGTCACTTCATATTGCATATGCATATATGTGTTTATGTTTGTATATGGTTGAAGCTTAATATGTTGTCATATGGATGTCGCATTTGTTTGAATGATTGCGCACTCATGTAGAATTATGAATAGGAAAAAGTTTGCATACATAATGGATTCATGACACTTACATAATTTGCATTAAGGAGATCAACTGAATCAGTAGACCGCCTGATTTTTGCATTAGATAAGAACATGTACACACATGATGCATATGATCATGAAGCATTAGAAGTCTTTTAAGGACAATGGACGCTCGTGTTTGATGATTGATTAGATGGACATTTGGATGGTAGGATATATGTTCTACTAGACTTGGAGATTTCGGGGATGAAATCTTTTAAGGAGGGGAGAATGTAACACCCCATATTTCTGTTAACACTAAAGTTGCTAATACAAAAATAAATGTGTAAAGGGGAGATGTATCTAATGTGCATACAAGAATAATAATAAATGTGTAAAGGGGAGATGTATCTAATGTGCATACAAAAATAATAATAAATGTGTAAAGGGGAGATGTATCTAATCCGTACGTATTTATATGGATTGACAAATAATAGTAAATGTACATTAAGAAAGAAATGGTGAACATAATTGGCTTCTCTTTACAACGGACGGCTCTGGTTAACCCTAGCTTCATCGACGGCTCAAATTAACTTGCAACTCTATAAAAAGACCCTAGGTCTCAAACTAAAAATTCACAAAAAAAAAGAATAAGAATTGGAGCCACCATGCTGTCTGCTGAGAACTAGAGGGAGCCTCCACTTGAAAGAGACGAACAACATAGCGAATACAAACTAAAAGATTAAAAAGCAACAACAAATTAGAATCAAAGCAACGTCTTCCCAAAGGAAAGCTTTGCAAATTCAGAATTTCAGAACTCAGAAAACAAGACCGTCTACGATTGTAAGTTTAGCTACATTTTTAGAATGCGAATTAATATGAATATCATGTGTTTCGATGAAATGATAATAGTACAATACTCGTTATGTTATTAATATACGTCTGTGATTTGATTCTATTATCATGTATATTGAGAATTATTAAGTATGATGTTTATTATGTTTTATAATATTAATCTATGCTAGTGACTTGATTCTATTATCATGTTAAATTTGGGATTATTGGATTAGATTATTTGTGTAAGCATGGAGTTGGATTGTAACATCTTATGAGAATTGTATAGTTTATTATGCAAGTTTATGTAGTGAAGTTATGCGACCAATTGTCAAATCTATATGTTCATGTTTATGCAAAACTTATGCCATGTTCACACTTATCATATGTTGGGATTAATTTGCAAGTATGTTTAAATCTATGTTACTAATTAACACATGTGTATGTTGATTAGCCTATGTTGCTAACTCACATATACGTATGTTGATTTGCCAATGTTGCAAATTAACATTTGTATATGGATTAGTTCATATAGCTAATTCTCATGTATGTTGTTATTATGGCCTATGTTAAAAACACATATATGTTGAGTTAGCCTATAAGTGCAAGTTCATACCTATGACATTATAATGTTTATGTTAGTCTTTTTGCAAGTTTGTACCTATGACATTATAATGTTCATGTTAGTTATTTTGCAAGTTCACCCCTAAAATGTTCATGTTAGTTATTTTGCAAGTACACCCTATTATGTTCATATTGATTATGCCATCAATACCAAAGTTATACCCTTGTCATGTTTATGCTAATTTATGCCAATTTGCGTATATTAAATTAGGCTAAGTTTTTAGCCTAATACTTTACACCAAAAATCATGCGAACGTAAATTAGGCTGAGATGGTTAGCCTAATATTGGACGGGGTAACGTTGGGTTAAAATGATAATTTTAGGAAAGCTTGCCATAAATTGGTCATTAATCACATAAGTGATTAATGGCATAAAAAGGCATTAATTACCTTAATTAATGAGATTAATTGGAATTGAATGTGACAGTAATTTGAATATTTTCTAATTTACATATTGGTCATTAATCACATAAGTGATTTATGGCATAAAAAGGCATTAATTACCTTAATTAATGAGATTAATTGGAAATGAATGTGACAGTAATTTGAATTTGAATAATTTACATAATTAAAATGTAAATTAGAAAATACGAACGCGCTTAACCCGAGGTTGGATTGAGTTGTGACGTAAACCTGCCCGGACCCGCCCGATTGTCCAGTTGTCACAACAATAGCTATCCAATGTGAGAGGTTAAGACATGGGGCCCAATAAAGACCCGAGGTTAAACTGAGTTGTGGCGTAAGACTGCCCGGACCCAACTGGCATACAGGCAGCCACAACAATATCTGTCTAATCTGAGAGGTTGGAGCTCTAATAATACAATTAGAGCTGAGTTAGGACTGATAGGGTTAAGTCAATTTAATAAATACTTAACCAAATTCAACATGTTAAATAATTTGGATGGGTGGGGGTTAGGTTCATTCAAACACTTAACTACTTAACATGTTTGACTAGAAAACCTAGTAACGGGGACCCGTCTCAGCAGTAAGCCAATTAGGTATCATGGTACCCTGAACTAGGCAGGGTGGGGCACGATTACTGGGCTGATTGTAAGCGGTCAAAAGCGACGACGGTTGGTGCACAGTGTGGGTTCTAACAGAGTGCGGGCGTGCACACACTCTGAAGCAGACAAGTCAGGGCACTGGAGCTTCAGTATTATACCCTATGCATGCTAGAATTGTGTGTCGGAGCCGCCACCATGGGACATGATACACCCCATGGTGGGCCAGCATAGGTATCTACCATATAATGCCGTAGGACACATGTGAATATACGAGTAGGAGCCGATCTTTTAAAGAAAGAGAAAGGGATCACTTCACCCCAATCACGGGGTGCCTGTTGGTATAAGAATTAGTAGGTGCAGAGATAGAGAATTAAAATAGGGTGCGAAGGGATGTTCGTTTTAGGACACCTTATCTAGTTCTAGGATAGTCAATTATCCTGATATCGTCCTGTTCTCACTTTATGCAAGTCATGATCTTTTTATTATTAACATTCTAGGAATATAGCTAGACTTACCAGACTTATGTCTGACCCATTTTTCCTTTCGTCTTCTTTTCTTCCGTTCCCCCCCCCCCAGGTCCACTGGGAGGAAACACCGCAGCTTAGTCAGTTTTTCATCCAGCTTGAAGAGAGAGAATGTATTGCTTGGATTTCTTTCATTTGGACCATGACTTTGGATATCATTTATGGGGATTATGCAGCTTTATTTATGTTTCATGCTTCTTTAACTTTTAAAATCAAGACAGTATTATGGTTGTAATAATTGGAAGTTTGTTTTGAGACAATGTTGGAAATGTTCAGTATGAACACGTATTTATGATAATAAAAGTCTGTTGGTTTTTCTGCTGCTTATTTATATGTGTTTATATCTGTCTTGTGTTTTATCTGTGTCTTTTACTTATAAACCTCCACCAAAATTAAGGCATTCCCTTTGTGAGTGACCTTAACGGAGGTGGGGTGTTTCATTATCCTCCACAGTTTGCCTAATCAAATTAGACTTTCTCTAAAGTCTAATCACCAACTTGGTTCGAGTGGAAATTTGTCAATGGTTATTCCATCAACACATTGGTAATTTGAGTGGCCTCCTCGAAGTTCTTAAAGAGGGCCCACTAATTACCAAATGATAATTAAGCTATCCTATAAATATTAATATCATTCCTATTATCTAAGAACTAACTATGCAGATCCTTTCTCTTATTCCCAATGCTTCAGCTGTCTTCATTTTATTCTCTAGTCTTCAAATGAAGTTTGATCCAATTTTTTTTCCTAAATTAGACTTCTAGGTCTTACTAATTAATATATAATCTATACTATGACTAAAATATTTTCCTATGCTCCAATTTTTTGGAAATTAAATGTCAGTAAGGTCTTTTGCTAAAATTTTCATAAATTTACCCAGAAATAATATTGACATATTTAAAATTACAAGGAATGGATATTGTTTTATTTTGGATGGATAGTGTAATTTGCGTGCAAACATTACCCATCATTTGTCATTTTGAGCATATTCCTCATAATTTTAAATATAGTCCCCCTTCTTTTCTGAACAACAACAAAAGGGATGATTTATAAAAATTAAACTAATACCTTTAAACAAACCAAAACATGGTCATATTCAGCTAAAAAGGTTAATGCAATTCCAATATCTCATATTTTATGTCTTTATCCTTAAGGGCCAATGTCGGCCCTGGCCCAGTGCGAGAGGGGCACACGCACTGGGCAGCAGTCAACCTTAGGGCATAAAATTTTCCCCAATGCATAATGTGAAAAAGATTTGGAGCAGCGATCGAATCATCGAAAGCAGGAAACACGAAGAAGGGCGAAGCCGAAGCGCATTAGGAAGAAGGGCGATTGAAGGCTACTGTCCTGAAGAGTCATGCAAGGAGCAAGGACTAATTAAAGTGTACAATTGATTCACGTGAGGAGCCAAGGACCATCGAAGGCAGGAAACATCTACCTCAGGTATTTCGATTTAGTGATTCTTTAATTTCTAAATTGTTACCAATTTAGTTTATCCTTTGCCTGGTTGGTGATTAGAATTATGTAGATGCCTTTCATTAAATTTCTGGAATTTAGCAATTGGTTAGTGATTAGAAGTTGGTTAGTATAATGAACTAATTGCGCTGAACAACCAATTTCGACCACAAAAATAATTAAATAAACAGCAAATACGGTGGATATTAATTATCCAAGAGATACCCAAAAACTCATTTCCAATGGATTTTTAAACTGCGCTCCCAAGAACTAGCTTAAAATTTTGATTTTGGCATGTTTCTGTCAAATGTGTAGCCTAATTTGAATTATTCATCAAATGATTCAGTTTTGTACAATTTGATTTTTTAGTTTTGTCCTTTTATCCCTCTACTACTCTCTTATTCTCTAATGTGTAATTTTTTTTCAATTCTATTTGAACGTTATTTTTATTTCGATTTACTTTTGCACTTTTTTTTTACTGAAATGCACTCAATTTGTAAATATATTCGCAAAATAAAAGGAAATGATCAGAATTTTGGATGAATATATACATTTTTTACTTTTTAATGCAAATATTTTTAAACTCTTTTGCAAAAGCTCAAAGTAGAAAGTGCAAATAATTGTAGTTGGGTAAACGGCATATTCCTAAAAACATATTTTATTGTTTCAAAAATACTCTGCTACTATATGCAGGAACATTTTGCGAAATATTGCTGTTCATTTCTCACTCATTTTGCAAAATATACATCGTTTTTGCAAAATGTTTGAAATCTCGTCTTATACTTGGAGAATCACTATACTAATATTATTAAAAAATATCTACAAAAATAAGTGTTTTTTTCTACTCCTAATTTGAAATCTCGTCTTGTTGCATACCGTAAAAATACCTGACTACTCCTAATTTGTTTCTTATTTCAACTAATTAAAGAAATACAAAAAATGTTTTTTTATCTACATTAAAAAATGCAAAAAGAAAACATTTTAAATGACATATTTTACAAAGAGGAAAAGAAGGTATTGACACACTTCTTCACATGTTGTTTACTTTTATTATTTATTATTAAAATAACGTTATATTATGTCTATTATTTTATAATTATATTTTTTTGCAAATGACCAAGTTATTCATATCATAATTTGCAGATATATGGAGTGCTAGCTTTATAGTGGTACTAAAGAAGCAAATGTTGATTTCTAGTATTTGAAATAGCTCAAGTTTGTTTGTAAAATTTCTTCATATTTAGACTTATTATTTATATTTTTTTGCGTTGTGACCACGTTATTTTTATTTACAATGCATGCATTAGTAACCCATAATAGCACTATTGAATTCTCTAATATTAATATGCCTTATAATATGAAAAGTATTTAGTATCATTGTGAATTTTATAAAAACTTGGGGAATCATTTAGTATTTTGCACCGAGCATCATAAGTCTCAGGACCGGCTCTGTTAAGGGTGGCATTCCATGAGGCTAAATTTCCAAAAACTATAAGACTAATATGCTCCTTCTGTGTAGCCTATAAATCCACTTCGTCGTCAACTTCCAAATTCCATATATACTATGTTGTTAGGTTGAATGTCCCCATAAGGTTCTTCCTCTACTTACACCTTCGTCTTAAGATTTTAACAAGGGTTTTAAATCCTAATATCTCATGCATAACAAGGGTTTATTACTTATACCACGCTTGTACCATTTTCAATTCTTGTAGGGGAACAACTAATTATTACAACCTAATTATCACTGTGGAAGTTTTCTCTTTAAATTAAACGGTCTAAATGGTATTGAGATCTTAACACTTTCAATCCAAATCCTTAAGATGCCAAATCCATACTTTTAAATTTTCCATCTTTGTCCTCTTTATAAGTGTGGTCCATTCACTGGTACATATAAGTATATCTCTAGACCATTCCATTTATACTTATTTAATTACCTGAAGAATTTCTTAAGCTTGAAATATATCCATTTACTCCAAACTAATTCAGTTCCCAAAAAAATTTAATTACAAACTCATTGCCCATTTCATTTGCAATTAATAATCATGAATTCTATTTCCCGAAATCATGAATCACATGGCTTATATTATACTTATATCTTTGTACTTGTATATATTACTTACCGTTAGATACGGTTATTAATGTATTAATTCCTAAATAATTTCCGTAGGCAATTTATTTTTCAACTAAATCTTATAAAATTTGCCAATTCTTCAAATATAATCCTTGTTGGGGTTGACATTTAAAATTCTCAAATTTAGTTGTATAACATCAGCATCAGTGATATTAAGTAAATTTAATTATATATTATTGTCATTTATGTGCATGCATGTATGTATATCCTATTATGGCAACAACTTTTCTAAGATTTTCAAAAATTTGCATTAAATGCCTCTTTTAAATGTTGTAGCATAAAAAGAATATGAATTTCCACTTTTGAAAATATAATTCTATTATTCCTTACAAATCAATGTCTAAGTCTTTTTAGATTTTAAAAATGTTGCATGCCTATGATAAACATTTAAGGTTTTGCAAAAGCTAATTCTTATTTTAAAACAAAACCTTAGTTGAACATCAAAAACTTATTTGGGCGATATTAAGTTTCCGTAAAATGTATAATTAACATTCTTTATTCTATTTTAAAACACCCTTGAAACATTACTCACTAAAGAAAAAATATCTCTTTATGTTTAGTAAAAAATGAACCCTTTATTAAGAATAAAATATCTTTTCACATTCAAAAACTCATCTTTTATTTGCATGACTTTCAAAGCAAAGGAATGTTCATCCCTATTTGCAAATGTAGCCTAAATCTTTTAGCATTGAATTAATTAACAATTAGTTCTTCTATTTACATCCATATTTTCTGCTTACCTCTTTTTTTCAAAGGTATATTGAAAATATTAGACCGCATTCGTTGGCAGCACAAAACTCTCATATATATATACATATATATATATATATATATATATTTGAAATTTCTTAATGAACGTAACCATTCGTTACTTTTTTATTTGCACAATGGGGTTTCTCAAAAATTAGATTGATTGGTCATAAATACATTAAAATTTACTAAGTAACTTCCTTGAAATAATCTTTCATCTTTTATATTACCCCTTTGCACAGTTATCTTCTCGCATGCTCCTTATTTTATAATGGTTTTATCATTTCAACTCTACCAAAATTTTAATAAATTTGTTATCTTCTCTCTTCTAGTTGAGTTTACTAATGACGTTTATCTTTTAAAGTTTCCATGTCTTGTCTTTTTCTTTTTGAACGCAACTTACTATCACCATCTAGAAAAGAATATTTTCAATTCTAAACTTTAAAAGTTCGTTACATCAAGACCCTGAAATTTTCAAATTAACCATTTGAATTTTTTAGTATTTGTGGCTTTAATTTCATTTCCATTAAAGCTCTCATATGCAAACATTTACAGTTAACCTTTTCTTCATTTGTCTGCGCTAAAACTCATATTTATTATCTAATTGAAGAACTTATTAACATTTATAGCTCCAATTTTTTTTTCAATTGGAATTATTATGTAATTCTAGTCCAGACACAAAAGATTAACAGTTCTTCAAAATTTTCTTCTTTCAAATAGCTTTTTGTAGTATGTCACAAATCCATTTTGATGGGTTTCTATATATTCTTGGTCCTTTATTTAAATTTTCTGACAGACTATTCTACGGAAGTATAATTTTTTAAAATTTCTATTTTTCAAAATAAATCGATGATATGTCGAAAATTGTGTTTGTAGGTTTTAACTTTTCCTACCGCACATACAATGTTTTGAACAAAGGTTGATATCTTCATTTATGGAAGCCTATCTCTTGTATCAACCCTTTTTCTTCCGTATCCTTTAATTTTTCTCATTCCTACACCTTCGTAATGTATGTCCGTTATGTCCATTTAAACCATTTCAATTATCACCTATTTTTATGGACATCTCTAACATTTTTTCCAAATATTTCTGCCTAAAAATGGTCATAATAATTCATTAATACTTTCATTTCTGACCATTTAACATTCCTTTGAAAGCTTAGACATTTATAGCTCAATTCTCGAAGTTTTAGTCAATAATTAAAGATGTTCCTTAGTGAAAACCGGGCATATTCTTCAAATTAGTCCATATTAATCAAATCGACTGTTAGGGAGGTTTCCCTACTGTAAGAGCCAAAAACAAATTGTCTGAGCCAATAAATTTAGGCATAATTATCGCTCAACAATAATATTTTCTCCGTCGTTTCCTTCTTTTCATTTTATTTTCTACGACTTCTTTCTTCCTCAAATCTGTGTTTTCCTTAAATACGAATTCTTTCTACCTCAAATCTGCATTTTCCTCAAATCTGCGTTTTCCTTAAATACAACTTCTTTCTTTCTCAAATCTGCGTTTTCCTTAAATTCAAATTCCTCCCGTTCCTCATCATCTATAGCCATGTCATTTTACTGGGCGATTTCCGGATTCGCGAGACTCTAGATCTGCAAAAAAAAAAGTCGAATTCGATGATATTTTGACTATTGGTTGTATTTTCCTGATTTTCCATTATCTCGGTATGCGTTTTAATTTCCTTTTTCACTGTTGATTTTTTATTTTGGTTCTAACCTACAAAGAAATGTCCACTTTTTCACTATCTACAAAAAAAAGTCGATTTTTTCATCAATTCATTCACAATTCGGTGATATTTTGACTGTTAGTTGGATTTCGCTAATTTTCGATCATCTGGGTATGCTTTTTTATTTTCCTTTTGCACTATTGAATTTTTATTTTGGTTCTGATCATGCTATTTACTCTTTTAAGTAAGAAGATAACAAGGCAATAACTGGATAATTTCAGAATAATTTCTAAAATATTTGAAAGGATTATGACTCTTGATATGCCTGGTAGATTAGTTCTTTGCTTCATCCGTATTGCATTGTTTCAATATTAATATTTAAGTTTATGTGATTTGATAATTTTAAAGCTGTCAAATATGCAAGAATATAATTTCAGATGATGACTCATAACAAGAATATAAAGCCACTGAGTTGGTGCACCAGTGCACTAGGTATGACCCGCCCAAATTGGAGACCATAATAGTAGTTAGGTTCCGTTATTTACTTATTTTGGCACTGTTGAATTTTTATTTTGGTTCTGGGTATTGATAGCAATTGTTTAACTTCGTTGATCCGAAGGTTTGCGTTGATAAAGAAGGTAATGGATGGCTTTTAAGTGTCAAGATAATGATAGTTATTTCAGTCTCAACGTTAATGCCTAGTACTTGACCATCATTATTCAAGCGTATCTTTTCTATTGATATAATTAATAGTTAATGTAGGAATTTGATCATATGTATCTTAATTTATGTATATGTATACATTCAATTTAATGATTTTACCCCTTTGATTGTTTAATCATCAATAAGAATACCAAACATACATTTCAAATCATCATTAACTATTGTAATGGGTTATTCATCATTAGCTTTGTTTTATATGCATTCGCTGCAAGAGAACCACCTTTCTACCTTGAATTAATAATAGGAACTCAACAGAAAATTTCTTCTGTTTTGAAACAGGTTAATAAAAATGGAGCAAACTAATGATGACATCAGGAGAGCTAATGCCATTTCTCAGGAATGTGCAACTGGGTAGTATGAGAAGCTGTAGGAGATGGACTATAAACGGTTCAGGTATTACTGCAACAGATGTGTGTATTACGATAGGCAGTCTAGTTGTTTTTCGTCTTAGATGATCCCTATACTTCTGAGCTCCTTTAACCAGTTTTCATAAATTTTTATTTTATAGGTCTGTCCTCCAAATTGTGAACCTAGATGGACTAAAAATACTAAACATTTACATTATTGTAATTACACTAACGTTCAATGGCAACAATGAAAGTTTCTCACATACTAGATAGCTTTTACCTTTTCATGGTAGCTATGGTAAGATGATTGTATAATATATATTAGGAAACATATTTTATTTCATGTATAAGCTGGCTTTGAATAAATGAAGCGGTATATTCCCATACATCATATTTCCATACAGCTCACGTCCTGCCCAAACCATGCAACCTGCTCCTATATTATTTGCTCTTAGTGTTTAGGTATTCTAAGCTGCATGTAATAATGTATATATATTTTTTTCTGTTTGTGTTTTTATGTCTTCTGCATGTATTAATTCCTTTGTATATGATTATGGATCTCCTCTATTAGATGCTTCTTTTATAAAAAAAAGTTTGGATTCATAAAAATTGATATTTTATTGTTTGCTTTTTTGTTTGATATATTACATGGTTATGATGCATTTTACCAGTGGATGTTATTGACTAAGTTAATAATTTAGTTCTTACTTTACAGTGATATTTTTTTGTAAGAATGAATAAAATTGGAATCATTGTTGAGGTTTGTTTAATGTTTGTGATGAGTTAGTTAAAAATGGTAGTTTGCTTTCATCAACGTAGTAAGCTTGAATACAAAGTTCCAAAAGGTGTTTAAGCAAGTTCGATGTTCAAGGCTTCAAGTATGAATGTAGTTATTTGGTAATTTGCATTGGGCTTACATATGATTTTTGGCCATTACTTGCCAGTGTTATACTGTTAGGATTTTAATAAATCATTTCTAGAATTGAACTAATTTTATATAATGAGCTTGTTAATGGTTCTAGGGCTTTGCTATGGTTGGAGACATATAACATGAATGTTGTAGTCTCAAAAGCTGTGGAATGTGGAGCAATTAAAGGCGAGACCAACGAAGATGATGCTGGTGGCATATATGCCGAAGTCAGGGACCCGTTTGGGTTCAACTATTTAGAAAAAGAGCTGCACTCCTAGCAAACCAGAAGCAGAACTGGAACCTGTGAATGAAGGTTATGTCGCAATTAAAGCTCCTCCTGTTGCTTAAGGGAACTTAGTTGGTCTTCCTATTTCTAAGTTTGGTTCTTGCATAAAATGGGCATTTTTTTGTTTTACTTGCCTTCGGCATCTTTATCCAGTACTTTTTTATTGTTGCTTAATGTTGGCTTTTTTGTTTTGTTTTAGTTGGTATGCTAAGGTGTTTTTTTATTTTGGATCATAGACTTGAGTTATGTTTGGAGCAATTCATTGCAACTTCTCCGCAACATGCTATTGATTTTACTTTGCGTTTATATAACGCTAACAGATATTTATTAATTATCCAGGCTGCTCTTCAGGTTGTGGATAAGATTTGCAAATGTGAACAAAATTATGCTTGCAATTAGGCTTCAACTTTAATTTTCTAACCTGGGGCGCAGTGGGTACTACAATTAGTATAGTCAATTTTTTCAAATCTATCATTATTCAGGAAAAAAAACAGACGATAGAATTTTCTAATATTGCATTGATGCTTTATCTTTGATTTATTGCTTTTCATGCCCGTGGGTTTTCATAATTTTGTATAATCAAGGCATAAATTGTTTACGTCAAGTTGCTACTATGTTGACTACTTCATCTGACTGAAAGATGAATACAAGTATACGAAATCTACCTTTAAAATTTCAGTCCAAGCTTACCTTTTTGGGTGGGTTTTCTTTGCATCTTAGTCCTACACTACATCTGTGTCAGTCGGTGTTTTATAGATTATTCTGTTTACATAATTCTGTGTTGCTTCTACCGCATGAATGCCTAACCCATGCGTACATTAGTAAAAATGGGTGATTTCATTGCACTATCGGTTTCTTCTTTATGTACTTAACCTATTATTTACAGTTAAAAGGCTAATTACACTATGTTTTGTTGTTGGGCTCAAAAATTGTTGTGCCGAAGCAAGCATGTTTTGCGTAATAGGTATTTATAATTAGAGTTATGGATTGATATGCTGACTGCACCATAGGTCACTCTTTCTCTGTATATTTCACCATGTTTCTTTTAATATCACCAAATTATGAATATCCTATATATAAATGTCAACTTCTCTACATTAATTAAGCAACATGTTGAAAATAAGAAAATCAGTAAACAAAATATGGTATTAACAAGGCAATCTGCAAGTCTAATATTTTATAATTGTAACTCTTACAAATTTGCTTCCATATCCGTTTTATATGTTTTCAACAAAATGTATAAATATAACATGTTCATCACACACATGTGCAAAACACGGGTTCACACTGATATGAATGAAAATGCGAAGGAGGAACCGAGGTTTACATTGAAATATTAAAAACATATGTAAAAATGAGATAGTTCAAATTCTTGTTAGTTTGTGTACGAATATAGAGCTGGTTCGTGCTTAGAATATCCATTATAATTTATATGAATTATGTTTTCATTGGCTATTGAAGTTATTTACACACTTTGGGTTATTGATGTTATTTATATGGATTATAATTTTCTCTTCTTTTACAGATTTGTTTTATTACTTCTCCTTTAGCTTATTTTATTTGAAATCATCATAATTTTTTATTTCTCCTATTTTGTGATTCCTAATATAGCCTTTTTTATTTTATTTTATTTCAAACTTGTTTTCAATCATAAGCTTTTTATCATTTTATTTGTTTTTATATTGTTTATAACAATGTATAATATTTCCTACATTAATAGGTGTTTATTATAATTCATGAATAATTTATAAAATATATTTTATTTCTAATTGAGACAATCGAACGGCCGGTTTTCCCACCGTTGTGCGGTAATACTAGTATAGTTCATTTTCATAAGATTCCAAAAGAAGCAAATCAATAGCTACAAATAATATCATAATAACTTTGTCTTCCCCATCGGCTTCAATCTTGACTTCATCTATGGCTTTACCCCATCTAGTGACCTGTTGGATGTTAAGAAGAGGGGGTCAGAACATAAATATCTGTGTGACTGGAATATCGTGTTACTTAATGTCCATACCCTATATTTTTAGCAGGTTACATATGTCAAGGTATGTCTCTCGGCACACACGATTTCATACAAACATAAATATCTAACTAACGGGTGGATATTGAAACGACCCGCAAATCCGTACCTTTTGTGTTGATTGATCACACCACACGTCCAACCCAAATTGCACAGAAATACGAATCATTATTAGAAAGAAATTAGAGGATGAGAAATAGAAAGAAAGAAATATTAGAATAGAAGAAAACGAAGATCACAAACTCACAGCGGAACGAATAAAATATATTAGATAATATAAACTTTGAAAACAAATCAGTATTTGTATATACATACCATCATCAGAGCACAACAACTATTTCTGGAACAGTTATAAACTCCTATTTCCAGATACAACATAGTACACAGTGAAAAAAAAATGATAGTCTATAGCTAAGTGGTGAAGCCTCTTGCTTCAATCTCCTCCAGATGAATCTGTAAAATCCCAACTACATGACTGCCCATACAAATTTGGGCACCCAAGAGTTTAGGAAAAAAAAAACTTTGGGTCAGTCATGGGACTGGTGTGAGTAAACTCCAACCATTTGTTTAACTTTCAAAATCCTTTCGAAAGAAATGATAATCGTAAGACCGATCCACACATAAACACGGATGGTTTTTACCTTACGATAACCAAAAATATTTTGATATCAAAATCTGGTGATATTATCATAATGTCTACATCAAATAAATAGAATCTAGCGGAACGCTTGCATCTCACGCATCATATATAATATAAAATCGAAACCCACATGGCGCTTATTGGAGATTGGATTTCCAACATGACAAGGTATGGGACCACCTGCCGATAATGTATCTCTAGAGACGAATACACTGGGTTCAACAAGAACGTCTTGCAACCCGGCCCTCACATAACCGACCACTCATTTTGCTTGAGTGTATCGAATGTATATCACCAACGGTTGGGATCAGCAACCGTTTCCCGAAAGAGACAGCATCGATAGATTCAAGAACAAATGGAATTTCTCTAGATAGGTGATTATACATCCTAATGGGTGCGACCCACATAGCCATGCTGCCTGCCCGATTTTTGTCATTTCCCGGTTGATGAGGCTTGAGGCTAGAATTCCTTTTCGAACATCTGGCCACCATTCACTCTGAATGCCACATCGTCAGATCCATTGGAAATCACTAATTGGTTCCCACAAAATACTCAGATTGTTAGGCTAAAGAAGTTTCCCTTCTATGCCACCAACTTCGTACGTTTGAAGGAATCAACGTACGTAATCCCTTTGGAAATACTCTGTCAGACACTCGTCCTTACAAGTTGTCCTGGGTCTGGACAAACCGAAGGCACCATTCTATTAATCCATCTTAGGCAATTTCTACCTAGGATTAACAGAACAGCCCTTGCACTTTACTCCATCTTCAATTATCTTCAGCATAAGTTGATTCATAATGCTTATACCAGTACAGAGTGGTTTTCAGATATTAGATCTGATCCCGGTCTCTCCATATTGACAACGGAGGTATAAAACAAATCAAAACTTTGATAGCCGATGATTTAACTATCAAAGAAACATCCATACAATCAACGGTCCTATTTCCAATTGGAAATTTCTATCAATCAATCATCAACCAACACTGGGCCCCTTTTTTAATTTAATTTCTCATTAAATTTATCATTCCAAATTCTCATTTCTTAATTCCTCGTTGACCAGTTCATTTCATTTTCTCTGCGTAGAAAATATCCTTTATTTTATTTGGGGAAAATATTTCAAATTAACGCGATGTTATAAAATATCGTTATTATAACTCAACCCACTAATCATTTATTAGCTAACCATATTGTTTAACCAAGTTTCACCATCGAACCTTAACCATTCCTCCATCGATCATGAAGTCAATCAAGTTGGGGTATAATTACCTCTCAAACCTTAACTGAACAACATTCTCAACTTTGAAACAGTCAAAGCTCACAACTTTAAACAGACCATCGCTTACGCGACTCTCGGATTCAATATAAGAACACACCTCCTTTACATAAAAATATTGATTATGACGGTAGCGTTATAATCGCTGTTTCCAAATGTTTATTTTACAAAACATTGCTTTTTAACAACAGCGTTACAATCGCTGTCTAGAATTATAGAACATTTAGTTTAACAATAGCGTTAAGATCGCATTATAATGGCAACGTTAAAAATTGCTGTTTAGAATTTACAAAAAACATTTACTATAACAATAGCATTATAATCACTGTATAAATTTACAAAACATTTATTATAGCAGTAACATTATAATCGCTGTTTTCAAATATTTGGTATATAAAAATATAGCTTGTACTTATTAATTTCAATTAATAAGTAATTAATTAATTAATTAAATTTGATTCAAAACGGAAAGTAGAGATGACTACTTTCCTAAATTCGATAAAATCAAATTCCAATAACTCTCTCTCGAATAATCTATATTCGATCATATTCCGAACCCCGGAATTTACCTACCATTTCACGTTAATTCAAATTCCCAATTCCCTTTTGAATTCATGCTTTGTAAATCATTATGTTATCACCATTTATTTTATATTCCACATTTTGAAGTAAAACTTACCGTTTTCCTTTAAATTGATTCCCCATTTCCCTATCTCATTCAAACCCCAATTTGGATTCATATTCAAATCTGAGTTTCCATTATATATATTTTATTTGCAAAATCTTTACTCTAAACCATTATTTACTTTAATCCTAAATATATTTCTTTCATGTACCATCATTTGGTTTTGTTTTTATAAATATTCCTTTAAACCCAAATTCTATTTATAACTTCTATTTACAAATGTTCATAAAAAATCTCACTTTTAACTTCAAACATTTATAATCTCATTTAATCCCCTTTAAAATCACTAAGATTAAATTCAATTACCACTATTGGTTTAAAAACCAATTTCCCCTTTTTCCATATAAATTCAATTTAATCCAATGACCATATTTTACTAAATTTATAACAAATGTTTATAATCAACTTCTTGTTTTATTTATTAAAACAAGTTCCTACCTTCAAGTCCATTCAAAAATTCAATTCTCTACTTTGGAACTAAATTTCCCTTCTTATATTTCAAACCCCCTTCTTATATTCGAAAATATTTACGGTATTAAATACCAAATTTCTAGGGTCAGAGAATTTAACACAACATAATTTTATCATAGTAAACAATAATATAAATGTTGAGGGACCCAGTTGGGTCTCTCCAACCTGTTTTCCTTCATCCACAGATGTTAATAACATCAATAATATTATTATTTCACATCAATATGAAATATCAGAACTAATCATCGATCAACGATGTAATCATATCAACCAATTTCATCAACCATTCAACCAAGCAACCATTGCATAGTATAAAATAAATTTAAAATTCGTTTATATAAAAATATAAATAAAGCAGAGTTAGTGAGTTTACTCACCTTGGTTTGCAGTTGATGGTTGTGCTTTTGTTTCGTTCAAAAATCAAACAAATGCTGGATTTTATCATGGAACATTAGTAGCTCCGTCCAAATAGTTCTACAATGTAGATTCTAGCATTACGATCCCAACGTAGGTGACGACATCCAATTCTACATTAATACTTGCTTCTGATCCTCCTCTTCTACTGAATTCGAGCCCTTCCACTCCGGCCTCCTATTCACATCGCAACCACCCCCCTGAACATCTTTTCCCCAATGTTTTCAGGTCATGAAGTAACTACGCAGTTCGATTATGTTTTATCTCATGACCCAGGTCTGATGTCATTTTCTTTCTCAACTCCACATTTGATGCACGCTGCACACATCTACTTTTAAGTCTTCTGTTCCCCAACACAGTATTTCGCCATCACTTCTTCATTATCCTACAACATACACTCATGCCACTAACATGACTTGCTTCCCATTTCCTCCAGGTCCCCACGCATCCAATTCTTCAACAAATGAAAACCCACTTCACCAACTTCCATTCACAACTAAAACTCACGCATGCCTTCAAACTGTGGTGCGTTCTTCTCTTCCCAAAATCCACTGATTTAGGTGCCATTACCACCACACAACATCACTCCGTCTCCTCTTCCCGACCAATACCCTCTAGCGTCAGCTCGATAGCCTTCGGACTTGTTCGAGCTTCAACCAGCGGCGCTCGCTATAACAGTAATATCGACATCTTCCAAAATGCAGACGCCACCTCTGACAGACCTCCGACCAACCTCACTGACCGCACCAATCACCTCGCACCCAAACCTTAAGATGAACGCCACCTACTAGTTATGCTCAACCGTATCTTCTAAGCCCCGCCTGCTATAGTTTTTAACCCATAAACTCTACAGTCGCTTACTCCTAGGACCGACAGGGTCGGCCTTGACCCCCGCGAGAACCACTACATTAACTTCCCTGACGCTCAGAGCTCCTCCGCGAATTCCAGCATGAACTCAGAAGAGGCATGCGACTTTATTTCTTTCGAACTCCTTTTTTTTATATTATAAGAATTAAGTCATGGAAATGGTGACAGAAGAAGAGGAGGAATAGTGTTGTTTTCAGTAGAGAAAATTGGGAACGAGGATGGCTTTTACCATTATTTAAAGGAAGAGAAAGTGTGGTAGTCACGGCATTTGTTGCTTGGCACACACGGAATTAGAAAGTTTGGCACCTACGGCTTAGAAAACGTGGAGAGCATGGAGTTGAAAACGTGAAAGACACGGGTTAAAACTTGGTAGGCACGGTATAAAATGCGTGGAGACCACGCTGCCTAAATGAAGCTTTGAGAACACGGTTCTTAGAGGCTTGGGAAGCACGGTTAATAAACGTGGATTCTATTCTGAAAGTTATGCTGTAAAGTAGCATTTCTTTTATTTTAATGTCTTTAATGTCACCTTTTAGTCCTATTGTTAAAGTTGCAATATGTTTACAAAATAACATGTCCAATATAACCAGCATGTATATTCAGTTACAGTTTGATTGTTATGTTGGGTACATAAGGTTTTCGTTCATACCTGAACTGCTACGAACAAAAATAAGAGTACGGTCGTGTCCAGCAAGGTACCGCGATCCCAAAAATATAATAATATCGGTAGTTTAACTTATATTATGAAACCCCAAAATATTGATATAGGGTGCAAAATATTCCAAATAAAAAGTTGCGTATTAAATTAATTAAAAATTACAGTAAAATTCTACAAATTAAATTATAACTACGCCTCAAAAGAAACTTATCCAAATTCAAGACCGATATTTAAATATATTAAATAAACCGTTATGGCCATAAACGAATATGCCGCTGTTTTTCTGAATATTTGATTTGGACATAACTTCAAATTTACAAGATGAAATCTTGATTTTTCACTTCCATTAGAAAGATACAGTTTAATAGATTCAAACTTTCTTGTTTCAAAGAAATCCGACTTATTTTGGATCTTGTATATTCAGTTGAAGTTTAAATCATAAATTACGAACTGCCGCGACTATTTTAAGCTCGTTTTAAATTATATTATAAATTATACGTTTAAAAATCCTATATATAACTCAAATAAAATATTTAAAACAGATTTAAATATTCCGAATTCAATGGCTAAAAATCCGGGTCGTTACATTCCTTCCCCCTTAAAATAACTTCATCCTCGAAATTGCTAAGGTAGGAAAAGATGCTACATACCCTATTAACTAGGTCCAAAAATCCTTTTTGTTCACATATTAACTTTAGTTTAACTGGACCAAATTATTTCGATTAAAATATTAATTTATCCTTACTAACGAAAATTTTCTAACGCTTTAAATTCTGAAAAATTTCGGCAGCATCTCCTCTGCACGGCTCCATCGATACAACCACAACTCGCCTTTCTAGGCCTTCTCAAATCCAAAAGAAAATCAAAAAGCCAAGTGGCTTGCCCCATAGGCCCATTAAATCATCAAACCCAAGTAATATTGTAAACATGTACCTTTTTGTCGGGCATAATTCTATCGCTTGCATTTGCTTCCACTCAATATCTGCTCAACATACATATATCCATTTTCGGTTGGTTTCAAATCAATCCAACTTCCAGTTTTTAGATTAGTTCACTTCTATTCACTAATCCAACTGAGTTCTGTTTTCTAAAATCAACCCTCTTATCCTGTTTGAGTTCAATTCCATCACAGTTTAATTCCAAACGACAACATCCAATATATATTCAATCGTGTTTATACATACGTCGAATTCACTTTATTAATTCCAATTTCAAGTATTTCTCTTTGTTTAATTTCATTCTGGATTATCTCTAATCCAGTCCAATTTCATTTGATTTATTTCTATCATTTCAATTTATTAAACTTATACAAATAAAATTTTAATTTTAGAATTTAAATTCATGGGCTTTACTCCAAATTGGTTTGAAATCATATATATTTATACATATATTTACAATCAAATCAATTCAAAACTTTTGAATTTCTAAAACAACTTGCCCTTTTCAAACAAATTTTCCATTCCCAAATCACTATGGTAGCAATCCGTCACTCAGAAACTTGAAAATGAATACCGAAAATGTCGCGACCCATTATCAGTACTATTTTCTCGCCCCCCTAAAGTGATTTCAATGCTTAATCACTTTTAAAAATCCATTAAATCATTCTTATTCAAAAATTCTTTAAAGTAATATTATATTATTTTATTATATTTTAGAAAATATTTTCTAAACACCCGGAATTTAAATTCCAATTCTGGTTTAAACTTAATTCTTGGTTTATCTCATTTGTATATGTTATTCTTATACAAATTATATGACCATTTCAATATTTCATAATTCCATTTGATTGTAATAACAATCCACACATTCAATAATTTCAAAAAATTATCACTTTTATATCAAAATAATTTTTGGGCAAAATTATTTCATTTACCCACTTTAAAATAATACTGCATCGAATTGTTCGATTCGAGAGTTTAGAAACACCTATCGATATAGTTGTACATCCTGTATCAACCAGAATTCATAAACCATTCAACAAACCAGTCAACACAATATAAAACAATTGTATATCAAATCTACAAATACACGCTCATATATAGATACACTCACACTCAATCTAGGGTATTACTAACCCCATCTCTATTGAGTCACGCCACAAAGCCAAGGTTACTACTCAACCTGGCTCTGATACCAAATGAAACGACCCGCAAATCCGTACCTTTTGAGTTGACTGATCACACAACACGTCCAACCCAAATTGCACAAAAATACGAATAATTATTAGAAAGAAGTTAGAGGATGAGAAATAGAAAGAAAGAAATATTAGAATAAAAGAAAAAGAAGATCACAAACTCACAGCGGAACGAATAAAATATATTAGATAATATAAACTTTGAAAACAAATCAGTATTTGTATATACATACCATCATCAGAGCACAACAACTATTTCTGGAACAGTTATAAACTCATGTTTCCAGATACAACATAGTACACAGTGGAAAAAAAATGATAGTCTATAGCTAAGTGGTGAAGCCTCCTGCTTCAATCTCCTCCAGATAAATCTGTAAAATCCCAACTACGTGAATGCCCATACAAATTTGGGCACCCAAGAGTTTAGGGAAAACAAAAACAAAATAAACTCTGGGTCAGTCATGGGACTGGTGTGAGTAAACTCCAACCATTTGTTTAACTTTCAAAATCCTTTCGAAAGAAATGATAATCGTAAGACCAATCCACACATAAACACGGATGGTTTTTACCTTACGATAACCAAAAATATTTTGATATCAAAATCTGGTGATATTATCATAATGTCTACATCAAATAAATAGAATCTAGCGGAACGCTTGCATCTCACGCTCCATATATAATATAAAATCGAAACCCGCATGGCGCTTATTGGAGATTGGATTTCCAACATGACAAGGTATGGGACCACCTGCCGATAGTGTATCTCTAGAGACGAATACACTGGGTTCAACAAGAACGTCTTGCAACCCGGCCCTCACATGACCGACCACTCATTTCGCTTGAGTGTATCGAATGTATATCACCAATGGTTGGGATCAGCAACCGTTTCCCGAAAGAGACAGCATCGATAGATTCAAGAACAAATGGAATTTCTCTAGATAGGTGATTATACATCCTAATGGGTGCGACCCACATAGCCATGCTGCTTGCCCGATTTTTGTCATTTCCCGGTTGATGAGGCTTGAGGCTAGAATTCCTTTTCGAACATCTGGCCACCATTCACTCTGAATGCCACATCGTCAGATCCATTGGAAATCACTAATTGGTTCCCACAAAAATACTCAGATTGTTAGGCTAAAGAAGTTTCCCTTCTATGCCACCAACTTCGTACGTTTGAAGAAATCAACGTACGTAATGCCTTTGGAAATATTCTGTAAGACACTCGTCCTTACAAGTTGTCCTGGGTCTGGACGAACCGAAGGCACCATTCTATTAATCCATCTTGGGCAATTTCTACCTAGGATTAACAGAACAGCCCTTGCACTTTACTCCATCTTCAATTATCTTCAGCATAAGTTGATTCATAATGCTTATACCAGTACAGAGTGGTTTTCAGATATTAGATCTGATCCCGGTCTCTCCATATTGACAACGGAGGTATAAAATAAATCAAAACTTTGATAGCCGGTGATTTAACTATCAAAGAAACATCCATACAATCAACGGTCCTATTTCCAATTGGAAATTTCTATCGATCAATCATCAACCAACACTGGGCCCCTTTTTTAATTTAATTTCTCATTAAATTTATCATTCCAAATTCTCATTTCTTAATTCCTCGTTGACCAGTTCATTTCATTTTCTCTGCGTAGAAAATATCCTTTATTTTATTTGGGGAAAATATTTCAAATTAACGCGATGTTATAAAACATCGTTATTATAACTCAACCCACTAATCATTTATTAGCTAACCATATTGTTTAACCAAGTTTCACCATCGAACCTTAACCATTCCTCCATCGATCATGAAGTCAATCAAGTTGGGGTATAATTACCTCTCAGACCTTAACTGAACAACATTCTCAACTTTGAAACAGTCAAAACTCACAACTTTAAACAGACCATCGCTTACGCAACTCTCGGATTCAATATAAGAACACACTTCCTTTACATAAAAATATTGATTATAACGGTAGCGTTATAATCGCTGTTTCCAAATGTTTATTTTACAAAACATTGCTTTTTTACAACAGCGTTACAATCGCTGTCTAGAATTATAGAACATTTATTTTAACAATAGCGTTAAGATCGTATTATAACGGCAACGTTAAAAATTGCTGTTTAGAATTTACAAAAAACATTTACTATAACAATAGCATTATAATCACTGTATAAATTTACAAAACATTTATTATAGCAGTAACATTATAATCGCTGTTTTCAAATATTTGGTATATAAAAATATAACTTATACTTATTAATTTCAATTAATAAGTAATTAATTAATTAAATTTGATTCAAAACGGAAAGTAGAGATGACTACTTTCCTAAATTCAATAAAAACAAATTCCAATAACTCTCTCTTGAATAATCTATATTCGATCATATTCCGAACCCCAGAATTTACCTACCATTTCACGTTAATTCAAATTCCCAATTCCCTTTTGAATTCATGCTTTGTAAATCATTATGTTATCACCATTTATTTTATATTCCACATTTTGAAGTAAAACTTATCGTTTTCCTTTAAATTGATTCCCCATTTCCTTATCTCATTCAAACCCCAATTTGGATTCATATTCAAATCTGAGTTTCCATTATATATATTTTATTTGCAAAATCTTTACTCTAAACCATTATTTATTTTAATCCTAAATATATTTCTTTCATGTACAATCATTTGGTTTTGTTTTTATAAATATTCCTTTAAACCCAAATTCTATTTATAACCTCTATTTACAAATGTTCATAAAAAATCTCACTTTTAACTTCAAACATTTATAATCTCATTTAATCCCCTTTAAAATCACTAAGATTAAATTCAATTACCACTATTGGTTTAAAAACCAATTTCCCCTTTTTCCATATAAATTCAATTTAATCCAATGACCATATTTTACTAAATTTATAACAAATGTTTATAATCAACTTCTTGTTTTATTTATTAAAACAAGTTCCTACCTTCAAGTCCATTCAAAAATTCAATTCTCTACTTTGGAACTAAATTTCCCTTCTTATATTTCAAACCCCCTTTTTATATTCGAAAATATTTACGGTATTAAATACCAAATTTCTAGGGTCAGAGAATTTAACACAACATAATTTTATCACAGTAAACAATAATATAAATGTTGAGGGACCCAGTTGGGTCTCTCCAACCTGTTTTCCTGCATCCACATATGTTAATAACATCAATAATATTATTATTTCACATCAATATGAAATATCAGAACTAATCATCGATCAACTATGTAATCATATCAACCAATTTCATCAACCATTCAACCAAGCAACCATTGCATAGTATAAAATAAATTTAAAATTCGTTTATATAAAAATATAAACGAAGCAGAGTTAGTGAGTTTACTCACCTTGGTTTGCAGTTGATGGTTGTGCTTTTGTTTCGTTCAAAAATCAAACAAACGCTGGATTTTATCATGGAACATTAGTAGCTCCGTCCAAATAGTTCTACAATGTAGATTCCAGCATTACGATCCCAACGTAGGTGACGACATCCAATTCTACATTAATACTTGTTTCTGATCCTCCTCTTCTACTGAATTCGAGCCCTTCCACTCCGGCCTCCTATTCACATCGCAACCACCCCCTTGTACATCTTTTCCCCAATGTTTTCAGGTCATGAAGTAACTATGCAGTTCGATTATGTTTTATCTCATGACCCAGATCTGATGTCATTTTCGTTCTCAACTCCACATTTGATGCACGCTGCACACATCTACTTTTAAGTCTTCTGTTCCCCAACACAGTATTTCACCATCACTTCTTCATTATCCTACAACATACACTCATGCCACTAACAGGACTTGGTTTCCATTTCCTCCAGGTTCCCACGCATCCAATTCTTCAACAAATGAAAACCCACTTCACCAACTTCCATTTACAACTGAAACTCACTCATGCCTTCAAACTGTGGTGCATTCTTCTCTTCCCAAAATCCATTGATTTAGGTGCCATTACCACCACACAACATCACTCCGTCTCCTCTTCCCGACCAATACCCTCTAGCGTCATCTCGATAGCCTTCGGACTTGTTCGAGCTTCAACCAGCAGCGCTCGCTATAGCAGTAATATCGACATATTCCAAAATGCGGATGCCACCTCTGACAGACCTCCAAACCAACCTCACTGACCGCACCAATCACCTCGCACCCAAACCTTAAGCTGAACGCCACCTACTACTTATGCTCAACCGTATCTTCTAAGCCCCGCCTGCTATAGTTTTTAACCCATAAACTCCGCTGTCGCTTACTCCTAGGACCGGCAGCATTGGCCTTGACCCCCGTCAGAACAACCACATTAACTTCCCTGACGCTCAGAGCTCCTCCGCGAATTCCAGCATCGAACTCAGAAGAGGCATGCGACTTTATTTCTTTCGAACTCCTTTTTTTTATATATTACAAGAATTAAGTCATGGAAATGGTGACAGAAGAAGAGGAGGAATAGTGTTGTTTTCAGTAGAGAAAATTGGGAACGAGGATGGCTTTTACCATTATTTAAAGGAAGAGAAAGTGTGGTAGTCACGGCATTTGTTGCTTGGCACACGGATTTAGAAAGTTTGGCACCCACGGCTTAGAAAACGTGGAGAGCACGGAGTTGAAAACGTGAAGGGCACGGGTTAAAACTTGGTAGGCACGGTATAAAATTCGTGGAGACCACGCTGCCTAAATGAAGCTTTGAGAACACGGTTCTTAGAGGCTTGGGAAGCACGGTTAATAAACGTGGATTCTATTCTGAAAGTTATGTTGTAAAGTAGTATTTCTTTTATTTTAATGTCTTTAATGTCACCTTTTAGTCCTATTGTTAAAGTTGCAATATGTTTTCAAAATAACATGTCCAATATAACCAGCATGTATATTCAGTTACAGTTTGATTGTTATGTTGGGTACATAAGGTTTTCGTTCATACCTGGACTGCTATGAACAGAAATAAGAGTACGGTCGTGTCTAGCAAGGTACCGCGATCCCAAAAATATAATAATATTGGTAGTTTAACTTATATTATGAAACCCCAAAATATTGATATAGGGTGCAAAATATTCCAAATAAAAAGTTGCGTATTAAATTAATTAAAAATTACAGTAAAATTCTAAAAATTAAATTATAACTACACCTCAAAAGAATCTTGTCCAAATTCAAGATCGATATTTAAATATATTAAATAAACCGTTATGGCCATAAACGAATATGCCGCTATTTTTCTGAATATTCAATTTGGACATAACTTCAAATTTACAAGACGAAATCTTGATTTTTCACTTTTATTAGAAAGATACAGTTTAATAGATTCAAACTTTTCTTGTTTCAAAGAAATTCGACTTATTTTGGATCTTGTATATTCAGTTGAAGTTTAAATCGTAAATTACGAACTGCTGCGACTATTTTGAGGTCGTTTTAAATTATATTATAAATTATATGTTTAAAAAATCCTATATATAACTCAAATAAAATATTTAAAATAGATTTAAATATTCCGAATTCAATGGCTGAAAATCCGGGTCGTTACAGATATCCAAGTTAATCACCCATTAGTGTCTTTAGAGTAAAGACCCAATGAGATGGCATTCTAGGTCACTTATGGCCCTATTAAAGGTGGATTTTTATAATCTCTTATAACCCTGAGGTGGGGCCCTAGCCCTTTAAGAACTCCGTCCTAGTACGTTAACGTTCTTAAGTCTAGTATCTTATTTGTAATATGAGAAGTAGTATTGCGAACGTTACTACTTTATTGATATTACCCGGTAGGACACCTATGTCACTTAAGACTTCCCTTAGATAATTGGTGAGCATGCGATGGCCACATATCCTTCAATTACCAATATGTCCCTAGTTGAGCCCTTACAAGATTCTAGAGGAAGTGGACATCCCCCATGAACTACCCTGCTCCGTTAACCATTTTATGCTTAACCACTTTTAAAGAAGGAGGACCTAAAGACTTACTTTAATACTAATAAGGGTGGGTCCCATGACTTGGGTTCCACTTCAAGGAATAATCCTTTGGAGGGATCCTAGTCCTAACCACTCAAGACCCAAATTAGATAAAAGTTGAGTCAGTCACTTAAGACCTTCTTAAGGCGTAGTAAGCCTATTTTTTTCACACATCGACTTATATATACACACACCAGACCTCTCACATTAGACCATTTACCTATAGATGCTTAATATGCCGGTCGGTTCCAGGCAGGCTTCTACTACAAGTCGGTTTAACCTCGTGTCTAGTATACTAAGTTTATGAATGACCTATGACACCTAGACATCTCACATTAGTTGGGCCTACTTGTGGTTGCTGGACATGCCGGTCGGTTCCGGGAAGGCTTCTACCACAAATGGAAAATAACCTCGTGTATTTGTGTCATTTATTTATATATATGTTTAAGTCATTACATATATATATATATATATATATATGCACACACAAGCAAACAAATATATATGTATATTTGTTAAGGGGACATTTCAAATTCATACTCTAATCTAATCACATTTATTACGCTAATATAATGTTAATTATAATTACGTTTAAATAAATAATATAATAATAGCACCTAGTTAACGTAATATTCGTAATAATAGCAGTGAATGGGAACATATACCTAGACGTAACAATTATAACTTGTATCTTTAGGCATGTAGAAATGATTTAAATATTAAATTAAAAGTAGAGTATTTCATACATTCACACATGTATATTTACAATCCATATTTCATCCAATTTACCCTTTTTGTGGTGTTATACACCCAAAAATGTTTACATTTGATTCATTTGAATTTATGAATGCGTTTACACCCAAATTAGGATCCAAACCTGTTAGGGATTGCGGAATGGATCATTAAGGCAAAACTAACACTTGAGGGGGGTGAGTAGTGTTTTTGAGAATTTAAACAAAATCTAAAACTTATACGATCTAATATATGAATCAAACACCACATAAATAATCACAGGTGCAGAATCAAACACAAACACGAAGACAAACAAAAATAAGATGCAGAAAAGGAAAGAACACACCGGATTTCAAACAGACACTGATTGATCTCCTAACAATATAAATATAAGAAACATATAATTAGATTCTTATATATATTGTTTGTGCTAAATTCCAACTTCCTTAAACTTACATAAATTGAAATAGAAATAGAAGAACCTTTACCCTTTTTCACTTTGTTTTCTATGGAAATTTAGCAGCATGGAGGCAGAGGTTTAGAATAATTAGGGTTTCTAGTGTGTTGTTTGAGAGGTTACTTATACTTGCTCGTGTGAGAAGGAGCCGTCGGATTTATAAAAATTAATCTGAACCATCCATCTAAACATAACCTCTTTAGAAAACTCTAATTACATAGACTTATTGGTTGTTCATTTTTATTAATTACATTCTTTATTTCCTGAATTGCTTTCCTTTTATTACCAGTTATTTTCCTTATGTAACGCATCCTTTGCCCCCTTTTCTTTATCTATTTATTTTGATTTCAAATCCACCTAAGGGAAAATTATTGTTGTCTAAATATATAATTTATCCATTAGATATTATCAATTCAAGCACATACAATAAAGCAATTAATTCTAATTACATCTTTCCTTTTTAATAATGGTCTTGTCCCCTTCTTGTGTACTTACATATACACACATATTTAAATTAGATGGAATATTCCAATTGCTCAAATTTTGAATTTCCCTCTTTTTATTTTAAATTATTATTTAGACAATATATATAATATTCACATAATTATATATACATATAATTTATGCGTACATTGTCGAAATTCAATTGTTCATAACTTCTTCATACGTTAACCGTTTTCAACATATTATATATGAAAACGATGTAGAATTTCGCCACGAATCCAAAAAAAAGAATTTCGCAGCCAAATTCCTAACACTGCAAAAATTCATTTTCTAGCCATATCGTTTAATTGCTTGTTTTAATTATTTAATTTATTTGTTAATACTTATGAATTTTATGGGGTATTACAGAAAATTTTCAGAAAATTCAGAGAAAAACTTCTGGCTTTTCAAGATCGTATGTGTTGTTGCACTATCTAACAGACATATATCATCATTTAGATATTGATGGTCCGTACCTTAAGAATTAAGGACAATACAGTTAGTCAATCATCGGAGTAACTTATAAACATAAATAAATGTTAACATTTTCTAAGATAAGAAGAATTCCAAAGAACGATCAATTTATCAATATACATCGGTACATATTGTTCCAGTAAGTCCATAAAAATAACTAATAAATAGATAAATAAAAATTCATACTAACTAATTAATATATGTTAAAAAAATAAAAAAAATAAAAAAAATGCAATAAGCTTCAAGCTACTAATTGATCAATTTATTCATATCTTCGAACATTGCATCTAAATTTTCATCATTAATGAAATTTCTATAATAATCTTCGGAGAAATTGTCTAACTTCAAGTTAGTATTATCGGACAATCCTTCACTATTATTTGTCTCGATATTTTTAAATTTTTGGTATTCTTCCACTGTTCTTTTTCATAATCTACAAGTACGTGACCAATGATTAGGACGTCCGCATCTATAGCAAACTTCCTCATAATGTCTTTTATTTTCTACAGTTGAATTTTTACTGTTTCCAAGCTCATTTTTCTTTTCCTACCTTTTAAAATTCAGAATTTTGTTGCTTCTAAAACCATTATAACCATCTCTGTTGGGTTATATCCACGTCCACTATCTCTACCACAACATCTTCTGGAGCGGGCGAAATTAGCATTAACTTCTAGTATTGTAATTGAACCAGTTGGTCTTGAGGAGTGCTTTTAATAAGCAATCATTATTTTTCTCAACAATTGAAAAATGTTTAGTTAGTTTAGTATATTTTGTTAAATGATGCTCTCGATATTGTTGTTGCATGAGTATATTCGAGGCATGAAAAATTGAGAAGGTCCTTTCCAACATTTGTGCACCATCTACATTTTCTCCACATAATTTCTATCTAGAAGTAATTCTAAACATAGCGGAATTATATTCCCTTACAGATTTAAATTCTTGAAACCTCGGGTTCAACCATACTTGCATTGTGTTTGGAAGTAGGACTGCCTTCTGGTGGTTATAACGCTCCTTCAGGGAGTTCCATATGTGAAGAGATCTATTTTAATTAAATATTTTGTTTTGAGATCGTCGCGGATGTGACAACTTAAAAAATCAAAGCCTTAGCTTTGTCTCGCTAAGACACATTATTACCATTTTTAATAGTATTTTCTAAGCATTGAGATTACAAATGGATCTCATCATCTAGTATTCATGACAAATTGTAATGTCCCATATTTTTACGGTATAATAATTTACTTATTTAATTATTTAATTAGTGATTTAGAGAATTGAATGGTTGTTTAATTAAATGATATTGAATATTTAATCTATATAAATAATAGAATAATATATTTAATTTTGAAATAGTCAGAAATAGTGAATTGATGATATAGTGTGAACTGGATAATTCAAAATATATATTTCAGTTTAAAATTAAATTACGATAACGAATATATTTAAATAACGACAGTTTGAACGTATAATTATATTATAATTATAATCGAGCTCGAAATGGTATGGTAGTTCGCCATTTGGCGATTCGAACTTTAAATGAATATACATAATCCGTTTTAAATCGGATTTCTGTGAAACAAGAAACGTTCGTAGCTGGTGAAGTATATTTTCTAGTGGAAGAGAATAATCGGGATTTCATCGTGTAGATTTTGATTTATGCCCAAATCAAATTTTCGAAAAGTCGCTATGGAATTCCTTTATAATTTATAATGATTTATAAAATGATTTAAATATAAATCAAATATCGATATAACTCTGATGATGAAATATCGAGTTGTAAATCCATATATATCTATTCTTGAGCTGTATGGTATTATTTGTGAATATATATACAATAATATTTATTTATAAATATTAAATTTAATTGTTTTTAAATATATTTACATATTTAAATGGGTTTATTTAGAGCTTTAAAAATAGCCAGTTTTGCAAACGACCTCCGTTTTCGATAAAACTAATTTTGTCGGATCAGAAATGTTAAATTATTGCCATATTTCAATTTCGGTGATTTTTGGGGTCACTGTGTGGCCGTACAGATTTTTAATGTGAAAAACAGTCGATATTTTGGCAGTAAAAAATACGTTGTGTGAGCAAACGGAGTCGGAATTCGACAAGACCAGTTTCATTGGGTTTGTAATGTCGAACTGTAGTTGCATATCCAGTTTCGTGATTTTTGGATGTCATGTGTGATTACAGGAATTTTAAAGGACAAATATAAATAGCGATTGCTTAAAATAAATTAAAATATTAAATATAAAAATATTATAATTTCCTATAAATAGTCCTTAGG
Organism: Allium sativum; assembly: GCA_030737875.1. Lineage (NCBI taxonomy): Eukaryota > Viridiplantae > Streptophyta > Magnoliopsida > Asparagales > Amaryllidaceae > Allium > Allium sativum. The sequence continues at coordinate 481,673,722 of CM060924.1, forward strand.
ATTTTCTAAACCTATTCTCTTCGTTCCTCTGGTCAAAAGTATTTGCGCCGCTAGTTTCTCCTTTCAGTGAATACTTCGATCTTCAAATAATTCACAGAAATCAAAATAAAAATCAACAAATCTCAAAACCTATATATTTTCAATCCTCTATTCATTTGCTTCGATCTGGTATGGTCTATGGCATGTTCGACATTGTTTTTCTAGCACCCTATTTTTCCAACGCGGCCTAGGGTTGGATTTTTAGGGAGATTCAAACTTTTAATCGCGTAATGGGTATTGGATTCTTGATCAGCGAGGAGTTTAGCATCAGTACGTGATATTTTTGGGGTATTCGGCTTTGATTAAGATCGATGAGTTCCTGTAATGGTGCGTGAGGACCTGGAGTCGCGACCTGGTTCTGAAGTGCGAGTTGGACTAAATGGGGATGGTCGGGAAGAGGAGTGGAAGAAAAGTCGATTGGTGGCATTAGTTTTGGGTTTAGTGAAGAGAATGGGAAGTGTAGTTGGTGAAAGATGCGGCTATGGTATGTTTGAAGTACTGGAGATTGCGATTTTTGGATTGGGGAAGAAGACATTTACGGGTATGGGTTTATAAGGGTGAAGATGGGCCAAATAGAATTGGTAAAGCCCAAGTATTAATTTAAATAGAAATTTATTTGAAATCAAATATGTGTCCATCTAGTAATCGTGATAACTTCTACATACATTATCAGTTTTGCGAATGGTTTGTCAGTTACAATCGTATGGACGACGACTACACAATGGAACTGACTGGAAGTGGATTGGAGCTCGTTACAATTTATAGTGAAATAAATTTTCAGAATCAAATCAACGACAATTATCGTTATTTAACGATAACCGACCAAGGTGAGTAAATCTCACTAACTCTACTCAGTTTATATTTTCATAACGTATTTTTAGAACTGATAAATATTGGTTGATTGTTGTGTGTTGATTGGTTGGTTGAACTACTAATTGATTAGTTAAAAATGTCAATATAGTTATATATATCGTTAATGAAATATTGATTCTGTTGATCAGCATATTTCATGTTGAAATGAAATTGATGTGAATTATATTGTGTAATATCTGTGGATGCAAGGAAACAGGTCGAAGGGATCCAATTGGATTCCTCAACATTTATTTTACTGTTATCATATATTGTGATATATGATATGTTGCTGATTATGGGTGTTTGGATGATATTGATCATTGTTATATGGTATGTTAAACACCATAAGGAATACTGAAATGTAAAAAACGGAATTTCCAAAGTGTATATTGGAAATGAAATATATTTATATAAAATCAAATGATTTTATGAAAAAGGAATTTCAAAGTGGGTATTGAATTTAAGGATTTTATAAAATCAATGGATTTTATAAATAGAAATATGTGTAAAACGAATAGAATTAAAAAAGGAAATATGTGTAAAACAAATAGAATTGAAAAGGAAATATGTGTAAAACAAATAGAATTGAAAAGAAAATATGTGAAACAAATAGAATTGAAAAGGAAATATTTGTAAAACAAATATAATTGAAAAGGAAATATTTGGAATCAATTATAAATAGAATAATAAAGGGGATATTTATTCAGAAAGTAAATAGGAGTTATAAAAGGGAGTATTGTATAAAAGGAATAGAACTTTATAAAAGAAAACAAGTAGGAAATAAATATTAAATGGGAATCTGTTTTTAGCAGATAAATTGAGAAGATTAATTTATAAACGATGTTTATAAATTAAGAAAAATATTTATCATTGGATAATTTGAATATATACGTTTGAATTTATATAAAGAAGTAGAAATCGGTTTTAACACTGATAGGTTAATAAAATTTGAATTCAGCATTTATATAAGGTGTTGGATCTAGATTAACCCTAGAAGGGGGTGAATAGGGTTTATCACTGTTTTTAACTGAATTAAAAATCTAACGAGATATATAATAATAAAAAGATCACAGAATATAGCAGAAACAGAAATGCAGAAAATAAATCACACACAGATATACCTAGCTTTGGCAAAACCCTGCCTACTGCTGCATTTCTAATGTTTCTACTAGATGATAGAACAGATCCCGCATATAAGACCGTGTACACTCGCAAATCCTGCTCCTATTCTAACCCTACGCTTAAAACCCTAGACCGTTCTAATCCCCAAGAACAGATTTCCCCTGATTACAACCTTTTAACCAGTAACCTAGATTTTACAGACTTTAGCAACTATCAGTCAACACCCTGACTGGTTCCCCTAGTATTTTACAGACACTAGAAACTGATCAGATTGTTTACAATGAAATTAAAAAAAAACCAAAAATAAAAGAAAGACAATAAGAAAACCCTAGGATTTAAAAACTAAAGGGTCATCCCCTTTTTAAACTTGGCCTAGCAAAATTAGAAAACAGGCCGGCCCCTTTTTAATTAAATTGCCCGATCACTTTTGTCTCTTGAGAAAAAGAATAGCGACTGGAAAGAATTGGGACAAAAGCTAGGGTTTCCTTCTGTTTTCCCAATCGTGACTTCAAATTTGTTGCTTCTGAAAGATGGTCTTTGATGCTCGAATTAGTTGGTCCTGCATTGTCTATAATTGGGATTTGCTCGATCGAAAACTTGTGAGTTTTTCTAATTTGATTTTTACGATTTTGTTCTTGGATTTGTGTTCTTGGATTTCGTTCGATGCTCTCTGCCTGTAATGATACTGGTGTTAATAAATAGGGTAAATCAAAACCCTTAACCTCTGATTTCGTGAGTGACTTGGCTGATTTGCGGTTGCTTTCCCCTTTTTGGCTTAATCACCCTCGTCTTGATTGTTGATATGGATCTAGACTTGATATTGTTTCCTCCGTTTGCCTGAATAAAAATGAATTGCTCGGCTTTGAAAAGCATGAGTGATTTTCTGGTCTTAAAAAAAACACTTGAATTTCTGGAAAAATAAATTGGCCCCTTTGATATTATCCCATGAAAACATTTCTGAAACTCATAGATTAAAATGCTATAAATGATTTTCAAAGACTGATTTCATTCTTGTAAAAAATATGCTAATAGATTACTTTCCATAAACATTGTCGTGCCATTAAAATAGATTTTTAACAAGGAAATCTTTCCCGAAATTTGCTGCATTGATTTTTTTAACAACACTGTAATTTATTTGCCAAAAATGACTTGAGCAAAATCTTTGCTGATTGATAATCTTACCGAGTTTGTCTATGTTGATTTCGGGAAATAAAATTAAATTTTTCCCATATGCAAATCCTTTAACACATGCAACTGTTTCTCAGTGATTTCTTGTCGTAGAAAGTTGTTTCTTCTAATGCCCTGTTTTGCCACAAATTAACTATGTTGATCATGATTGCATTTTACATGCTTCTCTTCATTTTTGTTGCCAAACATTGCATGCTGTAATCTTGGAATGAAATTTATGTTTGTTCATTGTGTATATACATAATTGAATCCATGCATTCATTTCTGGAATTGAGTTGCACACTTGCCATGCTCTGTCATATGATGTAGCTTTGATCTATGACTATGATACTGCTTGGCCTTCATACTTGAAGTGGCTGACCAGGCTGTGTGTGTGTGTGTGTGTGTGAGAGAGAGAGAGAGCCATCTTGTGTTCATGTGTTTGTTACCAATGTTACACCATGCTACTGTGTTGTTTTGCCTTTGCACATACATTAAAATCTGGACTCAACATGTTGTGTATTAACCTGGAATGTTGGACCATTTTGAATTTGCCACCATATACTTCACTATGTTTTGCCAATACTGACTTGAACAGTCTTGCTGAACCTGTAACGTCCTGTATTTTCTGGCCATTTTATTGAACATTTTATTTATTTAAAATATTGATTTAAGTATAAATAATCGATTTTGACCATTTTAATGTGAATATTTAAATTTGTATTAATAATTTAATAATATTGTAATTTCGGGATATTTGAGAGAATGTCAATTTTGCCGTATAACGTAAACGGGCATTTTAAATGGTTTATCCTGGTTTATATTGAAAATATCGTGGGAATTTCATTTATAAAATGACGTTATAACGTTTAATTTATAATTTAATTATATAACGAGCTGCAGCGGTGTGGCAGTTCGCGTTTTGGCGTTTTGAACTTCAATCGGTCGTACCGGGTTCAAAATAAGTCGGATTTCCTTGAAACAAGAAACGTCGAGACCGGCTTGACGATATCTTTCCAATGGTAGTGAAAAATCCTGTTTTCATCGTGTAGATTTTATTTTATGTCCAAATCAAATTTTGAAAAAAACGCTATGGAATTTCCTTTATATATATAGCGCTATATTTATATAGAATAAAGGGTTTTTAAATATTTTAAATATCGATTTGGCTTGGAATTCAACCCGGGATATTTTATTGTGGTGGTATACGATATTCTGGTCATGTATGGCTAATTTCAATATTTTAATATTATTATATTGAACTATTTAAAATTGGTTTATTTTATTTGTATTGGCCAGTTATAAAAGGGCCATTTTTCAAACGACCTCAGTTTTCGACGAAACAAATTTTATTGGGACCGCAACAGTAAATTATTGCTAGATCTCAAGTGGCGCGTCAATTGGGGTGGTAAAATAAAATACAAGTATAAACGACCATTTGAACGTGAACGAGGGCCATTCGAGCAAACGAACTCGGAATTCGACGAAACAAGTTTCATTAGGACCGGATCGTCAAATTATACTATGTCGTCCATTCGCGTCTCGAACGGGGCTTGTATGTGAATGCAGCAGCGAATAAACGATGTTCGAAATAGCAATAGGTATGAAATAAAATATCGTTAGTCAACATCGCTCGTCACGTCAACTTAAAATATATTTTTCCCACCTTATATAAACCCCTACACCAGGAATTTCAGCCCAACCTTCATCTTCTTCCATGTAATTTTGCAAAAAAGTCCAAATTCACAAATCAATTTATATCTCCAAATCTAGAAGGAATTTTTTATGGCAATCTGAACGAAAAGTGTAGATCGGGTCGAGGGCTACCTACCATAAAAAGTTGGGGTGGTATTGTCGACTGTGGTGGATGGAATCGGGGTTAACCGTAGAAAATGACTTCCGTTCTTGGCTGAAATTCGAGAGACTAAGTTGATTTGGGGTGACGGGACCTTAGCGGTTTTGAAGAGGAGTGATAGACCTTCGTTTTGGCACTGATCTTGAAGTCTCTGGTGGTCGGAGGACGGAGGAATTGGGAGATGAACGGAGGGGAGAGATTTGGGTGTATTTCCGAAAGTAGCCAAGGATCTTCACCTTTTTCCGGCGTCGTCAGTCGTTGGTGGTGTCGCAGACCAGGGGGATCGAAGCGCGATGGTGAGGCCGAGATTTTGGTGGTGGTCCTGTCACCTTCGGTGGCTCGAGGTGGTAGCAGTTCGGGGTTGAACGGGTTTTGGGTTTCGATTGTTTCTGGCGAGGGCAGTGGGTTCTGGAGGAAGGCGGTCGCCGACGAAGGGTCACGGTGGAAGCACCGTTCAGATGAAGGTGTCCGGGTTGGTCCAGTCGTGGCAAATTGACGGTGGTGGGCGGTTGTTGGAGCCATGTTTATTTCCGACGAGGGTGAAGACGGGTTCCAGTGGAAGAAGGAATAGAAGACGCGTCCTTTGTTTCATCCGATAATGACGTGGACAACGATTTTGATTGGTGATTAAGGTATGATTAGGGTAATTAAATTTAATTAAGTTATAAATCCATATTTTCCAATTTAAATCATAAATATTAAAACAGCTGTATCTTATTCATACGGTTTCGGATTTACGCAAAACTGGATCCATTGGGATCGCGGGGACGAGACCTATCCGATGACACTGACTAGGAGTCAATCTGACGCAGTTGAAAATTCAGCTAATTTTGGACGTTCGTCTCAAATTAGATGCAATAAACGCGTCAACTGCCAACCGTGTAAACACTGGTGAGTTAATTCTCACACCTTCTGGAATCCTGTGATGTGGTACATTCATAGTAAAATATATTTTATAGTTAATAGTTTAAATTGGTTGATTGGATGCGGTGGATGCAAATTGGTTGTTATTGTCTGATTGGTTGCATTTATTTATTTATTTTGCATATATTTTTATCTGACCAACATCTGTGATGCGGAGAAGGATAGGTTGGAGGGATCCGACCGGATTCCTCAAATAAACTGTATTTTTGTTTGTTGTGCATATATATGAATTGTTCACCCTGACTGACACCAAAACATGTCTGTATGTTGATGGTTGAACAAATATTCACCTGTGTTGTGTTTAAAATCAACCGATAGTGTTGACTGAGTAATTGGCAGAATGGCCTAAAATATATGGTTTTAAACATTGGGCTACCTTCAGGTGGATTGATGTTGTTTGAAGGTATAAATTATTTTATAACTGGATTAAAGTTTTTTTTTGTTATTTTATAAGGATTTAAATTGGAATTCTCAAATGAATATATTAAATCGAGTTTGCAAGAGAAATTATTTTAAAAGGGTTTATGTAAGTTAAAAGCAGAAAAACCAAAGTATTTAACTATGGGTTGGTAAAATTAGATAATGGTTTTTATAACAATTAAATAGTGATTTCAAAGTTATTTAATTAATTTAATAAGGGAAATGACAAATGAAATCAGTTAACTGCTAACTGATATGTACGGGTGGGAAGAATCAACTGTTTTGAGTAAAATAGACAAAAGAGATAAATTTGATTTAAATACCCCGAGTAATGAAACTGTTAGTTAATCCTCGATTAACTATAAGTTAAGGAAATTATTGAATTGTTTAGAGTAAATAAAGTGATTTTTACTTGTTAAGCTTTTTCAAATGGTAGATATACTATTTTTAGTTAATAAACAAGTTAACTATCTTAACCTAGTTAATAAGAAAGTTAATTATTATTATTTGGTTAATAGTAATTAAAGTGATGATTTGTAATTGGAATTCAAGGTAGAAGTGATCAGATGACAATAAGTTTGGTCGAAAGAGCGATAAAAGTTTTATAAAAGGATTTATGATCCCAGTTTTCAAAACGAGATTTATAAATGGAAGTTGATTATTGGACGTGGGTTTTTCATTTAAACCCAAATTATAAGTGAAATAAGGTTTCAAGTTCAAATGGGACGTTTATTGAAGATTGTAGATGATATTTTAATATAAGGAATGGTTTATAAAACCAGATTTGAAATCAAGATTGTAGATGATATTTTAATATCAGTGGTTAAGTTACAAACTGTTATTTATTCTGAGATAAAAACGTTGTCGATCAAGGTCTGAGAGAAAACTAAAATACCCCAACTTGATTGGCTTCACTATCATCGAGGAATGGTATCAGTTGGAAGTGAATGAAGTTATTAGAATTGGTTTTATACTATACAAGGAATATCGAATTCAAATGCGAGGTTTTGGGAAATTAAATAATATTGAAATATTAGTTCAAAAGAAATAAGAATATTGATTTCAAATTTTATTGAATATTTGTTATTTAATTAGAGTTGATTGAATACAGTATTTGAAAAAGAGTTAGTCAAACGTAGTTATTCAGGAAGAGTTACCATTGCGTACGACTGCTAGCGTAATTCGCAGGGCTGCAGATAGCCTACGGCGGTCGGATGTTTCCTGAGGGAATCAGGCGTAACCATTGTGATCGCTGCGATCTAGAGTCGAGCGAATGGAGTGAGTCGAATATTAGTTAATCGATAGTAGTAATCAAGTCAAATTAGTCCAGTTGAGTTTAATAAGTCGAGTAGTCAAGTTAGAGTTAATCAATCAAAGTAAATCAGTCAAAGTTAGTCAAAGGAATTTGGTTGATATCATTAATATATTAAATAAGAATTCAATCATCGTATTTTAAATATTAAAAGGAGTAGAAGTCTTAATTAAGCAGAATTGAATTAGTTTGTTTTAAATCTTAAAAGGGCTAAGTAATACTGAATATTGAACCAGTAAACTCATTGGGGTGTCATGTTTGAAACACTATATATTTTGATAGTTAAATCACCGACTATGAAATCTGTCCAATACGATTGTTGGTACGGAAAGACCGGGATCGAATTTTATTCGAAAACCATTCCGACCAACAAATACGTGAAGAGATCAGAAGGTGATCAAGATGGAGCATCGAAGACCGTAGATTTTCATAAACGGAGGAATCACTAATAATCTCTGATGTTGCAACCAGAGATAAAATGGGATTCTGTCGTGGTTGGAATCTACGGGTTGCAAGGACTGTTCGCTACTGATCCATGGGGTGATTCCTATATGAGATGCAGTATAAGGGTGCCTTCGGTTCTTCCTGTTCCTGGATGACTTGTATGGACGGATGTCTGACAGAGTATTTCCAAAGGAAGTACATGCATTGATTTCTCCAAACGTACCATAGTTGATGGCGGAGAAATGGTTATTCTCTAGCCAGATAACTAGATTATCTTTGTGGACGTCAATCAAGTGTGATCTGGCGGATCTGACGATGTGGCATTCAAAGTGAATAATGACCAGATGGGTTAAAGTTAAGTTCTAGCCTCAAGCCTCATTAACCGGGAAATGACAAAAATCGGGTAGGCAGCATGGCTCTGTGGGTCGCTCCCATTTGGATGTATGATCACCTATCTAGAGAAATTCCAATTGCTTCTTTAATCTATATTTTGATGTTGTCCCTTTTCGGGAGACGGCTGCTGATCCAAACCGTCGGTGATATACATTCGATACACTTAAGAGAAATGAGTGGTCGGTCATGTGAGGGCCGGGTTGCACGACATTCTTGTTGAACCCAGTGTATTCGCCTCTAGAGATACACATTCGGATGGTGGTCCCATACCTTGTCATAGTTGGAAATCCAATATCCATTAAGCACCCGCGGTTTTCGATTGTATACTATATATGGGGCGCGTGAGATGCAAGCGTTCCTCTAGATTGATATTTATTTGAATTTAGACATTATGATAATATCAGATCAAAGTATGATTTCAAAAATGGTTTAGGTTATAGTAAGGTAAAAACCGTTCGTGTTTATGTGTGGACTGGTCTTACTATTATCCTTTTATTTCGAAAGGATTTTTGCAAAGTTAAACAAGTTGAGTGTGTGTTATGTGAATTTATCACTGATAGTATTCCAGACTGACCCGGTGTATTTTGTTTTAAATCAAATGTGCTTGGGTCAGACCGAGTGTATTTCCAGGTTAGGTTTGCTTGGAGTTCAGGTGCTGGAAGCAGGAGGCTTCACCGCTAGTATATAAAGTATTGTTCCGCTGTGTCTGATGTATGTCGTACTCTGATGCTTGGTATGTATATACAGTTCTTTTCTGTATAAAGATATTTGGTATTATATTTTATCTGTTCCGCTGTGAGATTCTGATGTGGTGTTTCTTCTTCTTTCTTCTATTCTAATATTTCTTTCTTTCTATTCTCACCCTCTAATTTCTTTCTCATGACAATCCAGTGTTTTTGGTGCTTGGAGGATCGACATGAGATACGGTAAAGGTATTTATGTCGATTTTCGGGGTCGAAAAACCGCTGGGTCGTTACAGTGGTATCAGAGCTGGTTGCTTAATTGGTACAAATGATAGGGGGTTCTTGCTTCGCGTTTGGTGGCGAACGGGAGACTCTTACCCCTACATCTCCCGACAATGTGGGTTGGTCGAGTCGAGAGGCTGGCCGTAAAAGAAGTTCTGAGGTATCTCTGTAAGCCACGGTGGGAGGTTAGCCTACTGCCGTTTGGGTCATTACAGTGGTATCAGAGTTATTGGTTTAGTGATAACCTTGGCTCTGTGGTGTGACTCAATAGAGATGGGGTTAGCAATGCCCTAGATTGAGTTTGTGTATATATAATCGAGAGCGCGTATTTGTAAATTTGATTATAAAATTATTTTTGGAAATTATTTTTTTCCAAATTATTTTATAATATAATAAAAGTAATGATTATTATAGTATGGGCAAATTATTTTGATTTGTTGATGTTAATGTTGATTGTGTGGTATGCTGGGATGATGTGCTCGATCTCATAAATATAAAGCTTGGGAATGATCGACTTGGTTGAAAACCAATCTGAAATAAATAATTCGAGTAAATCAATCCAGTTAAATAAATTTGAATAGATAGTTATAAGAGATAAATGGATTGTTATAACTTGGTTATAAATCCCGTGTGAATTGAATTATGTGTGAATGGGTTGATATGAATGCTATGGATGTTTGAACCTTATTGCTATTGTTTTATGGACTAATGAAATCCATGTGAGCTGAGAAATAGGTGCAGAAGTACCAATTCAGTTTAGAAATCCATTCGAAAAAGGAAATTCTGGAGTTAATCGAATCCAGTTGAATAGAGCTGCAGTATGACTAAGCAAGCTCAAGAATAAATTATTGCTTATCGCATAATAACGTTCGCCAAAAGGTACGCCTACGCAAATATGAAATTTTGGTTTTGTTTGGATTTTGGAATTGAATTTTGAGTTTTCCGACCATGAGAGTCGATGTATGGTTATTTCTTGAACCTGCGATTTTGCAGATGGTCCTTTGTTCAGGGGAACTCTGCCGAAATTTTTCCAAAATTTATGGTGCTAGAAATTTTTTGAAGATTTTTGGAAAATTATTTTTTTTTTGAAATAAATTGGTTTTTAAACCAATTAGGTCAGTTTGAAATTAAATTCGAGTTTTAAATTTATTATTTTTATAAAGATAACGGATTGTGACGTTCTTTCTACCTTAGCAATTTCGGGGACGAAATTATTTTAAGGGGGAAGGAATGTAACGTCCTGTATTTTCTGGCCATTTTATTGAACATTTTATTTATTTAAAATATTGATTTAAGTATAAATAATCGATTTCGACCATTTTAATGTGAATATTTAAACTTATATTAATAATATAATAATATTGTAATTTCGGGATATTTGAGAGAATGTCGATTTTGCCGTATAACGTGAACGGGCATTTTAAATGGTTTATCCTGGTTTATATTGAAAATATCATGGCGATTTCGTTTATAAAACGACGTTATAACGTTTAATTAATAATTTAATTATATAACGAGCTGCAGCGGCGCGATAGTTCGCGTTTTGGCATTTTGAACTTCAATCGGTCGTACCGGGTTCAAAATAAGTCGGATTTCCTCGAAACAAGAAACGTCGGGACCGGCTTGACGATATCTTTCCAATGGCAGTAAAAAATCCAGTTTTCATCGTGTAGATTTTATTTTATGTCCAAATCAAATTTTGAAAAAAAACGCTATGGAATTTCCTTTATATATATAACGCTATATTTATATAGAATAAAGGGTTTTTAAATATTTTAAATATCGATTTGGCTTGGAATTCAACCCAGGATATTTTATTGTGGTAGTATACGATATTCCGGTCATGTATGGCTAATTTCAATATTTTAATATTATTATATTGAAGTATTTTAAAATTGGTTTATTTTATTTGAATTGGCCAGTTATAAAAGGGCCATTTTTCAAATGACCTCAGTTTTCGACGAAACAAATTTTATTAGGACCGCAACAGTAAATTATTGCTAGATCTCAAGTGGCACGTCAATCGGGGTTAATTTGTGAGCGTGGTAAAATAAAATACAAGTATAAACGACCATTTGAACGTGAACGAAGGCCATTCGAGCAAACGAACTCGGAATTCGACGAAACAAGTTTCATTAGGACCGTATCGTCAAATTATACTATGCCGTCCATTCGCGTCTCGAACGGGGCTTGTTTTTGAACGCAGCAGTGAATAAACGATGTTCGAAATAGCAATAGGTACGAAATAAAATATCGTTAGTCAACGTCGCTCGTCACGTCAACTTAAAATATATTTTTCCCACCTTATATAAACCCCTACACCAGGAACTTCAGCCCAACCTTCATCTTCTTCCATGTAATTTTGCAAAAAAGTCCAAATTCACAAATCAATTTATATCTCCAAATCTAAAAGGAATTTGTTATGGCAATCTAAACGAAAAGTGTAGATCGGGTCGAGGGCTACCTACCATAAAAAGTTGGGGTGGTATTGTCAACTGTGGTGGACGGAATCGGGGTTAAACCGTAGAAAATGGCTTTCGTTCTTGGCTGAAATTCGAGAGACTAGGTTGATTTGGGGTGACGGGACCTTAGGGATTTTGAAGAGGAGAGATAGGCCTTCGTTTTGGCACCGGTCTCGAAGTCTCTGGTGGTCGGAGGAGGGAGGAATTGGGAGATGAACGGAGGGGAGAGATTTGGGTGTATTTCCGAAAGTAGCCAAGGATCTTCACCATTTTACGGCGTCGTCAGTCGTTGGTGGTGTCGCGGACCAGGGGGGATCGAAGCGCGATGGAGAGGCCGAGATTTTGGTGGTGGTCCGGTCACCTTCGGTGGCTCGAGGTGGTAGCAGTTCGGGTTTAAACGGGTTTTGGGTTTCGATTGTTTCTGGCGAGGGCAGTGGGTTCTGGAGGAAGGCGGTCGCCGGCGAAGGGTCACGGTGGAAGCGCCATTCAGATGAAGGTGTCTGGATTGGTCCAATCGTGGCAGATTGACGGTGATGGGCGGTTGTTGGAGCCGTGTTTATTTTCGACGAGGGTGAAGACGGGTTCCAGTGGAAGAAGGAATAGAAGACGCGTTCTTTGTTTCATCCGATAATGACGTGGACAACGGTTTTGATTGGTGATTAAGGTATGATTAGGGTAATTAAATTTTAATTAAGTTTAATTATAAATCCATATTTTCCAATTTAAATCGTAAATATTAAAACAGTTGTATCTTATTCATACGGTGTCGGATTTACGCAAAACTGGATCCGTTGGGATCGTAGGGACGAGACCTATCCGATGACACTAACCAGGAGTCAATCTGACGCAGTTGAAAATCCAGCTAATTTTGGATGTTCGTCTCAAATCAGATGCAATAAACGCGTCAACCGCCAACCGTGTAAACACTGGTGAGTTAATTCTCACACCTTCTGGAATCCTGTGATGTGGTACATTCACAGTAAAATATATTTTACAGTTAACAGTTTAAATTGGTTGATTGGATGCAATGGACGCAAATTGGTTGTTATTGTCTGATTGGTCGCATTTATTTATTTATTTTGTATATATTTTTATCCGACCAACATCTGTGATGCAGAGGAGGACAGGCTGGAGGGATCCGACCGGATTCCTCAAATAAACTGTATTTTTGTTTGTTGTGCATATATATGAATTGTTCACCCTGACTGACACCAAAACATGACTGTATGTTGATGGTTGAATAAATATTCACCTGTGTTGTGTTTAAAATCAACTGATAGTGTTGACTGAGTAATTAGCAGAATGGCCTAAAATATATTGTTTTAAACATCGGGCTATCGTCAGGTGGATTGATGTTGTTTGAAGGTATAAATTATTTTATAACTGGATTAAAGTTTTTTTTTGTTATTTTATAAGGATTTAAATTGGAATTCTCAAATGAATATATTAAATCGAGTTTGCAAGAGAAATTATTTTAAAAGGGTTTATGTAAGTTAAAAGCAGAAAAACCAAAGTATTTAACTACGGGTTGGTAAAATTAGATAATGGTTTTTATAACAATTAAATAGTGATTTCAAAGTTATTTAATTAATTTAAAAAGGGAAATGACAAATGAAATCAGTTAACTGCTAACTGATATATACGGGTGGGAAGAATCAACCGTTTTGAGTAAAATAGACAAAGGGGATAAATTTGATTTAAATACCCTGAATAATGAAACTGTTAGTTAATCCTCGATTAACTATAAGTTAAGGAAATTATTGAATTATTTAGAGTAAATAAAGTGATTTTTACTTGTTAAGATTTTTCAAATGGTAGATATACTATTTTTAGTTAATAAACAAGTTAACTATCTTAACCTAGTTAATAAGAAAGTTAATTATTATTATTTGGTTAATAGTAATTAAAGTGATGATTTGTAATTGGAATTCAAGGTAGAAGTGATCAGATGACAATAAGTTTGGTCGAATGAGCGATAAAAGTTTTATAAAAGGATTTATGATCCCAGTTTTTGAGACGACCCCAAACCCCGTACTGACGGCGGCAAGGGTAATCCGTGGAATATAACACAGAAACAGATAATAGCAGAACAGAATTAAATAAATACACCAGAGAATGAACAATAGAATATACTGGATAAGAGTAAACATCAGAGTTACACAGTATACAGGGTCTTACTTAGTAAAAATACAGTTCAGCTATACATAAATGTCTACAGCGGAAAACAAACAAAATATGTACAATAGGAGCTGAACAACATAAAAAGAGATAAATGATAGAATCCATCTTCAGCTCCAGCTATCCGAAAATAACCAGCTAAACCTGAATACAAGGCTGCCCGTGTAGAAAAAGGGGCACCCGAGTTTGAAAGTGAAACAAACTACGTGTCAGTCATGGGACTGGTATGAGAAATCTACTCAACACATATATAATATGACTAATCAAAGGACCACGCCACTTTCGTGGAACGGGTTTACTCCATTGGATTGCCAGTGCTTTAAAACAAATCTTTCTTTTAAACATCGCTATGCTTTTTATAAAAATGAAGCCATTATAAGACTCAGTTCCCATCACACAATGCAACGCAAACCGGAGGATAGAGTTTTACCTTATAATGGCCAAAATATGGTTGATACGAATAAAACAAGGGCATTTGATATTACTACTAGTGTTTATATGTTTCAAAAACAATTTCAAATCATAACTATCAGTCATAGACGACATGAGCGTCCCATGCCACTATGTCGCCAAATATATATACAATCGAAACCGCATAGTCACGTATTTGGAAATTGGATTTCCGTCATGAACCAAGGCAAAAGATAGTCCTTACCGAATTCGAGACTGCCTAGCCCGAGCCTCGGGAACAGCCGCAACTGCCCCTTGGAGCGACAGGGTCGGTCCACTGATGTGGATTATTATGCCTGAACAATACGTTTCCCCGCTCTTTGGGGCGTAAACGAGCCAACGAATGACTCCATCGGACCCGGATCGTTCGATCAAACCGAGGCGCCTCGCAACAGCAACAACCACACAGGTGAAAAGTATATAAATGTCAGGGCTGGTAGGTCACTGACACCACCCTATCTAGGAAGAAACGCATGCCCTCCCTGAGGTCCTTCTCCCGTTTCAGGTTCATACCGGGGTGTGAGGCTCGCGATTTTACGTTATACACAAAGCTACGCCACACCGACGGTGCTTTGATCATCACCACAAGACTTTGCTTTTCAACAGAAGTCCTGATCATTTGCCACTTAGGCATGCCACACTAGCAATTCATGCCATGCGACTGATGTCCATCGATATACAACCTCTGAGCTCGTGCGTTTCAGAGAAGGGCGTTAAGCGAAAGAGTAAATTCTCCGCCGCCAAACAGATGTATATTTAACAGAGATCAATCAACACAGAATAAAATCCAATGTCAGACACACTGTCCATTTACAAGTCCGTTCTGGGTCTGAACGAAACCGGAGGCACTATATACCTCGCAAACCCATCGATCACAACGTACGTCTGGACGATCACCATTCATTATCCATACTTCGGGATGCCTCCCAATCAGGACCTCGGTTACCATCCAAACGAGGTGAAGATCTCCGGTCTTCGACCATCGTCTTCATCTTCGACTTTCAATCGTCGGTCAATTATTTAAAATGAGAATTAACTCGGCCTTTTCAAATAATTCACGTATATTTAGAATTTCAAATCAATTTATTTCAATGGTTAAATCATTCGACAACACCAATTTTGTTCTTTGATGTAATTTTCACACCAAACACATTCAACCATCAAACACCACATAAATCGAGCAAATTCAGTTTATTTCCATTCCATATTGTTTATGATATTTTATAACGATTTATCGCTATTTTTATTTATTTTAAAATAGCCAATTTATTCAAAACGACGCTTCGGGCCATAACGCGGCCGTGGCGCTGTTTTTCTTCAGATTTGATTTACACATATCTGAAAATCTAACCGTTGGATTTTCATAAAATTTACATCATTAGAAAGATCTTTTCAAAACGAACCCAATGGTTCCAGTTTCGGGAAAATCTGACGGTCGGATCTCCCGGTACAATCGTTTGAAGTTTCGATTTCAAAATACGAACTGCAGCGTCGTTATTCGATTAAATATAATTATATTTACATATATATATATATATATGTAAATATAATCGTTTCTGGCGCTGTTTTTCTTCAGATTTGAATTAAACATTCCAGACAATTCAACCGTTGGATTTTTACAAAGTTGGTGCCGTTGGAAAGATTTTTCCAGAGCGAACCCAACGGTTGCGATTTCAGGAAAATCCGATGGTTGGATCTCCCGGTATAATCGTTTGAAATCACGGTTTCAAAATGCGAACTGCACGGCCACGTTTCGTTTTAATTTTATTTATATTTATATATGTATATAAATATAGTTCATTCAAAAATTCCTATATCGTCTTCACTTCAAATATTTCACTAACGCCTTTAAATTTGGAAAAATTCGCCATAACTTCCTTTGTACGGGAGGGGCTGGGAAAATTCCCAAATAGCCACACGGGCGTCTCATGTCGAAAAGAAAAAGAAAAAGCGAAGCGGCTAGCCAACAGGCTCATAAAATCATCACCCAAACAAAACAATAAATGTGTACCTATTTGTCGGGCACAAAATTTTATTCCTCTTCTCTAGCCCCTTTGCTATAACCTGTTCAATAAATATGTATGTACATATATACAGTTCTTATCATTTATCATTTTCCGTTCAACTTCATATTTGATTCCATTTGGTTCAAAAACACCATTCATTCTAATGTTGTATGCATAGGCAAAAATCATATCACTAGCTAATTAATGAATATTTCAACTCATGCATATTTATTTGAACGAGTGGCTATTTTTAACACTTTGCATTTCAACAATTCATGTATATAATAAAAATGTGATTTTTATTGTAAAATAATTCATTTCAAGACACTATTATTTTATATAGTTTATATAGGTAATAAAAAAAGGATTTTCTTATAAAACAATTTCTTTTAAAATGAGATTATTTTACATAGCCCATATAGATGATAAAAAGGTGATTTTTATTATAAAACAATTTATTTCAAAATATGAGTACCATTCAACACATGAATTTCTAATCAACGAATGAATATCGATTCAACACATGAAGGTTTTCTATAGTTTATAAATATAGACAAAAATGTGATTTTTATATTTAAAACACGAATACCATTCAACACATGAATTTCTAATCAACGAATGAATATCGATTCAACACATGAAGGTTTTCTATTCAATGAATAAATATAGTTTCAGCAAATGAAAATCATTCAAACACATGAATATTATTCGAAATTTCGGCAGCATAACGGCAGGGTAGTTAAAACCGGGACCGTCCCTAGTACGGCTCCTCGCTCTACCTTAAAACCTCGCGGTTTTTGACAATGGGGATCATGCATCTAGTTCGCACGCAGGCGGCATGTATATATTTATTTCAATTCCACAAACTAATCCTATGTGGTTTCGACCAAATATTTCTCAACCACAAACGGGTATTTTTCAACCACAATCAATCAATATCAACCACAAACAATCCCAAACAACCATTCGCTATCAATCAATTTTCACACCAATCACAATCAATAAATATCGTCCATGGTTTGTGGACGAGGGGCGTATATATATATATATATATATATATATATATATATATATACATATATGTAGCAATTCACTTCTATTTCAACACATATATAATTTTTACAACGCATATACAACTTATACATCGAACGTACGACTTATACAACGCTTATACAAGAGGTGTACAACGCTTATATAAATCATACATCGACTATATAATTTATACATCGTCGTTTTCCATATCGTTTATAAATTAGAAATATCACATTGGGTTCCACTCCACCAAAAATAGCAGGAGGCTCAGAAAAATATGCGGTCTCTTCTAGAATGTAGAAGACGTCCACACGCTCACGATGTTTCCTGTTTCATCGAATTTCGTTAACGAACGAAAAAGATATGATTTTTCAAAGTTTTCAACACTTTTAAACTGTTAAAACTGTTGAAAATTAACATGGCCGTATACCTCTTTGTTTTCTTCAAAACTAGGTTTTCAATTATCGGCTAATCCGTGAATCTTGAGGAGAATCAGACTTCGCAACGTCGTAGAGCTCCGAGGCACGCACCCAACGCCACCAGTGGCGTTCCGATCGAAGCAGCCAGGAGGGCTCGGCGGCGCGTCGAAGTTGCGGTGGAGGTTAACTTGGGTATGGATTCGAAGGTGGTGAGGAGGGCTTCAAAAAGTTCAACTGGCGGAGATGTTGAAAGTGGATGTGGCGACCAGAAACGGGGAGGGAAGCTTTGGAGGCTAGCCGCCGTTCAAATCGGGAGAGAGAAAGTGATTTATTTTTTATAAAAATTTTGATTGGTCGGGGAGGTTTTAAAGGGGTTTTCTGACACGACCACCAATCGAAACCCAACGACTGTCGTCCCTAGCGTTTTATCCCCATTTCGAACACAATGGGACATGTTTTGAAGGCCCATTCGACTGTTTCAGTCAGTTTTCCTTCAAATTAAAATATAAAACATTCAATATTTGATTTGAACGTGCATTTCAATTTGCCAGGGCCACAAACTGATTCGAAAAATTCCAAAAAAATAAATCTAGCTATGTTTTGACGATATGGTCCCAACAAAACTAGTTTTGTCAAATTCTGAGACTGTTTGCAAAAAGGCCTATTTCTGGTCGATCCAATTTAACTGTAATTGACCAAAACACATTTTCCTTTGCCACGCTCACATATTAGCTTCAAAAATTATGAAATTTGAAACCTAGCAATAACTTCACATCCCGGATCCAACAAAAGTGGTTTCGTCAAATTCCGAGGTCGTATGTAAAATGGCCAATCTCACGGGCTATATAAATTCCATAGCGACCTTTCTAAAAATTCATTCGGCCATAACTTTTGCTTTCCGCTATGAAAATTTGATTTTTCAGATTCGTTAGAAAGGTATTCACTAACAGATTTAGATATTTTTGGTTTCGCTAAAATCCGTTTTGTTTTGCACCCGGTACAGTCTGACAAAGTTTGAATTCAATTTTTGAAACTACAGCGCCTTTTCAGGCCTTGTTTATAATTAGAATTAATTATATTCGCTTTCAATTGTCGATTCAAACTCACTTTCCATTGCCATTATTTAAAATATTTATTTTAAATATTTAAAATCCATTATTTTAGTCAATTTAAAGATTTTAAATTGGTTCAGATTTTCTTGGTCGTTACAGTTTTCAAAACGAGATTTGTAAATGGAAGTTGATTATTGGACGTGGGTTTTTCATTTAAACCCAAAGTATAAGTGAAATAAGGTTTCAAGTTCAAATGGAACGTTTATTGAAGATTTACTTAATCAAAAGAATTAAGTAAAGAGATTATCGAACGAAGGTTTCAATATAAGGAATGGTTTATAAAACCAGATTTGAAATCAAGATTGTAGATGATATTTTATTATTAGTGGTTAAGTTACAAACTGATATTTATTCTGAGATAAGAACGTTGTCGATCAAGGTCTGAGAGGTAACTAAAATACCCAACTTGATTGGCTTCACTATTATCGAGGAATGGTATCAGTTGGAAGTGAATGAAGGTATTGGAATTGGTTTTATACTATACAAGGAATATCGAATTCAAATGCGAAGTTTTGGGAAATTAAATAATATTGAAATATTAGTTCAAAAGAAATAAGAATATTGATTTCAAATTTTATTGAATATTTGTTATTCAATTAGAGTTGATCGAATACAGTCAAACGTAGTTATTCAGGAAGAGTTAACATTGCGTACGACTGCTAGCGTAATTCGCAGGGCTGCAGATAGCCTACGGCGCTCAGATGTTTCCTGAGGGAATCAGGCGTAACCATTGTGATCGCTGCGATCTAGAGTCGAGCGAATGGAGTGAGTCGAATATTAGTTAATCGATAGGAGTAATCATGTAACGTCTCGCATTTTTGTCGGTTTGTATTTGAATATTTAAATCAGTTTAAATATTGAATCTGTAATATAAGTGGATTTATATATTAATTAAAACGAAGTTGAACGTAGAAAAATATATATATAATATAATCGAGCCCGTAATATCGTGGCAGTTCGTAATTTAACGTTCTGAACTTCAACTAAGTGTACCAGACTCGTTTTGAATCGGATTTCTTCGAAACAAGAAACGTTGGAATCTGTTGAACTGTATCTTTCTAACAGAAGTGAAAAACCAAGATTTCGTCGAATATATTGCAAGATATGTCCAAATCAAATATTCAGAAAGTCGCTGTAAAATCGTATATCGACCGTATCGGTTATTTGAATATAACTTGATATCGGTTGCAAATCGGGACAAGGTTCTTTTGGGGCAAGACGATAATTTAATTTTTAGAATTTTACTGTAATTTTTAATTAATTAAATATGCAACTTTTTATTTGGAATATTTTGCACCCTGTATCGGTATTTCGGGGTTTCAAAATATGAGTCAAACTACCGGTATTATTATATTTTTGGGATCGTGACACCTCGTTGAGCACGTCCGTACTCTTATTTATGTCCATAGGAGGTCATATATGAACGGAATTTCCATAATGGATACGATTAAACTTTATAACTTAAAATAAATTTACTCAACCGTGATTACCCTACTGAAATCTCCATCATACGAAATTTTCATAATTGAATTCTCGGGTTAAGGATAATATACAAGACCTCAAACATGTATAAAATGATTCCTTCCCTACTAAGCTTTAGAACAGTGCGCCTACCCTATCCTATGACTCATATGATGCGTAGGGCTCAGTGTCACCATCCTTTCATAGGTTAAACCATGCTCCTCAATAAATCTAAGAAGTAGACCCGTACTCACCATACCCTGTGTATTAAATGATCGTGCTACCCTATTTCTTGGCTATTAAGGAAAGCCTACCTCACCTATAGCTTAAAAGTTAAGCTTTCTTATACTATATATAATACCCCCTCTCTTCAGATTTTATATACCAAATCGGAAACTGAAAAATCCTCCACTTATGAAAATACAACCGTAGATCTAGGTTTTCTGTTTACTTAATCCATGGCCTTCGCTTTGAAATTCTGGGTTTGCATCCGGGTTCGCATTCACACTGGAGTTTGGGTATTGGGGTGACAGAGCTGCATGCGGTACATGGCTACAGGGAGAAGGCCGTACTTTTAAATTGTAAAGGAGGCGCAGGAGGGCAAACTCGGTTGAACTCAGTGGACGTGGAGGAGAGAGTAAGGGGTTTGGTTGGTCGAAGAAGAAAAAGGAGAGGATGTGATCATCAGAATTGCCTTTGGTGGAAGGGTTTGTGTGTGCGTCAGTTGTAAGTGGGAGTTGAAGGTCATCAGGCGTGGATGGTGCTGTATGGCGTGTGAGAGAGTACGGACTGAAAGTGGTGCAGGGGTTCATAACGTGGTCTGTGGAGTTGGGTTCATACGAAGAGTTGGAGTGTGAAGAGGGGGGGCGCATATAAGAAAAGAAAAAGGAAATGGAAGACGTACAGGGTGCATGGGTTAATATTGGAAACGTGGCATCATGAGAGAAAGGTTGGCATTTGTGGGTATTAAAGGATGGGTAGGAGCGTTTGTTAATGTGGAGCGCACGCATAAGTTATGGGGAAGGAGGGTGTACACGTGGCAATAGGGGCTGACGTGGATGGGAATAAACAAAAGGGTTATATTGCTGGCATTTTGAAAATGTATTGTGGAAAGTTGAAGGCAAATTGAACTATACATGGCCATTTGATTTGTTCTGCTCGCATATGACACTGGAGCAGCACCATCGATTGTAGAAAGTCAAGCAAGACAACATGAAGCTTAATGGAAAATTCGATGTCTCTAAGATTTATAGCCAGGAGAAACTTGTTTCTACCGGACCAAAGAAGTATGCAGGAGATTGTCGGGATTCTGGAAGGGTTAGAATGGTTGTGTGGAGTCGGAGTCGAAGAAAGGCATTGACATGACAAATGAAAGGAGCAAATAGTTCAAAATGGTGGAAGGCGGTACACTGCAAAAAGGGTGGTGACGCAAATGAAGTGACGGGAGTTGACGCTCTGTGTGTTGAACTAGAACGATGTCGAGGAGGGAGCGGCAAGTTCTCGCATTATTGAACAGATAGAAGGACGTCGACATCGGGGCAAGCGGTGGAAAGAAGGATGGCGTAAATCTAGAATTAAAGAATCAAACAGAACTGGTCATGTTGGAATTCATGGCAGAATTGAACGCCTGCTTTAATCAGCTAACGCAAATCGTTGTTTAACGGTTAACGCGCCAAAGTGAGTAAATTCACTCACTCTGATCTATTTTAAAATATTTTAATTATATTTTAATGTTGTTTGAATGCTGTGTGATGGTCGATTAGGTAGATTACAATTAATTTGGTTAAATATTATATACCGTTACATATGTACACATCATCGGTTGGACACTGATTCCATCGATTAGAATATCCCCTAGTATAGAGTTAGTGTAAATTGTGTTGACTGACATCTGTGGATGCGGAAACCGGTTGGAGGAATCCGACCGGATTCCTCGATATTTATATGTACTGTTTGTTTTGTATGCACTGTTTGAACCCGAATTATATTTAAAACCCGGTGTGAATATTGATGTTGAACGAAAATTCAACATTTGTTTAGATTAAATAAATAAACGATATCGATTTAGAAAATGTTAACAGTCGACCATAAAACCATCGTTTTGTTAAGAAACTGATTTACCGTCAGGCAAATCAATGAAGTTAATTATAGAAATTATATTTTTATAATTAAAGTGAAGTTTTAAATTATAATAGAAGTTCTATTATAAACCAGTATTTTAGAGTTCGTTTTTATAAAGCAAATAAAAGCGATTGTTGATATTTAAACAAGTTTATAAAGTAAAAACTATCCGACGATTAAATATTTGGATAATTATATTTAAGATAAATAATTTAGAGATATCATTAGATTAATTAGATTAATCTAATGTTAAGAAGTAATTAAAATCAGTTAACGAATTTACTGATGGAAATAAGTTGATTTAATCAACTGTTATTTGGGAACATGATTATTATATTAATTGGTCTTTAATTAATCTAATGAAAACAGGTTAGAAATAAGTTTATCGAAATTAATGAGAGTTAATTACCATTTAAGAAGTTATAGATAAGAACTGGGAAATGGAGAAAGCAAAGAGTTAATGTTTAAATTAAATATTCATAAACCACAGAGATTCCAAAGTAAGAATATGGTGTTGTAAAACCATATTCCAAAATACAACAAGGAAATACGATTTAATAAATATATTAAGTAATAAGGAATTTGAATACAGACTTGTATCGGTTCTAAGGTAAGAACGTTGTCGATCAAGGTCTGAGAGGTAAATAAAATACCCCAACTTGAACGGCTTCGCTATTACCGAGGAACGATATCAGTTTGTAACGGAAAGAGATGTCAAGATTTTTGGTAACGGAAAGAGATGTCAAGATTTTTGTATAAAAGGAATATGGCAGCGTATGCAAGTCTTATAATTATAGCGATAAAATAACGCTGTTGATAAGATAAGTGCGACTGTTATGTCAAGATTAGTTATAACAAAGAATATTACAGCGTATGACAAGTTGAACTATAGCGATAAAAATAACGCTGTTGATAAGGTAAGTGTGACTGTAATGTTGAGATTAGTTATAAGGAGAATATTACAGCGTATAACAAGTTTAGAACTATAGCGACAAATTAACTGCTATTGATTAGACTTAAGCGTGACTTTTATATATAGCAGCACTTCCTAGGAAATGTAACAGTTTGGTTTGAAATCCACTTATTCTAGAGTAATAAGTAACGACGTTTGTTCAAAGAAATATAAGAAAGAGTTTAGAAAAAGAATTGGGGAATCGTATTAGAAACTGAGGACAACATTTCGATGTTCGAAATGTGATTAGAATTAAACAATTAGGATTTGTAATTAGAATTCGACGGTGTCGAATGTATTAAAAGTAAACTATTTTTAGGGATTATAATCTAATAGAATAATTAACATTTAGTTTAAACAAATAAATGTTAATAGGATATGAGTCAGTATTTAGTTATAAACTTGATATCGATTAGATAAGAAGCTGACTTAGAGACAGAGTTTATAAAGTGGAATAGGAGTGAAAAAGTATGAAAGAGATTTCGGTAAACGAGATAAGTATTACTTGAATAAAGAGTTAATTGATAAAGGTATTCAGATTTCTATAACAGGAATGGTATTCACATTTTAAAGTGAATTATGTTTTAAAAGTAAACGGTTGGCCGATTAAAATATTTATAATGAAATTGGAAATATTTTCCAATGAAGATAGGGTATACGATCCAAGTGTAGAAACCAAGGAATGTGAAAAGAATGAAAATGTTTCGAACGTTAATAACGTATGTTTCTGGAACATGAAAGAATAAGAGTTTATAATAACTGGAAATGTTTTCCAAGAAGTATGAAAAGGCTAAAACGGGATTTGAGAAATATCTGGTAAGATATGGGAATTCGAAAAATAAACGAATGTCAAATAAAAGTGCCCGTGGTTGTGTGGTGTTTAGTTATACATTAGAATGGATGTTTGTTTTTACTTCGATAGAAATAACCGACTATCGAAGTGTTTTGACCATCGTTGTCAATATGGAGAGACCGGTTGGATACGTTATCCGAAAACCACTCCGTATAGGCATAAGCGCTGCGAATTTGATATGCTGAAGAAAATTGAAGACGGAGTTAAATGCAAGGGTCGTCCAGTTCTAGAATGATGTTTATTTGTTTGTCCAGTCCCAGGGCAACTTGTATGGACGAGTGTCTGACAGAGTATTTCCAACGGTCACGCCGTTGATTTTATGAATATACCAAGTTGGTGGGGAGAAGGTGACTTCTCTTTATTCTACACCCAGTGTGCATTTGTGTAATCAATGTGTGATTACGGATTTGACGATGTGACATTCAAAGTGAATGGTGATCAGATGTTCTGAAGATAGACGTAGCCTCTAGCCTCACAACCAGGAAGTGACAGAAGTTGGGCTAGGCAGCATGGCTAGTTGGGTCATCCCCAAGCAGGGTGTATTGTCACCGATCTAGATAAAATTCATATTTATACTTCTTTTCGATTCTGTATCTTCGGATGACGGTTGGATGGCCTGCAACCGTGGTGGCAATATATTCGCGACACTCAAGCTAAATGAGTGAGCGGTCATGTGTGGCCGGGTTGTAAGATGTTCTTGTTGAACCCTGAGTGTATCCCCTCTAGAGTACACTATTCAGAAGGTGCTCCCATACCTTGTTTGTTGAAATTCAATCTCAAATAAGTGCCCGGCGGTTTATGATTTTATACTATATATATGTGGAGCGTGAGATGCAAGCGTTCTGCTACTTGATGATTTAATTGAGTAGACATTATTATAATATCACTGAAGTTTGATATAAAAATATGTTGGGTTATAGTAAGGTAAAAACCGTCCATGTTTATGTGTGGGTTGGTCTTACTATTACCTTCTTGTTTGGAAAAGGATTTTCAAAGTTAAACAGTATGGTTGGAATTTATTCACACCAGTCCCATGACTGACCCAGAGTTTATTTTGTTTGTTTTCCCTAAACTCTTGGGTGCCCAAATTTGTACGGGCAGTCAAGTGTTTCAGGCTTTGCAGATTCACTTGGAGGAGCTCAAAAGCAGGAAGCTTCACCATTAGTTATGTAGAGTTATTTCCGTTGTGATATGATGTATTGTACTCTGATAATGGTATGTATATACAATACAGTTTTGTATTCAAAGTTATGTTATATAATACATCTTATTTTGTTCCGCTGCGAGTTTCGTGTTACTCTGATTCTGTTCAGTTGTGATCTTCTTCTTCTTCTATTCTATTAGTTCTATCTTTTCTTTCTCACCCTCTAAATTCTTCTATTAATGTCCTGGTGTTTTCGATGCTTGAATAGTCAACAGTGTGTTTTTATGTTGATTTTCTGGGTCGAAAATTCCCGCCATTACAGATGGTATCAGAGCAGAAGGTTAAGTGATTACCTTGGCTCTGTGGCGTGACTCAATAGAGATGAGGTCAGTAGTACCTTTGATTGAGTATGAGTGTATATATACGAGAGCGTATTTGAAAATGAATATAAAAATTGTTTTATATTGTGTTGACTGGTCAGTCGAGTAGTTTATGAATTCTGGTCGAAACAGTAATGCAAACTGCGTCGATAAGTGTTTGTAAACTCTTGAACAGAGTAATTCGACACAGTATGTTTTGAAAAGAGGGTAAATGAAATAATTTTACCCAAAATGTATTTTGATATAAAAGAAATATATATCTTGAGATTATTATAATATCTTGGATATGTGATCATTATTATTATCAAATAAGATGTATAATGGAATTGGTTATATAAATAACCAATCGAAATATTATATGCAAAATCAGATGAGCTGAATCTGAAATTTAAACCAGAATTGAAATAAAACTTTAGAAACTTAAAAAAAAAAGTTGAATTTGAAATTGAACTAAAATATAAGGGAATTTTAAAATCCTGGGAGATTTGAAAATTTGTTTTCCAAGTGCTGTGAAAGATATTTTGAAGTAACTTCAAAAATAGAGTGATATAGTATTGAACTCACTTCGATGACTGGAAAATAAATTCCGATGATGATCGCGACATTATCGGTGTTCATTTTCGAGCTGGTAAGTGACGGATTACTACCAAAGATTTTGTTTTGTATTGTTTGAGAAACAAGTTGTCAGAAATTCAAATGTTTTGAATTATAAATGATTTCAAATTGATTTGAAATAAATCCCAGGAATTTGAATTCTGAAATAAAAATTTAACTTATGGAGTTAAAATGGTAAAAATGGAATTTAAACAAAGATAACAAAACTGGACTGAATTTGGAAAGATCCAGAATGAAAATTATAAAAGAAAAATATTGGAGATTCGAGTTATTAAAAATGAATTGATTCTTGGAGAATAAGAATCGAATTTTGAATTAGAGATGGAGATAACTGATTTGAGAAATAAATTAGTAAATGGAATGTCGTAATAAAACTTAACAAGGTTAAGAACTGAGAGTGGAATCGTAGTTGAAATTGAAATTTGGCTTAGTAAAAGCGAAAGACTGGTTTGAGAATGGATTGATGGGAGATCAACCAAGGATGCTTGGATATGCTGGTTTGATAGCAGATGGCAGAGATAGAGTTGAATGCCCAACAGAGAAGGTACACGTTTATATAATAATACAGGATTTCTATGAGTCGGTTTGAGAAAGCCATTTGGCTGTTTGATTTTCTATTGAATTGAAAAAAAAAATCCCAGAGAGGCAAGTTGTTGTAGTACCGAGTGAGCCGTGCAGAGGAGATGCTGGCGAGATTCTCTGAAAATTTAAGCTGTTAGGAAATTTTCAGAAATTTTGAAAATATTCGAAATAATAAGGAATTAATATTTTAATTGGAAATAATCAGTTCAGTGGAAACTGGAATTATGAAGTAAACCAAAAAGATTTTTAACCATGTTATAACAGAGATAGTAGCATTTTCCCTATCTTAGCAATTTCGAGGACGAAATTATTTTAAGGGGGAAGGTCTGTAACGTCTCGCATTTTTGTCGGTTTGTATTTGAATATTTAAATCAGTTTAAATATTGAATCTGTAATATAAGTGGATTTATATATTAATTAAAACGAAGTTGAACGTAGAAAAATATATATATAATATAATCGAGCCCGTAATATCGTGGCAGTTCGTAATTTAACGTTCTGAACTTCAACTAAGTGTACCAGACTCGTTTTGAATCGGATTTCTTCGAAACAAGAAACATTGGAATCTGTTGAACTGTATCTTTCTAACAGAAGTGAAAAACCAAGATTTCGTCGAATATATTGCAAGATATGTCCAAATCAAATATTCAGAAAGTCGCTGTAAAATCGTATATCGACCGTATCGGTTATTTGAATATAACTTGATATCGGTTGCAAATCGGGACAAGGTTCTTTTGGGGCAAGACGATAATTTAATTTTTAGAATTTTACTGTAATTTTTAATTAATTAAATATGCAACTTTTTATTTGGAATATTTTGCACCCTGTATCGGTATTTCGGGGTTTCAAAATATGAGTCAAACTACCGGTATTATTATATTTTTGGGATCGTGACACCTCGTTGAGCACGTCCGTACTCTTATTTATGTCCATAGGAGGTCATATATGAACGGAATTTCCATAATGGATACGATTAAACTTTATAACTTAAAATAAATTTACTCAACCGTGATTACCCTACTGAAATCTCCATCATACGAAATTTTCATAATTGAATTCTCGGGTTAAGGATAATATACAAGACCTCAAACATGTATAAAATGATTCCTTCCCTACTAAGCTTTAGAACAGTGCGCCTACCCTATCCTATGACTCATATGATGCGTAGGGCTCAGTGTCACCATCCTTTCATAGGTTAAACCATGCTCCTCAATAAATCTAAGAAGTAGACCCGTACTCACCATACCCTGTGTATTAAATGATCGTGCTACCCTATTTCTTGGCTATTAAGGAAAGCCTACCTCACCTATAGCTTAAAAGTTAAGCTTTCTTATACTATATATAATACCCCCTCTCTTCAGATTTTATATACCAAATCGGAAACTGAAAAATCCTCCACTTATGAAAATACAACCGTAGATCTAGGTTTTCTGTTTACTTAATCCATGGCCTTCGCTTTGAAATTCTGGGTTTGCATCCGGGTTCGCATTCACACTGGAGTTTGGGTATTGGGGTGACAGAGCTGCATGCGGTACATGGCTACAGGGAGAAGGCCGTACTTTTAAATTGTAAAGGAGGCGCAGGAGGGCAAACTCGGTTGAACTCAGTGGACGTGGAGGAGAGAGTAAGGGGTTTGGTTGGTCGAAGAAGAAAAAGGAGAGGATGTGATCATCAGAATTGCCTTTGGTGGAAGGGTTTGTGTGTGCGTCAGTTGTAAGTGGGAGTTGAAGGTCATCAGGCGTGGATGGTGCTGTATGGCGTGTGAGAGAGTACGGACTGAAAGTGGTGCAGGGGTTCATAACGTGGTCTGTGGAGTTGGGTTCATACGAAGAGTTGGAGTGTGAAGAGGGGGGGCGCATATAAGAAAAGAAAAAGGAAATGGAAGACGTACAGGGTGCATGGGTTAATATTGGAAACGTGGCATCATGAGAGAAAGGTTGGCATTTGTGGGTATTAAAGGATGGGTAGGAGCGTTTGTTAATGTGGAGCGCACGCATAAGGTTGTGGGGAAGGAGGGTGTACACGTGGCAATAGGGGCTGACGTGGATGGGAATAAACAAAAGGGTTATATTGCTGGCATTTTGAAAATGTATTGTGGAAAGTTGAAGGCAAATTGAACTATACATGGCCATTTGATTTGTTCTGCTCGCATATGACACTGGAGCAGCACCATCGATTGTAGAAAGTCAAGCAAGGCAACATGAAGCTTAGTGGAAAATTCGATGTCTCTAAGATTTATAGCCAGGAGAAACTTGTTTCTACCGGACCAAAGAAGTATGCAGGAGATTGTCGGGATTCTGGAAGGGTTAGAATGGTTGTGTGGAGTCGGAGTCGAAGAAAGGCATGGACATGACAAATGAAAGGAGCAAATAGTTCAAAATGGTGGAAGGCGGTACACTGCAAAAAGGGTGGTGACGCAAATGAAGTGACGGGAGTTGACGCTCTGTGTGTTGAACTAGAACGATGTCGAGGAGGGAGCGGCAAGTTCTCGCAGTATTGAACAGATAGAAGGACGTCGACATCGGGGCAAGCGGTGGAAAGAAGGATGGCGTAAATCTAGAATTAAAGAATCAAACAGAACTGGTCATGTTGGAATTCATGGCAGAATTGAACGCCTGCTTTAATCAGCTAACGCAAATCGTTGTTTAACGGTTAACGCGCCAAAGTGAGTAAATTCACTCACTCTGATCTATTTTAAAATATTTTAATGTTGTTTGAATGCTGTGTGATGGTCGATTAGGTAGATTACAATTAATTTGGTTAAATATTATATACCGTTACATATGTACACATCATCGGTTGGACACTGATTCCATCGATTAGAATATCCCCTAGTATAGAGTTAGTGTAAATTGTGTTGACTGACATCTGTGGATGCAGAAACCGGTTGGAGGAATCCGACCGGATTCCTCGATATTTATATGTACTGTTTGTTTTGTATGCACTGTTTGAACCCGAATTATATTTAAAACCCGGTGTGAATATTGATGTTGAACGAAAATTCAACATTTGTTTAGATTAAATAAATAAACGATATCGATTTAGAAAATGTTAACAGTCGACCATAAAACCATCGTTTTGTTAAGAAACTGATTTACCGTCAGGCAAATCAATGAAGTTAATTATAGAAATTATATTTTTATAATTAAAGTGAAGTTTTAAATTATAATAGAAGTTCTATTATAAACAAGTATTTTAGAGTTCGTTTTTATAAAGAAAATAAAAGCGATTGTTGATATTTAAACAAGTTTATAAAGTAAAAACTATCCGACGATTAAATATTTGGATAATTATATTTAAGATAAATAATTTAGAGATATCATTAGATTAATTAGATTAATCTAATGTTAAGAAGTAATTAAAATCAGTTAACGAATTTACTGATGGAAATAAGTTGATTTAATCAACTGTTATTTGGGAACATGATTATTAGATTAATTGGTCTTTAATTAATCTAATGAAAACAGGTTAGAAATAAGTTTATCGAAATTAATGAGAGTTAATTACCATTTAAGAAGTTATAGATAAGAACTGGGAAATGGAGAAAGCAAAGAGTTAATGTTTAAATTAAATATTCATAAACCACAGAGATTCCAAAGTAAGAATATGGTGTTGTAAAACCATATTCCAAAATACAACAAGGAAATACGATTTAATAAATATATTAAGTAATAAGGAATTTGAATACAGACTTGTATCGGTTCTAAGGTAAGAACGTTGTCGATCAAGGTCTGAGAGGTAAATAAAATACCCCAACTTGAACGGCTTCGCTATTACCGAGGAACGATATCAGTTTGTAACGGAAAGAGATGTCAAGATTTTTGGTAACGGAAAGAGATGTCAAGATTTTTGTATAAAAGGAATATGGCAGCGTATGCAAGTCTTATAATTATAGCGATAAAATAACGCTGTTGATAAGATAAGTGCGACTGTTATGTCAAGATTAGTTATAACAAAGAATATTACAGTGTATGACAAGTTGAACTATAGCGATAAAAATAACGCTGTTGATAAGGTAAGTGTGACTGTAATGTTGAGATTAGTTATAAGGAGAATATTACAGCGTATAACAAGTTTAGAACTATAGCGACAAATTAACTGCTATTGATTAGACTTAAGCGTGACTTTTATATATAGCAGCACTTCCTAGGAAATGTAACAGTTTGGTTTGAAATCCACTTATTCTAGAGTAATAAGTAACGACGTTTGTTCAAAGAAATATAAGAAAGAGTTTAGAAAAAGAATTGGGGAATCGTATTAGAAACTGAGGACAACATTTCGATGTTCGAAATGTGATTAGAATTAAACAATTAGGATTTGTAATTAGAATTCGACGGTGTCGAATGTATTAAAAGTAAACTATTTTTAGGGATTATAATCTAATAGAATAATTAACATTTAGTTTAAACAAATAAATGTTAATAGGATATGAGTCAGTATTTAGTTATAAACTTGATATCGATTAGATAAGAAGCTGACTTAGAGACAGAGTTTATAAAGTGGAATAGGAGTGAAAAAGTATGAAAGAGATTTCGGTAAACGAGATAAGTATTACTTGAATAAAGAGTTAATTGATAAAGGTATTCAGATTTCTATAACAGGAATGGTATTCACATTTTAAAGTGAATTATGTTTTAAAAGTAAACGGTTGGCCGATTAAAATATTTATAATGAAATTGGAAATATTTTCCAATGAAGATAGGGTATACGATCCAAGTGTAGAAACCAAGGAATGTGAAAAGAATGAAAATGTTTCGAACGTTAATAACGTATGTTTCTGGAACATGAAAGAATAAGAGTTTATAATAACTGGAAATGTTTTCCAAGAAGTATGAAAAGGCTAAAACGGGATTTGAGAAATATCTGGTAAGATATGGGAATTCGAAAAATAAACGAATGTCAAATAAAAGTGCCCGTGGTTGTGTGGTGTTTAGTTATACATTAGAATGGATGTTTGTTTTTACTTCGATAGAAATAACCGACTATCGAAGTGTTTTGACCATCGTTGTCAATATGGAGAGACCGGTTGGATACGTTATCCGAAAACCACTCCGTATAGGCATAAGCGCTGCGAATTTGATATGCTGAAGAAAATTGAAGACGGAGTTAAATGCAAGGGTCGTCCAGTTCTAGAATGATGTTTATTTGTTTGTCCAGTCCCAGGGCAACTTGTATGGACGAGTGTCTGACAGAGTATTTCCAACGGTCACGCCGTTGATTTTATGAATATACCAAGTTGGTGGGGAGAAGGTGACTTCTCTTTATTCTACACCCAGTGTGCATTTGTGTAATCAATGTGTGATTACGGATTTGACGATGTGACATTCAAAGTGAATGGTGATCAGATGTTCTGAAGATAGACGTAGCCTCTAGCCTCACAACCAGGAAGTGACAGAAGTTGGGCTAGGCAGCATGGCTAGTTGGGTCATCCCCAAGCAGGGTGTATTGTCACCGATCTAGAGAAAATTCATATTTATACTTCTTTTCGATTCTGTATCTTCGGATGACGGTTGGATGGCCTGCAACCGTGGTGGCAATATATTCGCGACACTCAAGCTAAATGAGTGAGCGGTCATGTGTGGCCGGGTTGCAAGACGTTCTTGTTGAACCCTGAGTGTATCCCCTCTAGAGTACACTATTCAGAAGGTGCTCCCATACCTTGTTTGTTGAAATTCAATCTCAAATAAGTGCCCGGCGGTTTATGATTTTATACTATATATATGTGGAGCGTGAGATGCAAGCGTTCTGCTACTTGATGATTTAATTGAGTAGACATTATTATAATATCACTGAAGTTTGATATAAAAATATGTTGGGTTATAGTAAGGTAAAAACCGTCCATGTTTATGTGTGGGTTGGTCTTACTATTACCTTCTTGTTTGGAAAAGGATTTTCAAAGTTAAACAGTATGGTTGGAATTTATTCACACCAGTCCCATGACTGACCCAGAGTTTATTTTGTTTGTTTTCCCTAAACTCTTGGGTGCCCAAATTTGTACGGGCAGTCAAGTGTTTCAGGCTTTGCAGATTCACTTGGTGGAGCTCAAAAGCAGGAAGCTTCACCATTAGTTATGTAGAGTTATTTCCGTTGTGATATGATGTATTGTACTCTGATAATGGTATGTATATAGAATACAGTTTTGTATTCAAAGTTATGTTATATAATACATCTTATTTTGTTCCGCTGCGAGTTTCGTGTTACTCTGATTCTGTTCAGTTGTGATCTTCTTCTTCTTCTATTCTATTAGTTCTATCTTTTCTTTCTCACCCTCTAAATTCTTCTATTAATGTCCTGGTGTTTTCGATGCTTGAATAGTCAACAGTGTGTTTTTATGTTGAATTTCTGGGTCGAAAATTCCCGCCATTACAAATCAAGTCAAATTAGTCCAGTTGAGTTTAATAAGTCGAGTAGTCAAGTTAGAGTTAATCAATCAAAGTAAATCAGTCAAAGTTAATCAAAGGAATTTGGTTGATATCACTAATATATTAAATAAGAATTCAATCATCGTATTTTAAATATTAAAAGGGTTAGAAGTCTTAATTAAGCAGAATTGAATTAGTTTGTTTTAAATCTTAAAAGGGCCAAGTAATACTGAATATTGAACCAGTAAACTCATTGGGGTGTCATGTTTGAAACACTATATATTTTGATAGTTAAATCACCGACTATCAAATCTGTCCAATACGATTGTTGGTATGGAAAGACCGGGATTGAATTTTATTCGAAAACCATTCCGACCAACAAATACGTGAACAGATCAGAAGGTGATCGAGATGGAGCATCGAAGACCGTGGATTTTCATAAACGGAGGAATCACTAATAATCTCTGATGTTGCAACCAAAGATAAAATGGGATTCTGTCGTGGTTGGAATCTACGGGTTGCAAGGACTGCTCGCTACTGATCCATGGGGTGATTCCTATATGAGATGCAATTGGAGGGTGCCTTCGGTTCATCCTGTTCCTGGATGACTTGTATGGACGGATGTCTGACAGAGTATTTCCAAAGGAAGTACATGCGTTGATTTCTCCAAACGTACCATAGTTGATGGCGGAGAAATGGTTATTCTCTATCCAGATAACTAGAGTATCTTTGTGGGCATCAATCAAGTGTGATCTGGCGGATCTGACGATGTGGCATTCAAAGTGAATGATGACCAGATGAGTTAAAGTTAAGTTCTAGCCTCAAGCCTCATCAACCGGGAAATGACAAAAATCGGGCCATGGCTATGTGGGTCGCTCCCATTAGGATGTATGATCACCTATCTAGAGAAATTACAATTGCTTCTTTAATCTATATTTCGACGCTGTCCCTTTTCGGGAGACGGTTGCTGATCCCAACCATCGGTGATATACATTCGATACACTCAAGAGAAATGAGTGGTCGGTCATGTGAGGGCCGGGTTGCAAGACGTTCTTGTTGAACCCAGTGTATTCGCCTCTAGAGATACACATTCAGAAGATGGTCCCATACCTTGTCATAGTGGGAAATCCAATATCCAATAAGCGCCAGCGGTTTTTGATTGTATACTATATATGGGGAGCGTGAGATGCAAGCGTTCCTCTAGATTGATATTTATTTGTATTTAGACATTATGATAATATCAGATCAAAGTATGATTTCAAAAATGGTTTGGGTTATAGTAAGGTAAAACCGTTCGTGTTTATGTGTGGACTGGTCTTACTATTATCCTTTTATTTCGAAAGGATTTTTGCAAAGTTAAACAAGTTGAGTGTGTGTTATGTGAATTTATCACTGATAGTATTCCAGACTGACCTGGTGTATTTTGTTTTAAATCAAATGTGCTCGGGTCAGACATCGGTGTATTTCCAGGTTAGGTTTGCTTGGAGTTCAGGTGCTGGAAGCAGGAGGCTTCACCGCTAGTATATAAAGTATTGTTCCGCTGTGTCTGATGTATGTCGTACTCTGATGCTTGGTATGTATATACAGTTGTTTTCTGTATAAAGATATTTGGTATTATATTTTATCTGTTCCACTATGAGATTCTGATGTGGTGTTTCTTCTTCTTTCTTCTATTCTAATATTTCTTTCTTTCTATTATCACCCTCTAATTTCTTTATCATGACAATCCAGTGTTTTCGGTGCTTGGAGGATCGGCATGAGGTACAGTAAAGGTATTTATGTCGATTTTCGAGGTCGAAAAACCGCTGGGTCGTTACAGAACCCAATTGCTATGTGTATTTCCATACTGAAATGTAACCTTGAAGAGATTCATGAATAACACCTTGATCCATCTTTATGTACTCATGTAGTTGTGCTTGCATATTGCCATACCATGTTTAACCTTGCTGTCACTTGTTCATGTTTAAAAACTGAACCTTTGAAACTGAAATGGACTTCATACTTGAAACTCTGCTCGACACTTTGAAAACAAATGTTTTGCCTTTGTGTATATTTGCAGACCAGTTGTGTTAGCACCATGTTGTATTTTTATACTGTTGCACAAACCTGACACTTTATGTTGGCTGCACCATTGTCTTGACACTTTGAGTATGCTAGTGGATCTGCTTTGAGCATTGACACTACCTTGATCATGTTGGTCCATGATTGACCATATGTTGTCGCATTTGTCATTTCCGTTGACTTCTATTGTTTAATTGAACCATTTGCTCGACCATGCTTGCTTGTGAATTTATATGTTGTGCTCGACCACTATTGTTTATCCATGAACTTGAGTTGACTGTTGAGCTGCCTTGGCCACTTTGATTATGTGTTGACTATGTTTTCATGTGCACTGAGTCGAGAAGGCCCATGTAGCAACTCTTCAGTTGCACACTGAATTGGCGTGGCTGTGCACACATGTGTATATATATACACGTGTGTATATGCAGCCATTCAGAAAATTTCCTGTCCCTGTACATATACAAACTGTCTAGACACAGTCGAATTAACAAATCAGATCAAGTCAGAAAAATGATGAGAAACACACCGAAATTATGAGGAAATTTTTTTAAAAAAAATATATTCACTAGAATTTAAAATATTATTTCTAATCTAGAAACTCTGTGTGTGTTTCTATACATGACAGGTATGAAGATGACTGGACTCACTATCAGTAGTGAAGACTGGAGAAAGAAGACTAAAGAAGGAAGACAACATGTGTCATTGTATAAGTAACAGTGTCAATAAAAATGTGTATACTGAGTTGTATGTAAATGATCAGTGATGTAGTGAAAAGCTTTGTATAAGAATGAGAGAATTGTACAGATATTTGTAATAAACAAATTTGTTTGAAATAAAATATCATTCTATTGTTGTCAAACAAACTTGTCTAATTTATTCAGATTATTAACATGTACAAATTCAAGTGAAGTGTTTAAATAGTGGAGTTATAAATAGTTGTTCTGTTTGAATGTTTGAGATATAATATTATATTTAAATAAAATACTGTATGAGTATATAAATGTCTGTACAGTCGTATTCTATTTAAATATAAATATTATATTTCTGTCTGTGATAAATATATGAAATAGTACAGTAACAAACACATTTATAATAAAAATATATTTGGTTGTTATCATCAAACAAAAATCATATAATTGTGTATACAACACCGTTGTATACAACAATCTCCCCTTTTTTATGATGACAAACAAATATAAAGATTTTGAATATAATAAATGTGTTTGACAGTGAATATTGAACTCCCCCTATTTATTAGCTCTCCCTACAGCAGACAACTCCCCCTATAATTGTGCATGAGTGAAATGAATGAATAATAAATTTTCAAAATTAATCGAAATCTCAATCCATTCTCCCCCTTTTGTTATCACCAAAGGGTACAATATTTAAAATACAGATGAAAATGACTAAAATATAAATTCAGCTTAAGAGGAAAAACGGTTATCATAAATTTCAATCAGTCAAACAAAAAATATAATAAACTGAGAATAGGTGGCATATTTCACATTGTAGAACGATGGATTTACAATGAATTTTTATAATAATGAGGAGAGTTATATAAATGTGAATTTCAATTATTTTCATTTTTTTTAATAAAAATGAAGTTCAAAAATAGTGATGGATTTGGATTATAATTATAAATTCAACTTAAGTGAGAAAATCATATAATCTCCAATCCCAATACCTATCAATCAACAAAACATAATACGTCATAAGATTTCAACACATTTCACAGATCAGAAAGATGGATTGATAGGCTAGTTTTTATACACAAAGGAGAATTTCAGATTAATTTCAATTTATAGCACATTGTTTCCTTTTTTAATTAAGAGCACACTGACCACGCATAACCAGATCTTGGATTTTTAAATGAGGTCAGTCGTAGCTTAAATTATAAGTTGTCTCTTAACCATGCATGACCAGAGCTTGGATTTTTAAATGAGGTTAAGAGACACAATTATATATATTTATCATTTCAGCTTTGAAAGAAAAATTCCTCGGTATATAAAACCAATATGAATGATAGAAATGTGGTAGGCACAGAAATGGACTGTGAAATAAATTTCTAAATTAATTATATTATGAAATATGCTCGACTGTACCGGGATCATTGAAAATCTTCAATTATCACTGATTCTGAATAACAACATAGTCTCATTTCTATCACAAATATTTCCACTGTTTATTCAAAAAGATTTTAAAACATATTAACTCTCCACATTAATATAAAAAACATGATGGATAACAGAATAAGGGTAGATAAAGAAGATGGTCGTGAAATAATCGCCAGTTCAAAGGTATTATAACAAACGTTCAACCATCATGAAAATCTAAATAAAAATCTCCTCTTGTTGTGAAATATACGGCAGTCACAATTCATCACAATTTAAAAATCTTGTGACAATTTTGATGAATTATAAATATTGGTCGTGAAATAATTTGGATATTGATTTCAATTTCTGAAGGAATAATAAGTAAATAATTTTAAAATTGAAAATCAATTATAAGAGGAATATGCAGATCTATACAAGACAAGAGGGATTAAAAAATATATATACAGAAAAGTATATACAAAAATTCAGCACAACTGATACCAATTGGTTCCCTATTAATGAAGATTGTAACAAGGTACTAAGACAAACCAAGATATCACAAACAATAGAAATTTAAAGCCCAAGCAGACAAGATAACAAACTAGGCCCAATAATTTCATCTATCAGAGCAACAGTCATGAAACAGGCAGTTATTCGAAAACATTTTTCAAAGACAGTATCAGAGCAGCACAGAAAAAACAATACAACAACAGACTTGTCAGAGGATGTTTCTGAAGGTCACAAAACATGATTCATGATTCAAGATTAAAAATACAATTTATTTTAAACCATTTGAAGAAATGTGAGAATATCAGGATTTAATGAATCAATCACACCAGATTATAATTCAAATTCAAGATATGTGTTAGATTCAATAAATCACTAATTTCAAAAGATTTTAAACAAATAGATATTTAAATCAAATCATCATGAAATAACAGTGAGATTTAAGATCAGATATTCAAAGAATTTTCAAAAATTATCTCTGACAAGTATAACAGCAATTTCAGATCATTTACATCAAATTTTATAAGCATTCATAATCCAAAAAATTAAAAAATAATTTATTTAAAATCACTTGAATCAATGTCAAGTTTTTGGATATAATGAATCAGTCACACAAGATTGATAATTTCAAATTTGAGTGGTGTGTGATATTCAAAATATCGAAAATTTCATGTGATTTCAAACAAAATAATTTAAACCATAATGATCATGAATAGAGATGAATTTCAGGACGTATCACTGATTCAAGATAATTCAAAAAATCCAAGCCAATCTGAAAAATAATGAAATTATCACAACTGAGAAGTAGTAGTGTGTTGTAACGAGTATAATATTTCAAGCTTTTCTAAAATGATTTAGAATGAACTCAAAATAGCAGAGGTGTGTAAAATTTTATTAAATATTCAGATCTTCAAAAATTTAGAATCCAAATTAACAGTGTTCAAGATATGACAAGAATATATCAACACCGTTATGAATTCAGAAATCAGAAAGATAAACTTCAAAAAACAATTGCAGATATATACAAGTTTAGATTAAAGGTATGGATAAGATTTAAAACAACAGATTTTCTTTCAAGTGAAGCAAACATCCAGAAAATCAAGAGTTCTGTAACTGGAAGTTAAAGAAGCCCAAAAAAGAAAAATATAGCAGTGACAAATTGAAAAACAAAAAAACAGAAGGAGGTAGAATGAGAAATAAATAAGAAAAAAATATATTTAAAAAGATGAGTTTAGAGATTATAACTGAAATCGATGTAAGCAAATGAATCTCTAACTCAACAGATATGGCTAAGGAACAGTGAATGATTCTGTGATATGTAGCAGTTTGAATCCAGTTTTTCTTTAGCTATGCAATTCCTCAGCCTCCTTCGGAACCAAACTGTTAAGAGGATTGAGTGGTCTAATGAAAGTAGTAAAACCACTCACAGTTTTGTTCACATCTTTTGGTACCTAAATCTGTTTGTATAACAATCCGTTAGAATCAACTAGAGTACCCTTTGGAACCGAAATTCGTTTAGTTTTCCAAAAATCATTTTATTTCTTTTTGGGGTCTACAACTGTTCAATTTGATTGTTGTCAAACCAATTTTTGTCTCGTTTGTGATTTAAAAACCTTTTTGAATTTTCAAAATTCAAATTTTCAGAAAGACCCTTTTTGAAGCAATTTAAAGGATTTTTAAAATCACAAGAATTCAATTTTTCAAAATCATTTGTTTTCCCAAAACCGAGACCATTCCTACTACCAGAAGAAACTTGATTTTTGAACAGCATATTCAAAGATTTTTCTCCAGTAGAAAAACGTTTCAAACTCAACTCAAGACTATTAATTTTTGATTTTAAAAGATCTCTCAATTAAAAGCTTCTCAGTTTTGATTTTAGACTCAAAAATTTCAGTATCAAACTGTTTTTGTTTTTCAGTCTCACAAATCTTGAAATCCTTAATTTCATTTTCAAGCTCTTTTAAAATCAAATCCGTTTTCAACAAACTTTTTTCTTCAGCAAATTCATATTCGGAATTTTTGTTAATCTTAAAATTTTCAAATTCCTTTTGTAAAAAATTGTTTGTACTTTCAAGTTCAATCTTGTTTTCTTTTTAGAATCACAATTTCATTTTCGAGCTTTTGAATATTTTTATTTTGATAAACAAAATTTTTTTCCAATACCAAACAACTTTTACAACTAGAATTTGAAGACTTCTTGTCCTTCTTAAGTTTTGATTCCAAAATATTGTTTTTGCTGATCAACTCAAGCTTTTCATATTTCAGAATTTTATTGTTAGATTTTAGATGCTCAACAGATTCAATTAAATCATTCAAAAGATGAACTAAATCTTTATAAGAAAAATTTCCTGTTGAGTCTCCATCTGAATTTCTATCTGTACAACGTGTCAAGCACAATTCTGAAACTGAGTTGACTTTTCGGGGTTTTGAGCTGCTTTTGTCAAATTGTCCATACATCATATTTAGAGTATTCCAGATTTCCTGTGCAGTTAAACAATGGGAGATAAGGCTATACTGAACATCATCAATATAAGAATATAAAATACGAATAGCATAAGAATTAAACCCAATATCACTTCTACCAACAATATCAAATCCATTAATAACAGTATCCCAACATTTAACATCAACAGATTTTAAATATAACTCTATTTCTAATTTCAAATTTAAAAAATCTGTACCATTAAAAATAGATGGAATATGACTTGACTGGCTCTCAGAGGACTGACAATTAGGATGACCCATTACTCTAGAGTTAACAGAAAAGACCTGCTCTGATACCACTTGTTGGATCTAGATTAACCCTAGAGGGGGGGTGAATAGGGTTTATCACAGTTTTTAACTGAATTAAAAATCTAACGAGATATATAATAACAAATAGATCACATATATAGCAGAAACAGAAATGCAGAAAATAAATCACACACAGATATACCCAGCTTCGGCAAAACCCTGCCTACTGCTGCATTTCTAAGGTATCTACTAAGTGATAGAACATAACCCGCATACAAGACCATGTACACTCGCAAACCCTGCTCCTATTCTAACCCTACGCTTAAAACCCTATACTGTTCTAATCCCCTAGTACAGATTTCCCCTGATTACAACACTGTAACTAGTAACCTAGATTTTACAGACTCTAGCAACTGTCAGTCAACACCCTGACTGGTTCCCCTAGTATTTTCAGACACTAGAAACTGATCAGATTGTTTACAATGAAATTATAAAAATGCCAAAAATAAAAGAAAGACAATAAGAAAACCCTACGATTTAAAAACTAAAGGGTCATCCCCTTTTTAAACTTGGCCTAGCCAAATTACAAAATAGGCCGGCCCTTTTTTAATTAAATTGCCCGATCACTTTTGTCTCTTGAGAAAAAGAATGGCGGCTGGAAAGAATTGGGGCAAAAGCTAGGGTTTCCTTCTGATTTGCCAATCGTGACTTCAAGTTTGTTGCTTCTGAAAGATGGTCTTTGATGCTCGAATTAGTTGGTCCTGCTTTGTCTATAATTGGGATTTGCTCGATCGAAAACTTGTGAGTTTTTCTAATTTGATTTTTTCGATTTTGTTCTTGGATTTGTGTTCTTGGATTTCGTTCGATGCTCTCTGCCTGTGATGATATTGGTGTTAATAAATAGGGTAAATTAAAACCCTTAACCTCTGATTTCATGAGTGACTTGGCTGATTTGCGGTTGCTTTCCCCTTTTTGCTTAATTACCCTCGTCTTGATTATTGTTGCGTGATTGTTGATATGGATCAAGACTTGATATTGTTTCCTCTATTTGCCTGAATAAAAATGAGTTGCTCGGCTTTGAAAAGCATGAGTGATTTTCTGGTCTTAAAAAAAACACTTGAATTTCTGGAAAAATAAATTGGCCCCTTTGATATTATCCCATGAAAACATTTCTGGAAACTCATAGATTAAAATGCTATAAATGATTTTCAAAGACTGATTTTATTCTTGTATAAAATATGCTAATAGATTACTTGCCATAAACATTGTTGTGCCTTTAAAATAGATTTTTAACAATGAAATCATTCCCAAAATTTGCTGCATTGATTTTTTTAACAACACTGTAATTTATTTTCCAAAAATGACTTGAGCAAAATCTTTGTTGATTGATAATCTTGCCGAGTTTGTCTATGTTGATTTCGGGAAATAAAATTGAATTTTTCCCATATGCAAATCCTTTAACACATGCAACTGTTTCTCAATGATTTCTTGTCATAGAAAGTTGTTTCTTCTAATGCCCTGTTTTTCCACAAATTAACTATGTTGATCATGATTGCATTTTACCTGCAGCTCTTCATTTTTGTTGCCAAACATTGCATGCTGTAATCATGGAATGAAATTTCTGTTTGTCCATTGTGTATATACATAATTGAACCATGCATTCATTTCTGGAATTGAGTTGCACACTTGTCATGCTCTGTCATATGTTGTAGCTTTGATCTATGACTATGATACTGCTTGGCCTTCATACTTAAAGTGGTTGACCATGCAGTGTGTGTGTGTGTGTGAGCCATCTTGTGTTCATGTGTTTGTTACCAATGTTACACCATGCTACTATGTTGTTTTGCCTTTGCACATACATTAAAATCTGGACTCAACTTGTTGTGTATTAACCTAGAATGTTGGACCATTTTGAATTTGCCACCATATACTTCACTTTGTTT
The DNA here is from genome assembly GCA_030737875.1 of Allium sativum. Classification (NCBI taxonomy): domain Eukaryota; kingdom Viridiplantae; phylum Streptophyta; class Magnoliopsida; order Asparagales; family Amaryllidaceae; genus Allium; species Allium sativum. Next base: position 481,716,681 of record CM060924.1, read on the forward strand.
TGCCAATACAGACTTGAACAGTCTTGCTGAACCCATTTGCTATGTGTATTTCCATACTGAAATGTAACCTTGAAGAGATTCATGAATAACACCTTGCTCCATCTTTATGTACTCATGTAGTTGTGCTTGCATATTGCCATACCATGTTTAACCCTGCTGTCACTTCTTCATGTTTAAAAACTGAACCTTTGAAACTGAAATGGACTTCATACTTGAAACTCTGCTCGACACTTTGAAAAAAAAATGTTTTGCCATTGTGTATATATGCAGACCAGTTGTGTACCTTTGAACTAGCACCATGCTGTATTTTTATACTGTTGCACAGACCTGGCCACTTTATGTTGGCTGCACCATTGTCTTGACACTTGAGTATGCTTGTGGATCTGCTTTGAGCATTGACACTACCTTGATCATGTTTGTCCATGCTTGACCATATGTTGTCGCATTTGTCATTTCTGTTGACTTCTATTGTTTAATTGAACCATTTGCTCGACCATGCTAGCTTGTGAATTTATATGTTGTGCTCGACTACTATTGTTTGTCCATGAACTTGAGTTGACTATTGAGCTGCCTCGGCCACTTTTATTATGTGTTGACTATGTTTTCATGTGCACTGAGTCGAGAAGGCCCACGTGGCTACTCTTCAGTTGCACAATGAATTGGCATGGCAGTGCACACGTGTATATATACACACGTATGTATATGCAGTCATTCAGAAAATTTCCTATCCTTGTACATATATACAAACTGTCTAGACACAGTCGAATTAACAAATCAGATCAAGTCAGAAAAATAATGAGAAACACATCGAAATTCTGAGGCAAATAATTTTTTTAAAAAAATATATTCGCTAGAATTTAAAATATTATTTCTGTTCTAGATATTGTGTGCGTTTCTATACATGACAGGTATGAAGATGACTGGACTGACTATGAGTAGTGAAGACTGGAGAAAGAAGACTAAAGAAGGAAGACAGCATATGTCATTGTATAAGTAACAGTGTTAATAAAAAAATGTGTATATTGAGTTGTATGTAAATGATCGGTGATGTAGTGAAGAGCTTTGTATAAGAATGATAGAATTGTACAGATATTTGTAATAAACAAATTTGTTTGAAATAAAATATCATTCTATTGTTATTAAACAAACTTGTCTAATTTATTCAGATTATTTACAAGTACAAATTCCTGTGAAGTGTTTAAATAGTGGAGTTATAAATAGTTGTACTGTTTGAATGTTTGAGAATAACATTATATTTAAATAAAATACTGTATGAGTATATGAATGTCTGTACAGTCGTATTCTATTTAAATATAAATATTATATTTCTGTCTGTGATAAATATATGAAACACTATAGTAACAAACACATTTATAATAAAAATATATATGGTTGTTATCATCAAACAAAAATCATATAATTGTGTATACAACACCGTTATCTACAACATAAGGGAATTTAAATGAGATTTTAACTGTTAGAAGTAAAAGGAGGATTTGCAGAAATAATTATACAAATAAAAGTATAAATAGAATTTGGAAATGGAATATTATTTTTAAATATTAAATCAAACTGAATTGGTATATATACAAGAAATATTATTCATATTAGATGTGAATAATGGATAAAAATAGTTATTTTATAAATTAAAACATCTACAAAGAAAAACTGGGATTTTGAAATAGAAATTCAAATGGGAACTTGATTGAATTAGAGTTAATCGAATACTAGTTATTCGAATTAGAGTTAATTGATTAGAGTTAATCAAATTAGAATTAATCGAATTAGTTATCGAATATTAATATTCGAAGAGAGATTATAGAATATTAGTTATTCGAAGAGATAATATCGAATATTAGTTATTCGAAGAGAGATTTTCGATTATGGTTATTCGAAAGGAAGAGTGATAATCGAATATAGTTATTCTAAAGAGAAATAATCAAATATAGTATTCGAAAAAGAGTTATCCAAGAGAGAGTTATACATTGAAATTCGACTATATCGACTATTTACTTTCCGGGTTTTAAATCAAGGTTTATTTATTAATAAATTAGTTGTTTGTTTATTTATCCAAATTAAATAAATAAAAGTTATATTTAAGTTATTATATATATATCGGAAGTATGGGATTATAACATTATTATCATAATCAAATGATTTTCGAAAAAGGAAGTGGATATGTTGTTTAGTTACGTAAGGAAGTTATTGAAGATTTAAAAGGTGAACTTTGTCTATTTAGAGGTTAGAAATGTTGTTTAGTTAAGGTCTAAGAGGTAGTTATACCCCAACTTGATTAACTTCATTTGTAGCTAAGGAATGGTTAAGGTTCGATAGTGAATGTTAGTTAAGTGAATTTAGTAAATGAGTGAAACAGTTCGTGTTGGCATAGCGATGTTTTATAAAACATCTATTTAAATCCAATGAAAGAGTTTTGTAAATGTTTTTCAAAGAAGAGTCGAAAATGTTTTCTTATATAGGAAATAAAAGGGGGAGTAAATATGGAAATGTTCCAATGAGTTATAACGTATATTTTCTAAACTTAAAAAATAAGAATTTACGAATATGTGGAAATGGGAAATCGGGAAATGAATAAATAAATGATAAATTAATTAAAAAGGGGATCAGTGTTGATTGATGATTTTCTTGGTAAGATTTCCATTTGGAAATACAACCGTTGTTTGCACACTTGTTTTCCTTTGATAGTTAAATCACCGACTATCAAAGTATTGACCATTTTTCCGCTTGTCAATACGAAGAGATCGGGATCAGATTCATTTTCTGAAAACCACTCTGTATCGGCATTAGCGTTGTGAACAAATATAATGAAGATAATTGAAGATGGAGTTTGTGCAAGGGATGTTCTGTTTACATAATAGTGCCTTCGGATTGTCCAATCCCAGGACAACTTGAATGGACGAATGTCTGACAGAGTATGTCTAATGGATCATGTAAGTTGATCACTTCAAACGTATCCACGTTTGGTGGTAGAGGAATTCGTTTCTCTAAGCTTTATACCCGTAGTATTTTTGTGGAAATCAATTTGTGATTGGCGGGTATGACGATGTGACATTCAAAGTAAAGGAATGTATGATCTGTCAAAAGATACGTTATGACCTCAAGCGTCATCAACCGGGAAATGACAAAAATTGGGCTGGCAGCATGGCTAAGTGTGTCGCCCCCATTAGGGTGTATTGTCATCATCTAGAGAATATTCATATTTGTTACTTCTTTTAACTTCTGTATCTCCCGGGAACGGTTATGTTGCTAGCAACCGTAGGTGACAGTATATTCGATACACTCAAGAGAAATGAGTGGTCGGTCATGTATGGGCCGGGTTGCAAGACGTTCTTGTTGAACCCAGGGTATTCCTCTCTAGAGATACACTATCGGCAGGTGGTTCCATACCTTGTCATAGTCGGAATCCAATCTCCGATAAGTACCTGCGGTTTTGTGTGTATACTATATATATGTGGAGCATGAGATGTAAGCGTTCTGCTAGATTGTTAATTATTTGTGATTAGACATTATTATAATATCAGAAAAATATTGATTTTGAAAATGTTTTGGCTTATCGGAAGGTAAAAACCATCTGTGTTTATGTGTGGATCGGTCTTACGATTATCATTTCTTTCGAAAATGATTTTGAGAAGTTAAACCGAAATGGTTGGAGTTTACTCACACCAGTCCCATGACTGACCCAGAGTTTATTTTATTTTTGTTTTCCCTAAACTCTTGGGTGCCCAAATTTGCATGGGTAGTCAAGTAGTCGAGTTTTACAGATACACTAGATGGAGCTTGGAGCAGGAAGCTTCAGCGGCATTTTATAGCTATTATTTATTTCCGCTGTGATGTAAGTGTTATACTCTAATATACATATACATATTTGTGTTTTCAATGTTAATTTGTATAATATATTTTATTCGTTCCGCTGTGATTCGTGTTACTCTGATGTTATTGTGTTCTTCTTCTATTCTAATGGTTCTACCTTATATATTCTCACCCTCTAACGTCTTTCTATTAACTATCTGGTATTTCCGATGTTTGAATAGCCGACACTGGTATTTGTGTCGATTTTTGGAGTCGAAAACCCTGGGTCGTTACACAAATAGTTGTCTCTAGATATATCCAACGCTTTGAATTTAAGTTTAGCAATGTTTGATATGTTATGAGTTGTAACAACATTAATGTTCAAAATCAGTTGAAAATCATGCAAATATGATTTTAAATAATTTTTGATTTAATTCTTCAATTAAATTTGGATCAAAAATGAAGAGAGAACAAAAGGAAAATCAAAATTGGTTGCATAAGGAGGTAAGAGACACTTAGTTCCTGATTCCCTGTACATCATAAAAAAATCACCTAATATGCCAATGTAATAAAAGCGAAGATATGAAAAAATTGTATGTCTGTAGCAAAGGGAAGAGGCGGTAAGATTTCATAGTCAATATAGAACTTAAGTTTCAGTTCAGAATAATTAAAAAAAATCTAGGTGATGGCCTAGTTGTACATCAATTAATACAAATATTTTGATGTAAATTTGTTACCGTATGAGATGAAAAATAAAGTATAATTAATACATCAACTCATAAATATCTAAATTACAACATTATAAGGTCAAAGATGCACTAGATCCAACAACAAAACAGATACTATATAGTGAAGTGTTAAAAGATATTTAACTCATTTACAGTCATGCACTGTAAAAATCAATAAAGATAAATCAAACGAAAAAGAAATGAAGTACAGATTGACATTCATGCATGGTATGCAAGAAAAGCTATTTACTTGGTTGATAGTTCTATGTACATAAGCATACAGTGTGAATAACAGGCTAAAAAAAGTCACTGAAGTATGACACTACTAGTTCATATGAAATAAGGAACCATAAAAAAATGAAAGCATTCCAGCAACAAAAAAAGAAAAATGCTCTCAATTCTAAACAAAGTGAAATGCATTTGAGGCGGAAACGGAAAAATGGCAAAGAGTGAATAACAAAGTTAGAAGCTAAAAGTCAAACAATAATATATTACTAAAAAGAGAGATGTTTTTGTTTCATCTACCCGGTTTTAACGAAAATTATAATATACAGCAAAATGAAGAAACAAACAATACTTTATGCTTACGAAGTAAAAGAGGCAAAGTTTGAGTAGGAAATCAAAGTGACGTGAACAAGAGCAGTACGCTGGATATAAATATCACTTTAGATATAAGAGAGGCCATTTTGTAGATATTTTCACCTAAACAATAGGTACTCATGATAAAGAATAGATAGGTAACACCTAAAAAGTAGCAACGCATGATAAAGAAAAGTCAAAATTTGTTTGATTCAAAATAAATAAATACAAACAAAAATCATGGTGATAATTTGTTATAAAATAAGTTAAAATTAGAAGATATTATGAAGAGAAGACATTTTTATTCATTCAAATATAACTAGTGTGTAACTCATGCATTGCATATGATAATATTATTAAAAAAAATAGTATTTATTATTTTAATGTTAAAATGAGAACATTATTATGCAATATATAATAAATTTCTATGTGAAATACATAAACTATTAATTAAACTTATTATTGTTTGTGTGTAATTTATGTTCTATAGCTTACACAAATAAATATATAAGCGTGTGTATTTGATATTCTTTTAATCATTTTGGTTAATATAGGTATACATGCTGAAATTGATGTATATTAGTAATGTATTTGATGAATTATCAAATATTATTTGATAAAATTTGTTAAAAAAGGTTAATGTAAAATTATGAAGTTAGTTTAACTGTATAGCATAGCAGGAGAAATTTAAAAGAAATATGCAAAAAAAATGTATAATATTGTTCTAGATTTACTGATGTTCATTTTTTTTTGATATAATATATGATAAATTCTTGATATAAATGAATCATAACTAATATACAAATTAACTTTGTCGTAATTGTTGGTATGCCTCATTCATGTTATGTGATTTATAAATCTTCATAGTTGCATGGATAACTCTTTTTAATATGAGTATCCATAGTAAAATTGAGAATATTTTTAGAAGTTATTAGAAAAATGAAAAAAATACTCTCTACGGTTATTTAAATAATTAGAATTTAAGATCTCATGAGTAAGTTTAAACATGTGGATTGAAACATAAAATATCACAAAAGAGTTAAGGAGATTTATCAAATAATTATAGAAATGTTAAAATGCATGTATTCAAAGCAGAAATTGATTTGTTCAATTTATGATAAATTTATTCAGATAAGTGTATAATATATTAATTTTTTGTTATAGTTTAATTATATTATTTAAATTGTGTGACTTGTTTAACTTTATATTGGAGGAAAATTTAATTTTGCCATTTTTGTCGAAATGAACATGGTATACATTTTAAAACATCACATTTAGCACTAATTAGATGAATTAAAAATTATTGATTGAATCCATTTGTTAAATTCAAAATCACATAATTAATTTAAACAAATTGAGTTAAATGTACAATTTTCAGTGATATTATACAGTGATTTCTAAATAACTGAATAAAATTTAAAATGTGAGAATTTGATATTAATATTACAATGCAATACACAGTAAATATATTAAAGTAAATGAGTTCAACTTTGAACTTGTGATAGTTATTTGTTTATAATTTATATTACATGATTGAAGCATTTATATATTTGATTTTTTTATTTTCGTTAATATGAATATGGTTAATATTGATGTGATTTATTAGGCAAATCAATCAATTAAAGTTATTTAAATAGTTATTATATTATGTACATAATTGTAAAATCTGGTACTAAATATAAATTATTAGAAAAGAACTGATTAGAGAAACTAAAATGGTTATAAAAAAATTTGAAGTGTAGGTAGTTGGAGCCAAAGAACAAAATTTTGTCATTTTTACTGTTTGAAAGAAATATTGGTTAATTAAATTTATTTAAATTACTTAAATTTTGAGTTTTGCAATTAATTTAAATATGCAGACTTAAACTGATAGGAGCTAACCGTCAATAAATAATCATGTAAATCTTGAAATGTCCATATCAAAATGCATAATGCTAGAAGAAGTAAAATGATGCGAAAGAAATAATATATAAATGTAAAGTGATAAGTTAATTTAAAAATAAAATATCCAGAGAGAAGCAAGGAGAAGAGAGTAAACTTCTCGAATTATGGAGAGGGTTTTAAAAGGTTCCACTTTACTATTATTTAATAGATTACAACACACATGACATCTCTATCTATAGACTACACATGTCCTAGTAAGTACAATAATGTCCCTCACATTAAGCGTATTCACTCTTAATATTCGATATATTAAACAAATCTATTTTTTTTAGGTTAATTCAATTTTTTCATAAATTCATTATTTAGTCAAAAAAATTAGTTCTTTCAAGAAAAAACATTTATTTGTTTCACCTAAATGAATTCGAATTGACTTACTACAAGAACAACATCAATTTCCAATGGCTACCAGCCTTTGCGGGTAGTTGGAAAGTCGTTGGTATCCGTTGGAAACCTCGTTGATATACGGATCAATGGCTCTCAACGCCTTCCAATTTCATTAACGAGCTTTTCTCAATGACTTCCAACGTAAAGAATGGACATGTAGAAGTAATTATTGGCCAATTAGCCATTGGAACCCGTTACAGCTCGTTCGGAACAAACTGCTGAAAGCCGTTGATTATCAATGACCTGTAATTTGTTGTCAGCTGTTGGTAGCTGTTGGAAATATAGGTACTTTTTTTCTAGAATTTAAATATGCTTATTTCCAACCACTCACAATCTCATATGTATCATAACAACTCCATTTCGAGCATACATATAACAACAATACTCACATATACACCCATAATATTAAACTCAAATCATACACATATAGTCCAATATGCACAACATAAACCAATATTTACAACATCCAACAAAATGTAACAAACAAACGTCATCCAAACCAACAAAAACCATCATCCAAAACAACGGTCCAAACCAACATCCAAACAAGCAACAATGTATACAATCCATCACAATGTATTAATAAAATACCCGTCCAATCAAAGTGTATATGTACATACCAATAAAACATAGCAAATCTTACCTCAAATCACTTCCCACTAGAGTCTTCAGATGAAGGAAACTACCCGTACTTGTCTATAAACTCCACTAAATGCTAGTTCAGCTTCTCTATCTACGAGTCACGACGATGATCATGCTCCTCAAACTTGACGATTTTAGTTTGTAGATGTGTAATATCCTCTTTGTCTCGGTCCCTCTGATATGCCTTCTGAGTTGTCTTGACCTATAAATAAAATAAAATTATCAGTGCTTCCAACATCATAATCGTAATTCATGTAAATTTTAGTTTTCGTTAAATTATCAGAGGAAATATAAGATATGTTTACTGTAATATATCACAACGTGCAACAGTTTTGAACATTTAGCATAACAATTATTTTAAAATTTAATTTAAATTACTGCTTAGACCAAATCTATGGTGTCTGTTACGGGTCGGTGGGTCCAAGATAACCTCAAAAATGGCATATTCCTCGTCAACAGTCAACTTGGTTCGTCTATTGTCCTCGACTTGATGTGCCTGTGCTTGTTGGAACTTTTGTTATTATGAAAAATAAAGTTGAATTTAGATAACATTATTTCGATTAATTTGTAACTTTTAGTTAATTATATTATACTTCTGTATGCAACATTTGATTTATCATCATGGTTCCAGGAGTATGAAACTTTGCAGGAATCATTGGTCTGACTCACCGCATGAGTGTGTGTGAAAACTTACTAATAAAACACAGAAGCACCATGCTCTCTTTTCTAAAATATGCACATATAAATATATATTATATATTGTTATATTATCTATCTTTTACCAACTTAGAACTTTAAATCTCTATCTGTTTGTCTTAATTAATACATATATCAAATCCTTATAGTGATGCTGGAAGGACTTGGAACCGCCGCAATGTGTGATGAGGTTCTTGCTCCCGTTTGCTGAATTCCTCTACGACTCCCTCAATAAATTTGAGTTGAAAAAAACATTTTACATTTCTAATTTATATATTAAGTGCGTAGAACAATTTAAATTAAATATGTGGTAATTACCTGAAACTTCTAATTGCTCCACCAGGCAACAAAATCATCCCATACAAAAGCGCTCATCTAATTAAGTTTCTTTCCAGCTGTTTTTAGACCGTTTATTATTTCCCTATGGTTCTTTGCAATTTTATTGTTGCAATCGAGTTGTACGAAGGAAATATCAACCTCTTTAAGGTGCAGTGCATCCTGCTTGTTTGAGAAAATGAGTTATACATTTCATAAATAGTATAAACATAAATTAAGATCCTATAAACATGAATTGATATAACATGACATTATATAAAGTGTTCAATAAACAACGTGCAATGTATAAAGTGTTCTATAAATAACTTGACAATGTACAAAGTGTTCCTTATAAACATGAACTGATATTTAAACTTGGAGGAATATGATACATAACAAATATGTTACATGACTACATAATGTAATAATTGATATATCATAATTTTCTAAATTTACACACAGCAAGAAGTCCTACCAAATAATCTCTTTCACGATATTTGGAATTAACGTCCACTTATATCAACATGTTATGATGCGACTCATGTATGTCTTTCGTGATATGCCTAAAACTATGGTGGACAATTGTAGCTCAAACCCATTGTGTTGAGCAGGAAAAAAACATTTAATATTTCATGACTACTATATATATAATAAATTGTACATAAATGAAATCTGATTTTGAAACTTAATACTTACCCTCCGTTTTCTTTTAGTTGTAACCAAACCACAGGATGCGCTAGCTTCTATGATGGGCCACTATCATTACCACCTGCAGAAGGACCAATCCCTCTCTGAGAGGAAGAGCGAAACCCAAAATGTGATTAGGTATGTCTATGTGACGACATATATATAGCATCTGCTACAGACAAACATTATAGTAGAACATAACAAGACTATGTAAAACATACATTATGGCATAACCTAAAAGTAATATATGATATATGCCATATTAACATAACATACCATTTTTAATGAAAAAATTATAATGTTAGAAAACCATAAATTTACCTTTTCAAAGTGTAGATTATTGATCAATCCTCATCACTTTCAAATTTAGATTCCATTTTGTACTCAATTTTGTTCCTTGTAGTCCCAAATGCTTCACTTAATGCATTTGATTCATTGTTTAGAGGTACAAAATATGTTTGATCATTGGTTATTATTATTTCTCTATTTTTCTTGATATCTGCTTGGTAAGCTTGTTCATTAGGAACATTTCATCCATCAAATGTAAACCTTTTCTTTACCTTAAAAACAACCGACCAATCTACTTTATCTCTTCTTAAAGATGGGTAAGGAGCATAATAAACTTGGAGAGCTTGTTTGATAAATACAAAAGGATCGTACTTTTAATAACACAAAGTATGTTTTATTTTTATAAGATTATATTTTGGGTGCATGTTGATTCCAGAATCTATTTGTTGAACCAGTTGCATTTAAACAAAAATACTACTTCTGCGGGTCTGGAAATATGTCAATTACAAATCCTGGTTAGCACGCTATGCATAAAAATCATTTATATAATTATTTGGATCGTCGCTACCTTTAAAAAATACACCAGTATTGTTAGTTAATTTTTCATCATTGAATTATTTGGTATTAAATGTCCATTTACAAAGAATATTAGATGGTATTGACTTTCCTTTTTGATCTCACGGCTAAATATTTTAATCCTTCGTCTACCACACAATTTGATGTATCAAAAACATATTTAGAAAGCCAAGTACCGATGCCGATATCGCCATCTGGATGTTGTGATTTGTAAACACTGCAATTTTAGAACAAATGTTGCATTATAATTAAGATACATGCGTGCATATTTGTATATACGCATATGTAGATGATATAAATGTGTTATGGCGAATATAAGTATATTGCCTAACAAACGGTGCAATTTCAGCACAACTGAGAAAAATATATGTGTATGCTACATGATAATCTCTATTATCCAACCATACTTCTACATATTTACCAACGGACCTACCATGTTTAAAAAAAAATGTAAAGTCGCTTGACAATCATATTGATCAATGCCTCCATCATTACGCGTAGCACTTTCAAATGATATGTTCACATGATCACTAAAATAATGAGAGAAAGAAACAAAGCTTCTTCTTCAATGTATGATTTGCAAATCGAACTTTCAATTCGAGCTTTCGATCTCACTTTTTTCTTTAGATGATTTAAGTACCTACTAACAATTTTTTTTAATTATTTTTTTCATAAATTTAATTAAACCAATATTTGATGAACTAAATATTCGTATATTTTTCAAATGGATACGTCCATTCATATTACACAGTCCTTCGAATATGTGCTTCAAATGGAAGATGAATAAGTAAAAGCTTTTAAAAACACGTTTTTGGTGTTTTGATGATAACAATTGTACAATGTTATTACTAACATACTTATTAAGTAATTTCAGGTCTCGCAATCTTATAGTGGACAATGGACGTTAAATAGAAGAGAAATTTGAAAATTTGAAGTTGAAAAAAAAATTAGAAATCATGTACAAGCATAAAAGAAGCACCATGCTAAGTAGAATGAAGCAATGCGCAACAATGCAAAAATGTGAAATTTAGAAGAAGAAAAAAAACACAAGTCTTTGTTAAGACTCGAACCATTCACCTCACAAAACAACACAACATAACTTACCAATCCACCTATATAATTGTTACATTTTAGATAGTAGCGTCCTTTTTAATTCAAGGCAGAGAATGATTAATCATGTACAAACTCATATCTATTGGCAGAATCACGTGCTTCAGCATGCCACCCGGCTATTCAATCAATCACTACAAATTCATTTGAATCAGCAAAAGGGCACAAGTTAAAATGGAGCACAATTATGCCTAGTGAGAATTGAACTCAGATGTTGACGGTGGGAGGCACACGCACCAATCGTCTGAGACAACTAATATTTTGAAATATGGATGCAACGGTTATTTACATGAACGTTAAAAACTGAATAGTCAAGTGCCACTGGAAGCGACTTTTTGAAGAGTTGATTATTTTCAATAGATGCATCTTTTTCAATGGAAATTTATGTAGGGTTGCAACTGCTTGATGGCATCTGGTCACTTTTGTATAAGCCTCATATCACTCCATAAGTAAAAACAACTCTCTTATCTAAATCATTCTCATATTTCTTCCAAACGCTCAAAATTCCATATTTATTTCAAAACAAATATTAGACCAGCGCTATTTCAGTCTACAAATATTCAAATTTGGTCAAACTTAACTTCCTAGCCTTTGCGCACTCAATTTGCATTATTATTGTTAAAGGCTATAGAAATTGTACAACATTGCGACTATTTCATGTACTGATGACACTATACATAGTCAATCATCTACTTACTTTATAATAAATGTTTGGTGAGCTTGTAGCCCGTTCAAATCACGTGGGTAAGCTTGTGGCCTATTCAAATCAAGTGGGCAAGCTTGTGGCCCATGAAATCAAGTGGTGTTTGTAAACTTGTTCTTTCGGGTGAAGCGAGGGTGACTGATAGTTGAAATTCCAGGGAAGTCTAGGACTGGATTTAGGACGAGAGGTCTGAACTAATATAAATCGACTGTGTGATTTATATTTTTTGTTGCTATTACAATTATTTTACTACTGCTGTGATTACTACACTTCAAATTCTGCATATATGTATATGTATATATATGTGTGTGTGTGTGTGTGTGTGTGTGTGTGTGTGTGTAATTGGTATGCTTTATTAACTTCAAAGAAAAGTACATAACAAGGTTAGCTCTCTAACTTGAATTACATACATAAATTCGAAATACAACACAAAAAGCTATAAAAATAAACCAATGAAAATAAGACCGATGATGAGGTCGGAAAATCCCACTACAACAAGTGCTTGTCCTGCACTTCAACACACGTACTTCACGCTCTTTTCACAGTCATAACCCACTCGATTATAACTGGCCATATCATGTAGTAATCGCCTTGTAAATAGTTGGGATACCTCGGGACCATTGCACCTATTTTCTAACAATTACACCCACTTTCAACGGTAGAGTACAGGAAAGTACTATGGTTTACCCATAGCAGCACAGTAGATGAACTACCAAACTTTGATCATAACATATAATTATTTGCAATAGAAATCTAGCTGTAGTTTCCCATGAAAAACCATGACCGCATATCCTTCCACAATAAATTGCTTCATCTTTTAATATTAACCCAACACCTATTTTTTTATTGTGTAAACCAGATGGTCCTTCTTCATCCATTCTTGCCTTAATGTGTACGGACTGCCTTTAACATGTCATGAAGTAGGACTCCAAGAACCTACACTACATTATATGCTCAAGCAGAAACTGTCACCATTGCATTTGTCTATATCATCACAAATAAATTCCAATATCCATATTTTGAAACCATTAAAGGGTACGCATGATCACAAAGCAGCAGATATGAAATTTTTCAAGAATAAAATAGAGCAGATGAGAATTAACCCAAGTAAGATAAACAGAGTTGGTTAATTAAAACAAGATCAAAACCGTTGGATAAGAAACCCAACGCCGTAAGCATTTTCCATTAAGTGGAAACTGAACCACAAAATGGTCCCTATCTATATTTACAAATTTCTTACCCAATCCTCAAGAAACCCACTGCATAGATGGAAAATCTTGTCGAACAACCAGAAGATCGATTATGAGAAATTGGAAGTGATGTTAAATCTCTTGCGCAGGAACATGCCAGATCCCAACTTCCTTAGTGGTTTGATCCTGTATACTCATCAAAATTCGCCCATTGTCTGAAATTTGCGGGTCGGATGAATCTGAAGTTAGATCTAGGTATACTTCTCGTATCGTATTTGAAATTGAAAGAATCGCTGATAGCGGTGTTTGTGGATCTTCACGAAACATAGATCTAGTGTTGAAATTATGGTGGTAGGAAGGGATAGATGGTTTATCAACGGAAGGAATTTTGTTAAAGATTTAAGGAATTGATTTTAAACAGCAATTGATTTAAGCGATAAATAGAATGGATCAGAAGTTTCATAGAACTACATGGTTAGTAATGAAGATGCCTTTCATCTCTTCATGGGATAGAGAGGACGGGGGTTTGTGTATGTGTATAGGTCATCATCGATCCAGTGCACTGCGATTGTTTCTTCGTCGCCGCACCAACTTAACAATTGGCATAGCAGTAAGGGATTCATTGATCATCGCAACATCATAGAATAATGGCCAGGAAAAGATGTGATTGAAATACAACAAGTATAAACTCTAGTACAATCAAGGCTACGACAAACGAGGACTAAAAAAGTACTTTATGATTTATCGGTTTCAATAGAAATTAACGATGAATTAGTTAGTAAGATCTTAAAGCTTTATTCCGTTATTTTGGGAAAGATGAAATCCATCAAACTCAAAAACAAGACATTAAGAAAATAAAAAATTGATTTATAGAATCAAAATGGAATTTTAAAAACAATTCCATGAATCTTAAAGATTTTCTAGATGAACAATATAGTATATTTGAAAAAGGAAAGAAAAAAATTTTGAAAGAAAATTTTGATTTGAAAAGACAAAATAGTTTATTACAATCATCTTTAGATATTTCAAAATCTCAAATTTTTTGTCTCGAAAATGAGAAAAGTACATTAAAGAAAGAGAATTTTAAAGTAAAAAAGAAAATTAATATTTTGAAAAATAACAAAATTTCTTTTGAAAATGTCAATCATGACTTTGAAACCAAATTTGGAAAACTTACAAGTGAATTTGTGAAATTAAATAAATATAAAAATGATTTAAATATGATTTATCTAGTTGTAGACCTTTATATGATAAAAGTGGTTTAGGATATATTAAAACTGATTGTTAAAATAGTAGTAATTATGCCTTCATGGGTGGTAAAAGTATTAATGCTAGTACAAAATTTCGAGTAAATTTCAGATCCGATTCTCATAGAAAATCAATTACTTCCACTAGTAATGTTTATAATATTTTTAAAGTACAAAATTATTGACAGAAAATACGGATTGAAATTATTTAATTATTTGGGTTCTTGTTAATTGGAAAAATAGAGAAAAACATATTGATGACTATTTTGATATAGTTGTTAATAATAAAAATTTTATTTTTAAAGATTTCATTAAACCTTCTTGGGTATAGTTACCTTCCATCTAACTCCTTGGACCCTAACAGAGAAAGTGGGCATCAAAATATGTTAAAAAATTTTGCAGGTACCAAAGAACGATTTAAAGATGATATGAGTTTGATGCGGTAAATTTTCACTACATACGATGGAAAATGAGCATTTATGGATAACGAAACTACAACAAATTCGATATACCAAGTTCATTCTTTTATTTAATTTGGGGTTGGTATTTTTAATCTTTAGGATATCATAACATAAAAAAACTATTATTGTTGTGAAACAGTCTGATTTAATATATGATTCAAAACTAATGATTATTATAATCCTTTTTGTTGATGATAAAAGAGAAGAAAATTGAGCATATCAACAAGAGGAGTGTATAAATTTAGGGAAAGCAAATATTAAGGGATAGGAATATAATTTAGTTTATTTAAAGAGTCGTATGGTTGTCATCATCAAAAATGAGGAGAATGTTGGAAACATGATTTTGGTGTTTGGATGATAACAACTATACGATGCCATTACTAACGTATTTGTTAAGAGATTTCAGGTCTCGCAATCTTACGATAGACAATGGACATTAAAAAGAAGAGAAGTTTGGAAATTTTGAAGTTGAAAAAAAAAAAGTTATAGAAAGCATGTATAAGCACAAAAGCAACACCATGGCAAGTAGAATGAAGCAATGCACAACAATACAAAAAAGTGGAATTCAAAAAAGGGAAAAAAACCATGCACCTCACAAGCCAACATAATATGTCTTATGTAACAACCCACATTCTACGCATCTAGGATCGTAGAATATTTATTTCTTTTTCTAGGTAAGTCGTATGGTCGTGTACTTTTGGGAAACGACTAGTGGGGTCATTTCCCATGTTCATGATTTTTGCCAATTTTTAAATGACTGTTTTGCCCCTAGTTGATCTTGTTTCGTCCATAACTTTTGACTGGAAAGGAATTTTGACCTGAAACTACTTCCATTAGCTCCGGATGATGGTTTCTCTTTCCGTAGAGTGGTCATAATAGCCAAACGGACTTACCGTTTGGGAGATATGACTAAATTAAGGTTTAAAGGGTTATTTTCAGCTAATTGGGCTTAACCGGGTAATTAGCAGCTAGGCCCAAAAGGGGGATTTCGGGATTAGTGGTACTTAGGGGCTGCTAGGGTTATGATTTCGGTTTTTACTTCATTTTCCAGCCGCCTAAGACATTCCTTCAAGTATAGCCATGGCCTCCACCTTCTAATTTCACTCCAAATCACCTCTAATCACTTTCTAATCAAAGATTAAGCAAAACTACATCAAACTAAAGGGGATTAGCACCAAATCAGAGAGAGAGTTGCTGGAACACATAGAGATTGGATCTATATCAGAGGAGTTTCAGTTCTGAAAGTTTAATTGTGCCAAAGGTGAGTGATTTGCTTAGTTTTTTCACTAATTACGGCTAATTAGGGTAATTAGCGAAGATTAGCGAAATTATGGCTCAGAAAAATCTAGAAAAATTCCCAAAATTCTAAAACATCATTTTATGCCTCTGATATGAATTTGGGTTAATTTGGACTAATTTTGTTAATCCCGGAATTTAGGGGATTAAGGGGTGATTAGTGTTAATTAGCGAAATTAAGCGTGATAAAATTCTGGAAAAATATTCAGAAATTCATAAATATTGTTTTAGACCTCTGTTAGAAAATTTGGCTAATTTGGTTAAGTTTACTAATCCTATCATTAGTTGTTCTTAAACATGCTTAAGGGGAAAATATGGATTTTTGGGTATGTTTGATCCGTTTTAACCTATCATATTGTTGTTTTGGTGTTTGTGGTTGATTATGCATGTTGCTATGACTGTATGAAATGCTTTGTGATTGATTTCAATAGTTAGAATGGTCGAAAACGTCGTCGAATGGCGTAAACACTTGCTGGAATAGTCTCAGAAAACAGTGCAGGGTTCGGATCGGATCGGACATAGGGCTCGGATCGGATATGTTGAACTGAGCAAAGAATCCGATCGGATCGGAACCCAACACTTGGGGGAAAATGGCAAAAAGGAAGGCCACGCTAGCTGAACTGGGATCGGATCGGATCGAGGACGACGGATCGGATCGAGGAGGACGGATCGGAGTGAAGGCATGAGGATGGATCAGATAGGAGCATGTGAAGGACGAGGGCACAGATTGGAACGGAGGCACGAGCTGGAGGGGAGATGACACCCGACCCGACCCGAGGTAAAGCACCCGAACCGAACCGATGGAGGACAACCGATCCAAACCGCACCAGGAGAAGACCCGACCCGAACCGCACCAGGAGAAGACCCGACCCAGTATTGACCAATAACCCGAGATGCAAAGGTAGTCCAATATGGGAAGTTAGAGCTTAGGATCCAGTTGGGAACCAATGAGTTCACTTCATAGTTGGGCTTTGCTACGGGACGTGTGCTAAGGAGTTGTCGGTATTCATAACTCTGGTTCACCACTGAGAGATGGATAGTGGGCTTGTAGTGATAGTTACACGGGATTGGATTCCGCCATGGCCCAAAGTATTAGGTGACCAAAGTAGTGGATATCGTATGCTTTACGCACTGAGTGAGGGATGTGACGATGATTGCTATGCTTGATTGTTTGACATCACTATGACATGCACACCCCCACCCCCGTTATCTTTACACCATTTGAAAGGGCACCTTAGAGTGTTGTACAGTATGTAGTGCTAACTCTTTGGTTGCAGGTCCAGGTTCAGGTATGATTGGATTATACCTGTTATTATTCTGTTTAGATGCTTATCGCTCATACCAGACTTTATGTCTGAACCAGAGTTTTATGTCTCTTCTTATTACTCTGGGTGCTCACACGAGCAGACTAGAGACAGGTTAGGTGGATGCACGGGTAGCTGTACTGGAGACGAGCAGGAGGCTTCCACGTATGATATTTATGTATTATCTCCTTATGTTATCGATGGTCACTGCTTGGGCATTAGTAGTGTACCTTTTCCTTTCTTTTGTTTAGAGACAGTATTTTTGAAGTTGTAATAAGGATGTTGGATCATAAGCTGTATTTTGGATTTCCGCTGCCATGTTAGACATGATTTAGTTTTTCAGCTTATGCACTGTCTCGCCTGTTTTATGTCAAAGTTATGTGATTATTATATTTTATTCCGTGCGCTGTGAGACATTCTACAGGTTCTGTGTTAGTTCTTCACCTTCTTTCTTTCCTTCCGACGACCGTTCCGTGCTAGTTAGACATGTGTACAGCGCACTTTCGGAGGAAATGTCGGCTAGTATAGGGCGGGTCGTTACATTTGGTATCAGAGCTCTAGGTTGCGTAGTTAACCTGGGGAAAGTCATCAGGGAGAGATATTATACGTATATGAGAGCACGTATTTGTGATTATTTTGATTTTTCAAAACTGGTTTTCAAAGCTATATAGATATATATATACTATTAGTATATCTAAGGATGAAGTCGCACTGCACTGATACCACAAAGAGGATAGTTAATCGTTTTCTCTGTACAGATTGAACGATGAGCCGATACGTGAGGGGTACTGGTAGAGGAGCCAATAATGGGAATGCTGCTGAGATGAGGACGATGTTTACTGACCTCATGAGAGAGATGCTTAGGGATGTTCAGAGGGCAGCTCCTAATGTTGCTAACGGTGGTGGTGCAGCAGTGCAGGCGCCTAGGGCCGATTTCGCCAATCTTAACAAGGATTATACTAGTCTTGGTGGGAAGCCGTTCCACGGAACGGAGTCGGCTACGGTTGTTCAGGATTGGTTGGATAGCTGTGAGCGTATCTTCGAAGACTTGGGTATTGAAGATGCCATGAAGAGGAAGCTAGCATCCCGTCAGCTTCAAGGACGAGCAATGAATTGGTGGAATGCTATTAAGGCAGCAACTCCAGAGGATCAGATTACATGGGATCAGTTTAAGGCTCGTTTTTGCGATAAGTTTATACCAGCTGCTCAGAAGTCAGAATTGTTTAGAAAGTTTCTGGAGCTTAAGCAGAACGGAAGGGCAGTTTCAGAGTATGTTGCTGAGTTCGATACTTTATCGAAATATGGGTTATCTCTTATCGACACTGTCGAGAAGAAGAACGAGAAGTTCATAACTGGTTTAGATGGGTACTTGGGGGAAAGGCTTATAAACCACATCAATGAGACGTTTGAATCGATTGTAGGAAAGGCATTAAGGTCAGAAAGTCTTTACCCTAAGCCTAAGACTGAGGTCGCTAATGCATCTGCAAAGGAGCCAAAGCCGCAAGCAGGCGGCGGAGGCAAGAATAATTCCCAGACTAAGAGGAAACAAGACCAAACCATGGATGGTCAG
Source organism: Allium sativum (assembly GCA_030737875.1). Lineage (NCBI taxonomy): Eukaryota > Viridiplantae > Streptophyta > Magnoliopsida > Asparagales > Amaryllidaceae > Allium > Allium sativum. The sequence goes on from CM060924.1 coordinate 481,736,208, forward strand.
AGTAAGAAGAATAAGAAAGATGGCGAGTGCTTTAGCTGTGGCAAGAAGGGCCACTATGCCAGAGATTGTCGAGAAAAGCCTGGGGAAAGGAAGTGCTTTAATTGCGGCCAAGCGGGACATCACAAGAATGAATGTCCACAATCTCCTAGGGAGAAGCAGATCGTGAAAGCATATGCTATCAACGCTATTCCTTCTTCGTCGAATGCCCCAACTGCGGCGCAGAAGGAAAAAGGTGTCGTTATTCGAGGTATGCTTTCTATTTAAGATGCTTCTGTTCGAGTTTTTTTTAATAACAAGGTTTCCCATTCCTTCGTACCTAGTGACCTGGTAGATAGGTTGGAATTGGAACCCGAAATAGTCGATAGACCTTTAGTAGTGACAAACCCGATAGGTGGTTTGACTAGCCTTTGTAGGATTTGTCGTAATTTGGTCTTATCGAGTCATGGATGTATGTTTGTTGTGATTGCTTTATTTTGAGCTTTACTAGGTTTGGCTTGATTCTGGGAGCTGATTAACTCCAAAAGTATAGAGTGAGAGTAGATTGTGAAGAGCCTTTGATGACCGTTAGAGTGGATGATAGATGAAGGGTGGTATTGGATCGCCTACCTTATGATGAAAATAATAACGGGAGTTAGAGAAGCAAATGTACATTGGATGTACAGTAGTTGGTCAGGACTTGGTCATGCGGTCGATGATAATTTCAAGTAAGATTGGCAAGGATAGCCAAAGTCAGTTATGGATGCTTGAGTGTTTGGATGTTTTGCTCATGTCATCTCACGTAGATCGTCTGAACTCGGAGGAGATGTTCCTTGGGTGCTTGTCTGATATTGGTTTAGGCCTTTGGGACTTGTGCTCGGGGAATGTCGAGGTCGACTAGGATGGTCTGCATGAGAGATAGGTAGTTGTTGCGATTTTCATTGGATGATATCTTGGTTTACTCGAAGAGTGATGGGCAGTTGTGACAGGATAAGACTATTCGATGGTATGGACTGCCCCGAGTTAGACTCGATAGGGTTATGAGATGACTCGAGTGAGACTCAAGAAAGATGCAAAGTAATGAATCGTTTAGGACCATATGTTAATGTTCTTTTTGAAAGAATAGGATGTGTTCGTTGGTCCAGGAAGGTGCAACGAAGGTTAGGACGATTCAAGTTGGACTTGAACTCGTAAAATAAAATAGATGTTCGATTGATCTTAGAGATGCAACGAATAGGGAGACGACTCACGTTGGACTAGAGTTTGTAGGTAATGGATACTCAAGACTGGGTCTGAGTTATGGGTAATAGATTGACTCGAGTTGGACTCGAGGAGGCTGCAAGGAATTGGATTGGCTCGAGTTAGACTCGAGAGGGCAACAGGATAATGGATAGGCTTGGGTGGGACTCGAGTGTTTCAGGCGGACTAAAAGCAGGGGTATCTGGGGACGCCCGTTACCTTGGATCCGTTGGACGTGATCTAGTTATCCTTGGAGGATAAACGTGCGTTGGACGTACGGTAGTCCGTTTGGAGGCTGGGCTTCCATTAGTTATTGATGTTGGTTGGACCAGACATATAGGTGTTGATGTATTCAAGGATTTAGCAGGTGATAGATATGATTTGTTTGATGGATGCTATGGTTGCTATGTTTGTTCCTACCTTTCTTCTCTTGATTAGACTATCACCTGTAAGGATCCTGTTAAATGGAAATAGGATAGGTTTGTTGATCATAGCGAGATGATGGGTGTATGATACTTTACGTTAGACTTGAAGTATGTTTGGGCATTGTGGAGCGTCCGTTGATCTTGGAGATTCCGCGGATATAGGAGATTCAAGTTGGACTTGGACTCATAGGTAGGGTACCTAGATTCATTGGATGAGTCTAGTTCACCTTTAGAAGGTGAATGTACGTTGGACGTGCAGTACAGATATGGGTAAGGTACCTAGATTCATTAGATGAGTTTAGTTCACCTTTAGAAGGTGAATGTACGTTAGACGTACAGTACGGATATAGATGTAGTGCCTAGGGTCATTGGATGGATCTAGTTTGCCTCTAAGAGGTGAATATACGTTGGACGTGCAGTATGGACGTAGGCAAGATTCGGGTTAGACTTGAAAGGACATTTGGAATGTAGTTGGTAATTTGACGTATATGGTTGGATTACCTAAGAAGATGACAGTACGGACGGATGCCGTAGTACCGGACTAGGTGCAGTAGCTGATGCATTGGGTAGGATACATGCCAGTTTAGAGGCTATGTTTCTGGAATGGAAGCTACTAGAGTATATCATGGGGCATGACTTCAGACCTAAGTGTGAATTGGATTCAGAAACGCTAGTAAGCTTGACGATTAGATCGATCTGGATTGAGTGGAACAGTTCCAGTCAGAGGAACGATCCTAACCTATTGGAAATCGCCTCTAGGATAAAGATGGGAATCGATGGCGAGAGGACGACTGTACTTGGGAAGTAGAGGATGACATAAGAAGGTCGTATTTGAAGCACTTTGTCTGGTAAGATCTTAGCGGCGATGATTCTTTCTTTGTTAGAAAACCGCATGCTAGGAAATGCTTGTTGTACTATCATGTATGTTTGATTGTTTGAAATTGGTTGATAGGCATGCGGGACCCATTGTTGTTTCTTAGTTAAGGAATTTCGGGGGCGAAATTTCTTAAGGGGGGGAGAATGTAACAACCCACATTCTACGCATCTAGGATCGTAGAATATTTATTTCTTTTTCTAGGTAAGTCGTATGGTCATGTACTTTTGGGAAACGACTAGTGGGGTCATTTCCCATGTTCATGATTTTTGCCAATTTTTAAATGACTATTTTGCCCCTAGTTGATCTTGTTTCGTCCATAACTTTTGACTGGAAAGGAATTTTGACCTGAAACTACTTCCATTAGCTCCGGATGATGGTTTCTCTTTCCGTAGAGTGGTCATAATAGCCAAACGGACTTACCGTTTGGGAGATATGACTAAATTAAGGTTTAAAGGGTTATTTTCAGCTAATTGGGCTTAACCGGGTAATTAGCAACTAGGCCCAAAAGGGGGATTTCGGGATTAGTGGTACTTAGGGGCTGCTAGGGTTATGATTTCGGTTTTTACTTCATTTTCCAGCCGCCTAAGACATTCCTTCAAGTATAGTCATGGCCTCCACCTTCTAATTTCACTCCAAATCACCTCTAATCACTTTCTAATCAAAGATTAAGCAAAACTACATCAAACTAAAGGGGATTAGCACCAAATCAGAGAGAGAGTTGCTGGAACACATAGAGATTGGATCTATATCAGAGGAGTTTCAGTTCTAAAAGTTTAATTGTGCCAAAGGTGAGTGATTTGCTTAGTTTTTTCACTAATTACGGCTAATTAGGGTAATTAGCGAAGATTAGCGAAATTATGGCTCAGAAAAATCTAGAAAAATTCCCAAAATTCTAAAACATCATTTTATGTCTCTGATATGAATTTGGGTTAATTTGGACTAATTTTGTTAATCCCGGAATTTAGGGGATTAAGGGGTGATTAGTGTTAATTAGCGAAATTAAGCGTGATAAAATTCTGGAAAAATATTCAGAAATTCATAAATATTGTTTTAGACCTCTGTTAGAAAATTTGGCTAATTTGGTTAAGTTTTACTAATCCTATCATTAGTTGTTCTTAAACATGCTTAAGGGGAAAATATGGATTTTTGGGTATGTTTGATCCGTTTTAACCTATCATATTGTTGTTTTGGTGTTTGTGGTTGATTATGCATGTTGCTATGACTGTATGAAATGCTTTGTGATTGATTTCAATAGTTAGAATGGTCGAAAACGTCGTCGAATGGCGTAAACACTTGCTGGAACAGTCTCAGAAAACAGTGCAGGGTTCGGATCGGATCGGACATAGGGCTCGGATCGGATATGTTGAACTGAGCAAAGAATCCGATCGGATCGGAACCCAACACTTGGGGGAAAATGACAAAAAGGAAGGCCACGCTAGCTGAACTGGGATCGGATCGGATCGAGGAGGACGGATCGGATCGAGAAGGACGGATCAGATCGAGGAGGACGAATCGGATCGAGGAGGACGGATCGGAGTGAAGGCATGGGGATGGATCGGATAGGAGCATGTGAAGGACGAGGGCACGGATTGGAACGGAGGCACGAGCTGGAGGGGAGATGACACCCGACCCGACCCGAGGTAAAGCACCCGAACCGAACCGATGGAGGACAACCGATCCAAACCGCACCAGGAGAAGACCCGACCCGAACCGCACCAGGAGAAGACCCGACCCAGTATTGACCAATAACCCGAGATGCAAAGGTAGTCCAATATGGGAAGTTAGAGCTTAGGATCCAGTTGGGAACCAATGAGTTCACTTCATAGTTGGGCTTTGCTACGGGACGTGTGCTAAGGAGTTGTCGGTATTCATAACTCTGGTTCACCACTGAGAGATGGATAGTGGGCTTGTAGTGATAGTTACACGGGATTGGATTCCGCCATGGCCCAAAGTATTAGGTGACCAAAGTAGTGGATATCGTATGCTTTACGCACTGAGTGAGGGATGTGACGATGATTGCTATGCTTGATTGTTTGACATCACTATGACATGCACACCCCCACCCCCGTTATCTTTACACCATTTGAAAGGGCACCTTAGAGTGTTGTACAGTATGTAGTGCTAACTCTTCGGTTGCAGGTCCAGGTTCAGGTATGATTGGATTATACCTGTTATTATTCTGTTTAGATGCTTATCGCTCATACCAGACTTTATGTCTGACCCAGAGTTTTATGTCTCTTTTTATTACTCTGGGTGCTCACACGAGCAGACTAGAGACAGGTTAGGTGGATGCATGGGTAGCTGTACTGGAGACGAGCAGGAGGCTTCCACGTATGATATTTATGTATTATCTCCTTATGTTATCGATGGTCACTGCTTGGGCATTAGTAGTGTACCTTTTCCTTTCTTTTGTTTAAAGACAGTATTTTTGAAGTTGTAATAAGGATGTTGGATCATAAGCTGTATTTTGGATTTCCGCTGCCATGTTAGACATGATTTAGTTTTTCATCTTATGCACTGTCTCGCCTGTTTTATGTCAAAGTTATGTGATTATTATATTTTATTCCATGCGCTGTGAGACATTCTACAGGTTCTGTGTTAGTTCTTCACCTTCTTTCTTTCCTTCCGACGACCGTTCCGTGCTAGTTAGACATGTGTACAGCGCACTTTCGGAGGAAATGTCGGCTAGTATAGGGCGGGTCGTTACATCTTACGAACCTGCATATGCATTGTTACATTTTTAATAGTAACGTCATTTTTAATTAAAGGCAGCGAACGAGTAAACATGTACAAACTTTTGTCTATTGGCGGAACCACATGCTTCAACATGCTACCTGGATGTTCAATCAGTTGCTACAAATTCATTTGAATCAGGAAAAGGGCACAAGTTATAATGGAGCAAAATTTTGCATATTGGGAGTCAAACTCAGGTGTTCATGTTTGGAGGCACATGCACTAACCATCTGAGACAACTAGCATTTTGAAATATGGATGCAACGATTATTTACAAGGACACTAAAAACTGAACAGTCAAGTGCCATTAGAAGCGACTTATTGAAGAGTTATTTACTTTCAATAGACACATCTTTTCCAATGAATTTTTTTGAAGGGTTGCAGTTGTTTAATGGTATATGATCACTTCCATATAAGCCTCACATTACTTCATAAATAAAAATAGCTCTCTTATCGAAACCATTTTCATATGGCTTCCAGACGCTCAAAATTCCATGTTTATTTCAAAGCAAATATTAGACCAGTGCTACTTCACTTCAAAAATATTCAAATCCAGTCAAAGTTCACTTTTTAGCCTCTGCACACTCAGTCTACACATTATTATTGTTAAAGGCTATGGAAGTTGTACTACATTGCTTGTGTATTGAAGACATGATTTATAGTCAGTCATCTCCTTACTTTATATTAAAAGTTTTGATGGGCTTGTTTCCCGTTCAGATTAGGTGGACAGGCATCCTGTTCAAATCAAGTGGGTAAGCTTGTAGCCCGTGAAATCAAGTGGTGTTTGTAAATTTGTTTCTCTGGGTGAAGTGAGGGTGATTGATAGTTGAAATTCCTTACCAATGATTCCTTCGTCGCTGCACCGACCAAACAAATGCTCTGTAACATTGAATAAATCTGAAGGAAATATTATATCCAATTTGTAGAGAAATTTATGGATTTTTTCTTCAAGTTTACATAGAAGATCAACTTTTAATGTTGTAGAACAAAGCTTCTTATAAAACAGATTAAATTCTATTACAACAACCCAAACGTTTATGGGCAATGGTTCTTTGAAAGTAACGAGTAATAAACTTTCCATCATAATACGACAATCACGACTTTCCATTTTGTTAAGTTTATTGTTCTTATAGTCGACTCATCTACGAAGATCAGAAAATATACCATCCGAAAATCTTAATCCTTCCACCAATTTTAAAAGTATTTCAACTTGATTATTATCTAGCTCATAACATGCTTTTGTTTTTTGTGTCATTTGGTTTTATATGAAGCTTGGGACGATTACCACTACACCAGAAATGTCAATTAAGCAGTGCTATTGGTCGTATCTAATTCGATTTGGCAGTGCTATCGGTCATATCAAATTTTGGTGTCTTTGTCAATTTGATATGACCATTAACCGTATCAAATTGAGAATTTAATACGGCTAAAGGTCGTATCTTTTTTTAAATTTGATACATCCATTAGCCATACCAAAATTTGCATTTGATACAGTTAATAGCCATATTAAATTTAAAAAAAGATACGGCCTTTAGCCATATCAAATTCTCAATTTGATACGGTTAATGGTCGTATCAAATTTAAAAAAAAGATACGGCCTTTAGCCGTATCAAATTCTCAATTTGATACGGTTAATGGTCGTATCAAATTTAAAAACTAAAATTAAAAAAAATAATACAAGTAGTTGCTTCATTACAGCAAAGTAGGGAGTATGGTAGATTGCAAATTCATACAATATATATTGCATATGATTCTTGACTAATACATATAGACAGTCTAAACAAAATTGCTTTGCTCATGTATAATACAACTTACAATTTAAATGACATGCGTGGTCGCATGAGTTGCAACGTCCATAGCTAATCTTTCTAGCCTAAAATCAGAAATCTGGTTCAAGCATGTATATCAATATAAATTATTGTGCAAAGGATTGCACATGAATACATAAAAATATGATGTTCTAGGTAATAATAACCCGAGCTTCATATTTGTTATCTAACAAAATGTAATGATAACCTGGATATTCTCTGTGATTCATTTTCAGATGACATAAGGATCAAGGGAATTCTAAAACTGCATACTATTTTTATATTTCAACACAGACAATTCTTTACAAGAGGATTTTCTTTTAAAGGACAAACTTTGAATTTTTTTTGGTGAAAAGTATGGGAAGTTTCAAAATTATGGAGAATGACACATTTACACTAAAGGTGGAATTCAGGGGGCCCACTAACCTTTTTCCAATTACACTATCATTTGGCCTTCTCACTAAGTTCTAAACTTTCCGTACTTTTCACCAATTTTTTTGTTAAGTTTATCCTTCTCCCTATTTTCCACTCTTTACAATGTTCATTTCACACGCTCTAGCGACGCCGGTTGTAGCCAAAAAATTAGAATTTTGCATTACAGCTATAGGCTTGGTTTATAAAATATCACCTAAACATAAACAATTTCAGGTATGAATAATGATTTTAGTAATCATTTTCAGCTATAAAACAGTACATGGTTATAGAATAGTATACGATTTATACTATGGCGGTAACTTGTTCCTCATTCTATATTAAAATCTTAGCACTACCGTATCAGCTACGTTGTTTTGTTAGTTACTTAGAAAGTAAAAAAGTAGGGTTCATAGAGCATTGAAAAATGGATGGAATACTCAACCTATTGAAGGGAAGCTTCCTGATCAAAAGCTTTGCGCCACTGTGATATTTAACAAATTTCACCACATCAAAAAAGACAACATTAGAAACATATACCCGAACTTACACTAATAGACTTACAAGCAGTTTACTTGATGTGGTGTTTGTGGGTTAAGGGTTCCTGCATTGTCAGTGAAGGTTTGAAGTTTGATGCCTTAACGTTAATGATTTCCTGCTTTCAACCCTTTCTGTTTTCCCTCAATGTTGTAGCCAATTGGAACCAAATTATATCAGTCTTCGATCATTATTCTTATCCTCGATGCCATCCGATCATACTTTGTATATATCCAACTGTAAATTTGATAAATTTTACCAAGTAATTATCAATAAATATATAACAAACTAGTCATATAAAAAAGTTTAAATTTACAATACATCAAAAAATTTATATTAGTTTTCAAACATTGGGCAAGTTTTTAAGTAATTATCAGATAGTATAAAAATAGAATATGGAAAGTTTACCAATTGAAGAAAGAAAAATCATGTTAGAAATGATGATTATAGATAAGAAAGACTAAGCACAATTGCCTTGAAAAGTTGTAACATCCCGAATTTTTCGACAATTTAAAATATTAAATTTAATATGTTTTTTAACAAAATTGTGTTAAATATTAAAAAATTAATGATTTATGTCGTATATGTTGTATATGACGTAGTTGTATACACAATTATATGATTTTTGTTTGATGATAACAAACAAATAAATATTATTTTAATGTGTTTGTTACTGGTATCAAGTATTGTTCTATATATACATCACAGACAGGAATATAATATTTATATTTAAATAAAATACGACTGTATAGAAATTCAAATATTCACATAGTATTTTATTTAAATATAATATTTTATTTCAATAGTTAAAACAGTACAGATTTATATCTCCACTATTTATATATTCTTCACATGACATTGTACTTGTATATAAACTGAATACGATAAACAAATTTGCTTGAACAAAAATTTGAGCACAATAAAATAATATTTTATTTCAATTTAATTTGTTTATTACAAACATCAGTACAATTCATATATATATATATATATATATATATATATATAAACAACTCCTCACTACATCACTCATCACTCTATACAATTCATATATACAATTTCATTTACACAGATTCGTATACATTTACACAGACACACTGACACTCCTCTTATTTTCAGTCTTCTATCTTCACAGTCCTTCGTCAGTCCAGTCTTCATACTTGTCACATGAAACAAACACACAGTACACTGCAATAGAAATAATACTGAACACATGCGAATATAATTTTTATTTTGAAAATTTATTTGCCTCAGAATTTCGGTGTGTTTCTCATCATTTTTCATGACTTGATCTGATATATATATATATATATATATATATATATTAACCACTGATCAGCCTCAACACACTACACTGGTTTGCTGATCAGAACCAGCTGATTCTGAACAGCCTCAACACAATGTAGCGGTTTGCTGATAAAGTTTCATTCGGGAAATCACACATATATACACACATGTAACACCCCACTCCCGCTATGATCACTCACTAAGGGAATGCCATAGTATCGGTGGGGTATTTTAGTGAATATAGAACAGAAAAATTACAACAAGACAGATATAAATAGTACTTGAAATTTAAAACATCATCTCATAACAGCGGAAGTAAAACATGTCTGGTTACATCATAAAACCACAATAAAAGTCAAGTACAATATCCATCAAAATAAAGAAGTACATAATCCCACTCTCATACAATAGCCATGACAAAAGAAAAGATAACTAGGTAATTGGAGCTTTACATCTATCCAAGCTCCTAAAGACTGGAACAGCAATCCGATCAAGCTCCACTACTGCTAGGATCCACCGTAGGACCTGAGGGTTGGAAAAAAAAAAGATAAAAACAACGGGGTCAGACATAAGTCTGAGCGAGTCCTATAACTTTAACAATACAATCGTTAAAGTAACCAGAGAAGACATAAACTGATATACGGTAACTATTGGGGATGAATGGCTACACTAAGCAGTCAACTAAACTAAGATAAAAGATAAAGACGCATCTACCCTTCAAAAGGTAAATTACTAAACTGCACCACACCAGTCATTCCTAACTTAAAGGTTGATCCCACCCATGGACTTATAAAATTAACTTAATAGTTCTCGCGTACCCCTAGGTGACTAAGTAGACGCCACGGGGCCCTACAATCCACTAGGTGTACACACTACTCCCCATTCGATCGACTCCCTAACGTAGATACCCGTGCTGGCCCCACCGTGGGGTGTACCATTCTCCAACGTGGCAACCTGATAAAACTAACGGTGCACGGCTTATATCTACACGATGCAACAACGTCTTATTTACCAGCCCGGGTCCACACACGCATATGAAACCTGTTGGTCATGCGTTGCCACCGCTAACCCATTTTGACCTCTTATAGTCAAGCCCGGTATGCGTGTCCCGTCCTCGACATGGGTCGAGCCCACTAAGATATGTATGGGTTACTGGTTGAAATGGGCCCCCAGCACAAGCCATCCCCCTAAGCTTGGCCCACACCCTAGTGTTTCCCACTTAACCCTTTAATCATGTTTAATTACATGTTTCATCTTGGTTAAGTATTTTATCATATTTTCTATTGGCAACCACTAGCAATTTCCACATACCACCCAAGGTACCCACTTAACCCCCATGCCCCACTACATGCTTATCTGGTTAAGTGTTTCTTAATTGATTAACACCGTAACCGTGTAAAGGACCCCTCACATTGGACCGTCATTTGTAGATGCCTGGCTAAGCCGGTAAACTCCGGGCAGTCTTACACTACAAACGGGTCCAACCTCGTGTCATTTACCCTTGTTACGTATTTAATTTATGATTAAGACCCCTCACATTGGACCGTCATTTGTAGATGCCTGGTTAAGCCGGTAAACTCCGGGCAGTCTTACACTACAAACGGGTCCAACCTCGTGTCTTAATCGATTAATTACTCCCATAACTTGTGTTAATTATCATGTTTATTTTAGGAATATGGGTGCACCTAACTTAATAGGCAAATTCCCAACTCCAAAGTGTGGGTACACCTAACTTAATAGGCAAATTCCCAACACATAGTATGGGTACACCTAACTTAATAGGCAAATTCCCGTACTATGTTCATTTATTTTATGTTATGCATAATTATATTAATTTCACACAATCTTATTAACATATGCATTTAATTAACCCCATCGTTCCCACGTAATTTCGTTCTCATGACATAACACATATAAAAGGTGTCAACTTGCATATGTATGAACATGTTTCAAAGGTGCCATCTTGCATATTAACAAACACATAACTTGCATATGAACTTGCATAACATGTCACATAACTTGCATATAATCTTGTATAACATGTCACATAACTTGCATATTAACTTGTATAACATGTCACATAACTTGCATATTAACTTGCATAACATGTTACATAAACTTACATATTAACAAATACATGACTTGCATATGAACTTGCATAATATGTCACATAACTTGCATATTAACTTGTATAACATGTCACATAACTTGCATATTAACTTGCATAACATGTTACATAAACTTACATATTAACAAATACATGACTTGCATAATATGTCACATAACTTGCATATGAACTTGCATAACATGTTACATACTTGCATATGAACTCATAAACTTGCATATGAACTTACATAACATGTTACATACTTGCATATGAACTCATAAACTTGCATATGAAGAAACATACAACTTGCATAATTATCATACATGTAACTTGCATATTATCATACATGTAACTTGCATAACCCACATACATTAGCAAACTAACATCATGTCATATGACTTAAAACCCATTAATCCACAAATAAAACCATATGATCTCATCATATCTCATCTACTTAGTTTAGCAATTGATCATTAGAGTGATAGAAACTCACAACTAGCCAATTTGCACTCCAAATGAAGAAGATTAAGACGCTTAGAATGGATTAGAGGTTGATTAGAGAGTGATTAGCTTGCAACCCTCTTCATAAATTAGTGGAGGCTCCTTCTAAGATTTAATTTGGCGGCATGTAGCCCTCAATTCTATTTTTAGTATGGATTAGGGTAGGTTTAGTGTGTATTTATAGATTAGGTGAGTGTTTTAGGCCCTTAGATTAACCCTAAATTAGATTAGGACCCTTAGATTTCGGAACCTTCCAGAAACCAACCCTAAGACCAAGCCCAAACCCCAAACTGGTGCACCCAACCACAGAACTCTCTAGAAACTGTGCAGGTTCCCTGTCCCGACATGGGCGCACTTCCCAAGTGCGCCAGTGTATTTTTGTACTGGCGCACTTCACAAGTGCGTCAGTGCATTTCTGGCCTGTTTCGGGTTTTTCTGCCTAACTTCGTTCGTCCATATCTCTTTTATACGGTACCCGTTTTACGCAAACTCGGACTCTATTTCGCGTATTTTTCCGAGACGAACGCAATGACGCAGCCCGTTTCCCCTGATTCTCACATCTGAGATTAATTATACTTTAATTACTAACCATTAGTGTTAATTGAAATTCGGGGTGTTACACACATGTATACACACACATACGTGCATATATACATATATGTATACATGAAAGAAAATACATGACAAACAGCAAAAGTGAACTGTCAAAAGTAATCAAAGCTGCTCAAAAATTCAAAACTGGTTCAAGCATATGAACAAGCAAGAGGCACAATAATTATATGGATGCACAAGTAAATATGGTGCAAATGCAAGGATTCAAGTTTCAGCAAAACAAGTCGGTGTACATATGCTCAAGTTCAAGACATGTCATGATAAGGTGAAAAGTGGTCTAGCCAGAATGAACAAGATGGTTCAGCTTTACTCAAGCATGATCAGTAGTGTATAAACAGCCTAAACATATGCCATCAAGTTCACAATGCAACATAAAGTTAAAACAGCAAACATAACATGGCATGACTCAGTGGTGTACAACATGTAATGCTTCAGGTACACGTAGCAATGTCAAAATGGATGAAGAAATTCAGCAAGCTCAAGATCATATGCACAAGCAACACAAGGGTGGTACACACAGCAACAAATCATGTATAAGCATGACAGCAGCTACATATATATATATATATATATATATATATATGTATGTATATATGGAGCAGACAAACAAGACATGTACAAGATTCATAATACAAGCACTGGTGTGCACATGGTCAAGCCCCACATGCCAATCCAAGTGCTAAGAAGAATCTGACCAGTTTAGACTCAAGATTCAAGTGTATATATACACAGCAAGACCAAGTGAATGAGGCAAACAAATAAGTCGAGCACATCACAGGTCAATGATCATCAAAACAGCAAGGAACCAAAGGTGCATCAAACAAAGCATGATCTTAGCCAAAGAAATCGGCAAAGTAATGTGAGAAGTAAATATACAAAGTCTAGGTTCAGGAAAGAAAGTGAAGCACTAAACAATTTGAGTAATTATGGCATAACAGATTACAAGAAATCAGCTTTCAAGATTTTTTTTCAGTATTGAACAAATCTTTTGTTTCAGTGGGATAGAAAACATATATGGCAAGCTCAACATGTTTTCCTAAAAACAAGCAAAGGACCACAGTTTATTTTTGAATTGGTTTCCTGAAATATGAATCATTTACTCTCGGCTAAGAAAATATCCAGAAATGATTCAAGGCAAGTTTTTTTTAAACCAGCATGCAAGAATGGATGGACAATCTATTTTATGGCGAGAATCAAGTAAGGATATTCAAGACAACAAATTTATTCACGACAATCATTTTTGGAAATGAATAAAACTGGCAAGTGTTTTTAAAATGAACAATTTAAAGATTCTTTGACATATGTTTTAGTGAAATCAAAGAATCCATCTTTGGCAAAGTTTTAAAAACATTCCTGAAATCATTTTGAGCAAGAAAAATCAATTCTTTTCTGAAATACAAGTGCTTCCAGTTTTGAGTCAAATTCTATTTCGAATTCAAAGGGGCAATTTAAATCTGGAGATTCATTGAAAGACCAAAGCCACAATTTCCAGATTTCTCTCAATCAAATCAAAGCCATTCTTAAATTAAATCAAGGCAACATTATTCACGCAAGGGAAAATCTGCTTGGAGGCCAAAATCATGTCCAGTTTCATCAATTCGAATTCACACAAGTGCCAAATCAATCAAGGACGAGTATTTCCAGAATTACCATAACAAATCAAGCCGATTCAATCAGAGAAACCAAAAAGGGAAATCACGCAACTAATCAGACCAATCAATAATGAAATCAGAGAATACATTGGGATTTATAATCCTATATAACACTTTATTCATCATTGGCACAATCCATCGAAAAACCAAAAAAGAAACAATTCAAGAGGAATTCAAGATATAAAACTCACATATTTTTCCGAGCATCTTCGATCAAAAGCCAAAAAGAGGAATCCCAAATCCAAGCATCAGAAAGCTGTGAGGAAGACAAATTCGAGCGACAGAATTTCATTTCATCAATCTATCGATTTAGGGATTCCATAGAAACCTTTTTTTTTTCGTTTGAAGCCGCCATTTTGTTTAGAGCAAAAGAGGGATCGGACTAAATGAAAATGAAGATGGATCAAAAACAAATGGGCCGACCATTTTAATTTAGAAGGGCATAGTTTGTTTTTAATTTGAGAAAAGGGTTTCTTTGTTTTATTTTTGTTTTGTTTTTTGTTTTTAATTCCATCTGTAATCATTCCATCAGTTCTAGAGTCAGTAAAATTCTAGCAGTTTACTAGAGTCTGTAAAAACTAGGGTAAAATCTGGTCGAGGGGATATCGATCAGTCTAGGGTTTTGAGCATAGGGTTAGAATAGGAGCAGGGTTTGCGAGTGTACATGGTCTTGTATGCGGGATCTGTTCTATCACCTAGTAGAAACCTTAGGATTGCAGCAGTAGGCAGGGTTTTGCCGAAGCTGGGTATATCTGTGTGTGATTTATTTTCTGCATTTCTGTTTCTGCTATATTCTGTGATCTGTTTATTATTACATTTCTCGTTAGATTTTTAATTCAGTTAAAAACTGTGATAAACCCTATTCACCCCCCTCTAGGGTTAATCTAGATCCAACAAGTGGTATCAGAGCAGGTTATTTCATTAACTCTAGAGTCATGGGTCATCCTAGCTGTCAACCGATAGAGAGTCAGTTCAGTTCATCTCCAACTATTTTCGATGGAACAGATTTTTTAAACTGGAAATCCAAAATGAAATCTTATTTAAAATCTGTTAATATTAAATGTTGGGATGTTGTTATCAATGGGTTTAATAGTGTAGATATTACTTTCAATGCTCGTGCTATGAAAATTATATTTGATTATCTTAATACTGAACAGGTTAATCTTATCTGTCATTGTTTATCTGCACAGGAAATATGGGATACTCTCAATACGAAGTATGGAAGATCTGACTACCACAGCTCAAAATCCCAGAATGTCAACTCTGATTCAGATCTATGCTTGACAAGTCATAGAGATGAAAATTCTGATGGATCAGATGATGGAGAATCAACAAATACTGAAACAGAAAATCTCTCATATGAAGATTTGGTTTACATGTGCCTTGAGTTAACGAAATCTATTGATAAACTCCAACTGAAAAATAAGTCTCTGAAATCTAAGAATTTTGAGTTGACCAGCAAAATTTATAATTTGGAATCACAACTAGAATATGTTAAAAATTCTTCAAATTCAGTTTGCAAAAATTGTTTGAAATTGAAAACCAATCTTGTTCATCTCAATAAAAATATTCAAAAGTTTGAAAATGAAATTCTGATCTTAAATGAGAACAAGACTGAGTTATCAAATTTGAATAACCTTCTGCAAAAGGAATTTTAAAATTTTAAAATAGATATAAATTCCAAATTTGAAATTGCTGAAAAGGAGAACTTGTTGAAATCAAATTTGATTTTAGAAGAACTTGAAAATGAGATTGAAAAATCCAATAAATTTGAGTCTGAAAAGCAAAAACGATTTGAACTCGGAATTTCTGAATCCCGAGCCAAAATTAAATTGCTTGAAAATGAGAATTTGGTTTTGAAACAGTCCAATGCTGAACAGAAGATCGCTATAAATAATTCCTCAAATTTATTAAAAGAAAATAGCGATCTAAAATCCAAAATTCAACGATTAGAATCAACTTTGGATAAATTTTCTAATGGGGAAAAATCGTTGAATATGCTGTTACAAAACCAAGTTTCTGTTGGAAATAAATTTGGTCTTGGCTTTGGGAATATCAATCGTTTTGATATGATGAATTCAAATGATTTTAAAGACACTTCAAATTATCTTGGAAAAGATTGTTTTGAATTTTTAAACTCTGGCATCTCAAAAGATTTTTTGAAATATAAACAAAATAAGAATTTGTTTTATAACAAACCATTCTATCATTTTTGGACCTCAAAAAGAAGTAAAGTGAATTCGTCTAATTTCAAACAGATCTGGGTCCCTAAAGATACTTTGGTAAATTCTGATGGATTATTATATAAACAAGTTTGGGTACCTAAAGCTATGAACAAAACTGTGAGTGGTTTTACAAATTTTGTTAGACCACTCGATTCTCTAAACTGTTAGGCACCAGAGGTGGCTGAGGAATTGCTAAACAAAAGAGATTTGGATTCAAGCTGCTCAATACTTTTGTAATCATTCACAGTTCCTTAATTCAAGACTGTTGAGTTAGAGATTTATATACTCACGTCAATTTCAGATATGATCTCTAAACTCACCTTTGTATATTTTTATGTGTTTCCCTTCCTCTATCCTCTTCTATTTTTTTGTTTTTGATTTGACACTGTCATATTCTTCTTTGACTGTACTTCTTAAACTTCCAGTTGCAGAATTCATGATTTTCTAGAAATTTGCTTTAATTGTATAAAACCATCGTGTGTTAATCTTTTCCATATCCTAAATTTGAACTTGTATATATCTGCAATTGTTTTTGAAGTTTAGTTTTCTGATTTCTGAATTCATAACAGTGTTGATGTATTATTGTCATATCTTGAACACTGTTAATTAGAATTCTAAATTCTTGAAGATCTGAAAATTTGATGAAGATTCACACACCACTACTGTTTTGAGTTTCTTCCAATTCATTTTGGAAATGCTTAAAATATTATACTCATTACAGTACATTGCTTCTTATAATTTGTGATAATTTCAGAAATTTTCAGATTGGCTTGGATATTTTGAATTGTCTTGAATTACAGTGATACATCTAGAAATTCACCTTATATTCATGATCATTATTGTTGAAATTTATTTGTTTGTGATCATCTGAAATTCGTGATATTCTGAACATCACATGCCTCTAAAATTGAAATTATCAATCTCGTGTGACTGATTCATTATATCTCAAAACTTAACATTGATTCAAGTGATTTCAAATAAATTATTTTTTAATTTTCTGGATCATAAATATCTCTTAAATTTGATGTAAATGATCTGAAATTACTCATGTGCTTGCAGAAATTGTTTTTTTGAAAAATTCCTTGAAAAATTTGGGTCTTGAAATTTATTGGTATTTCATGGTTATTTGATTTGAATATCTGTTTGTTCAAAATCATTTGAAATTATTGATTTACTGAATCACACACATATCTTGGATGTGAAACTAACAATTTGGTGTGATCGATTCATTGAATCTAAAGTTTTTCATATTTCTCAAATGATTTCAAATAAACAGTATTTCTAATCTTGGATCATGAATGATCTTATGTGACCATCCTCTGACAAGTCTGATGTGATATTGTTCTCTGTGCTGCTCTGATATTGTTTCAAATAATTTCTAGTTCTTATCTGCAGCTTTGAAAAATGTGGATATCTGTTAATTCTGTCTGTTTGGGCTTTGTAATTAAAATTTGTTAGTAGAGACACCAAGTGGTATCAGAAGCGCTGAATTTATATGTAATTTTTTTTCTTATCCCTCTTGCTTTGTATAGCTCTTCATATTCCTCTTGTAATTGATTTTCAATTTTAAACTTAATTATTGATTATTCATTCAGAAATTGAAATCAATATCCAAAATTGAACTGTATTGTAACGACCTGGATTTTTCTGCTATTTGAGTTCGAATATTTAAATTGGTTTTAAATATTTTATTTGGTATATTAATGGATTATTAATATTGAACTTGTTATTAAACGACGGTCGAATGTTTATATTTATATTTAATATAAAACGAACTCGAAACTGCGCGGTAGTTCGTAATTTAACATTCTGAATTTCAACTGAGTGTACATGGTTCGTTATAAATCGGATTTCTTCGAAACAAGAAACGTTAGGATCAATCTAACTATAGTTTTCTAATGGGAAAGAAAAATCGAGATTTCATCGTATAGATTATAAGATATGCCCAAATCAAAAATTTAAAATAGTCGTTGTGAAATTTGTTTATAAGCCATAACGATAATTTAATTATAAGTAAATATTGGATTTGAATTTGGACAAAACCTTTGAGGCGTAGTTATAATTTAATTTTTAGAATTTTACTGTAATTTTTATTTCGTAGCATAAGCAACTTTTTATTTGAAGTATTTTGCACCCTATATCAATATTTTGGGATTCACAATATAAGTCAGCCTACCGTTGTTATTATATATTTGAAGTCGTGAGGCAATGCTGAACACAACAGTGTTTTTATTTCTGTCCGTAGCGGCGTGAACATGAATGGAATTCTATGTAATAGGGTTATTTTGTTGGTAGACGAAATTTAACGGTAGAAACTAAATTTACCAAAATAAAAAGAAGTTTTACCCGAAGAAATTATACGCACACAAAAGCAAAAAGCTTGAAGTCAATGCCTACCTTATGCCTACCAAATACGGACTGACATGTACATTTTTGTTGAAGCCATAAATACTGTCGCTAGGGGAGATATTTCTTTAACGTATGGAAAAAAAAAAACTATTAAACTATTCGATTTCTTGCCATCCAAACAAGAAGTTACTTGACTGCCAAACCATTATCACCGTGCTCCCCAAGTAAACGTGGATACCACGGTTCTCTTTCCTATATAAATCTTTTACTTCATTCATTTCCAGCGTATGAAGGACTTCACTTCTTTCCACTTAAAAAAAAAAAAAAATGATGGCAAGATTTTTCGAACCAGGTGGGAGCAGTGTACTTCGAGCGGAGCACCACTCCTGAGCGATGACAGAAGAGCTCGCTGGTTGCCCTGACCTGTGCAAGTGGCGGTTCGGGTGTCTTGCAGTTTGAGGGTGGGCGGGTGTGTTTTAAATTGTAAGGGTCCATTCAAAAAAAAATATATATATATAAGGGCGGAAGTGGCTTGGAAGTTGGGACAAGGGAATCATGCAGGGGTAGTGAGGGGGCTAACGTGTAGCATGGATTCGGCTTTTTACGTGGGGCTTGTATGCAGCAATGAATTGAAAGGGAGAGGGTGGGATCGGTGGAATGGTGAATATTGAGTACACAGCTATGCACGAGTGGTTCCAGTGAGATAAAGGAAGAATGGAAGAAGATAGGACTGTGGAATATGGGTGCGAGTTCCTTTTTGAAGTGAGTTTAAGTTTGATGTTTGGGCTTTGGGCCATTTTGAAGAGAAAAAAAAATTATTACAATATAATATAAGGTGTGGAGACCAATTGGAAAGGTGGGAAGAAAGGAAGCTTTGGGGAGCAATTGTTCAGGGGCGTGATATTATGTGGTAACACGGCGTGGACAAGATTTTAAAAGGTAATAACTGTTTTAATAGTTAATATAAAGATTTAATTTATTATTAATTAAATGCTAACCTATTAAGTTAAGATCGTATAATTTATAACAGTGGTAACGAATTCATACGTGAACTGTGTTTAACAAAACAGGGTGTGTCGGAACCAGATCGACGAAGACAGTGTGATGGAGCGAGGCTAGTTAAGTGAGGGAAGCTACGGGGATTTTCAATAAAATTAAACGACCGTTTAATTTTATTAAAATCAACTGTTTCAACGACGGAATAAAAGTCCAAGGTGAGTTAAACTCACTCAGTTCCTCATTTATATTTATTATAAGTTGGGTTTAATATTTATTTGCTATGTTCGCTGAAAATTGGTTGACTTGATGATTGTTTGGCTGGTTGTTAAATATTGTTATACCGATTATTTAAATTAAACGTTGTTTAATTTAAGTAAAACGGCATCGTTATTTTTACGATGATTTCCATACAAGGTAACTCACCTTGTTGGTTACGTTTATAATCATATAAACGTATTTAAATTGAATTGGATGCTGAATTATCATCGTTGGTTGACTACTATCAGTTGAATTGATCACTTGCACATGTTCCTTACATGAACCGTTTAACTAATATGGTTGGATTGTTGGTTGGATTGTTGATTGTTGAATATGAATGCAACGTTGTTGTGTTATTAACCAATAAGGAATATTGATTGAGAAATTTATAGCAGATGGCCGAAATACAAATTGTTTTTATAAAGAAAGATTACCGTTAGTTAAACTGATAGAAGTGAAGTTATGAAATTTATTTTATAACCGAGTATGGTTTTTTTTTAAAATATATTATTTTAAATTGGGTTTATAAAAGGGAAATAAACCAACCATATTTACATTGATTGTTTTAACCAAAATCACTATTTTTGTACCGAAAATCTAACCGTGCGCGAAGCACGTGCTTCATCTCAATAATTGAGTGATACTTTGATAAGCAAGTGAGCGAATAGTGAGGTAAATTGTTTTAAGTAACAATTTAAAATGAGATTATATTGATTTGATTATTATTTATTTAAAGTAATTTAATTTGAAATTAATTGAAATGGAAAGACGAAATGAGAATTGATTAATGAAGTTAAGCATGTTTAGAGTAAACTAAGTCAATTGTGTTAATTGAAATGGATGTATAAATTTATTTATTAGAAATAATTAATGGTTAAATAAAGATTTTCTTAAATGTTGATAATTGGAAATTAGCAATGTGGAAATGGGATTTTAAAGGCAATAATGGAGGTGTATAAATGGTAGGGCCTATTTATAATTAAGTGATAATTTAAAAGCAAATTATATTAGTGATAATTTAAGTTTAAGTTGTACTTTTAAAGTGAACTCTTATTTGAAATTCTATACAATGGAATTTTGTCAAAGTTGAACGGAGTTTCAAACCCAAGTTTTATCGAATAAATAAACAAGTCGGGATATGAAATGGAAACCAAACAAAAACCCCAATTTGAGTTAGAATAGTTAAACGAGTGAAGTTAAAAAGATGAAGTATAGATCCATGATTTTCAAAAGATGATGTTTCGTCAAGATAGAATAAGAAATGGGATTTGTTTAATATTGGGAATAAATATCGGTTTTGGGTATTGCAACTGGCATCTATCTGAAGACAAGAATGTTGTTGATTAAGGTCTGAGAGGTAATTAAAATACTCCAACTTGATCAACTGCAGGATTGTCGGAAGATGATATTAGTTGCAGTAGTGAAGGTGTTAAAAGTGATTTATTTGAGAATTAATAGTGTATCGTTGAAGAATTTGGAATACATACGATGGGATTTCAAAAAGGGATTTAAAAAGGGTGTGAGAATATGGAAGGGTATTTCCGTAATAAAGAGACAAAAGGAGGTATGTGAAGATATAACGATATTTGCAACGTAAGGAGATGATATTTAAAATGAGATTATTCTGAAAGGGAAAGTGACGATTATGGCGGTCGAGTAACGAAACAAGGGGGATATCATAACGAGGGTTTGCAATGATCGAATACCCAATATTTGAAATAAGAAAAATTATAGCAAACGGTTTGAAATGATAGTTAACAAAAATTGGATATGATTATTAAGATATATTTTTCCAAGTGTATAAATAGATGATTTGAGAATATCGATATATTAAAACTGATACATTATTTTGGTATTACAACTGATATATTTGTAATGGCCAAGTGACGCTGTATATTGAACCAATGAATTGGTTGTATTGATTGTTTATTTTGATAGTTAAATAACCGACTATCAAAAATCTTGCCCAACGTTGTTGGTACGGAAAGACCGGGATCGAATTTATATTCGAAAACCATTCCGACCAATGAATACGAAACGTAGAAGATGTTGATCGAGTTGGAGCAATGAAGACCGTAAATCTTCATGAGCGGAGAAACTATTGTTGAATTTCTCTGGCTGATCCCCAGAGATATTTCGATAATGATTTTGTCGTGATTGGAATCTACGGATTGCAAGGACTACTCGCTACTGATCCATGGGGTGATTCCTATATTGGATGCAGTAGGAGGGTGCCTTCGGTTCATCCTGTTCCTGGATGACTTGTATGGACGATGTGAATGGCGGCCAGATGTTTCAAAAATCGATTATAACCTCAAGCCTCATCAACCGGGAAATGACAAAAATCGGGCAGGCAGCATGGCTATGTGGGTCGCTCCCATTAGGGTGTATAATCACCTATCTAGAGAAATTCCTTTTGCTTCTTTAATCTATCGATTCTGCCCATTCTGGAATGGTGGTTTGAGTCCAACCGTTGGTGATATACATTCGATACACTCAAGCGAAATGAGTGGTCGGTCATGTGAGGGTCGGGTTGCAAGACGTTCTTGTTGAACCCAGTGTATTCGCCTCTAGAGATACACGAGCGGCAGGTGGCCCCATACCTTGTCATAGTCGGAATCCAAACTCCAATAAGCGCCCACGGTTTTGATTGTATATATATACGTGGAGCGTGAGATGCAAGCGTTCCACTAGATTGATATTTACTTGTATTTAGACACTATTATAATATCAGAAAAGATATTGATTTCAAAACTGTTTTGGGTTATCGTAAGGTAAAAACCGTCCGTGTTTATGTATGGATCGGTCTTACGATTATCCTTTTCTTTCGAAATGATTTTAAATTTAAAATCAAGTTGTGTGATACCTTAAATACTGTGCGAGTTTTTCTCACTCTGGTTCACCAGACTGACCCGGTGTTTTGTAAATGCTCGGGTTAGACCGAGGTGTACAGGTTCAGGTTATCAGGTACTGTGAAGTCCAGAGACGAGTTGGAGATGTTCAGACGTATGATATTATCTAGTATTATCCCGCTGTGTGATGTATATAAGGACAGATTATTATAACTGTCCAGGCGTATTGATGTACTCTGATGATTGTAAGTTTTATTTCAAAGCTCTCTATAAAGTTTATTTATATATTATATTTTGTTCCGCTGCGATGTGAGACTCTGTGTAGTGTTGATTCTTCTTCTTATTCTTCTATTCTAATATTCTTTCTTTCTTATCTCACCCTCTAACTTCTTTCTCCTAGCTTTCTAGGGTTTCGGTACTTGAGTTTTGGACACGAGTGGTGTTAGTGTCAAGATTCAAGTGTCGAAATTCCCGGGTCGCTACAGTTGGTATCAGAGCAATGGTTTAGGAATAACCTTGGCTCTGTGGTGCAACTCGATAGAGATAGGGTTAGTAATACCCTAGATTGAGTTGAAGTGTATGTATATGAGAGCGCGTATTTGTAGATTTTATATAAAAATGTTTTGTATTGCGTTGTTTTGATCGGTTCAACTTGAACTGGCAATTGATGCAGTACTGTTTGTAAAAAGGGTAAGTAAAATAAATTTTCCCAAATTATATTTTTCGTATATAAAAGTAAATGATTTTTCTCAATTATTGAGATATTGGTTGATGATTTACTTGAATTTAATTCAAATTGGATTTGAATCGTTTAATTTAACCCGAATGGGAATTCAAATTGGATTGTAAAATTTGAATGGTTTAATTTAACCAAAATGGGAATTAAATCTTGATTTTGAATTTGAAAAGGTTCAATATAACCAGTAGAATTTGTAAATAAGAATTTAAACAAGAAATTAGATAAATCAGAATTTAACTTAAGTTAAATATGGATGATTTGCTTGCATTGATTGTTGCTTGTTTGTTTATTGAATTGGTTGAATGTAAAATTCATCAACAAATGGAATAAACCGGAAACTAAGAGAAATAACTCCAGTATAATGGATTCGAACAAAATCAAATATGAGACTGAAATAAATTAACTATGTACCTGTTATTGGCATTGGATAGTGAGATAAGTACAGGTTGGAAGAGAAAGAGCTGTTAGTTGATTTGCCGCATGACTAGAATATGGGTTGCCCGACAACAAGGTAAACCTTAATATATTGATTGGTGATGGATTTTATGCCCCTGAGATGGGTAGCCGCTTGGCTTTATTTTCTTTTGATCGATGCGAGGCCTGGAGTGACAAGTTGTACTTGTTTGGATCAAACAGCACCGAGGAGGTGCTGACAAATTTTTCGTAAAGTTTTAAACTTAGAAATTGTTTTGATAATATTTTGAATTAATAAATAATTGGGTTTGAATCATTCTTCTTACTTAGCAATTTCGGGGACGAAATTATTTTAAGGGGGGAAGAATGTAACGACCTGGAATTTTCTGCTATTTGAGTTCGAATATTTAAATTGGTTTTAAATATTTTATTTGGTATATTAATGGATTATTAATATTGAACTTGTTATTAAACGACGGTCGAATGTTTATATTTATATTTAATATAAAACGAACTCGAAACTGCGCGGTAGTTCGTAATTTAACATTCTGAATTTCAACTGAGTGTACATGGTTCGTTATAAATCGGATTTCTTCGAAACAAGAAACGTTAGGATCAATCTAACTATAGTTTTCTAATGGGAAAGAAAAATCGAGATTTCATCGTATAGATTATAAGATATGCCCAAATCAAAAATTTAAAATAGTCGTTGTGAAATTTGTTTATAAGCCATAACGATAATTTAATTATAAGTAAATATTGGATTTGAATTTGGACAAAACCTTTGAGGCGTAGTTATAATTTAATTTTTAGAATTTTACTGTAATTTTTATTTCGTAGAATAAGCAACTTTTTATTTGAAGTATTTTGCACCCTATATCAATATTTTGGGATTCACAATATAAGTCAGCCTACCGTTGTTGTTATATATTTGAAGTCGTGAGGCAATGCTGAACACAACAGTGTTTTTATTTCTGTCCGTAGCGGCGTGAACATGAATGGAATTCTATGTAATAGGGTTATTTTGTTGGTAGACGAAATTTAACGGTAGAAACTAAATTTACCAAAATAAAAAGAAGTTTTACCCGAAGAAATTATACGCACACAAAAGCAAAAAGCTTGAAGTCAATGCCTACCTTATGCCTACCAAATACGGACTGACATGTACATTTTTGTTGAAGCCATAAATACTGTCGCTAGGGGAGATATTTCTTTAACGTATGGAAAAAAAAAACTATTAAACTATTCGATTTCTTGCCATCCAAACAAGAAGTTACTTGACTGCCAAACCATTATCACCGTGCTCCCCAAGTAAACGTGGATACCACGGTTCTCTTTCCTATATAAATCTTTTACTTCATTCATTTCCAGCGTATGAAGGACTTCACTTCTTTCCACTTTAAAAAAAAAAAAAAAAAAAAAGAATGATGGCAAGATTTTTCGAACCAGGTGGGAGCAGTGTACTTCGAGCGGAGCACCACTCCTGAGCGATGACAGAAGAGCTCGCTGGTTGCCCTGACCTGTGCAAGTGGCGGTTCGGGTGTCTTGCAGTTTGAGGGTGGGCGGGTGTGTTTTAAATTGTAAGGGTCCATTCAAAAAAAAAATATATATATATATATAAGGGCGGAAGTGGCTTGGAAGTTGGGACAAGGGAATCATGCAGGGGTAGTGAGGGGGCTAACGTGTAGCATGGATTCGGCTTTTTACGTGGGGCTTGTGTGCAGCAATGAATTGAAAGGGAGAGGGTGGGATCGGTGGAATGGTGAATATTGAGTACACAGCTATGCACGAGTGGTTCCAGTGAGATAAAGGAAGAATGGAAGAAGATAGGACTGTAGAATATGGGTGCGAGTTCCTTTTTGAAGTGAGTTTAAGTTTGATGTTTGGGCTTTGGGCCATTTTGAAGAGAAAAAAAAAATTATTACAATATAATATAAGGTGTGGAGACCAATTGGAAAGGTGGGAAGAAAGGAAGCTTTGGGGAGCAATTGTTCAGGGGCGTGATATTATGTGGTAACACGGCGTGGACAAGATTTTAAAAGGTAATAACTGTTTTAATAGTTAATATAAAGATTTAATTTATTATTAATTAAATGCTAACCTATTAAGTTAAGATCGTATAATTTATAACAGTGGTAACGAATTCATACGTGAACTGTGTTTAACAAAACAGGGTGTGTCGGAACCAGATCGACGAAGACAGTGTGATGGAGCGAGGCTAGTTAAGTGAGGGAAGCTACGGGGATTTTCAATAAAATTAAACGACCGTTTAATTTTATTAAAATCAACTGTTTCCACGACGGAATAAAAGTCCAAGGTGAGTTAAACTCACTCAGTTCCTCATTTATATTTATTATAAGTTGGGTTTAATATTTATTTGCTATGTTCGCTGAAAATTGGTTGACTTGATGATTGTTTGGCTGGTTGTTAAATATTGTTATACCGATTATTTAAATTAAACGTTGTTTAATTTAAGTAAAACGGCATCGTTATTTTTACGATGATTTCCATACAAGGTAACTCACCTTGTTGGTTACGTTTATAATCATATAAACGTATTTAAATTGAATTGGATGCTGAATTATCATCGTTGGTTGACTACTATCAGTTGAATTGATCACTTGCACATGTTCCTTACATGAACCGTTTAACTAATATGGTTGGATTGTTGGTTGGATTGTTGATTGTTGAATATGAATGCAACGTTGTTGTGTTATTAACCAATAAGGAATATTGATTGAGAAATTTATAGCAGATGGCCGAAATACAAATTGTTTTTATAAAGAAAGATTACCGTTAGTTAAACTGATAGAAGTGAAGTTATGAAATTTATTTTATAACCGAGTATGGTTTTTTTTTAAAATATATTATTTTAAATTGGGTTTATAAAAGGGAAATAAACCAACCATATTTACATTGATTGTTTTAACCAAAATCACTATTTTTGTACCGAAAATCTAACCGTGCGCGAAGCACGTGCTTCATCTCAATAATTGAGTGATACTTTGATAAGCAAGTGAGCGAATAGTGAGGTAAATTGTTTTAAGTAACAATTTAAAATGAGATTATATTGATTTGATTATTATTTATTTAAAGTAATTTAATTTGAAATTAATTGAAATGGAAAGACGAAATGAGAATTGATTAATGAAGTTAAGCATGTTTAGAGTAAACTAAGTCAATTGTGTTAATTGAAATGGATGTATAAATTTATTTATTAGAAATAATTAATGGTTAAATAAAGATTTTCTTAAATGTTGATAATTGGAAATTAGCAATGTGGAAATGGGATTTTAAAGGCAATAATGGAGGTGTATAAATGGTAGGGCCTATTTATAATTAAGTGATAATTTAAAAGCAAATTATATTAGTGATAATTTAAGTTTAAGTTGTACTTTTAAAGTGAACTCTTATTTGAAATTCTATACAATGGAATTTTGTCAAAGTTGAACGGAGTTTCAAACCCAAGTTTTATCGAATAAATAAACAAGTCGGGATATGAAATGGAAACCAAACAAAAACCCCAATTTGAGTTAGAATAGTAAAACGAGTGAAGTTAAAAAGATGAAGTATAGATCCATGATTTTCAAAAGATGATGTTTCGTCAAGATAGAATAAGAAATGGGATTTGTTTAATATTGGGAATAAATATCGGTTTTGGGTATTGCAACTGGCATCTATCTGAAGACAAGAATGTTGTTGATTAAGGTCTGAGAGGTAATTAAAATACTCCAACTTGATCAACTGCAGGATTGTCGGAAGATGATATTAGTTGCAGTAGTGAAGGTGTTAAAAGTGATTTATTTGAGAATTAATAGTGTATCGTTGAAGAATTTGGAATACATACGATGGGATTTCAAAAAGGGATTTAAAAAGGGTGTGAGAATATGGAAGGGTATTTCCGTAATAAAGAGACAAAAGGAGGTATGTGAAGATATAACGATATTTGCAACGTAAGGAGATGATATTTAAAATGAGATTATTCTGAAAGGGAAAGTGACGATTATGGCGGTCGAGTAACGAAACAAGGGGGATATCATAACGAGGGTTTGCAATGATCGAATACCCAATATTTGAAATAAGAAAAATTATACCAAACGGTTTGAAATGATAGTTAACAAAAATTGGATATGATTATTAAGATATATTTTTCCAAGTGTATAAATAGATGATTTGAGAATATCGATATATTAAAACTGATACATTATTTTGGTATTACAACTGATATATTTGTAATGGCCAAGTGACGCTGTATATTGAACCAATGAATTGGTTGTATTGATTGTTTATTTTGATAGTTAAATAACCGACTATCAAAAATCTTGCCTAACGTTGTTGGTACGGAAAGACCGGGATCGAATTTATATTCGAAAACCATTCCGACCAATGAATACGAAACGTAGAAGATGTTGATCGAGTTGGAGCAATGAAGACCGTAAATCTTCATGAGCGGAGAAACTATTGTTGAATTTCTCTGGCTGATCCCCAGAGATATTTCGATAATGATTTTGTCGTGATTGGAATCTACGGATTGCAAGGACTACTCGCTACTGATCCATGGGGTGATTCCTATATTGGATGCAGTAGGAGGGTGCCTTCGGTTCATCCTGTTCCTGGATGACTTGTATGGACGATGTGAATGGCGGCCAGATGTTTCAAAAATCGATTATAACCTCAAGCCTCATCAACCGGGAAATGACAAAAATCGGGCAGGCAGCATGGCTATGTGGGTCGCTCCCATTAGGGTGTATAATCACCTATCTAGAGAAATTCCTTTTGCTTCTTTAATCTATCGATTCTGCCCATTCTGGAATGGTGGTTTGAGTCCAACCGTTGGTGATATACATTCGATACACTCAAGCGAAATGAGTGGTCGGTCATGTGAGGGCCGGGTTGCAAGACGTTCTTGTTGAACCCAGTGTATTCGCCTCTAGAGATACACGAGCGGCAGGTGGCCCCATACCTTGTCATAGTCGGAATCCAAACTCCAATAAGCGCCCACGGTTTTGATTGTATATATATACGTGGAGCGTGAGATGCAAGCGTTCCACTAGATTGATATTTACTTGTATTTAGACACTATTATAATATCAGAAAAGATATTGATTTCAAAACTGTTTTGGGTTATCGTAAGGTAAAAACCGTCCGTGTTTATGTATGGATCGGTCTTACGATTATCCTTTTCTTTCGAAATGATTTTAAATTTAAAATCAAGTTGTGTGATACCTTAAATACTGTGCGAGTTTTTCTCACTCTGGTTCACCAGACTGACCCGGTGTTTTGTAAATGCTCGGGTTAGACCGAGGTGTACAGGTTCAGGTTATCAGGTACTGTGAAGTCCAGAGACGAGTTGGAGATGTTCAGACGTATGATATTATCTAGTATTATCCCGCTGTGTGATGTATATGAGGACAGATTATTATAACTGTCCAGGCGTATTGATGTACTCTGATGATTGTAAGTTTTATTTCAAAGCTCTCTATAAAGTTTATTTATATATTATATTTTGTTCCGCTGCGATGTGAGACTCTGTGTAGTGTTGATTCTTCTTCTTATTCTTCTATTCTAATATTCTTTCTTTCTTATCTCACCCTCTAACTTCTTTCTCCTAGCTTTCTAGGGTTTCGGTACTTGAGTTTTGGACACGAGTGGTGTTAGTGTCAAGATTCAAGTGTCGAAATTCCCGGGTCGCTACATGTATTTATAATTCATCAAAAATTATTATCAGATTTTGAAATTGTGATGAATTATGACTACAGTATATTTCATAACAAGAGGAGATTTAATTAATATTTTCATGATGATTGAACATTTATTATAATATCTTTGAATTGGTCATTATTTCACAATCATCTCCTTTATCTATCATCTATCTGCCATCCATGATAGTTCTATATTAATGTGGAGAGTTTGATATTTTTTAAAAGATAATCTTGAATAAACAGTGAAAAAATTTGTGATGGAATTATGGGTATGTTATTATTATTCAGAATTAGTGATAATTGAAAATTTTCAATAATCCCAGTACAGTCGAGCATAGTTCATAATATAATTAATTTAGAAATTTATTTCACCGACCATTTCTGTACCTACCGCATTTCTATCATCCATTTTTTGGTTTTATATTCTGAGGAGTTTTTCATTTTGAAACTGAAAATGATAAATATATAAGTGTGTCTCTAACCTCATTTAAAAATCCAAGCTCTGGTCATGCATGGTTAAGAGATAACTTATAATTTAAGCTGCGACTGACCTCATTTAAAAATCCAAGCTCTGGTTATGCGTGGTCAGTGTGCTCTTAAAGAAAAAGGAAATATTGTGCTATAAATTGAAATTATTCTGAAATTCTCCTCGGTGTATAAAAATCAGCCTAACAATCCATCTTTCTAATCTGTGAAATGTGTTGAAATCTTATGACGTATTATGATTTGGTTATTGATAGGCATTGGGATTTGAGAATATTTGATTTTGCCACTTAAATTGAATTATTAATTATTGTCCAAATCCATCAATGTTTTTGTGCTAATTTTTTTTCAAAAATTCTTTTGAAAATAATTGGAACTCATTTTTTTTGTAACTCTCCTCATTTTATATAAAATTCATCGTAAATCCGTCATTCTCTACAATGTGAAATATACCACCTGTTCTCAGAATATTATGATTTTTGTTTGACTGATTGAGATTCATGATGACTGTTCTTCCTCTTAAGCTGATATTATATTTTTAGTCATTTTTCATCTATTTTTAAATTCTTTATCCTTTTGATGATAACAAAAGGGGGAGAATGGATTGAGATTTTGATTTATGAGTGAATAGTTTATAAATATTTTTAATTTTGAAAATTAATTATTATTCATTTAATTTCACTCATGCACAATTATAGGGGGAGTTCTCTGTTATAGGGGGAGCTTTTAAATAGGGGGAGTTCAAAAGCTCCTGTCAAACACATCTATTGTGCTCACTCATGCACAATTCTAGAGGGAGTTCTCTGTTATAGGGGGAGCTTTTAAATAGGGGGAGTTCAAAATTTCCTGTCAAACACATCTATTGTGCTCAAAATCTTTTATTTGTTTGTCATCATCAAAAGGGGGAGATTGTTGTATATGACGTAGTTGTATACACAATTATATGATTTTTGTTTGATGATAACAAACAGGTAAATATTATTTTAATGTGTTTGTTACTGGTATCAAGTACTGTTCTATATATACATCACAAACATGAATATAATATTTATATTTAAATAAAATACGAATGTACAGAAATTCAAATATTCACACAGTATTTTATTTAAATATAATATTTTATTTCAATAGTTAAAACAGTACAGATTTATATCTCCACTATTTATATATTCTTCACATGACATTGTACTTGTATATAAACTGAATACGATAAACAAATTTGCTTGAACAAAAATTTGAGCACAATAAAATAATATTTTATTTCAATTAAATTTGTTTATTACAAACATCAGTATAATTCATATATATATATATATATATATATATATATATATATATAAACAGCTCCTAACTACATCACTCGTCACTCTATACAATTCATATA
The DNA here is from genome assembly GCA_030737875.1 of Allium sativum. Lineage (NCBI taxonomy): Eukaryota > Viridiplantae > Streptophyta > Magnoliopsida > Asparagales > Amaryllidaceae > Allium > Allium sativum. The sequence continues at coordinate 481,767,778 of CM060924.1, forward strand.
TACAATTTCATTTACACAGATTCGTATAAATTTACACAGACACACTGACACTCCTCTTATTTTCAGTCTTCTGTCTTCACAGTCCTTCGTCAGTCCAGTCTTCATACCTGTCACATGAAACAAACACACAGTACACTGCAATAGAAATAATACTGAACACATGCGAATATAATTTTTATTTTGAAAATTTATTTGCCTCAGAATTTCGGTGTGTTTCTCATCATTTTTCATGACTTGATCTGATATATATATATATATATATATATTTCTATTAACCACTGATCAGCCTCAACACACTACACTGGTTTGCTGATCAGAACCAGCTGATTCTGAACAGCCTCAACACAATGTAGCGATTTGCTGATAAAGTTTCATTCGGGCAGTCACACATATATACACACATGTATACACACACATACGTGCATATATACATATATGTATACATGAAAGAAAATACATGACAAACAGCAAAAGTGAACTGTCAAAAGTAATCAAAGCTGCTCAAAAATTCAAAACTGGTTCAAGCATATGAACAAGCAGGAGGCACAATAAAGTATATGGATGCACAAGTAAATATGGTGCAAATGCAAGGATTCAAGTTTCAGCAAAACAAGTCGGTGTACATATGCTCAAGTTCAAGACATGTCATGATAAGGTGAAAAGTGGTCTAGCTAGAATGAACAAGATGGTTCAGCTTTACTCAAGCATGATCAGTAGTGTATAAACAGCCTAAACATATGCCATCAAGTTCACAATGCAACATAAAGTTAAAACAGCAAACATAACATGGCATGACTCAGTGGTGTACAACATGTAATGCTTCAGGTTCACGTAGCAATGTCAAAATGGATGAAGAAATTCAGCAAGCTCAAGATCATATGCACAAGCAACACAAGGGTGGTACACACAACAACAAATCATGTATAAGCATGACAGCAGCAATATATATACATATATATATATATATATATATATATATATATATATGGAGCAGACAAACAAGACATGTACAAGATTCATAATACAAGCACTGGTGTGCACATGGTCAAGCCCCACATGCCAATCCAAGTGCTAAGAAGAATCTGACCAGTTTAGACTCAAGATTCAAGTGTATATATACACAGCAAGACCAAGTGAATGAGGCAAACAAATAAGTCGAGCACATCATAGGTCAATGATCATCAAAACAGCAAGGAACCAAAGGTGCATCAAACAAAGCATGATCTTAGCCAAAGAAATCGGCAAAGTAATGTGAGAAGTAAATATACAAAGTCTAGGTTCAGGAAAGAAAGTGGAGCATTAAACAATTGAGTAATTATGGCATGACAGATTACAAGAAATCATCTTTCAAGATTTTTTTTCAGTATTGAACAAATCTTTTGTTTCAGTGGGATAGAAAACATATATGGCAAGCTCAACATGTTTTCCTGAAAACAAGCAAAGGACCACAGTTTATTTTTGAATTGGTTTCCTGAAATATGAATCATTTACTCTCGGCTAAGAAAATATCCAAAAATGATTCAAGGCAAGTTTTTTTTTAAACCAGCATGCAAGAATGGATGGACAATCTGTTTTATGGCGAGAATCAAGTAAGGATATTCAAGACAACAAATTTATTCACGATAATCATTTTTGGAAATGAATAAAACTGGCAAGTGTTTTTAAAATGAACAATTTAAAGATTCTTTGACATATGTTTTAATGAGATCAAAGAATCCATCTTTGGCAAAGTTTTAAAAACATTCCCGAAATCATTTTGAGCAAGAAAAATCAATTCTTTTCTGAAATACAAGTGCTTCCAGTTTTGAGTCAAATTCTATTTCGAATTCAAAGGGGCAATTTAAATCTGGAGATTCATTGAAAGACCAAAGCCACAATTTCCAGATTTCTCTCAATCAAATCAAAGCCATTCTTAAATTAAATCAAGGCAACATTATTCACGCAAGGGAAAATCTTCTTGGAGGCCAAAATCATGTCCAATTTCATCAATTCGAATTCACACAAGTGCCAAATCAATCAAGGATGAGTATTTCCAGAATTACCATAACAAATCAAGCCGATTCAATCAGAGAAACCAAAAAGGGAAATCATGCAACTAATCAGACCAATCAATAATGTAATCAGAGAATACATTGGGATTTATAATCCTATATAACACTCTATTCATCATTGGCCCAATCAATCGAAAAACCAAAAAAGAAACAATTCAAGAGGAATTCAAGATATAAAACTCACATATTTTTCCGAGCATCTTCGATCAAAAGCCAAAAAGAGGAATCCCAAATCCAAGCATCAGAAAGCTGTGAGGAAGACAAATTCGAGCGACATAATTTCATTTCATCAATCTATCGATTTAGGGATTCCAGAGAAACCTTTTTTTTCGTTTGAAGCCGCCATTTTGTTTAGAGCAAAAGAGGGATCGGACTAAATGAAAATGAAGATGGATCAAAAACAAATGGGCCGGCCATTTTAATTTAGAAGGGCATAGTTTGTTTTTAATTTGAGAAAAGGGTTTCTTTGTTTTATTTTTGTTTTGGTTTTTGTTTTTAATTCCATCTGTAATCATTCCATCAGTTCTAGAGTCTGTAAAATTCTAGCAGTTAACTAGAGTCTGTAAAAACTAGGGTAAAATCTGGTCGAGGGGATATCGATCAGTCTAGGGTTTTGAGCATAGGGTTAGAATAGGAGCAGGGTTTGCGAGTGTACATGATCTTGTATGCGAGATCTGTTCTATCACCTAGTAGAAACCTTAGGATTGCAGCAGTAGGCAGGGTTTTGCCGAAGCTGGGTATATCTGTGTGTGATTTATTTCCGGAATTTCTGTTTCTGCTATATTCTGTGATCTGTTTATTATTACATTTCTCGTTAGATTTTTAATTCAGTTAAAAACTGTGATAAACCCTATTCACCCCCCCCCTCTAGGGTTAATCTAGATCCAACAGTATATTCATAATGTATGAACTAAAATTTTAATTCATAAATATTGGAATTTGTTCATAATAAGTAATAATTGATTTATAAATTTATCTGAATTTTGATTTGAATATAAGTTATAAATCATTGAATTTGATATAATGGTGAATAAAAAAACGAATATTTTATTATACTAATTAACTGGTTAAACTTGCCATTTGTAAATAATCTCAGAATTCGATGAAAATAATTTTATTGGATTCAAAATTGTAAATTATGGTAATTTCTAAAATTTCATAGTCAATGGAATTATATTTTGATCGTAATAAATTAAAACGGGTAGAAAATTGTGTGTATAATTCAATTAAATAATAAAGTTTTAATAGAAACTGCTGTAGACTTCAGAATTGGGCTTCGTAACTAGTTCCATTGCATTCAGAAGGCGTTAAAGCATATTGTTAGGCAGTAAATAGGCCTGATTGGACTCAGTTCAAATTTTGACTTAAATACATACAAACCGAGAAGATTAATATTATTTTATTATAATAGAAACCCTAAATTTCTGAGCCGCCGCCTCCTATAATTTTCAATGGTCGAAGTCTTCAGAACTTTAATCGTTAAAATCTTCCAATCCTTTCAACAAAATCCAATTTTTTCAAAGCAAATATCGAAGAATATCGAGAGATCTTCGATTCCATACGGTTGGATCAAATTACAACAACTTATAATCACCAAAATTGGATCTAGAACGCAGCGGATTTAGGCGCGTTTTCCGAGGCAAGGAGGACTTCGGGTCCGGCGTCAGTCATGGTGAAGAGGGATTAGGGGATGGCAGTTCTGATGGTGACATCCGATCGAGAGCTGGTGGACTAAAATGGCATGCATGATTTTATTTTCATCGAAGCGTTGGGTTCATATTTTTCCTAAAACGTGAATTGCAAATTTGGGAAGAAGGACAGTGCTGATGTGGCAATTGTTGAGTGGGTAGATAGTTTATTTTATTTTATTTTTATAATTTAAAACTCAAATGTTTAAATGTCCATAACTTTCTGCTACGAGGTCGGTTTTGGACAAAATAAATTGCGTTGGGATTGTATCGACGAGCTCTTCGCGATGCCGCTGATTTGGACTGATTCTGGGACCGTTCATTTTTGGGCTAAGATTTGAATTTCAATCTCATTTAGAACCAAAGCTGAGTGATTAAACCCACTCACATCTAGCTAAAATATTCGATTGTTAGTTGAATTAAATTCATGCCGTGATATGATTGTATTGTTTGCTGTTTAATTGTTTAAATTGCATATTTATGTCAAATCTGCATAGACTGTATAATTTAATTTAACTGTTATATAAATTGTAGTGTTAGAGATTAATTTCTAGTTTCAATAATAATAAAAAAGTAGAATCTTATACCTGATGACTAGTAACTGATATTATTGAACCATTTATATGTGCTGATTTTGATGTATGCCTTGAATTTATGTATTTAATGTATTGATATAAAATTCATCTTGTTATCAATATTCTTTATAGATGTTTTTGATTTTTGTTGATTAATCTCAACTATTACCCTAGATGTTACGGGCATCAAATAAACCCGGGATTAATCATTAAAATGAATTAAGAACATAGGTTGAAATGATAAATACCATGACCTTGATATGGACTGAAATGATATATATCCTTCCCCAAATGCTAAAATTAAACTTTAAGTATTACTTGGCCATAGGATAGGAAATTATATACGGACATTGGTTGGTTAAAGAAAAAAATGTATATTTTATCTTGAATTTTTGGATATTATTTTAAAAAAATGTTTTTTAATCTTGAATTTTGAATATTATTTTAAAAAATGTTTTTCTTGAATTTTTTAATATTATTTTAAAAAAATGGTATTTCATCTTGAATTTTGGAATATTATTTTAAAGACAAAATAAGTGACATTATTAATCAATTTTCTTTAAAATTGGACTTTGTTCTTTGAAAATTAATTTTTTTAATTTTAATAGGATTCGTAAATGTGGAGAACTGAAGTTAAATTGAATTGAATAAAAAATAAATTTATCGAAATTGATTTGTTTATCCATCATTGATACTATTTTAAATTAACCTGATTTATTGTAATAATTAAACTGTGAACTCGAGATTTTATAAAGGAACAATTCAAAGTGAGAATTATAATTGAAATTCAATTATTTGAATCGAATTATTAAATCGAATTGTTTGAAATCAAATTGTTGAATCGAATTAAAATAAATATGTGAAGTTGAATCGATTTGAATTAAGACATCGACATTTAGTCGAATTGATTTGAAACGAAAATATGGTTTTCTGTTTGGTTAAATTTTTGAAGATATGATTCTAATTCCAACTATAGTATTTTTAAACCATTTTGTAAACTATTTTATTTTTATAATAATAATTTTCTTACAAACTATTTACCTTATAACTATTATATTTTATTATTTATTTTAAATTAACTATTTTAATATTTATCTATTTATTTTATAAACTATTTTAATATTTTACCTATAGATTTTACAAAATCTGAAATTCTATTTTAAATACAAATTATTTATTTTCTAACTATTTATATTATATATTTAAAAAAAAAGAATTTTTTTTTATTTTAAATTATTTTAAAGTTGGAATTGCTTCAAGATTTTAAATTAGTTAAAATGTAGATTTTATGATGAATAATATTCTCTCTTGAATATTGATATTTTGATATGAAGTACGAACCCCTGTGAAATGTAAAGGAACTAACCGGTGTGAAAAATGTAAACGATTGGTTGTTAAAGACACCCGGATCGGATATTGTCATACTCTCTGCCAATACCGAAAACCACTTTAACAACTGTGTACGCGGTGGAGTTCCAGAATGAAGTGGGTTGATTTGGAGGCGATTACTAGATTTGAAGAAAGAGAAGGATAATGGGTATCCTTGACCTTCGGGTCATAATTAAAATGACTAAAACAGGGCTATACCAGACCAAGTGGGGTTAGCTACCTCCATCGGCAACACTTCTGCGTTTATTACTATAGTCCCTCGGTTTGATTAATTTGATTTGATGTGCATCCGTGATTTGGAAGTTTTGTTCGAGGTGGGCGGTAGTCGCGGTTATGCATTACCACCAGTCCGTGCATGCAACTAGTATAATTTTACTCTGGGCATTCCTCGTGCGCCTTGTCATATTATCCTGATCGAGCCCCCTACGATTTTGATTTAATGTTGTCGTACAGCATCGCATCCCTATCCACCGACCGTTACTGGTGTTTTATATGCAATGTTTACGACAATATATAAACGACGTAAGGGTAAAAAAGTAATCCCGCTTACGCTATTTTAATATGTTATATTTGACCATATACATTATTATAATAGTGTATCGTATTATATAGTATCCAGTATAACGGACCTTAGGAGATGGAATTTCCTGTAACATCTCTTAAGTTATTGCCCTCATATTATCACATGAATTTGATTTAATCGATTTGAAAATATTTTAGTTCTGATCCGAGTGTTTTTGTCTTTTCATTTGTGCTCGGGTCAGCCTGAGTTTTCAGTTATTGAAGACAACGTTACGAAGATGAAGATGGAGCTTGCCAGAAGTATTATTATTTACTTCCACTGCAAATATTGGTATGTTTATTTTAGTTACCTCTGACGATTTTCGTAAAATTATAATCATATGTATGTTTTAACAGCTTCATGAACTGCTATTTAATTATTATACATTGTCCTTCCGCTGTGAGTTTCTGTGTTTGTTTTTCTTCTTATTTTATTTTTCTTATATAAATCCTGATAGCTATCCATATTTTTGATTTGTTTATGTCGACATTGAGGATCATTGTCGATTTGAACGGTCTAAAAATCCCGGATGTTACATTTGGTATAAGAGCTTTAGTTTAGCGAAAACCTTGGCTCTATTTGGGATTAACTCATTAGAGATAGTGTAGTAATACCCTAGATGAGTTTGAGTGTGTATGAGAGAGCGTACTTGTAATTTTGATATAAAATGATTTTGTATTGTGTCGGTTTGTTCCGTTGAGTATTTATGAATTCTGGTCGGTACTTGGGATGCGAAGGCATCGATAAGGATTTCTAAACACTTGAATATGACTCATTGACATAATATTGTTTTGAATTATATTATATATAGAGAGAGAATTATTTGAAAATATATGAATTTTGATTTTGTTGATGATAATATTAATTTTTTTCATCATTTATCATTCGATTAATTAATAATTAGAACCATGGATTATTGAAAGTTTAAAAAAACTCAAATATTGAAAATGTATTGATAATGAAATAAGAAGTAAAATATGAATTTGAGAATTGATTTCGGGTGATTTTATAATATATTTTTATTTTAAAAGTTGTTTCATATAGAAATTGTTTCAAATGAATTTTTGAAATAAGTGTATACTCCCCTCTTGCCTTTGGAAAATGATTTTAGTAATGAGTGCACACATTATAAGCATTTATATTTAAGAGATTAGGGGGGAGATCACTTAGAAATTTTTATTCTTTATTATGAGAAACTTAATTTCATTTAAATCTTTTAAATTATGGTTTGAGATAAAGTACTATATATATTATTTCAAAGTTGTTTTGAAATTGACTTGAAGTTGAATTCTTAAATTTTCGAATAATTAATAAATTTCAATTTATGAAAGGAATCAAAACTTGAAATTCTAGAGACTTCAAAATCGTATAATAGGAAAATGATCCTAAGAGAAATGGAAATTAAAGTTGAAACTCTTAGAAATATGAATAGTTAATTTGAACCAAATTTAAACCATTGAACTTGTGTAAAATTCAATCCTTTCTTTGGCATATAAAGCTTACCAATTATATAAAAGTTGAAATGTTATATGAATGTGCAATTGGATAATATACAAGTTTAGTATGGATAATGAAGGTGGAAAAATTTGGTCTATATATACGAATGAATTTTAATTATGAAATAAACGATTTATACTTGGTTATGCTTGAAATTGAATTTAACTAGGTAATGAAGATAAACCAAATCAATGAAATAAACTAGTAAAATAAATTGTTTGGTTATGAATTAAATTGTATAGCTACTGAAGGTTAGATATTCGACGACTTAATATAATCGATCTTTTCAAGTCGATAATAAATGTTTAACTCATTTTGTGAAAATAAATGTGAATTGGTTTATAAATTATAAACTTAAGAGAAGATTGAACGAATTAATTAATTTAATTAAAATGAGCTTGTCGCGAAGCTGCAGTTCGTAATTTTTCGAATTAAAGTTTAAATGAATGTATAGGATCCAAAATAAGTCAGAATTCTTTTAAACAAGAATCTTTATGATCTGTTTGAATATAGTTTTCTAATGAAAGAGAAAATTTTGGATTACGCCTTATCGATTTTAAGATATGTGTAATTCAAATTTTCAAAAAAATCGCGGTTTGTTAATTCATAATTCAGGATTAAATTTTTAATGGAATTAGTTATGTAAACTAACGAATGAGACTAGTTGAAAAAATAATAATTTATATGGCCAAAAATACATGATTTGGCAATTTCTTACTACGCCTTTTCGAGGACGAAAGTTTTTAAGTGGCAGAGAGTGTAACATCCCGAATTTTTCGACAATTTAAAATATTAAATTTAATATGTTTTTGAACAAAATTGTGTCAAATGTTAAAAATTAATGATTTGTGTTGTATATTGATAACGTATGAACTAAAATTTTAATTCGTAAATATTGGAATTTGTTCACAATAAGTAATAATTGATTTATAAATTTATCTGAATTTTGATTTGAATAGAATTTATAAATCTTTAAATTTGATATAACGGTGAATAAACAAAAAAATGAATATTTTATTATACTAATTAATTGGTTAAACTTGTCATTTGTGAATAATCTCAGAATTTGATGAAAATAATTTTATTGGATTCAAAATTGTAAATTATGGTAATTTCTAAAATTTCATAGTCAACAGAATTATATTTTGATCGTAATAAATTAAAACGTGTAGAAAATTGTGCGTACAATTCAATTAAATAATCAAGTTTTAATGGAAACTGCTGTAGACTTCAAAATTGGGCTTTGTCACTAGTTCCATTGCATTCAGAAGGTGTCAAAACATATTGTCAGGCAGTAAATGGGCCTGATTGGACTCAGTCCAAATTTTGACTTAAATACACACAAATCGAGAAGATTAATATTATTTTATTATAATAGAAACCCTAAATTTCTGAGCCGCAGCCTCCTTTAATTTTCAACAGCCGAAGTCTTCAGAACTTTAATCATTAAAATCTTCCAATCCTTTCAACAAAATCCGATTTTATCAAAGCAAATATCAAAGAACATCGAGAGATCTTCGATTCCATGCAGTTAGATCAAATTACAACAACTTATAATCACCAAAATTGGGGCTAGAACGCAACGGCTTTAGGCGTGTTTTTCGAGGCAAGGAGTAAGTCGGGTCTGGCGTAAGTCATGGTGAAGAGGGATTAGGGGATGGCGGTTCTGATGGTGATATCTGATCGAGCGCTGGTGGACTAAAATGGCGTGCGTGATTTTGTTTTCATTGAAGTGTTGGGTTCGTATTTTTCTTGGAATGTGAATTGCAAATTTAGGAAGAAGGACAGCGCTGATGTGGCAATTATTGAGTGGGTGGGTAGTTTATTTTATTTTTATAATTTAAAACTCAAATGTTTAAATGTTCATAACTTTCTGCTACGAGGTCGGTTTTGGACAAAATAAATTGCGTTGGGATTGTATCGACGAGCTCTTCGCGATGCCACTGATTTGGACTGATTCTGAGACTGTTCATTTTTGGGCTAAGATTTGAATTTTAATCTCGTTCAGAACCAAAGCTGAGTGATTAAACCCACTCACATTTAACTAAAATATTTGATTGTTAGTTAAATTAAATTCATGCCGTGATATGATTGTATTGTTTGCTATTTGATTGTTTTAATTGCATATTTATGTCAAATCTGCATAGACTGTATAATTTAATTTAACTGTTATATAAATTGTAGTGTTAGAGATTAATTTCTAGTTTCAATAATAATAAAAAAATAGAATCTTATACCTGATGACTAGTAACTGATATTATTGAACCATTTATATGTGTTGATTTTGATGTATGCCTTGAATTTATGTATTTAATGTGTTGATATAAAATTCATCTTGTTATCAATATTGTTTATAGATGTTATTGATTTTTGTTGATTAATCCCAACTATTACCCTAGATGTTACATGCATCAAATAAACCCGGGATTAATCATTAAAATGAATTAAGAATGTAGGTTGAAATGATAAATACTCATGACCTTGATATGGGCTGAAATGATATATATCCTTTCCCCAAATGCTAAAATTAAATTTTAAGTATTACTTGGCCATAGGATAGGAAATTATATACGGACATCGGTTGGTTAAAGAAAAAAATGTAATTTTTAACTTGAATTTTTGGATATTATTTAAAAAAAATGTTTTTTAATCTTGAATTTTGAATATTATTTTAAAAAAATGTTTTTTCTTGAATTTTTGAATATTGTTTTAAAAAATGTTTTTTTTATCTTGAATTTTGGAATATTATTTTAAAGACAAAATAAGTGACATTATTAATCAATTTTCTTTAAAATTGGACTTTGTTCTTTGAAAATTATTTTTTTTAATTTTAATAGGATTCATAAATGTGGAGAACTAAAGTTAAATTAATTTGAATAAAAAATATATTTATCGAAATTGAATTGTTTATCCATCATTGATATTATTTTAAATTAACCTGATCTATCGTAATAATTTAACTGTGAACTCGAGATTTTATAAATGAATAATTCAAAGTAAGAATTATAATTGAAATTCAATTATTTGAGTCAAATTATTAAATCAAATTGAAATAAATATGTGAAGTTAAATCGATTTGAATTAAGACATCGATATTTAGTCGAATTGATTTGAACGAAAATATGATTTCCTGTTTGGTTAAATTTTTGAAGATGTGATTCTAATTCCAACTGTAATATTTTAAAACCTTTTTGTAAACTATTTTATTTTTATAATAATAATTTTCTTATAAAATATTTACCTTATAACTATTTTATTTTATTATTTATTTTAATATTTAACTATTTATTTTATAAACTATTTTAATGTTTTACCTATAGATTTTACTAAATCTGAAATCCTATTTTAAATACAAATTATTTATTTTCAAACTATTTATATTATATATTTAAAAACAAAGAAATTTTTTCTATTTTAAATTATTTTAAAGTTGGAATTGTTTCAAGATTTTAAATTATTTAAAATGTAGATTTTATGATGAATAATATTCTCTCTTGAAAATTGATATTTTGATATGAAGTACGAACCCCTTTGAAATGTAAAGGAACTGACCGGTGTGAAAAATGTAAAGGATTGGTTGTTAAAGAGACCGGGATCGGATATTGTCATATTCCCTGCCAATACCAAAAACCACTTTAACAACTGTGTACGTGGTGGAGTTCCAGAATGAAATGGGTTGATTTGGAAGCGAAAACAGGATTTGAAGAAAGAGAACGATAATGGATATCCTTGACCTTCGGGTCATAATTAATATGACTAAAACAGGGCTATACCCGACCAAGTGGGGTTAGCTACCTCTATCGGCAACACTTCTTCCTTTATTACTATAGTCCCTCGGTTTAATTGATTTGATGCACATCCGTGATTTGGGAGTGTTGTTCGAGGTTGACGGTAGTCACGGCTATGCGTTACCACTAGTCCGGGCATGCAATTAGTATATTCCTACTCTGGGCATTCCTCGTTAGCCTTGTTATATTATCCTGATCGAGCCCCCTACGATTTTGATTTAACGTTGTCGTATAGCAACGCATCCCTATCCACTGTCCGTTACTGGTATGCAGCAAGGGTGAATTACGAGAAGCTAGAGGTGAAAGTCGGGGATGTGGAAGGGCGAAAGGTGTTGATAAAGTGTAAGCGTGAAGAGGATGTCTTCGTTAGCTATCTATATTCGCTTGTGAATCCACAAGAAGACTTGTCGTCTATGCTGACCGCAAATGACTAAGTGGATGTCTTTGACGAGGTCAAAGGTTTGCCGCCGCATCGTGAGATCGAGTTTGGGATCGATTTGGTCGAGGGTGCTAGAAAAACGTTATGCCTCTTAGGCGGATGGCGCCTAAGGGACAGCGAGAGTTGGAGGTGCAAGTTCGTGACCTTTTAAGGAAGGGATTCATTCGGAGAAGTGTTTCCGAATGGGGTGCACTGATCGTGTTTGCAACCAAGACAGATGGCTCGTTAAGATTGTGTGTGGACTATCGTGAGCTGATCAAGGTGACTAAAAAGAACAAGTGTCTGTTGCCAAGGATTGATGACTTGTTCGATCAGCTTCACGAAGCCAAAGTGTTTTCTTAGATGGATTTGGCAATGGGATTTCACCAATTGAGGATAGCCAAGGATAGTGTGCCAAAGGCTGCTTTTAGGACACCGTCTGGTTTCTTCGAGTGGTTTGTGATGCCATTTGGGTTGACTAACGCACCAACGTATTTCTTGGATCTTATGGATAGGGTATTCAGAGATTAGTTGAATAAGTATGTGCTCATGTTCGTGGATGATATTCTGGTTTGCCCCAGGAATGAGGAAGAACACAAGACACACTTGAGAGCTGTGTTAGAGATCTTGCGAAAGCATCAGTTGAAAGCTAATTTCTCGAAGTGTCACTTTGCAAGGATGAAGTAATGTTCTTAGGTCATGTGGTTTCTGGAAATGGGATAGTGGTTGACCCCGCTAAGGTGGCAACAATCCAGTACTGCGATAGACCTAAGAATGCGACAGATGTTTGGAGTTTCCTTGTGTTGGCAGGATATTACCGATGGTTTATCAAGGATTTCTCCAAGATAGTTGCACTGTTGACAGGATTAACGAAGGAGAGCCAAGTGTTCACATGGGATGCGAAGTGTGAACAAGCGTTCGAAATCCTGAAGGAGAGAGTGACAAGTGCTCCTATGTTGACCGTTCCAAGTGGGAATGAAGAGATGGTGGTATACACCGATGGATGTGGTACTGGGCTTGGAGCAGTGCTAATGCAAAAGGACAAGGTCGTGGCCTACGCGAGTCAACAGCTAAAGCCGCATAAGAAGAATTACCCAACTCATGATTTGGAGTTGGCAACGATTGTGTTTGCTCTGAAGATGTGGAGACATTACCTGTTGGGAGTCCGATTCGAGTTGTTTACGGATCACAAGTCGTTGAAGCATCTTTTCTCCCAAAAGGATTTGAATCTTCGGCAGCAACTATGGTTAGAGTTTCTGGCATCATATGATTTTGATATAACCTATACTCCTGGTAAAGGTAACACAGTGGCAGATGTGTTGAGTCGAAGACACGCAAGTTTGGGAGCGATGTTTTCGGAATGGAAGAGCCTTGAGTATTTGGCAAGGTTTGATTTCAGGCCAAAGTGTGAGTTGGAACCTGAAATGTTGGCAAGCTTATCGATAAGACCTACTCTCATCGAAAGGATTGGCGAGAGCCAAAAGCAAGATGCAAAGCTTGTCGAGTTTGTCCCGAAGATGGAACCGGAAGATAAAGAGTTCGAAGTCGACCGAGAAGGTTGGCTTCGGAAGCAAGGGCGATTAGTTGTTATCGATATCGATGGATTGAGAGATGAGGTTATGAGAGAATGTCATCACCCGAAGTTAACAATTCATCCCGGTGGTAACAAGATGTATCAGGACATGAAGCGAGTCTACTACTGGGAGGGGATGAAGCAAGATATTGGAAAGTTCATTTTCAAGTGCATGTAGTGTAAGTTAGTGAAAGCTGAATAGAAGAAGCCGAGTGGTTTGTTTCAGCCATTGGAAATTCCTACATGGATGTGGGAACAAATATCGATGGATTTTATCGATGGACTACCTAGAATCATGATAAGAAATGAAGGGATTTGGGTCATTATGGATCGCTTGACCAAAAGTGCAAGATTCATTCCTGTCAAGTTGACTAGAACAACGTCGAAGCTAGCTGGATTGTTAGATTCCATGGCGTCCCAAAGAGTATAGTGAGTGGTCGAGATCCGTAATTTACTAGCAGATTTTGGTAGAGTTTGCAAGAAGCTTTGGGAATCGAGTTGTGCTTGAGTACAGCATATCATCCCCAAACTGATGGTCAGACCCAGAGAGTCAATCGAGTTTTGGAAGATCTCTTAAGAGCTTGTGTGTTGGATTTTGAGGGATCATGGGAGGACCATCTACATCTGGTTGAGTTTGCGTGTAACAATAGCTACCAGTCCAGAATTGGGATGGCACCATACGAGGCATTGTATGAGAGACCGTGCAATTCTCCGACATGTTGGTTAGGAACTGGAGATAAGTTGGTACTTGGGCCAGAAATGATAGGAGTGACCTCGGATTGTATCGAGATGGTTCGGCAACGAATGAAGGCAACCCAAGATCATCAGAAAAGTTACGCTGATATGCGTCGTAACGATTTGGAATTCGATGTTGGCGATATGGTTTTCGTGAAGGTTTCGTCGTTGAAGTATATGGTGAGATTTGGAAGTAAAGGAAAGTTAGCTCCTAGGTTCATTGGACCATTTCCGATAGTCGAGCGAATTGGAAAGCTCGCATATAGACTGGAGTTACCTGAGAAGATGTCGAGTGTGCATAATGTGTTCCATGCGTCATTTCTACGGAAGTTCGTGCATGATTTGAATAGGGTGGTATCTCCAGAGCAGTACGAAGACCTAGAAGTAGAAACCGCAGTTGCGAGACCTTGTGAGCCACTTCGTGTTGTGGGAAATAACACGAAACAGCTTAGAAGGAAGACGGTTAAGTTTGTCAAGGTACAATGGAGTAAAGATGGTGACGATTATACGTGGGAGACGGAAGAGAGCATAAAGGCGACTCATCCAAAACTCTTCGTCGGTAGGACCCTTTGATATCGTACCGTCATTATATAGTTGTATCTTGTTGATTGTTTGATAGAATTCCACGTGCTAGGATTATGCTATGGATGCATGGCTTGATGGTTGCTAGTTTAAGTGATAGAATTGGCTTCTCATAGATGATAGGCATGTAGAGTCATTGTGATTGCCTTTGTTTGCTTGGAATTTCGGGGGCGAAATCCTTAAGGAATGGGGGGGGGGGGAAGAATGTAACAGCCCGCATTTTACGTATCGGTAGATTGTAAAATATTTTTATTTTATTCCCTAAGGGTTGGATCATTCTCATCTTTTAATATGTTTCTTATGGGGATGTGAGACATGTCCATAATTTTTACTGATTTTATTTGTGACCATTTTGCCCCTGTCAGTCTTGTACAGGGAATAACTTTTGATTCGGGTCGAATAAGAGGGTGATACCTATGCCATTGGAAATGAATTGACGATTTCCTTTTCGTAGAGTGGTTACATTAAGGATTTGGCTCAGCGGATTGGGAGAAATCGCTGCTTTAAGGTTTTTCAGTTGGTTGTTTAGGTTTGGAGAGCCTAATGGGCTAAATTGGGAGGGCCCATTAGTGGGCTGGTGGAATCCTATAAATAGGGGGTGAGAGTGAGGGGAAAGGTTTACTTTCCCATTCTCTCATTTGGAGGCATTGATCTCCTTCTTCCTTTAACAGCTTTCTACCATTAAAAAAATCTAAGGAGGGAAATCATAGATCTACACCATTGGAGGCTAGCTCTACGACAATTGGAGGAAGGATTCATCGGATCAAGGTGTTTAGTGCGAGGTGCTTGCTGTCCGGATTCCTTTTTCATTGATTTTAGATTGTTTCGGCAAATCCGTGAGTGATTTACATCTCTCACATGAATGCAATAAAGTATATGAGTGTTTATGCATGTTTCTCATCAAATTCAAGTGTTTCACCATAGATTTACACCGTTATATGTCTATTTTCATATGCATCACTCTATTATCTAATTTAGCAAGTTTTACCCATTAATTTCATGTCATTTCACATGCTTATGTAAGTTAGATCTCTTGTTTTGATCATATGTTCAATTTAATGGTTTTAGGTGATATATGCATCATTTTTGTGGTAATCGTCATATTCATGTTGTTAGCAATGTTATGACATGTTTATGATTGTGTTTGATGATTTTGGTTGAGTCAGTTTCGTCGGATTCGTTGTTTGGCGAAGTTTTGGTCGAAATCGGAGTAGAATTGGAGACGTGCAGGAAGTGGATCGGGTCGGCCATAAGTGGGTCATGTCGGTCAAAAATCTTGTCTTGGAGAATAAGTCAGAACGGGTTGTCGGAATGAAGGAATGGTCGGGTCGGGCTATGTCTGGTCGGGTCGGTCCATTTAAGATGGGTCGGGTCGGTCCAGAAGTTGAGGTGATGAAATGTCGGGTCGGGTCGGTTACATTGTGCAATCGAATCGGATCGGTCATGTTAGTGATCGGATCGGGTTAGTCGTATTAGTGATCAGATCGGGTTAGTCATGTTGATGATAGGACCTGGTCGGTCATGTCCCAGGGAGGGGTGAGTTTGATCGGGTCGGTCGTAGGGTGCAATTGGGTTGGGTCGAGCTGAACTGATCGGGTCGGCCTATATCCTGATCGGTTATGTTTTCAGCAGCGCTTCTAAACGCTGTGCTTGATAGTGATGATGCTTTTCCAATAGGGTCATTTTCTGAAAAAGTGTGTTTTTCGGGTACGACTTATATTTGAAGAAAAGAGCTTGAAAAAAATATTTTTCGGGGGCAACCCCCCCGAACCCTAACTGCAGCGCAGTGATGTAATTGGCTCAGTGATGGTGTAACTTTGAGAAGAATTCAAGTAGGAATATTCGAAGTGTTGGAAGGTGTTCGTTGGTCGGTATAGAACAGCGAATGAGGTGACAACTCAAAGGTCGTGAGTTAGTGGATAATGGTTGCTCGAGAAGGTTGCTTGAGCTATGAAACATCGTCAAGGTTGGATGACTAGAGATGCAAAGGCCGAGAAGTCATCGTTGTCATAAGTTCTAGCAGGCTCAAAGCAGGGGTACAATGGGGGCACCCAAAAGACCGGAAGGTTGCTGGTTGAGTACCTTGGGTATCGTTGAAAGGTCTAGTTTTCAAGGTTGGACATATAAAGTTTATGCTAGAACTTGGGTTACCATTAGCCCTTGACATGTGGCAAGGTTGGCCGTCATACGATTAACGATGGTTTCAAAGCAGGATTGGCGGTGATAGCTAGAGTCAGTCATGGATGATTGGTTGTTCTGCTTGTACCGTCTCATGTAGGTTGTCCAATGTCGAAGGAGATGTTCCTTGGGTGCTTATGTGATATTGGTTTAGGCCTTTGGGGCTTGTGCTTGAGGGATGTTAATTTCGATTAAGATGGTTTACATGAGAAACGTATAATTTGGATGTTTGGAGTGTTTTACCATGATTGAATGGGTGTTCTGGTTTCCGTGGATGAATGGTTGAATTGTTTAAAGTAAAGGCTATCACTGTCTGATGTGGGGAAGATAAGGTTGAGTTCTTCTCAGGTGTTGTGGGTAGATTAGTATGTTTATCTATCCATTCTCATACAATTTATTGTTGAAGTTTGTTAGTTGTTTTATCACTCACTAAGACTGTTGTCTGACTCAAGGTTTTATATCTCCTCTTATTACCTTGGGTTGTTCATCCGATTGTTGGATGGGCAGACTAAGTGGTAGGTGACAGGTGATAACTTAAGTGAGGACGGTGTTGCTATTCGGAGACGAGCAGGCGGCTGGCGTACTGTCTTTACTACTATCTAGTATTTGTTTCCGCTGTGTGCTATTTCTATGAGTGTTGTAGTGAGGAAAATTGTTCAAACACTACTGTTGCTATCCACGTGTAAGGGAAATACTTTCTAGTTGGCATGAAAGTTTAGTGTTTTCTGCTTCATTACCACTACCTGTTGTATATATTCTATTATATTTTATCCTTGCGCTGTGATTTTACGACAAGTTTCGTTTATCTACCATACCTTGATGATTGTCGATAGCTGCCTGGCACACCTTTCAGCGCATTATTCCTCTTGTATAGTGCGGGGGATGTGGGCAGTTGTCACAGTGTACGAATCAAGGAACTTGCCTTTACCGTTTGATATTTGATTAGAAGCCAAAAAATTATTCTGGACAACAGAACCTATTTAGCATATGCAAAATTGTAGGAAACAAATTTATAAGTGTACAAATGACTCTACAAGCAATACATCGAAATATTAATTAAGAACATATAAAAAGAAGTGAAGCCTTATTGCTTTAACTTCAAAAAAGGATTGAGTTGATTTATTTTCATAACATGCAGTCTTCTAAATTGATTATCAAACAAAATATATGTGGTACTTAACAAACATGATGTGGTCATATTCTACATTTAGATTACTGGTTAGAAAACAGGGCTAGATTTCATTACAAAGGGATTCCAGTAACATAAACAAAAAGATTACTATATTAACAAACATACCTGGAATATGGCCTTCTTGTCATCCCATTTAAACCAAGTTGGCCTTCCCCAATCTGCAAATTGCTTTCCATTTTGCACAGTCACATAACTCAAGTACGCCTGACAAATGTAACGTAGGTCCGTAGAAAGAAGCAATAACAACTAATTACCTCGGGAGAAGTGATAGCCATTGTGCAGAAAACCCCCCGATGAACCAATCCCGACAACGCAAAGGTGTGGAGGCGACTTCGATACTAATAATTTTGCAATGATCAAATTTTTATACAAACATAAATTTTCCCTTAAATTGCATTTTATCCGTAAAACGATTCCAATTAGGGGAAAACACTAATTTTGTTTTTCGGTGGAAGCTGACATTCTTATTCAAGTGACAAAGCAAATGCTGAGAAATGAAAAACAGGGGGGGAGGGGTAAATATGATGTCGATTAGATACGGCTCGAAGCTGCATGAAATGAACGGATCCGGGGATCTCTTGATGTAGAGTTAGATTTTAAGTATCTAGGATGGTGCAAATCGCATTTTTTTTTTTTGATACAGCTATGAGCACTATCAAATTTGATACGGCTTAAAGTCGTATCAAATCTTCACATCCTGGTGTGCCAAATTAGCTGTTTTGATGTAGTGTACATATTACTTTGATATCAGTATTGATTTCAAAACATCTTTTATCTTTCCCTTGACATTCAACATTATGTTAAACACATTACCAAATGCGTTTTTCTCATTATGCATCACATTAATATTATGACAAATCAGGAGATTTTTCCAATAAGACAACTCCCAAAATATATTTTGTTTGCACCAATTATGAATCGATGATTTACCTTGAATTTCAATTTGTTCTCAGGTTTCATGTATCGTTGGATAATCTTTTACAAATTCATAAATATCTCCGCTTGACCAAACCGTAGGTTGTCTCAAAGTGTTATATTTATTATCTATGAAGTTTTTCTTATATCTCCTAAAAGGATGATTATATATTGAAAACATCGATGACAATCAAACCATGTAATTTTCTTTCCATGAGGTAAAGAAAATGCTCGTGTTTCTTTCATGTAGTAAAGACAAGTTAGACGACCAGCCGTACTCCAACTTGAAAGCATTGCATACATAGGAAAATTGTTGATTATCCACAACAAAGAGGCATATATGCTAAAGTTCTTTTTTTAAGGAAATATCATATGTTTCTACTTTTTCGTAACACAATGTTTTTAATTTTTCAATCAAAGGTTGCAAATAAATATCGATTCCTTATATCGGATCTTCAGGACCAAGAACGACAACTATAAGAAACACATATAGCATTTTCATACACATCCACAGAGGTAAATGATAAGGTGTGATAATTATAGGCTAAGATAAATATTTAAAATCAAATTGAGAAAATGGTGAAAATCCATCCTTACATAAACCAAGTCTAAAATTACAATTCTCGGATGCAAAATCGAGATATTTCTGGTCAAAATGCCTACATGCTTCCTGTAACAACCCAAATTTTAACATATAATAATGAGACAGTTTGACTCATGTCCCTATTAAGTTTCGAAATACAAAAACTCTCTTCTAAAAACTTTATAAATTAGGTCCCTGTTTTGCGAAAATCATCAAAAAAATCAACGTAAAAATTTACCAAACTTCAAAATTTAATTCAAAACATAATCATTATCATATTCATGCATTAAAATTACAAAAAAATGATTCAAAAACAAAAAATTGCACACTCTAGAAAATTTCGGCAATTTTTCGTATAATTGCTGAAATTGCAGTAATTAAATCAAAAAGTTGCCTAATTTCATGCAACTTTTTCATATTTGCGTGAAAATTAAAACTCAAAGTCTATATTTATTAAGACATTCAAGTATTGCAGAAAAATCAGCAGAAATATTAAAAAAAATTGCATACAAATGAAAAATATTTCGTCTTTAGTAAATTGTTGTAAACGATGCAACTACTTGCAATATTTGCTGATATTTCACTAACTTTTACATTTTAGTTACATCAACTTTAAATAGTTGTTGATATATCAACAATTATTCATCCGCCTTTCAACTATATACTGTGTGAATAATTGTAGAAATATATGTAATTATTCACTAAAATTACTGATATTTCAGCAAATTTTTTATAAAGAATACTTCCATGAATATTTACATTCAAAAAAAATTTATACAGCAGCACAAAAAACATGTTGCTACAGTAAATAAGGACCTGCGTCACATATAAGCTTAGACAAGAATGCACGCTGAATTAAAAAATGAGAAGTGGGATGCACACATAATTTCCACTATACATAATTCATGTTATGTGATTTATACATATTTATATATGCATGGAAAACTACCTTTTTTAAATATAAATATACATGGTAAAACCAGCGTATATTTTAAGAGCTATTAGAAAAATGGATAAATACCCTCTAAGGTTATTTAAATAACTATAATTTAAGATTTCATGAGTAGTTTAAACATATGGTTTGAAATATAAAATATCATGAAATAATTGAGGAGGTTCAACAAATAATTATAAAATCGTTAAAATGCAGGTATTTAAAGCAGAAATTATTTTCTCCAATTTATGAATTGAGATAAGTGTATACTACATTAAAAAATTTATTGTTTACATATATTATTTAAACCGTGTGACTTATTTAACTTTGTATTTGGAATTTTTTGGGTCATTTTTGTTGATATGTACATGGTGTATATTTTAAAACATCACATTTAGATGAATTAACAATAATTTATTAATTGAATTCAAAATCAAATAATTATTTTAAACATATTAATTTAAATGTACAATGTTAAGTGATATTGTGCAATGTTTTGTATGAATAAATAAATTTTAAATCGTGGGCGTTTGGGTTCAATTTTCAACTTGTGATAGTTAATTATGTGTATAATTCATGTTATGTGATTGACGTGTTTATATAGTTGTTTTAAATTTATTTTTATTGATATAAATATTGTTAATCTTGATGTGATTTATTAGGCGAATCGATGAATAATAGTTTGCTGAAATTATTTAAATAGTTCTACTATTATGTAGTTAATTATAAATTGTGGTACTAAATATAAAATGTTAGAAAAGAATTAAAGGAGACTTAAATGATTATGGAAAATTTGAAGTGTATGTATTTAGAGCCAAAAAACATAATATTGTCATTTTTAGTATTTACAAGAAATATTGGTTAGGGAAATTAATTTACAAGGACAAATTGTTTGAAAATTTTAACCATAAGGAC
The DNA here is from genome assembly GCA_030737875.1 of Allium sativum. Lineage (NCBI taxonomy): Eukaryota > Viridiplantae > Streptophyta > Magnoliopsida > Asparagales > Amaryllidaceae > Allium > Allium sativum. Next base: position 481,789,353 of record CM060924.1, read on the forward strand.
AAGAGACTAAAAATTTATTCAAAAGGGCAAAACATAGTACAAATTTATTCAAAAGGACAAAACAAAGGATTTTTTTTAAAAAAAAAAATTTACAAAAAAGATTTTTTTTTTTTTTTTTTTTTTAGGTTTTAGGTATCAGTTTTGTATGTCTGTAGATATCAGTTTGCTCTCTGCACCTAATAGGTAGTAGTTTTGTGTGTCTAAAGGTATCAGTTTTTAGCCTACAGCTGCAGAGAGCACACTGATACCTACAAACATACAAAACTGATACCTAAAATCTGTAACCAAAAAAAAAAAAAAAAAATTAAAAAGTATTATATGTATTGTCCTTTTGAATAAATTTGAGCTATGTTTTGTCCTTTTAAATAAATTTTTAGTCTCTTGTCCGTATAGTTAAAATTTTCAAACAATTTGTCTTTCACATTATTTTCCTATATTGGTTAATTAAATTTATTTAAATTACTTAAATTTTGAGTTTTGTACGTTATTAATTTAAATATATAGACTTAAATATAAAATATTAGGAGCTAGTTAATAATTAATCGTGTAAACTTTGAAATGTACATATCAAAATGTAAAATGGTGGAAGAAGTAAAATAATGTGAAAGAAATAGTAAATAAGTGTAAAATGATAAAGTAATTTATAAATAAAATACCAGGGGAGATTTAAGGAGAGGAGAGAAAACTATAGAAGTAAGGAGGGAGCTTTAAAAGTTTCTGCTTTACTATTGTTTAATAATGGATTATGGATGGAGTCACTTTGTCTCGTAGCAGTTTTATTTTGTCTCCATATGACGCACCATATGGGTATAGTCCAATCAATAGTTTATTCAACCAGGTTAGTAGTTATCCAATCAACCCTTTATCAAATGTTATTTTTAATGATGCATATTAAATTCACATAAGTAATTGTCCAGTTAACAGTTTATCAAATGCAACTGTGATTTTTTTGTATATTTACAACCTTAAAGATTGCTCCACATTTTTTGGATTGTGATATTGTTGCGTCGATTTGGGTAAAGAAATAAAGTTATTGATCAATGTTGAACAAAGAAATAATGTTAACAATATACTTCTGTCCAAACATTACATAACTTTTTGGTTTCAAATTAATGGCCGTTATTTGATAATTTTTGCCTTCTGTAAGTAAACCATGCACCTCGTATGAAAATTTGATGGTTCAATGATTGTGTAAAGCTTCTCATTATTTGAAGGAAGAAAATACAAGTTAACAACCGTATATATTGAACTTGTAAAAAAGATGATTTCATACTAATATAATTTGAAGACATTGTTAATTCAAACAGACTTAAATTTCTCCGTCAAATTTTCTTTAGCATCAAATTTTCAGTATTTTTAACCTTTTTATCTGGAGTTTCATATGTGCTAAATTTGTTCTAAACTTGTTCTTTAATAATTCATGTGCTTCATTCATCGAGTTGTGTATGTTTTATTTATTGTGCATTTTTTTGTTTCTCCTTCTTTACTAATTATGTTAAGTACTAAAAGAAATAATAATGATAATGGTAGGTGGATTGGGTTGAACTATTTAATTAGTTTTATTCTTAACAAATCGGGTCAATTCTACTTCACCCAACCTTTTTTGACATGCCCAATTAGAATGTGTGTGATCCACCAGGCCCGCCTATAATTAGGGCTGTCAACGGATACTTTCGAATACGGATAGTGCCATATCCGTATCCGCATCCGAAACCATTTTCGGATATCGGATATCCGTATCCGTGGATACGGACGGATATCGGATAATTATCCGCTCCGCCAACAATCGATAAATCAATGAATATAAATGAATTTTTTTAGCTTAATATTAATCTTTTTCAACCTAATTGATAACTAAAGTGCTAAAAATAAATAAATATGATGATAATATATAATTTTGAGCAATTAACATGCGTTTAGTAGACTTCTAATTTTGCAAATTAATAAATTAGTATATTTAATTAGGTTAAAATACACATAGTTTAAGCTATAATCGGGGAAAAAAGCGGACGGATAATTTTCGGATGCGGCCCTATATCCGCATCCGCATCCGCTTTTCCGGATATCGAATATTTATCCGCTTTTCGGATACGGACGCGGACGGATTTCGGATTTTTCGGGTATCCATTGACAGCCCTGCCTATAATCTATTTTACGTATTTGCAGGAAAAACTTTAATTACTTTTCCTTCCTCAAAACCTAAATTCATGGCGATTTACCAAATTTTCGTGAAACACATAGATGGCCACACTCAGTGCCTTCAATTCCCAAAACCATCTCTCCGAATCCAAACCCTAGTCGAAACACTAGCCCTGCCCTACCCCCTCCGCCTCATCACCGGAACCGAAACCCTAGAACCTATATCCTCCCTTTCTGCAGCCACCGGTGGCCTTTTCCCTACTGTTACCGTCCTTCCTTCGCTTCGTGGAGGCAAAGGAGGATTCGGATCCTTACTGCGTGGGGCTGCGTCAAAAGCCGGGCAGAAAAAGACAAACAATTTCGATGCTTGTCGTGACATGAGTGGGCGGAGGTTGAGGCACGTGAATGCGGAAAAGAAGTTAGAAGAGTGGAAGGAGGAAGAGGAAGCAAGGAAGTTGGAGAAGTTGGCGGAGGATTACTTAAAGAAAAAGGGAAAGGAAGTCAGGAGAGAGAAAGGAAAAAATGGAGAGGTGGAAAAGTATATGGAGAAGGCTAGGATTGAGTCTGAGAAATGTATGGAAATGGTGGAGAGTAGTGTCAGGGAATCGTTTGGGCTGTACCGGGAGGCAAAGCGGAAAGGCATAGTTGGTAATGGAGGAGCAAAATCAAAAAAGATGAAATTTTGGTGAGTTCCATTATATCTTAATAACTTTTGTGCTTTGAATGTTCGGTAGGGGGTCCGTCTATTCACCCCCCATTATTTACTCTTCACACCCCAGAAATTTAAAAAAATAAGTGACCTCCCTCTATTTACTCATCCCACCCCGTTTATACCCGAACTGCCCCTTTCTTTTCAATACATTGTCTGCTCCCCATCCAGTTTTCAAAACCCAAAATTTCAAAACAAAACAAAAAATGCGATTTTGACACAAAAAAGTTATGCAGGAATGGCCATGCCTCATGCAATTGTGATTAAATTTATCTTTCCCTTACTTATATAGCTAAACCATAAACATTTCACATAAAAATCTGAATGGATTATACTGATGAAAGGGATTATTTTCTTTTTTGAATTGAAGCTTAATGAAAGATTAATGAAATATTATGTTGTTTTTAATGAACAAGCTTAATGGAGACGTTGGTATCTTTTTGTTTTAATCAATAAGCTTAAATATGTTATCTAGAAAATTATTAAAGGGTATAATTGGTATTGAATTTTAAAAAAAATTACCGGGGTGTGAAGAGCAATTAGTGGGGTGGAAATAGACGGACCCTTCGGTAGGGCCAATAAGCATTACATCAGTTGGCAAGTGAGTGAAATTTCTCAATTCTGAATTATCCTGTATAAGTTATGGAACTTGTATTTTCATGTGGGATCTAGCAATTAACAATCCCCTCAAGTAACAACTCAGGATGTGCTGTCAACCTATACCGTTATGATCCATCAGGACTAATCTGTTGGTATAAATATCCACATTGCCTTTGATAGTTGTTGCTTATCTGTGTCTTTCATTTATCGTGTTTTACCCATGACAACATAAAATTCAACAAGTATGGTGATGAACCAATGTGTCAAGATTTTTTTAGCTAATACTTAATATCCGTGACATATACATGATATACATCACATTATCTTGTAGAATGGCACATAGATTTGGTTGGTTCTTTGGTAACATAATAACAAGCTCGAAAGGGATGCCAATTTCAAACAAGCTGATGACTTGGCTGGACGTATGCATACCTTCATGGTTAATGTTCTATAACTTTGATTGATAGTTTATAAATCAATAAAGTGAATAAACTGCTACAAAAGCTTAAGAAAGTTGAAAAGACCAACAAACCATGGCAAAAACTTAAGGTTATACAAGGCAATGACATATAAGTTAGTTTTTTGATAAATACATTATGCAGTTTTCACTTGAATTTTTTCAAGGACAAAATTGATAAACCTGATTTATGGAACTAGACATCAAAACATACTAAACGTTGAGGGAAATGAGCTACCTTGGTTATGTTTCTATCGAAGTACTCATTAGTACTTTGTAGCCCAGTACAAGTTAAAGTTTATTTTATAATCTATTCCAGCATCACATGAAACGTAGGAGCCCCACCCTCTTTGTAAAAAGTACCTGTAGTTCAATGTGCTCTGGTTAAGTACCGCTGGATTTGTACTCATTGCACTTCTCAATCTCAAGTTTTTTCCTCTGTAACTAAATACGTATTTAATGTAAATTTACTTGGGTTGTATATTGGCAGGGGAGGGAAGAATATGGTGGATGATAGTGACAGTGACGACGACGATGAAGATGAAGATGGCAAAGGGAAATCTACGGTGCTGAACTGTGAAAACTGTAATGTCGTTAACGGTGAAGAAGGGACTTCTAAAGCTGGTTCAATCAATAGTAATTCAGATGAAGAATCATCTGGCAAGCATTCAGAACAGAGTAACCTGGAGGAAATCACTGGAGCCTCAGCTGAAGAATGCTCATCTGGTAATGTATCTGAAAATTGCACAGTCGAAGCAGATGAGAAATTGCAATTTAGCAGTGTGAATGGAGAGAGCAATATCGAGTCTACTGTTGTTGTGGAAGCTGAAATGGCTAAGGAAGTTGCAGAACCTAGTATTGCTTCTGTAGTGGAAGAGGTTCCACATATGGAGGTGGTCCAAACTTCACTGGGAAGTGCAGTTGCTCCTGAAATAATCAATCAACCAGCGGATGAAAAGGCTGATGCATCCAACTTGGATGAACCATTGGACTTTGAGAAGTATAACACTGCCAAGGAATTGGAGGTATGTGCTTGTTATAACTTTGATTTATGTTTATACCGTTGTCGTTTTAATATGAATTATCTGTGTGTGCTCAGATTGATTGTTTATCCTATGTTGATTCAAGTTATTTATGCCAAATAAATAGCTCAAATCTTAGAAATTATAGCTGCGAAGATCATAGCCATTAGTGTGTGCTGATTGGGTTAAACATGGTCCATTGATGCTACAGATCGAATATTAGTATAAGGTTAATGCTGTGACATCATACATGCATAAAGCATAATGATGTTTTTTTCCCGTGAGAAATAGATGACAAACGTGTTCTTCCCAAGTTCCAAACTGAATTTCTGTGTAGTAGCATGACTTGCAAAATTTCGGTATGCACTGATTGCATTGTCTGGCGTTATATTGTTGCAACGGTATGAGTAAGCGCTTCATTCTGTTATAAAGTGAAAATTAAGCAACACAACTTAATAAATAAACCTGGTCTCCAACTAATGTTTAGCGTGAGAACTAGATCCATTTTACGTATTACTGTATTGTTATAAAAGTGTATTGTATTATAAAAGTAGTGTAATGCCAAGGACACTGCTCTTCCTCCTTAATACGATAGTTGTGCGATAAATTGAATTCCGTTGTCTGTATGGCATCATAATTTTTATTTAATTACTGTTTGATAAGACATTACCTACATTGTGGTCAAAAATCTTAATATCCTACAATTTGAATCCCGTTTCAAATCGAATCCCTCCCTTTACGATTCGATTTATATTCCGATTCAAACCTGCTAACACCGTGGATTTGAAAAAGTGTCCAATCCAAACTAATATATTCGAAATACTTTTTTGGATCTGCGATCCCAATTTTAATCATTTCAAAACAAATTAAAATTGGAACAAAAGAGAAAAATTAAGTTTTAGGTATATACATAGAGTTCAAACATCAAAATAAATTTCAAACTATATGCAGACCTTAAAATATGATTTTCTTTAATCTACGATTTAAATTTCATAATCCCATTTCGATTCAAGGATTGCATTTTACGATTTACGATTTGAATCTCGTTTTGAAAACCTTGTTACCTCCACAATGAGTCGGAGGTGGATCAAGAAGCGTTGTGCGGTGATTAGCAACCAATGGGATTAAGTTATGATGCAATAAAACACCAATCGGCAATATGTAGCTGCAAAGCGTCTGCGTTTGGTGTCCTCGATTTTTTAGTACTGGAAGTGAACAGTTATATTGTAATTTATCCAGTAGAAGTGAACAGTTATATTGTAATTTATCCAGTAGTTTTTAAGGAATGATTTTAGGAGAAATAAATTAAGTACCCTTAGCATTGTTTTAGAAATATTTTTAGTTAAACTTCTAATGCTTTAAACTTACCATTTATGCATTCAACCCACATCAAAAGGTAAATTTCAATTTTTAATCGAAATATGTTGCTTAAGTGTGTCACTGAGCGAGACAATGCTTTTATCTAATTGTCTCACTCGATACCTATAACGACGCTTAATACATAAAATGACTTAGGTACCTAATAAAACAACATAGGATAAATGAGAGAGCAGTGTATAAAGCCTCACTCAGTTACACCAAAATCGACAGGGCAGAAGAGAGACCTGTGTTTCTCAGTGGCGACTCCATATTTACTGGCGACATGTATACTTAAATCACCATAATGACATGCAAGTGCATGCCTTGCATGCGCATAAGTTTTTATCATGGTTGATATATTTTACTACATGTTATTAACTAACTTAAACATCATCCTTTTGGTTTTATGTATGGTCAATAACTGGTTTGGTTATTTTGCTAAGGCTCTTGGATTGGAGAGGTTGAAAACGGAGCTGCAAACACGAGGGCTGAAGTGCGGTGGAACTCTGCCTGAGAGGGCGACTAGGCTTTTCTTGCTTAAAACTACTCCTTTCGATAAGCTACCAAAAAAAGTACTTGCTGCCAAAAAATGAGAGGCTTTCTACAGTTTTCAAGTATCTGTTATGCTATTTTGTAATCCTATACATGAATTGTGTATCAGCTATGTTTACGTAAACGTTTGACATGCTCTATTTGTACTGTAAGCCAACGATATGGTTTCGTGGACATTTAACTTAGTGTGTCATAACAGAGGATGAATGACATTTTAAACTGCGTTCTATGTACCGTTCTGTTTGTTTGCAGATGAGCGCAATTGTAGGGATTTGATATTGGATGAGAATGCATGGTTGAGAAGGGAAACAAGAAATGTGTGAAAACATATACCGAGTATAATTATTTGTTATTATGCTACTTAATTAGTGTTATGGTGTAAAATACGTTTGAGAAGTTTTATTAGTGGAAACTTAGAATAATTTTTTTTCTTCTAAATTTCCTTGCAGAGATTATTTTTTATATTACTCATTGTGAATTTGTTTCTTTTTTTACTACTTAAGTTATCAGATTTAAGAAGTGTATACTACGACATGTGATACGGCGGTTAGTGACAGTCATTCCCCAGTCGTGTGTAGAACATACGAATAACAATCACAAAGTACAGTAAAGTAAGTAAAACAGGGGACACACAAGACTTTTTATATTGGTTCGACAAAGATAGTGTCTACGTCCACTTTATATATATTGATTTGCTTTAGATTACAAGTACAACACGTTTTTTTTTTTGAAGAAAAGAGGGAGAATTGACTATCTTTAGAGTTAGCTGTGGGACTTGTATTTGAGAGAGGAAGTTCCCCAGAGAACTTGAAGTGGTAAAGGCGAAGCGGAGAAAAGTCCCTTTTTATTTTAAGCATGGATGTATTTATAGGTGAAGAGAGGCGGTGGGCGAGCTGCAACGTGGCTTGCCTCTTTTGCGGAGCTTGGACACGTGGAACTCAATCATTTGAAGTAGTTGCGGCGGTGGGACCCGGTCTGCTGCTGATTAATAGTATCCTCGAGAATTGTGGCTTACGTGGCACTCGAGATAAGGTGTATCAAAAGTAGAGCTTTGGTCGGAAGTGGTTGACTGCCTTTAATGCCTTGAGAATCAGACTAATGAATGACTTGTCTGAATATTTCCACATAGATCTGGAGATATCTTATCGATCCGTCCTTTAAGGAAATGTTTGACTCGGTCGGTCTGGAAGAACGATTATGTCGGGGCATGAGATGCCGCTGCTCGAGGGAAACTGGTTCGGGCCACGTTTTATTCGGGCTTTCTGAAGCAGGAATCGACCGCTGGGGTCGGTCGGCGAGTCTTTTGATATTGGGCTTCGATCCGTTGAACCATGATAGCTTTTGCCAAAAAATTGGTCAACACTTTGCTCGTCAGAATACATCCTTCTTGGTAAAGGAGGTGTGTTCTGAATGTTGAATCGAAGCTTAATGTGCGGACAACTATGGTTGCGTCGAACCATATCAAGGCCAGAAATCCGACGATCCCAATGGTTGTATTAAGACCAACAAACTGACGATCGATGTAAATCGTATTAAGGTCAGAAAACCGACAACCATCGAAGACCGTATTAAGGCCGAGAATGCTATGAAAGTAGTCTACAACTTTGGTCGTAAGATTCAATACCTGCAGAGATTGTAAGGACCATTCTCGATTTAGAGATGGCTTTAAACTTGGTCGGGCGAGTATCAACTATACTCGGCTTTAAAGAGTTGGCGAGCGGTTATGACACTTGGCTTAGAGAGATGACGAGTATTATTTATACTCGACTTACAGAGATGGCGAGTATTATCCATACTCGGCTTATGGAGATGGAGAGTATTATCCATACTCGGTTTATGACAAGTGTTAACCATGCTCGGCTTATATAATTTTATCCGTGCTCGGCTAATGGAGTCGGACGCATGCAGTGATGGGTAAGTGATATTTGTGAAGTTTGGGCGAGTGGAGAGTGCACTCGGCTTAAAGAAGGGGAGAGCATAATTCATACTCGGCTTAGAGAAATCTGACCATACTCGGCTCGGGGAATAGGCTTAAATAGGGTGGCAGGCATTGACCATGTCTTTCAGACGGTGGCTTAGCACTAACCATATTCGGGTCGGCGAGCATCAGTCACGCTCGGCTTAAATCATTCAAACTTAGTCCATGTCTGCAAAAGAAAGTTTATTGCTGTTAAGGAGCTATTACAAAGAAACGAAGATAAATTCTAACTGGGCGATAACTAAATCCAGAGCACGCCTAGGAGCTAAAGCCTAACCCCGTACGTGTGTACTTCATCATACCCATTTTATTGAAAGAAACAGAAATACATTCGAAAGAAAAAAAATCTAAATCTTATCAGTTGATGATGATGTCGTGATTGCTGGGCTCAGGGTCCTTTCCGTTTCTAGGAGCTTGAGGACCGGCCTGAGGAGCTTGGGCAGAAGACTGCGGCGGCATGGCCGACATGGTTTTCTTGACATACTAGGGCAATTCCCCCCGCCTGACCCATTCCTCGATGAGATTGTGCAAGTGCCTGCATTCATTGGTGCTGTGACCAGCAATGTTGTGAAACATGCAGTGCTTTCCGGAGTCGAGCTCATTCTGGGTCGGCTTTCTTCGAGGAGGTTTTGGGAAAGTTAGGGATCCTCGCACGTCAAGGTAGATGTCGAACAGGGAGGAACTGAGCTCGGTATACTGATCGTACTTGTTCTTTCTGGGGTCGTACGTTGCGTTCATTCTTTTCCGAGGTGTTTCCTCTTCCTTTATTCTGGCCATTAGTGTTGGATGGACCTCCATCTTATGTGGCAAGCACCTCGAGGCTCTCCATCTCAATGTCGGCGTCTTCTTGTCAGTGGAACCACTCGGCCTTAGCGTAGAAGTTATCAATGTCCTTGGGAGGATCTCGGGTTAAAGACATCCTGAATTCTGATCGGTTCTGAACACCCGCGATGGCGGCCATGAGCACCATCGATTGCTCGAGTCAATCGACTGATGTCACAGATGCGTTGAATCTTTCGAGGAAGAACCGGAGGGTTTCTCCCGGTCGTTGCTTGATGGAGGTCAGGAACATGACACTCTTTGGTCGAGAGATATGGACTCTGAACTGCCTGATGAAGCAGATGACCAGTATGTTCCAGCTGTTGATCGACTCCGTCGTTAGCTGCCGAAACCACATGCCGGCTATATCTGTGAGGAAGAGTGGGAAGCACTTGGCCATAACGTTGGTCGATGCAGAGAGTACTTCCATATGGCGCATGTACCGCATGAGATAGATGGTCGGGTCGGTCCGACCATTATAGGGTTCAATGGCTGAAACTTGAAGTTCAGGGGATTTCAGGAGTTTCTGATTTCCCTGGTGAAGGAGCTGTAACGCCCCGCCTCTATCCCCGCTATCGTCCAGTTCATTTCAGAGAAATGTCATAGACCATAATGGAGAATGAGGTTTGTGAAGGGCGACCGATTGTATAATTGCTCCACGTGAGGAATGCACATCGAATTCTGATACCGATTAAAATTTCGACATGACCATTCTGCACATAGGGCAACTACACAACGGCTATAAGCAATCCGGAAAGCAGTATAAAATAGACAACAACAACAACAACATGGTATATCTCATAGCCAGACACAGAATAATCATATCACAAAGGCGGAATAGATATGAATAAATCAAGAATGTGTGCAACATGCTAGTGGTCAAATAAAGGTCCACTAATACATATTGCACACATTCTTGATTTATTCATATCTATTCCGCCTTTGTGATATGATTATTCTGTGTTTGGCTATGAGATATACCATATTTTTATTGTTGTTTTTGTTGTTGTCTATTTTATACTGCTTTCTGGATTGCTTATAGCCGTTGTGTAGTTGCCCTATGTGCAGAATGGTCATGTCAAAATTTTAATCGGTATCAGAATTCGATGTGCATTCCTCACGTGGAGCAATTATACAATCGGTCGCCCTTCACAATCCTCATTCTCCGTTATGGTCTACGACATTTCTTTGAAATGAACTGGACGATAGTGGGTATAGAGGCGGGGCGTTACAGTTGGTATCAGAGCGGGGCGTTACAGGAGCTGCGGTGGATATCATCTATATCCTTTTGAGAAGAAGTGCCCCAGGTGAAGCGTCTGATAATGCTTGCAAATTGGCTTCCATCTCCGAGGAGCCGTTGCCATGAATCCAGCCTGCATTTGGAAGAACTCCAGTACTAAGGTCCACCAAAAGCATGCTCGGAAGGGTAACCGTTCGTTTGGATCGTCCTCCGAGAGTTGAGTGAAGGTGAGGGTCCATCGTAGTTGTTGGTACTGGGCAGACTGACGCTGCTTGAGCAGAATAAGGATTGGATCGAGCCGTACCCATGATGGAGGGTCCCAGTTGATCCAGCATAGCATGTGATGTTCGGGGATCTTCGGTGCCCCCGCCCGAGGAGATGTTATAAGGGTTTATAGTAGCGTTTTTTCCCGCTAGGCTGAGAACTGGTATGGTAGAGTAGTCTTCCCGGTTCGAAGGGAACGCTCCACCAGTTCTTCGTTGGAGGAGAGGCTGCATAAGACATGTCTGCTGTAAGATGCTGGGTTGTAATGGAAATGACACTGATCCTTGTTGACCCAGCTGTTGCTCGGTTGGCCCAGGGAATCGAGTTATCCCTGGGAGAGGAGGAAAAATGGTCGAACGACCTAGATCTTGATCGCGGACCTCCTGAGAATGTGCAACTGCGGCTGCGCTGGAAGCGATACTCCTGGTTGTGATCGGTCGGGAATTGAAGCCGAGCCAGGATGAAGCAAAGGTATGGCCTGATCTGCGGCTTGTATTTGTGCAGACCGTAGATCAGTTGTTGCCCCGTCTTCACCGGGTGGAGTTGATGTTGAAGCGTTAGATCCCTTTTCCATCTGAGCGAGGAGGTTATTCATCAACTGTTTTTGTTCGAGGAGTTTACCCAGAGATGTCATTTGGCCTCTGAACTCTGCCATAATCTTGTCCATGTCGTCCCGAGTAAGATACCGGGACACGTCTTCATGAGAGAAGGCTTCCTGACTTGCTTCTGCAGTGTTTGTTTCGGTTGCACCAACATTTGTGGGACGGGAAGATGTTGCATCCTTCTTCCACTTGTTCGCCATTGATTGGAAATAGCAAAAGGTCGTGGGATAGGTCGGTGCGTCCCCCTACCTAGCATGCCAAAGTGTTGACGTCAAGAGTTGGCCACTAGTGACAGTCAACCCCCAATCGTGCATAGAACACACGAATAACAATTACAGAGTGCAATAAAGTAATTAAAACATGGGACACACAAGACTTTTTATAGTGGTTTGACAAAGATAGTGCCTACGTCCACTTTATATATATTGAGTTGCTTTTGATTACAAGTACAACACATTTTCTTTTGAAGAAAAGAGGGAGAATTGGCTATTTCAGAGTTAGCCGTAGGACTTGTATTTTAGAGAGGAAGTTCCCCATAGAATTTGAAGTGGAAAAGACGAAGTAGAGAAAATTCCCTTCTTATTTTGAGCATAGAAGTATTTATAGGTGAAGAGAGGCGCCAGACGAGCTGCAACGTGGCTTGCCTCCTTTGCGGAGTTTGGACACGTGGAGCTCGATCATTTGAAGTAGTTGCGGCGGTGGGACCCGGTCTACTGCTGATTAATAGTATCTCGAGAACTGTGGCTTATATGGCACTTGAAATGAGGTGTATCAGAAGTAGAGCTTTGGCCGGAAGTGGTTGACCACCTTTAATGCCGTAAGAATCGGGCTAATGAATGACTTGTCTGGATATTTCCACGTAGATCCGGAGATATCTAATCGATCCGACCTTTAGGGAAATGTCTGACTCGGTCGGTCTGGAAGAGAGATTATGTCGAGGAATGAGATGCCGCTGCTCGAGGGAAACTGGTTGGGGCCACATTTTATTCGGGCTTTCTGAAGCAGGAATTGACCGTTGGGGTCAGTTGGCGAGCCTTTCGATATTATGGCTTCGATCCATTGAACCATGATAACTTTTTCCAAAAAGTTGATCAACATGCGTTTAATGTTATTTTTTATAACAATAAAGATGTATATTAAAATTTTCCTTTTTGTCTTAATAGTATTATCTATGTTATTTCGCTAAATAGGAGTCTCCAAATGTTTGGAGAGAGGATGGGAGAAATCCATTATTAGTCATAACCTTAAAATTTCACTAACGAATTTGAGTGTACAATTCAAATATTTTACCTAAAGCAATGACTCTAGATTATAATAGTCTAAAATTTAATTAAGTATCATTGTCCTAAGATATTCTTGCATGATATTATTACATGTTGGTATGAAAGCACTTGAAGTGCAGGCTAGATAAATGACTAAAGTACAGTGTTTTTTAAACAAAGATAGTATGTGGCATTGAAGGTATTCCCTATAAGTTTAATTAAACCTTCATGTATGTTTCATCTTCATATCGTTACACTGTTCGCGTCATTTTTTTAATCACATCTTACCTTATTTTAGTTTTTTTTCTGAATATGATGGATTTCGTGGAAACATTAGGCCATAAACTATATTCATAATTATATCAGAAATCATATGTTCTTCTCAAAATTCCTTGTTAAGAAGATAGAGTCAATTTGAAGATGGCTTTGAGACAGATCAAAGTCAAAGAGGTTAGTATAACCAGTTCTTTTTAAATTATTTATCCCTACTCAATTAGAGTATGTTGTAGGTTTCAAGCCAATAGTTGTTTCTAATTTATATTTGATGATATTGGGATAAAAGAAAAAAAAATTGTAGAGTTAAATATTCAGCAATCCCCCGCTTTAATTGTACAGTCTGATCTTATCAATTTTCTTATATTATTGTCAAACTTCAAAACATAATACTACATGCATACATCAAGGTGTTTATTTTCTCAAACCTTCAGTTAGTATAACCATGACAAGATACTATTAATGTAAATGGTATATTGACATTAAAGGTATTACTTTTATAATAATGTAGGTCATAAATGTACACATGTATATTCCTTCAAATAATTTCTTAAGCATCAGGTTCAACACTATTATAGCCATGTGTAACGACCAGGTTTTTCAGCGACTTTGGTTATCGACATAAACTCAATGACGACTAACCAAACATCGAAAAATACCGGTAGTTAATGAAAGAAATTAGAGGGTGAGGAAAGATAAGATAGAAACTTAGAATAGAAGAAGAAGAAGAAGAAGAAGAAGATACAACATTAGAGTAACACGAATCTCACAGCGGAACGAACAACATATAATAGATAACATATCCTTGAAATAAAATCAGTATATGTATACAGTAACATTATCAGAGTACAACACTTACAACACAGCGGAAATAACTATAGCTATATATTCCTGAAGCCTCCTGCTCCAAGCTCTCCAAGTATATCTGTAAAATCCCGACTACTTGACTGCCCATACAAAATTAGGCATCCAAGAGTTTAGGGAAAACAAAACAAAACAAACTCCGGGTCAGTCATGGGACTGGTATGAGTAAAACAGTTTAAAATAGTTTGAACAAGTAAACAATATCTCATAAGACCACGCCGTATAACGGAACGGGTTTTTCTCTTATGAGAATCCAAATTAATCTTTATATCAAAATCCTTGATATTATAATAGTGTCTATCAACCACAATATAATAATCATCTAGCAGAAACGCTTTCATCTCACGTTCTACATATATAGTATACAATCAAAACCGCAAGCACGTATTGGGTAATGGATTTCCAACTATGACAAGGTATGGAACCACCTTTCGCTAGTGTACCTCTAGAGAGGAATACACTGAGTTCAACAAGAACATCTTGCAACCCGGCCACACATGACCGACCACTCAATTCGCTGAGTGTATCGAATGTATATCACCAACGGTTGGGATCAGCAACCATTTCCCGAATGGTACAGCATCGACAATAGATTTTTAGAAGTAAATTAAACTCTAGATCAGGTGATTATACACCCTAATAGGTGCGACCTACATAGCCATGCTACCTGCCCGATTTTTGTCATTTACGGGATGTGAGGCTAGAAGCTACCCTTATCTTTTACATGCCACATGTTCATTCACTTAGAATGTCACATCGTCATTCCCACCAAATCACAAATTGATTTATCCAAAAATAACATGGGTATATAGCTAAGAGAAACGAATTCCTCCGCCACCAAACGTGAATACGTTTGAAGAGATCAACTTACGCGATCTATTAAATATACTCTGTCAGACATTCTTCCATACAGGTCGTCCTGGGACTGGACAAACCGAAGGCACTATTCAGTACATCCATCTTAGGCAATTGTTATCTAAGATTTACACAACAGCCCTTGCACTTTACTCCGTCTTCAATTTTCTTTGGCATATATGATTCGCAACGCTTATGCCAATACGGAGTGGTTCTTTGGATAATAATCCAACTGGTCTCTCCATATTAACAACGTTAAAATGATCAAAACTTAGATAGTCGGTGATTTAACTATCAAATGAAAACATGTCTGTGTACACACAACGATCTTATTTCCAAATGGAATTATCGATCCAATCATCAAACATATACATATATATATATACATATATATCCTCATTTTCTATGTTTAGAAAATATACGTTATCAACACTGGAAAACATTTCCATGGCTTAATTACGTATCACTATTCTTCCACATCTATCAGACTCTAACTATAAACTAACAAGAGAACAACTTCCTAAGTATAAACCCCAAAGGCTGAAACCAACATCAGATCGATACCCAGGAAACCATTCAACTTATTAATCTCTAGTCAGTTTCTACTTTTTGTTTAACTCCATTTTGATTAACTATTTTCGATTTACTCCTTTCGATTAACCCGACTAGACTAACCATGTTCGATTAACTCGACTAACCATATTCGATTAACTTGATTTAACTTGATTCGATTAACTAACTTGACTTAACTTGATTCGATTAACTAACTTGACTAACCCTTATTATATCTCATCAATTTCCTTCTTATACTTCTATTTATTTTCTAAATAAATATTCCTTTATTAATTCTATTTATTTCCTAAATAAATATTTCCCTTTTCAACTTTATTTATTTCCTAAATAAATAAATTCTTTTTCAATTCTATTTGTATAACAAATAAATATCTCCCTTTTTATTCTATTTATTTCTCAAATAAATATTCCATTTATAATTCAATGTATTTATTTATCAAATGATAAATATATCTTTTTATAAAATCCTTTGATTTTATAATTATTTCTTCCTTTTATAAAATATTTTGATTTTATAAATAAATTTCTTTTCAAATATATATTTGAAAATTTCCTTTTTACATCCTAGTATTTCTTACGGTATTTAAAATACCAAATCACAATGATCAATATCATTTAAACACACATAACCATCAACAGATCATATATCACATCATATATCACAATATATGAAACAAAACAGTATTTAAATATTGAGGAACCCAGTTGGGTCCCTCCAACCTGTTTCCTTGCATCACAGATGTAACCCGGAAATGCGAGCCAGTTTAAAATTTTTATTTTGGCAATTTTAGTGAATTTTGAACATTTAAAATGAATTATTTTAAATAATATCAACGAGAAATTTATTTTGAATATAATTAGAACGTATATATTTATATACGTCGTCATTAGAATATAAATAATTATATATAATTATAATAGAATTGAAAATGGCGTGGTAGTTCGATAATTCGATTTCAAACTTCAATTGAACATACTGGGTGCAAAACAAACCGGATTTTAGTGAAACCAAAAACATTAGGATCTAATTGAGAATATCTTTCCAACGAATCCGAAAAATTAAAATTTCATAGCGGGAATCAAAAGATATATCCAGTTGAAAATTCTGAATAGTCGCTATGGAATTCAGGCCCTTAAAAATAGCCATTTTGCAAACGACCTCTGATTTCGACGAAACCACTTTTGTTGGATCCGTGATGTCAAATTATTGCTAGGTTTCAAATTTCATAATTTTTCGAATCAATATGTGAGTGTGGCAAAGGAAAACGTGTTTGACCAGTTTTAGTTGATTTTAATCGACTGGAAAATGGCCATTTTTCCAATGGAGAATTCGACGAAATTAGTTTTGTTAGGACCGTATCGTCAATACGAAGCTAGAAAATATTTTTCTGGAATTTTTCGAGTTAGTATGTGGCCCCGGTAAATTGAAATGCTCGTTCAAATTCAATATATAGAGTTATATGTTGATTTTGACGAAAACTGATCGAAACGATCGAACCAGCTTACGATACATATCCCATTGTGTTCGGAATGGGGGTAAAACGCTATGGACGACAGGCGGTGGGCCTCATTTAGAGATCGTATGAAAAAGTCAACTTTATGAAAATTAAATTAATAAAAAAATATAAACTTCCTCTCTCCTCTTCCTTTATTCATTCTGGCCCCCGCCCTTCGTTCATTCAGATCGACGAATCAAAAGAAAAAAAAGAGAAAAGGAAGACGGAGAAGGGGGAGGAGCCGCCGCTCCTCCCAACAGCGCCGTCGCGCGCGTGACGCCGCCCCCCCAGCCATCCTCCTCCCACCGCTTCTCCCCTCCTCCTTCCAAACGAAACCCCGCAGCCGTCGCTCCCTCCATCCCCCACGACGCCGCACCAACCCTCCCTCTCTCCTCTCTCTTCCTTCTTCACGCGAGGGCCATCCCCCACCTCCGTCCGATGAAGTCCCCCATCATGCGCTGTAAGTTTTTTATTTATTATTTACTTTATTTATTTTATTTATTATATAAAACTCTGATTTTCCAACTCTATAAAAACGTGATTTTATATATATGAAAGTGTTGATTTTTAACATAAGAAAGATTGGATTTTTAACAAAGGTAAGATTTTTAATTTGAACAAAGAAATGATTTTTATATAGTGGCGAATATAAAGATTTGATTTTTATATTATAGAGAGTTCAAAATATAATTTTTATTATATGTAGAAGTTAAAAATATAATTTTTATCGCATGTAAATGTTGAAAATATAATTTTCATATTATATAGATAATAAAAATGTGATCTTTATATGGTAGGATATAAAAGGACGATATTTTTATGTAGTGAAAGACGACATTTTTAAAGTAGGAAAAGGCGAAATCTTTATATTTGAAAAGGCGAAATCTTTATAATTGAAAAGGCGAAATTTTTATCTATATAATTGCGATGTAAAAATAGAATTTTTATTTATATAGTAGCGATGTAAAAATAGAATTTTTATCCATATAATAGCGAAGTAAAAATTCGATTTTTATATATTGAATAGCGAAGTAAAAATTCGATTTTTATATATTGAATAGCGAAGTAAAAAAATTCGATTTTTATATATTGAATAGCGAAGTAAAAATTCGATTTTTATATATTGAATAGCAATATAAAAATGTGATTTTTATATATGTAGTGGCTACGGGCAACGAAAGTGACAAAAGGCGAGAACGACAAGATTTTCTACATATGAAGAGTCGTGGCGTTTGGATTAGCATTGGTGAGAACTTCTCACTCTAAATTTCTTTTTCTAGTTATATATATATATACTAGGATGCAGACGGTGCTTAGCAGCACCCGACACCCGTCGTCCACAGACAATGGACGGCTTGTATGCTTGTTTGATGTGTTGTGAAATTTGTTTGTGTTGTTGATGTGAAATCGATAATAAAATGTAGATGTGTTGAAATAAATTAATTATCGTTAAAAATATAATTTTTAACGTGAATGTGAATAAATGAATATTGATAAACAAATCGGCAGATTTGTTTATATACACTGATTTGACTGATATTGATTGGGATGATAAATTTTACACATCGCCCAACTACACAAATAAAAATATGTGTTCGTTGATTTGAAACCCCACATGGGTGTTGGGATGAAATTTAGCGTACACTAATCCCAATTATTTAATTGTATGTCGATCGGTTGGTCGACAGGCTGTGTAAGCGTTAATTATTTATATTTGATGCTTGTGCAGTTGTGTGGTGCACCTTGGATGATAGTTGATTGTTTATCGTTGCTATTATATACATGTGTTGTATGGAATCCATATAATTAACATTATATGGTGATTGATTGGGCCTCATTCCAATCGGGAAAATAATGAATATTATAAAAGAAAATAGTCATGTGTTGACGATGTTCATGTGTTGAAACTATTCAAGTGTTGAGTAAAATATTTTAACAATAAAATTTACATCTTTATCATATTTAAAATTAGAACTACTTCACGGTGGAGTCTGATTGAAAATCAAACGATAGATACCATAGTTTTATAAAATATTTTACATAACAAAAATAGTGATGTGTTGACAGTACTCATGTGTTGAAAGAAATATAGATTCATGTGTTGAATGGAATAAATATTCATTTGTTGAATAGAATAACGAATTTATTGAAATATATAAAGCCGTGTTGACTAGAGTGCGCTATTTTGACGTAAGCGATATTTATATCGATTTTATTCGAATATCGAAAAAGAAGTGATTTCAAAATATAACGTTTTGAAAATATTGTCATTTATATAGTAATGATAGGAAATATTCAATTTTGATTAGAAATTGAAATAGTGTTGAAATGGTTTTGAAAACGAATTTAAAACGATTTATAAAATACGTTTTAAAAAGGAAATCGACGAAATATAATATATATATATATATATATATATATATATATATATATATATTATATAATGGCCTGAATAGAACGTGCCGCGTCGCGGCAGATCGTGAATTTCGACCATTGACTTCGAATGGACATTATGGGAGATCCGACTGTCGGATTCTCCTAAAACCGGAACCGTTGGGTTCGTATCGAAAAAGGCTTTCCAATGAATATTAGAAATTTGAAATCTAACGGTTGGATTTGGAATTATGTCCAAATCAAATTTGAAAAAGGTCGTTGTAAGTGCAATTCAATGGCCGTTGATGGAAATCGACTGTACGGGCCTTGATAAAATTACTAAAAATATTAATAATTTGTGTAAAATCATAATATGTGAATTGGAAAGAACTAGGGTGAAAAATTCCATATTTGAAAAGATAAAAATAGATTTTTATCAAAATGAACTTATTTTGAACTAGAATTAAAATCAATTTATTTTTGAAATAAATGAATTGAATTTGAAAGTGATTTTAAAAATAATCAATATTCCCAATACGTGGATTGGACTGGAGTTGAATCGAAATTATCTTCGGAATATTTCGATGTTGGATTTCGTGACTATACGATATTGTTATGGGAATTTGAAAGATATATTTTATATCGTTATTTCCAATACGATATTTGTTGGTTTCAGAATTTGATATTGAATATAAGCCGGCATATTTTCTATTTAGAGCCTTGTATTTAATATCAAATGTGATTTGGGTTTATCGTGAATCGTGTTTTAGATGACATTGGTTCTTTAACCCAGTTAAAGGCAAGATGTTGATTTTTGAAAGGATTAAAACTAAGTGGAGTTTTAATGAATCTTTAATTAGATTAAAATGTGAATTGATAATTTAAATTATCAAATCTGAAAAGTGATCGAGAGTGGAGTATCACCAGTTTTGCTCCAAAGCGATAGTTAAATCTTTAATTAGATTTGAACGTGAAATGGTAATTAATTTTACTGATAACACCGTGGTGTTAGATATGGAGTATTACCAGTTTTGCTCCATGGGATGAATAGGTTGGGATTGGGAAATGAAATAAATAATTACTTCGGTGTGGTTCGCTAATCCCGACTAGTTTGAAATGATATCCAAAGGAAAATTAAAGAACAAATTTAGAAGAATTTATCTTGGATAAAATTAATGGGAACCTTTCCCTAAGAATGTGATTTTGTGAATAAAAGAATATTCTGAATTGGAATAAGGCGTTTGTTGTGTTTGTGTAACATTTGTTTATCATATACGTGGATTATTCAGAAAGGCCGGGTTTATACCCATTCTGAATAACCGATTCGACGAGATGTCGAAGATGAAGACGGTGGTTGAAGACCGGAAGTCTTCACATCGTTTGGGTGATTACTGATGATCTCGATTGGGCTGTACACCCAAGATGAGGGAAACAGTTGGTGATCGTCCAGACGTACTTGGAGATGGATGGATATGCGAGGAAAGTGCCTCCGGTTTCGTTCAGATTCAGAACGAACTTGTAAATGGATTGTGTGTCTGACATTGGATTTTATTCTGTGTTGATTGATCTCTATTAAATATACATCTGTTTGGCGGCGGAGAATTTATTCTCTTGCTTAACGCCCTTCTCTGAGACGTACGAGCTCAGAGGTTGTATATCGATGGACATCAGTCGCATGGAGTGAATTGCCAGTGTGGCACACGTAAGTGGCAATTGATCAAGGCTTCTGTTGAAAAGCAAAGTCTTGTGGTTGATGATCAAAGCACGACCTGTGTGGCATAGCTTTGTGTATAACGTGAATTCGCGAGTCTCACACCTCGGTATGAGTCAAAAACGGGATAGTGACTGCAGCACAACGTTTCTTTCTAGCTAGGTTGGTGTCAGTGACCTACCAGCCCTGACATTTATATACTTTTCACCTGTGTGGTTGTTGGAATGCGAGGCGCCTCGGATATAGGTATGTAAGGACTGGGAAACGTGTGTTTAGGAATTGCCAATCCTCAAAAGTAAGAGAGGACCGGCCCTGAAGATCCAAGGATCATAGTGGGGTCCTGGGACATTTGCTAGAGTGTCTCGAACGCGGAGAGGAGCTTGCCCCTTGCCTCGACTCATGACGAAAATCCAATTTCCAATACGTGATATTGCGGTTTTAATTGTAGAACTAGTATGGCGACATGATATATGGTACCCATGCCGTCTATGATTGATATTTATGATTGAAAATGTTTTGACACTATACACCTATGATAGTATCAAACGATTTGTTTTAAACGTATCAAGCATTATTTGGCTATTATAAGGGAAAACCCTATCCTCCGGCTTGCGTTGCATTGTGTGATGGGGCCTGGGTCTTATAATAGCTTCATTTTTCCAAAAAGCATTGCGTTGTTTTGTTATATGCACTAGTATTCTTGGGAGGAAACCCGTTCCGTGTTATACGGCGTGGTCCCTTGAATTGCTATCTTTAAAGTAACGTTTTAAATAACTGTTTTAGTTCTCACAACAGTCACATGACTGACCTGGAGTTATTGTTTTAACCTAAACTCTGGGTGCCCCTATTTTCCACACGGGCAGCTTGTAGTTTTGGTTTTGCAGATTTATATTCACAGGATCCTGATTTACAGCTGGAACGTTGCTCGGAAAGCTCTGTATCCGTGTATCACTTTCAGTTGTGTTTTGTATATTTTTCCGCTGCTATGTAATTTATTGTAATCTCTGATATTTGTTGAATGTAATTTATTCATTTATACTCTGTATATTCTTGTACCTGATGGAATTGTTGTAATAACAATGAAATGTTCTTCCGTCTGCATTCTGTTTTGTCTTGTCCTCAATTCTATCCATGCTTTCCTTCATGGGGAAGTTCAGGTCGTTTTAACAGATGTTAATCAACATAATAACATCGATTTCATTTCGATATGAAATATTTTGATAAACAGAATCAATATCTGATTAACGATTTATATAAATATCGTTATCTATAATTTCAACCAACACATAAGCAATTCAACCAAACAGTTAACACACAACAATCAACAGATGATTAACAGTTCTAAAAAATACGTTATAAAAATATAACTGTTCAGAGTTGGTGAGTTTTACTCACATTGTACGATCATCGTTAATAACGATAATCATCGCTTGATTCAGACGGAAAATTTATTTTGCCATAAATTGTAACGAACCCCAATTCACTCCCAGTCAGTTCCATGGCGTAGCCACCGTCCATACGATCCTATCGGATCTTGTTTCGCTGAATTTCGTTCATGTATGACCAAGTTATACTTAAACAAGTTAATACTTTTAATTCAAATTAAAAACATTGATTTAAAATAAACATTGGGCTTGTAGTAACCCGCATTTTTTAGCTGCTGAACAATTTATTTATTTAATTATTAAATATCGATTTATCGATATCGAGAACGTGAATTAAATAATATTGAATATTTAATTAATAATTATAATATAATAATATACAATAATGTCGAAATAGTCGGAAATAGTGAAATTCACAATATCATGTGAATTGAATAGCATACGAGATTTGGTGGAGTTTCAATTCGAAATATAATAACGATTATATTCAATCGACGACAGTTTGAACGTATAATTATATTTTAATTAAAATCGAGCGCGTAACGACGCGGCAGTTCGCTATTTGGCGATTTGAACTTCAAATGAGTATACATGGTTTGTTTTGAATCGGATCTCTGTGAAACAAGAAACGTGTGGAGCTGGTGGAGTATATCTTTCTAGTGGAAGAGAAAAATCTGGATTTCGTTGTGTAGATTTTGATTTACGTCCAAATCAAATTTCAGAAAAGTCGCTATGGAATTCCTTTATAATTCGTAACGCTTTATATACGTTATAAAAGGATTTTTCAATGTAAATTGAATATCGATTCAATCTGGACTCGGAATAGCGAGTATATAATTATCCTGGAGCTGTATGATATTCCTCGGTAAATATATATGATAATATATATTTATTTATATTTAATTTAATTATATTTAAATATATTTATATATTTAAATGGGTCATTCAAAGCTTTAAAAATAGCCGGTTTTGCAAACGAAGTCAGAATTCGACGAAACTAATTTTGTTGGATCCGCAATGTTAAATTATTGTTAGATTCCAAGTTTCGTGATTTTTAGAGTCACTGTGTGGTCATACGGATTTTTAGAGTGAAAATCACTCAGTATTTTGACGGTTAAAAATACGCTGTGTGAGCAAACGGAGTCGGAATTTGACGAAACCAGTTTCGTTGGGACCGTAATGTCGAACTGTAGCTGTAAGTTCAGTTTCGTGATTTTTGGGTATCGTACGTGATTATAGGAATTTTTAACAATAAGTAAAGATAGCGTTTGTTTAAAATTGAATATAATAATCAATATAAAATAAATAAAAACTTCTCTATAAATATCTCACTTCCCTCTAACCCTAATCAGATATTTCCTCTGATCAAAACATCTAGCCGCCATCTTCATTCTTCCAAAACACAAATTCGTGTTCTTCATAAAATACCAACAAATCAAATAAATTACTAAAAATGGTGAAAGCTACATCGTTGGTTTCATTTTGATCTAAGCCTCAATCTCGTACATGTTGAGTTGAACTCGATGGAGCTTTTGGCTTGCGCTATTTTTCCAGTGGACCTAGGGCTGAAGCGATTGAAGATAGTGGTCCTCGAGCTTAGAAATGAATGAGGTAATTGGATTTGCGATGGAGTTTAGCATCCGTTCTAATTTTTCTGGTGATTTTTGAAAGTCTAAGATGTCGATACCTGTACATAGACCGCGACTTAGGGTTGTGAGATCGCGACAGAAAAGAGCAGTTCGAACATGGCAATACGAGGAGAGATCGAAGTTTACAGGAAGAGGAAGAGAACGAATCTGATTTGAAGTTGAATAGTTGAGAAATGGAATAGTTTGATCCTTGAGAAGATTCAGCCATGGAAGAGGGAATACGAGAACTATAATCGAATTTAAGAAGAAGGGTGCGAGCTTGACGCTTTGGCACTAGGAATGTGGAGTTTGGAAAGTGGGATTTAACGCAAGCTGTGGTTTCGAGAGTAGTGAAGTAGGACGTGAGAACCAGGCATCAAATTTTGGGGAAATAGCCATGAAAGTTATGCTAAGTCCGGTGTTGAACTGGAAACGGGAAAGGAGAGGAAATTAGTGGGAGTTAACCATGGTTAATGTGTTAATTAAGATAATTAAGTTTAGAAAAGATGATGACCGAGGTGGCTGAGATGGTGATGACCCTGGAATGTGTTGAATGGGGGTAAGTTGTTGGGTTGATGAAGAAATTGGTTGTGGTAAAATATGAATGTGAAGAGGTTGTACCTAAGAAGTGAACAAAGACGTCGATCTTTGTCTGAGCAGCGCACTCGAACGGTGAGGTCGCGATGAATACCTCCTGTGCGAGACCAGTAAAATGATGGTGGAGCCGAAGAGAGCAAGGAAAGAAGAGGACTGATGTAGTCGGATTGAATTTCTGTGAAGAGGATGAAGGTGCGATGTAGGTATGAAAGAAGTCGAATTACTGGAGTTAGAATGTAAGAGGGAGGACGGGTTTTTGGACCTGGAAGAAGAAGAAGTAACGGAAGAGGGTCTGGGCTTTTGAATTGAATGGATGGGCTGGGTTGGAGAGTAAGGCCCAATATAAATTAGAATTTAAGTTTTAATTTAAATTTAATATGGTACCAACTTGTAATCCTAATATCTTTTGCGTACGTAATCAGAATTGGACAAAACAGGATCCGACGGGATCGTATGGACGGACACTACACAATGGGATTGACCGCGAGTCAATTGGAGTCCGTCACAATTTATGGAGAAATAAATTGCCCGTCGCAGTCAAACGAACGCAAACCGTTATTTAACGATTAACGCGCAACTGTGAGTAAATCTCACTAACTCTGAACAGTTTATATTTTTATGTTGTATTTTTAGAACTATTAAATATTGACTGTTTGATTATGTGTTGATTGTTTGATTGAACTGCTAGTCAGTTAGTTGAATTTCTATATTGATTCTGTTTAACAGAATATATCATATAGAACTGAAAGTGATGTTGATTTTATTGTGTAACATCTGTGGATGCAGGGAAACAGGTTGGAGGAATTCGACTGGATTCCTCAACAGTTATTTTATTTTTTTTCATATATTTTGATATATGATGTGAATCATGACCCGTTGTTGATTGTGTGTGTATGGACCATATTGAACATCGTGATTTGATATGATTGAACACCGTGACATACCGGAATATTGAAAAGAGAATATTTATAAAGAGAATATTTATAAAGAGAATATTTATAAATAGAATATTTATAAATAGAAATATTTGTAAATGGAATATGTATAAATAGAAAATACGTCTAAGTGGAATTTTAAATGAAGGAAGGCCTTTATAAATGGAACATTTATAAAGTGAATTATTTATTTAGAATAAATAGATAAGATACTATAAAATGGATTATTTATTTGTTAAATAAATAAAATATTAAATAGGGATTATTTACTTAGAAATAAATAGGAGATATTTTAAAAAAGGAAAATAAATTCAAAACATTTCTTTTTGAATGGAAAGGCCTGTGTGGTGAGTTTGGGGATTTTCCCGATGCTCCCGTTGCAAAGGAGGTTATGGCGAATTTTCCCGAAAATTTAAGGAGTTAGAATATTTCAAGAATAAATTTGAAAAGGAAATATTTGTAAACCATTTACAAATAAATTTGAAAAGGAAATATTTGTAAACCATTTACAAATAGAATTGAAAAGGAAACGTTATAAAAAGAAATCATTTTTAAAGTGTAGAACCATTATTTAAAAGTAAATCTTTTCAAATGAATAAAACGTTGTTAAAAAGGAAATCTTTATAAAGTGAATAAAGTAAATCGAATATGGTATTCGAAAGGAGAAATCGAATATGGTATTCGAAGTTAGTTAATCGAATATAGACATTCGAAAGGAGTTAATCGAATATGGTATTCGAAGTTAGTTAATCGAGTATAGACATTCGAAAGGAGTTAATCGGATATGGTATTCGAAGTTAGTAAATCGAATATGGTATTCGAAAGTTAGTTAATCGAATATGTTATTCGAAAGGGGTAGTCAAGTCGAGTTAGTCAAATAAGAGTTAATCAGTTAGAGTTAACCAGTTAGAATTAATCAGTTAGAGTTAACCAGTTAGAGTTAATCAGTTAGAGTTAACCAGTTGGAGTTAGTTAGTCGAGCATAGTTAATCGAATCGAATTGGTCGAACCAAGTAAGTCGAGTTAGTCGAGTCAAGTTAAGTTAGTCGAGTTAAGTTCGTCGAGTTAAATAAATCGATGTTAGTTTCATCGAAAGGAGTTATCAATGTTAGTTTCATCGAAAGGAGATATCGATGTTAGTTTCATCGAAAGGAGTTATCGATGTCAGTTTCATCGAAGGGAGTTATCGATTATAGTTTAATCGAAGTGAGATTTTCAAATATGAGATATTTGAAAGAGAGGAGTTAATCGAATATAGGTTATTCGAAGAAGAGTTAATCAAATAGAGATTTCTCGAAGAGAGTAAATCGGCAAATTCAATTATATCGAATTCGGGAAAGTACTTATACTTTCCAGTGTTTAAATAGAGATTTATTTATTTATAAATAAATAAGTGTTAGGTTAATTATTCACTAATAAGAATAGAAGTTATAACTAAAGTTAGAAATTCGAAGTAGGGATTATAACGTTATCGTTATAACCAATGTTTTAAATATAGAAGTGGATTTGGAAAATTGAATCCGAGAAAGGCGTAAAGAAGTTGTTAAAGATTAAAAGATAAACTTTGACCATTTCGAAGTTATAACGTTGTTCAGTTACGGTCTGAGAGGTAATTATACCCCAACTTGAGTGACTTCCTTCTTAACTAAGAAATGGTAAGGTTTGATCGTAAAGGAGTTTTGGAAATGTTTTCCAAACGAGAATCAGAAATGTTTTCTAATAAAAGAAAATAAGAATTTATAATATAGGGAAACAGGAGATAAGTAAATAAATGAACTAAAGAGATTAATGTTAAATGATGTTTGTTCGGTATAATTTCCATCTGGAAATAATATCGTTGTTTGCACACTTGTTTTTCTTTGATGGTTAAATCACAGACTATCGAAGTTTTAACCATTTTAACGCTGTTAATATGGAGAGACCGGTTGGATTATTATCCAAAGAACCACTCTGTATTGGCATAAGCGTCGCGAATCATATATGCCAAAGATAATTGAAGACGGAGTAAAATGCAAGGGCTATCCTGTTTACAGAATAGTGCTTTCGGTTTGTCCAGTCCCAGGACAACTTGTATGGACGAAGGTCTGACAGAGTATATCCAATGGATCGTGTAAGTTGATCTGTTCAAACGTATTCACGTTTGGTGGCGGAGGAATTCGTTTCTCTTAGCTGTATACCCGTGTTATTTTTGGGTAAGTCAATTTGTGATTTGGCGGGTATGACGATGTGACATTTTAAGTGAATGAAGATGGATGTCTGACAGAGTATTTCCAGAAAGGTCACGTACATTGATTTCTCCAACCGTACCAAGAGTGGAAGCGAAGAAGAAAACTTCTTTTAGCTGACACGTAATGTACTGTTGTAAACGTAAATTAGTGATTTCGATGGATTTGACAATGTAGCATTCGAAGTGAATCTGATGTAATGATAAAGCGTAGCTTCTAGCCTCATCAACCGGTAAATGACAGAAATCGGGCAGGTAGCATGGCTAAGTCGGTCGCACCGAAGTAGGGTGTATAATCACCTATCTAGTGAATATTCATTTGTTTCTAAAATCTATCAATGCTATCACATATATGTATGGGAACGGTTGCTGATCCCAACCGTTGGTGATGTACATTCGATACACTCAAGCGAAATGAGTGGTCGGTCATGTGTGGCTGAGTTACAAGATGTTCTTGTTGAACTCCAATGTATCGTTCCTAGAGTACACTAATCAGAAGGTGGTTCCATACCTTGTCATAGTTGGAAATCCAATAATCCAATACGTGCTTGCGATTTTGATTGTATACTATATATGTAGTAACGTGAGATGCAAGCGTTTCTGCTAGATTGATATTTATTTGTACTTAGACATTATTATAATATCAGAATGATATTGCTTTGAAAAGTTATTTGGATTCTCATAAGGGAAAAACCCGTTCCGTATTCACGGCGTGGTCTTATGAGATATCATATACCTGTTTAAATGATTTGAGTTTATTCACACCAGTCACATGACTGACCCGGAGTTTACTTTGTTGTTTTCCCTAAACTCTTGGGTGCCTAAATTTGTACGGACAGTCAAGTAGTCGGGATTTTGCAGATACACTTGGAGAGCTTAGAGCAGGAGGCTTCGGGATTCTATAACTATTATTATTTCCGCTGTTGTTGTAAGTGTTGTACTCTGATAAGTGCTATTGTATACATATACTGATGTTATTTCAAAGATATGTTATGTTATATTTTATTCGTTCCACTGTGAGATTCGTGTTTACTCTGATGATGATGTTCTTCTTCTTCTTCTATTCTAAAAGTTCTATCTTATCTATTCTCACCTTCTAATTTCTTTCATTAATTTCCGGGATTTTTCGATGTTTTGGTTATCGACGTCGGGCATACGTCGATAACCAAAGCCGCTCAAAATCTGGGTTACTACAGTTGGTATCAGAGCATTGGTTTAGTTATTACCTTGGCTCCGTGGAGAAATTCAGTAGAGATGGGATTAGTAATATCCTAGACTGAGTTTGAGTGTATATATACGAGTGCGTATTTGTATTTGATATAAAAATGGTTTTATATTGTGGAGATTCATTGGCTGAGTTGTTTATAAGTTCTGGTCGATCAGTTTGATCCACTGTATCGGTAGGAGTTCTATAAACACTTGAATACGATGAACCGACATAGTATGTTTTGATATAGTATATTGGTTATGTTGGTTGTTATTATAATCGAATGAGGTTATAAGAAGTAAAATGATTATACATAACTAATCAGAATTCATATAAGGAAATATATGAAATAAGATGAAATGAATCTGAAATTTAAATCAGAATTGGAATTAAAATAAGAAAATTTTAAGTTCCTGGGAGATTTTGAAAATGTTTTTCAATCTGAAAATGATATAGTATTGAACTCACTTGTTCGCTGGAAAATAAACTCCGATGGTGCATCATCGGTGTTCATTTTCGAGTTTGTAAGTGACGAATTACTAGCAAAGGCTTCGTTTTTGAATTGTTTTGAGAAAACAAGTGGTTTAGAGATTCAAATGTTTTGAATTGGTGTTATGATTTCAAATTGATTTGAAATGAACTCAGGAATTTAAAATTTTGGACTTAAAATTTAACTAATGAAGTTAAATAGATTGAGATAGTATAGATGAATAAATAAATTTAAATTTAACTTGAACTAAGTTAAATAAGACATATTTGATTGGAAAATAATCTGGAATGGAATTTCATTGATGAGTTAAGAGTTTGAAATTTGACATTAGAGTTTGAATGGAATTTGACTTGAGTAAGCAAATGAGTTGGATTTGAGAATGAATCGATTGAGTTTGATTGGATTGGTATGACATTGGTATATATTGAATTGGTAACAGATGGAAGGGATATAATGGTATGCCCGACAAAAAGGTACAAGTTTATATTTATACATGAGTTTGGAGTTTTATGAGCCGAATTGGCAAGCCGCTTGGCTGTTTGATTTTCTTTTGGGTTAAAGAAGGCCCAGAGAGGCGAGTTGGAGTTTGAGATATTGACCAGTACAAAGGAGGTGCTGGCAAAAATTTTCGAAAAGTTAAGGTGTTAGAAAATTTTCAGAATTTTTGAAAATTTAGTTAGTCGGAATAAATTAATATTTTAGTCGATATTAATTGGTTCAGTTGAAACCGGAGATAAAAGGTAAACAGATAAATTTTTACCCAGAAGATAGGGTCATCCCTTAGCTTAGCAATTTCGAGGACGAAATTTTATTAAGGGGGGAAGATTGTAGTAACCCGCATTTTTTAGCTGTTGAACAATTTATTTATTTAATTATTAAATATCGATTTATCGATATCGAGAACGTGAATTAAATAATATTGAATATTTAATTAATAATTATAATATAATAATATACTATAATGTCGAAATAGTCGGAAATAGTGAAATTCACAATATCATGTGAATTGAATAGCATACGAGATTTGGTGGAGTTTCAATTCGAAATATAATAACGATTATATTCAATCGACGACAGTTTGAACGT